>BLBF01000007.1:38992007-39040659 GCA_015471245.1 Laticauda colubrina | reverse complement strand
TTCCTTCCTTCCTTCCTTCCTTCCTTCCTTCCTTCCTTCCTTCCTTCTTCAAATAATTCAAGGCAGAAAACATAGGCAACTACGTTCCTTCTCCTATTTTCCTCATAACAACAACCTGTGAGGTGGATTGAGTTGAAAGAGACTGCACTTGCCCAAAGTCAGCTTCGATGGCTAAAGTGGACTCAAAGTCTCCTACTTTCTATCTTGGTCCTTAACTTGGTCAGAGTTCCCCAGCCTTTCTGGCTTTGTGGTGAGGGCAGGAGGGAGATGGGATACTTTGTGCGACCGGCTGGCAAGCATGCATGCACACAGCTCCACTTGTATGAGTGCCATGCACACATGCCCGCTGCTGATGCAAATGGAGCAGCCAGCACATGTTCGCACAAATGGGGATGTGCGTGCATAAGCATGCTTTGTCAGCCCTTTCCTCAGCCCAGTTGCAAACAGCTCATGGCCCACTAAGTAAAACTGACATTATATTACTCAAATAGAAGAATAGAGGAAAAACAAGATGTTAATGTATCAATCAATCAAATGTTCTCTGATATGCAAGCCACATTTGAATAAACAAAGAATTCAAAGGAACAATATTTGATGAATTTCACTTTTTATCAAGAAAATTATAACACTAAAAACAAAAACACCCAACCCCTGAATGTTTAGAAGAAATATCCCAAATGTTGAAGAGCGAAGATTTAAGTTTCCTCTAGGCTATAATTTTATGTTGAAATGCTGAATGAGTTACTTGACCCTTTTGTACCTCTGCTGAATCTAACTGCAGGGAGTAATTAGATGAAAGTTCAGTCTTTCAGAAGTGTACAAAGTATCACCAACAGAATTATTTTAGAAGAAATCGATTTTTAATGACTAATTTTGCTGAACACTTTCCTTGCATGTTTCCCTCCTGCTCCTAAGACATCAATACTTGGCCGATGAATATGATTATTGTTGAAGTTAGTCATCCAAAAACACACAGAAATAGCTATCAAGTAATTATGATTTCAGTGAACTGAATGCTGAATATATCAAATCCAAACTAAGCAGCACATGCAGAAAAATAGGTTAATTGAAGTGGAGGCATAAGGAGATCCTGAACTAAACAAATAATTTAAAAACTTTTTTTTTAACATTCTGGGTTCATCTGTAACCCTACCCCCTTTTAATGGACACCCATCAAAGAAAAGACACTAGCTTTGTTTAATGGACTACATTCTAGACTCTCCTAAGACTGATTTTTCTATAAATACGTACTACAGTCCAAAGTTCATGCTTACCTATGTTTTACTTTTCAAAAATGAAATATAAAGTTTGTTCTGTTTTCCCCACTTCCAGTAATATCATTACCATGGCACTTCCAGGCCAAGTGTTTAAAAAGGGCTGCTTGTGTCTGAAAATTGTGTTTGTGACTTTGGTTTATACTCACATCTACTTTCAGTTCACCATCGACGCCAGTCTGAGGAGCATAAGCAATATATACTCATAAATAAGACATTGCATATTCCAATGGCTCAAAGAGATAGAACATGAGAACCAACTTTTTAAATTGAGGTTCATATATTTTTATATTAATAAGCCATCCATACATTAATCAAACTAACTAATCCTTATCACAAGCTTGGTCTTTTCCCAGAACTTAAAAATTCTTGAATTATTTTCTTTATCCATCAGAATCTGGGGCCAGCAATATCTTTGGCAATAAAGTATGATTGATAGCTGACGAAACAGTGAAACAAACCTTGAAAACACAAATAACGTACTGAAAAGAGGGGAGGAATTGTAGATGAGCAGATTAATTTTTTTCCCTCAATTTGGAGGAGAAAACATGCCATTTAATTAATATGCCACAATTTTCCACAATGCCATTTCTGTTGAACAAGACATATGTTTAGCTGTTAATATCTTTTCCAGAAGAATATGCAGTGAGTATCAATTCTGACAAATCACAGGGGGAATATTTTAATCTTCATGGCTGATTTATAAGTCATTGAAAAGAAACATTTGGTGAGATCTTTTTGGTAAATATTAAATCAGGATCCAAATTGATTGTTGAAATTCAAAATGGCCTTATCGCTTACATATCCATGAACATCAAACTTTTTCTTGCCTCAAGGGACATTTTGCCACTTAAGGCCCTGTCACACTGGACGATGGATGCAAAACATTAGTAAAAAGGACACAGCGGACGAGAAAAATGTTCCATCTGTTGTTATCCGTTCTCAAAAGGGGCAAAAATTTGCATAACCAGAGCGGATAACACGGAAAGGAACGGACGGGGGGAGGACGCAGGGCGGATGGAAAGCAGATGCTCCACGGAAGCCTAGCGGATGGAAGCGGATGGGAGCGGATGTCATATCCGCAAGGCTTCTGGGGGACCGCAGCAAAGCGGACACGGAACGGATACAGCGGATGCAGAACGGACACCGAGCGGATGAAGCGGATGCACAGCGGATGCCGAGCGGATGAAGCGGATGCACAGCGGAAACCTAGCAGATACCTAGCGGATGCCTAGTGGATGCCTAGCGTTCACTGCGCATGCGGGGAGGATGCATTGCATCAGCCCTGTGGATATAAAGGGAGGCAGCTCCCAAGCAGGTCACCATTCAGAGGAAAGACCTGCTTCCAGACAAATCGAGTGCCTTGCCAGCCTGCCCTGCATGCCTGCCTGCCAGCTTTGCTGCCTGCCATCCTGCCAGCCTCCCTGCCAGCCTCCCTGCCAGCCTGCCTGCCAGCCTTGGTGCCTGCCTGCCTGCCAGCCTTGGTGCCTGCCTTGCTGCCAGCCTGCCTGCCAATCTTGGTGCCTGCCTTCCTGTCAGCCTGCCTGCATGCCTCCCTGCCAGCCTCCCTGCCAGCCAGCAACCCCACAACCATGGGGAAGAAGAGAAAGCCTCAGCCATCTGCTGCCAGCCCTGGCAAGAGGGACAGGGCCACCCTCCCACCCCCTGGTCCTCACTCTGCTTCTGCTGGGGCTTCTGCAGCACGGGCTCGCTCTTCTGGGGCTGGGGCTTCTGCTGCTTCTGCTTCTGGAGGAGCTGATAATGCTGCTTATGGCGGTGGTGCTTCTGCTCGTGCTTACTCGGCTGATGCTGCTTCTGGCGGTGGTGCTTCTGTTCGTGCTTACTCTGCTGATGCTGCTTCTGGCGGTGGTGCTTCTGCTGGTGCTTACTCTGCTCGCACTGCTCCTGGTGCTGGTGCTTCTGCTGATGCTGCTTCTGGAGGAGCTGCTGCTGCTGCTTCTGGCAGTGGTGCTTCTGCTGGTGCTTACTCTGCTGTAGCTGCTCCTCGTCCTGCTGGTCCTGCTCATCCTGCTGGTCCTGCTGGTCCTGCTCATGCTCCTGGTCTTGCTCGTGCTCCTGGTCCTGCTCATGCTCCTGGTCCTGCTTGTGCTCCTGGTGCTGCTGGCGCTTACTCTGCTGCTGCTGATCCTGGTCCTGCTGGTGCTGGTGCTGCTGCTGCTGCTGCTGCTGATGATGATCCTGCTGGTGCTGCTGCTGCTGCTGCTGATAATGATGATGATGATCCTGCGGGTGCTGCTGATGCTGGTGGTGTGGAGGAGCAGCCCCTACAACCTGGAAGCCCCTCTGATGAGGGCCCATCTGCTCCTGCCAAAGGGAGGAAGAGGCATATGCGAGAACGGGAGAGGAGGCAATACTCCATTGAGAAGGAACACGAGGATGAGGTGCTGGAGTGGCTGAGAGACAATGACTATCTGTGGCGGAAGGGACACAGGCTCTACAGGGACACCAAAAGGAAGCAGGCTGCTTGGAGAGAGAAGGTGGAGAGTTTGGGCTACACGTTGGAGGTGCTCCTCAGCTGGTGGAAACATATGCACACTTGGTACGGGAAGCTGCACCTCAAGAAATCTGGCCAGGCCACGGTCAAGCTGACAGACAGAGAGACCTATGTCATGGCCAGGTGCAGCTTCCTGGAGGGTGAGATCCGCCACTGAGGAGCAGCCCCTCTCACAAC
This sequence comes from Laticauda colubrina, assembly GCA_015471245.1. Classification (NCBI taxonomy): domain Eukaryota; kingdom Metazoa; phylum Chordata; class Lepidosauria; order Squamata; family Elapidae; genus Laticauda; species Laticauda colubrina. The sequence continues at coordinate 39,036,693 of BLBF01000007.1, read as the reverse complement.
CCTCTCTCTCCGGCAGCCTGCTGAGAGCCAGTCCTCTTCCGGCCGAGAGTCAGCTCCTGTCTCCAGGCAGGTTTCTGTGGAGCGTCCCATGGTGGAGAACCCGTGGACAGCTGTTTTAACCGTGGTGGAGCACGTGGAGGACTCCCTGGCGCAGTGGGAGAAAGGAGATGGCACTTCCACCACAGTCCTACCCACATCTACCCCCAGCTCCACCTCCACACAAAGGCAGAGAGCCAGACAGCAGGAGGGGCAGAGCCACACTGACCTGCTGGAGATCAGGGACACCATCTGGAGCAGCATAGATCTCCTCTCTCAGCTGGTCCACACCGACTCCTCATCCTCCAACCGCAAGCCCTTCCTCACCTATGTCAACCAGACCCTCACGGACATGGCGGAACCCCAGTACCAGGTGGTGAAGGACCGGATCACCGAGCTGCTTTACAACCCTCCAGATCCAGAGGAACTGGCTCCCACCCAGTCCAGGTCTGCTCCTCCACTCCAGGTGATGTTACTCCCATTCCAAGGCTTTCCACAGGCCCTCACCTACCAGGGCTACGGCTACCAGGAGGTGCAGCAGCCCTTCCCAGTCCAGGCACAGGCTCATCGGACGCCACCGTTGCCACCGGTTCCACTGATGCCACCGATGCCACCCACGCCACTGATGCCACCGATGCCACCCACGTCACCGATGCCACCACGCCAGTCCTCACACAGCTGCAGACCAGAAAGCCCCACTACACTGCTCCTTCCTCCACCCCACAGCCAAGCCCGGCCTCAATACATCTGTCGTTGTTATTGGGACTGACACCTCATGGCATGGAGGAAGGAGCTCTCAACATCGCGGGGCTGAGCCAGCTGTCTGAGAGCTTCCTCAACACACCGTCACCTCGGGGCCAGGCACCCCAGTGGGGCTTAAGACCAGCACTCCAGCAGCAGCCACCTCCACAGCACCTGGACCCTTCACCCCTGAGACTGGGCACACCTCCGAGTGACCAATAAGAGTGCCAGAGACTAGGTGGCTACCTGTAGACTTTATTTGGACACTTGACTTGGGTCATTTTTCTTTTACAGCTTGTTATTAATAAAGATTATCTTTGCTTCACACACTTGCCTCATTTATTTTATTAAATAAAGTCTTGGTGGAAACTTTTAGAAATGGTTTAAGCCTTTGCATGCTTGTGGGATGGGTAAGGATAGCAGAGGGGTGGGCAGGGATACCTGTGGGATGGGTTACGATATCTGTGGGATGGGTTAAGATAACTGTGGGGATAGATAAAGCTCCAGTGCAAGCATAGTGGGACTGTATGGTCCATCCTCCCTGGTGCCACACCTATAGCCCTTCATTATCAATAGTTATGTAATCATTGATCCACACATGTCAACATAAACAGAACTCTTTATTAAATGCCCTGTTCATTGTAGGCCCACCCAACATACATGGCCCAATCTCATCCATGTGATGAGACAGGAAGGAAGCATCCATTAATCATCTACCATCCTGTCTTGCCACTCCACTGCTCCAGCTGGGGAGTTGCACCAGTGTTTCAGGAGGTTGCGCTGCTTCTTCCCTTCACGTGAGGCTCTGTTGGGGCCTTGCACATCCTCAGTGTCTATCAGGTTTTGCCCTTGCCTCCATTCCCCAGGCTCCATGTCCCCATTGCCTTGTTGGAGGTCCACGAGCCTGTTCTGCAAGACTGGGTAGTGGGTGCGCATGAGATTGTGCAGGATGCAGCAAGCTTCCACGATCCTCCTCACGGTCTCTGGGCGATGCTGCATGGTGGTGAGAAGTACCTGGAACCTGTTGGCCAGGATGCCAAAGGCGTTCTCCACCACCCGCCTTGCCCTGGACAGCCTGTAGTTGAAGATCCTCTCTTCACGGGTGAGGCATCTGGAGGTGTAGGACTTCATGAGGTAGGTTCTGAGGGAGAAGGCGTCATCCCCCACGATGAAGTAGGGCACATCTTGCGTGTCGTTGGGCAGGGGTTCTGGATCTGGGAAGCCCATGATGAGGTTGCATTCCAGCCCCTCCTTGAGATAACTGGCGTTGTATACCTGGGCATCTGAACATGACCCGTTGCCTGAAGCATCGATGTACATGAACTTGTAGCCAGCATCGACCATGGTGAAGAGGACGATGCTGAAGAAGCCCTTGTAGTTGAAATAAGTGGACCCCGACTTGGCTGGAGCTTTGCAGGCCACCTGCTTGCCATCTATGGCTCCAACGGTGTGTGGGAAGTTCCACCTCTGATACCACTGCTCTGCAACTTTATTCCATCCTTCTTCAGTGGAGGGGCACTGGAGGAGCTCCTCCATGTATTCTTCGATGATGGCCTGCACCACTTCTCTGACCACAATGCTGATGGTGTTGTGTGGCACCCTCCAGCCATACTGCATGCTCCTGTAGGTGGTCCCTGAGGCCAGGTGGCTCAGAGTCAGTGCCACCTTGAGCCCAGGGTCCAGGCTGGGCCGGAAGTTGGTGCTCTGCTTGGTCAACCTGGGTGTCAGCCGCTGCACAACTTCGTCAAATATGGCTGGATGCATCCTCATGAAGTTCTGGAATGCACGAGGGTCTTCGTTCCTGAGCTCCACCATCAGCTTGTTGTACAGTCCATACTCTGCTCTTCTCCCGATCCATCTTCGGACCCAGATGCTTCTTGGCCTCCTCCTTTTCTTCCCGTAGTAGAGTTCACAGAGCCTGTAGATGGCTTCGCACTGTTGCAGAACGATGGTGGCTACCAAAAGAACTGTGTTACGATCCAGGGTGGACATGACTGGATGCTGTGGAAGAGCAAGAGCCAAATGAAGGCTGCAGAGGTCTGCACAGCAGGGCTGATGGACTGAAAGTGAGATCCAGGTGAGTTGCTCCCCCTTTTTATAGGCAATATAGGTTTTCCACTATGTGTCCTTTTGCATCTTCTAGGCATCCTCTAGACATCCTTAATATCCTAGATAGGTCCCCTCTGCGAACGTTTTTTCTGTTTTAAATGCTTTCTTTGTGAGCTGCATCCGTTTTCATCCTTTCTCCGTCCGTGCTACTAACACTGTGCGTCCGTTCCGCCTCCGTTCCGCTTCCTCCTTGTGTCTGCTTTCCGCTGGAGCGGATGTGAGTTGCACAGATGCGCAGCGGATGCCTAGTGGATATAGCGGACGCGTAACGGATGCCAACAGATGCAGAACGGATGTCCCCCATATGCCTAGCAGATGCAGAATGGACGCGTTGGATACATTTTCTACTCAGAAAGTTTTGAGCAGCTGAAAACTTTTTGAGCGGATGAAATGTTAATAGACGGATGCTGGACGGATAGAGAGGAAGCAAAACAGAGGCAGTGAGTACAGAACGGAAGCATCGCGTTAACCAACGGATGGCAAGTGTTTTTCTCCGTTTTACATCCTCTTTCCATCCGTTGGTGCAGTGTGACAGGGGCTTTAAGTATTTTGCTGGGTACACTTGTAAATATAACTTATATTAAACTTTAGTTCTTAATTTGGATAATTCAGATTTCTTTTTATATATTCACTTGAATATATTCACTTTATATGTTTTAAAAGCATTTGTATTTTGACATTCCTTATATCTGTAACAACAGAATTGATGTAGTTTATTGATAAAGGTTTCAATGTTTTACACTTTCTTTTTCCTTTAATTATTCTATAATCTAGGGGTCCTCAAACTTGGCAACTTTAAAACTTGTGAACTTCAACAAGTCCACAAGTCTTAAAGTTGCCAAGTTTGGAGATTTCTGTTATAATCCCTTGGAAATTGGGGTGACTGAACATTTACTGGCTGGATGCCCTTCTGACACCTATGCTGGACCCACAGCAGATATTTTCTCATTGTGCCCAGAGTGAGAAATATCTGTTGTTACCTCGGATCTAACTCATAGCCTTCTGATTATGAGGTGAGAGCTCCACCTCTCGGCCACCACGCCACTCCAATGCTTTTTACACCTGTTTTGTTGTAATTCAATGAATAGACATTTGCAAGTGGCAGTATCTGGTTCACTTTAGTTAGTATTGAAAGCTAAGGAGGCTCATCACTAATCAGAAATTGGACGAAGGACTGTCCGGACATCAGATCTATTGTCTAATTTGGAAGGTTAAAAACTCCTCAAATAAATGACTTTGGAATCCCAAATGAGTGTTTGATTCACGTACCATGACATCAATCACCTTTTCTTTTACAGAAAAAGTAACACCAGCAATTTTGTCTGGATGCACCCAACAATCATTTGTGTTCAGATTATGGTTTGAATAAACTATTGTGTGTTGCGGAGATTTCCAACTCCTTTGAACCTATAGGCACAATTAGAATTCTGGGAAAGTATACAGATGCTCCAATAAAAATGGTTATCATACACAGATACAAAGCACTGATATACTAGAAAGCAAATTGGTAAGAGTGTCCCCGACAGCACCTGGAATATTCCTTATCACTCTATTTTCATAAAATTATTTTCATTCACAACAGCAAAGAACATTTCAAAAAATTCAAATGGGACTTGTGGGGTAAATTATACTTCATTTCCGGTGATTTCCCTATTTAAATCATGAGCCTCAAGCCAAGCTTCACTGTGTTTATTCTGGCTATCCTATAAAAACTTATTAGTTCCTTCAGAATCAGAGCTTGAATAGTTCTTTAATATCTTGGCTGTAGTTTTTTCCCCTTCCTCTGAACATGTGGGGTTATTTATAACAACTGTCTAATTTCTGACAGAAATTCACAAATAAATATCTTCAGCCTTTTCTGTTTCACCCCTAGGATGCAGATAATAGAACTGGCTTTTATAAAGATTTTGGAGACTGCATATGAAATCCCGTAAATAGCTTGTATTCATATGCCTTGTTTATACTTGACACATACTCCATCTCTGTTTTAGAGACAAACTATGAATTTAGGCTAAGAATTCTAAATCTTTTTCAGTTAAGCACCTGTCAATATACCCTTAAATATAAAAATATTACAAGTTTCTGTAACTTTTTTCAATGATGCTTCAGTTATATATGCTTCAGTTATATATATGAAGCATATAACTGATATATATCAATATCAAGAATATTATGAAGAGTATAAACTTAACAACTAGCTAATATACAAAAGTTAGCAAAGAATAAAATATTGGTAAGGTCCTCCCTTTAAAAAAAAGGGTTGATACTAATTTGCAAGGGTTGTATAAGTCTTTTGCACTCATAAATTGTAACAATTTTTGACAATGCATAAGATAAGGGACTAAAGTGTCAGAAAATTAATCTTCCAAATAAAAGATTAGACATTTTTGCATCTAGCATGTTGCTATTCTATCTAGATAAATAAAATTTTCAAAAATATTGAGCTGGCATAGGGCTAAAAGTTTATCTTACTCCCATTATGAACCTGATCAGCTGTGTATTTTCTTTATTATACCTTTCTTGTAAAAAAGAACAGTCTTGTTATTTTTAAAATCATTTTAAACTTATCATCACTGAACTTATTTTCACTTAATGGTCAGGCACCTATAGCACATATTTCAAACTTCCTAATAGACCTAATACAAAATATACTCAAATCAATAATGTAGGTTCCTGCCTTTCTATCTAATCAATCAAAATAATGTGATTCCAGATATTTTTGTTCTTAATTCTTTTATTAACTGCACACAATAACAAAATAACAAAGGGACCAAAAAAAATTAACTAAGCAGAGATACCTTAATATTGTAATGAAGAGGCAGTCAAGTTGTTTGATCAAGAACAAATGAATCATGATGATCTTTATTGGAGTATAGTCTTACATTTATACACATGTTTAGTTATCCTCCATCATTGGTTAACTTTGGTTACTGCTTAACTTTTGTTACTGTTCAGCACAGTAATCCATACAATTAATTATCTCTAGTTAAAGTCTAACATATGTTTATTTCCCCTCTCTAATCCTCCTTTAGATTAGTGACTTTGTTTGCCTGAGTTGTATTTGCTTGGAAACATTCTTTATCTGAGGTTTGCCATCCAAGATTGGAACATTCCTGCAATTACAACTCTACATATCCTCGTTTTTTATTTTAAATGAAGGATTCAAAGTTTTGTGAATGTATCACAATTGTAAAGGATTAAGAGAGGTGGAAGCAGGATGAAACTATGTGAATAAATTTGGAATACATTAAATAAAACAACAGGTTGAAATTAGTACAATAATAATAATGATAGCATAAAAGAAAAACTGTCTGAGTCAAAACCAATCAAGGAGCCAATTGGTTAGCTACTCAAAAGGTGAGTAATGGGCATGGATATTATTTTGAATGTATGATTGTAAATTGGCAAGCTCATCCTCAATAGTTTTATTCAAAGAATGAAAATACACAGCACATCCACAGCATCCAACTAACGTACAGAACCCTTCCTGACGGGCTAAAAGATAGTCTATGACAAAACACTGCTGTAAGACATCTCGATTTAAGTCTTCTATTTCATGCTGCAAATCATGAATAATAGCAGCAGTGGCATTGATGGATTTTTCAAGTCTGCAGGTGAGACCAAGAATAGATCATCTGTTTTCTTGAACAATTATGCCAGGATAAGAGCCTAGAGTAAGGACTCCTGTAACGGCCCCTGCCAATGCATGGCCAAATGTAGAACCAGAAGACAATTGTGTGTCAATAATGACTTCATCATTACATGTAGGCCTCAGAGAGGAACGCTGCTGTCGAGTTGATGGGAGCGTACCTATTTGAACAGGTAGAGTAAAATAACCAAAAGTTGCACATTGATAATTCTGAGGATGAACATTAGTAGCATATTTATCAAAAAAGAACCACATATTAGGATCCTTAAGCTGCCAACCAGCGCATATCGATCCTGTATTAGATTGATCAGAGGCATTAAAAATAGGAAAATTGTCAGGATACATATCAGGAGCTATATTAATTCCATGCAAAGAAGAATTAAAGGTACCTGACAACCAATAGTAGTCAGAACAATAACTATAATTCCCTCGCTTTTTTAATATGTGCTGAGCAGGATCATAATCAGACCAATTATGAAACCAAGTGTGTTTAGCGTGACAACAGAAATACAGACCCCTTGTAAATTGACTAACTTTCAAGTAACGCCAATGGACAGAATTCAATTGCATAAGGGGTTTAGAAAATAGCCAGGAGTGTGAAATAGATTGTAGGTGTGAGACAATAAATGTAGAAGACATGATCAAGTTAGGGATAAAAGAAATTTGACCAAATGCCATTGGGGGCTCATAGTATAAAATAATATTTGTGCCATGGATCATAAACATATATTGGGCATGACGAACCCACAAATTAGGGTTTAGACGAACCACAGAAGTGTCATTTTGAGCAGAAACACCATTAACCATAAACAAGAAAATACAAAGTAAAATGGTAACAGAGTTAGCAGTAATAATAGCCAAAACAGCAGCAACAAGATTTTCAGGAGTCTGAGGTAATGAGGCCTGCTGCAGTTGTTGTTGAGCTTGATATGTAGTAGATTTAACCTGGCCCCAAGTGATGGGTTGCAGGCACGTCGACCTTGGAAGACGGACTTCCGTGTTCAGATGAAGGCTGAAATCTGAAATCAGGTTGTGAAGGTCCTGATGCCATGCCATGATATGGACGAACACAGCGCGCTGGAACCTACGCTGCTTGTTGAATAGAAGGATCTTCCATGGTGGCTTAACTGCGACCCCAGGTGATCAGAGGTGTAGGGCCTTTCCAGGTTGGATCTGGAGCTTGGCGATACTTTACCAAAGGCCTTGCTAAAGATTCAGTAGTTCGAAAATGCAAATTAATAGGTGAATCTGCAAGAGAATCTAAAAAGGTTAAATAATTCCAAGTATATCACGCTACAGCAATGAGATTTTGAATCTTTTGCAGATGGTAAGGGCCAGACTCAGTTTGTAATTGTTTCTGAAGCAATGCCTTAAAAGTATGATGAGCTCGCTCAACTATAGCTTGACCCTGAGAGTTGTAAGGAATTCTGTGCACAAAAGTAATATTCCATTTCTGACAAAAGGTTTGAAATTCCTTACTAATATAAGCGGGGCCATTGTCAGTTTTAAACTGAGAAGGCTGCATTTAAAGTAGTAGTAACCACTATTCTAGGATCCTTGGGTAAAGAATACAACAAGTTTCCCACATATTGAGAAAAGGCTATATGATATGGTTCTGAAATCATCAAATGCTCATGTTCAACTTTTGTACGAGTGAAAGCTATGCTAATGAGATCCTGTCCTGTAAGTTGTCGGGCTCATTTACGACCTTTAATAATCAAATCCTCCAGTGCTGATTGATAAGGATAAATGTTTCTAGGTGGAGTAGCTGACAATCCATTCATGAACGTTGACCGCTTGTGGGGACGCATTAGAATAAAGACATCACCTGGGTAAGGGTGTAGTGTGAAGAATAGCAAAGCAAAGTCCTATTGTTAAGGATGTTATCCTGTCCACATATCGATGCTTAAATTTATTCAATATTTCTTGAAAACATGTTTTTTGAAGATCAGTTAATACAACTAGATCTCCTGGTGATTGTGCTCCCTTCAAAGACTGAAATAAGGGCAACATATCACCAGTTGTAATGTAGAAGAATGGGTGTGCCCAATTAATAATGCCAAGTAATTTTTGCCATTGTACTAATGTATATGATTTCTGTTTGTGTAATTCAGGAAGAATTGGAATGGAGGAATTGTGCAACATTCTATGTCCTAAGTAGGTATAAGGTTCTACCTTTTGAATTTTGTCTGAGGCTATATACAATCCCTGTTGTGCCACAATATCCGTTAACTCTTTTAACAACTTAGATTCATCAAAATCCGGGGCTGCTATCAATATATCATCCATATAATGATAGACTAAATAGGAAGGAAATTTATTCCGAAAGGGTTGAAGGGTATTATCCATGAAATATTGACAAAGTGTAGGGGAATTAAGCATTCCCTGAGGCAACACTCGCCAATGATATCGCTTTGTGGGCATGGTATTATTTAAAACTAGGACAGTAAATGCAAATTTTTCTTTGTCTTGAGGCTGCAGAGATATAGTAAAAAAGCAATATTTAAGATCAACTACCAATAATTTATAAAAATTACGAATTAAGGTAGGATTTGGTAGACCACATTGTAAAGGCCCCATGGGTTGGATACATTTAAATCATGAAGGAAACACCATTTCCCATTTTTCTTTTTTATAACAAAAACAGGAGTATTCCAAGGACTACTAGAAGGTTCTATATGACCAGCAGCCAATTGTTCTTGAACCAATTGTTGTAAAGCTGTTCCCTTGATAATGACCATTGTTCCACTCAAACTGGCGTAGAACAGAGCCATTTAAGAGGAAGAGCCATCATCAAGAATCAAATGGGCATTAAGAAGAGAAAGGATATCACGGCCCCAAATATTAGTATGAATATCTAGAATGTATGGTTGTAGGAAAAAGGACTTACCATCAGATGTTGTAACATTAATTTCTTGAACACTCTGCCAAGCAGCTGTGGAACCTCCTATTCCCCAAAATGAAGAAACTGTCATTTTTGGCCACTGTACTGGCCACTGTAAGGAGGAGATGACAATAACATCGGCTGCAGTATCCAATAACCCTTGAAATGGTTGTTTATTAAGGAAGAGTGTTAACAAAGGACGAGAGAAGTTCAGCTGATGAAGTAAGCCTACAGATAAAGAAGTTGATACAAATCCTGCATCCCCATGATTACCTATACCAGGAGATGGAATTTCATATGGAAGAAGAAGCAATTGAGCAACAGAAGAATTACAAGGAAGAACTTGAGGAAGATTCACCCAAATCTGAATCATGAGGATATCAGTGTAATCTGAATCTATTACCCCAGGCACAACAAAACAGCCCTTTTTGTGTGCAGAAGAATGAGGCAAAATTAAGCCAACTAATCCTGAAGGAAGAGGTCCTTTAAATTGAGATGGAACTATTTTAACTTCCATGGGAAATTTAAACTCAATTTCCTCTTGAGTGATTAAATCAATCCCAGTGCTACCAGCTGTGGCTGGGGAGGAGTGAGAGAGACTGCTGGAGGAGTCAGAGTGATGGGAAAGGCACGCTTTGGATTCTGGGTGGGTGCCACATCCATTGGCAAGTTTCCCGACTGAAACCGACATTGATTGGCCCAATGAAATCCCTTTTTGCAAATAGGGCACTTCTTAGAAGGATGATTCTGAGTCATAGAAGGTGTAAACAACAGTCCTTCTGAAAGTGGCCAGGCTTCTTACACTTAAAACAGTTACCAATTGGTCGCTGTCTTTTCTGAATAGCAGCTACTAACATATGCATTTTATAAGTTTGTGATCCAATATCCTGGTAGACTCACAGCATATCTGCCAGAGTGTAATGAGCAGTAGCCTTTAACGGCTATAAAGCTCTTTTACAATCTGCATTAGCATTTTCAATAGCTAACTGGTGAAGTACACTAGCAGCTTCCTGATGATCAAACTGCTGTCTAATTGCTTTGGATAGTTACTCAACAAAATCAGCATAAGGTTCATTGGCATTCTGTCGAATGTTTGAAAAATTTGCTCTAGGTTCTCCAGCTTGGGGTACCTTAAGAAAAGCATGAAAGGCACATTCAGAAACAATAGTTAACATAGCTGGAGGAAGAACAACTTGAGTAGGTATTGTACCAATGGTCCAGAACCAAATAGCTGCTCAACTGTATATGCTCCTCCCCCTCCGAAAGCAGCAGCTTGAGCATGTCTCATATATTCACTCTCCCAAACCACATATTGCATGGATGTTAAAGTCATGCGAAATATTTGCTTCCAATCTTCAGGAATCATTGCATAACCATTTTTTATTCCTTCTACAAGTCCTCTTGAAAAAAAAACACCACTAATCCCATAGTCTGTAACTGCCTTTTTTAACTCTCTTAAGATCTGATAAGGCAGACCCTCCCATTCTGCTACTTGCAGTCCAAGCTGTGGCCCCTGACCAGGACGATATTGTATTGAATAAACAGACAGTAATTCTGCAAGCTCTGTTCCTGAGACAGAGGCATCCTTTTTACAAGTCTCTACTATTTTCCGAAAAGAAGACTGAATAATAGAGTCAGGAGGCTTTTGCCCTGTATCTGCAGGAGCTGAGGGAATTGAAGACATATTCAGGTGAAGAAGAGGGACAAATGACAGCATTAATATAAAGTGAAGGTGGAGGTGTTAAAAGAGAAAGTTCACTGTGACCAAATTTTTCAACTGCATGCCTACATAAATGCCACACCTGCAAAACTTCTATTTTTGCTTGAGGTTCAGTATGCAATGTTTTCCCAATATGTTCCCAATCAGTTAATTTTAAAGAGCCCTTTTCTGGGTACCATAGGCACTGAGCTGCAATCTCCTGGACCAGCCTTAAGAGATTTCTCTGTGGTACCTCGGTATTCTTCTTCTTCAACAAATAGCTTAATTCATCTACATGCTTTCTTTGTACCTCAGAAAGTGAAGACCCCATACTTACAGAAAGCAAAAGATTGAAGAAACCACAAAGGGTTGAAGTTGCACCAAATCCTTGCCGGACGAAGTAAGAGGGTCCCTGTTCTTGCGCCACTTGTTGTAATGACAAGGCAGTCGAGTTGTTTGATCATGAACAACTGAATCATGATGATCTTTACTGGAGTATAGTCTTGCATTTATACACATTTTTAGATATCCTCCATCATTGGTTAACTTTAGTTACTGCTTAACTTTCATTCCTGTTTAGCACAGTAATCCATACAATTAATTATTTCTAGTTAAAGTCTAACATATGTTTACTTCCCCCTCTCTAATCCTCCTTTAGATTAGTGACTTTGTTTGCCTGAGTTGTATTTGCTTGGAAACATTCTTTATCTGAGGTTTGCCATCCAAGATTGGAACATTCTTGCAATTACAACTCTACTCTTTAATCCTCTAGAATGGTTAGTGCTTGGGTATATTTTTAAAAAAATGTCCCTCATTGGTAGATGGTGGTTTGTTATTTTAAATGTCTCTAAGAATTAACTGTAACCATATGCACTTCAGCTATTCTACAGCAAACTAGTGGGACCTTCATAATGTTTTCCAAAGTTTCAGATTTTGAAGCTCTTGCCATGAAAGCTCCCCCAAAATGGATCTACAAGTGGCGTTATTGATCTGTTATAAAGCAATTGGCAAGGAACATCTGAAATTATATTAATTAATTTAACTAAGATAGGAGGAAACAACAATGCCACCCTTCTGATATTGTTCTTCTAAGTTGTAAAGCTGTCCAGATGTGCTTTGGAGGTGGATGGCTAATTAGGTACTGCCCAATTCATGCCAATTCTGGGCAGCTCCCAATATTATAGACCAAAATAAAAATCCAAAACAAAATAAATAGATAAGCTGGAATTCAGCCACTTGATCAAAAAAAAAAAAAAAATCCAGCAAGGACTCTATCCTAAGTCCTGGAGAACAGTTCAAGGTACTCTAGAATGCCAACAGAGTGGTAGCCACATGGATCTCAGGAGGGATTTCATTCCAGAAGGCAAGTGCCTCAACAGAGAAGAAATGCTTCCTTATCCTGATATATGGCACTATTGAATCAAAGGGACCCAGAGTTAACCAAAGTTGCTAGATAGAAACCACGGTAGATAGGCAGTCCTTCAATAACCTGTTCCTATGCTGCATAGGATTTTATTGGTAATACCTAGTACTTTGAATTGCCTCTGGAAGCATGCTGACAATCAGAAGTGCCACATGAGTATATTGTAGCAAGCCCATCACAGCCTGAATCATTGTATTCTGGATTAATTTAAGCTTTTGAGTCGTCATCAAGGGAGCGGCACCATTGAGCACATAGGCAGTTCTTCATATAACCTGTTCCTATGCAGTGGGTGTCTAGGGCATGAGCGTCTGTCTGTGACTGAGTTAGCCACAGAAATGCTGAGGGACATGTTGTAATACTGAATAGGATAAGATAAAATAAATGTTCTATTTCATCATGGTTATATTGCTGGACATTTTTGCACTGAAATGTTTTTAGTTGTGCATTGCATTTTGGAAGAGGTCAGGCCAAAGTAAGCTTTACCAACACACAAAGCCAGCTAATAAGAAGTCAGACAATGAAAAACCGAATCCCTTAATATTTTTAGAACATTACCTTAGAAATAAATTATGTTTCAGTAGTCCTTTTTTTGCATTCATATTTTGGGGCACATGATTCTATTGATTAATCTACATTTGCTTGCATTAACAGTAGATATTTTATATCCCATCTGTCAGTATAAACAATACATTCAGTGACAAACAGCTGCATGTTTATGCTAACAGAAAGACATGCACAATTCTAATGACTCGGACATGGGATGTAACCCTACAAATCAAACTTATTTACTCTATATTTCTCAACCTTAAAGTTTTATAGTAACAATCTTTGTACATATAAATCAAAATAACATTCAGTGTGCTTCCTAAAAGATATTGTGTTAGCCACTATTTTCATTGGAAATAGTACTCTGGAACATCCAATTACTTTCTAATAATTCAAAGAAAAGCATTCAATATATAGCGTTACTCACTGGGTGTCCTTCTTTTCCATGTCCCGGAAAGAGTGCACAGTCTCCTTGAAAGTATTTGATCTTTGGAAGCATTTCTAAAACAAGAAATGGATGATAGTTGCAAATATGAAGCAGTTTCCAAGACTTTTCAGAAATGGTTGAAGTGTTAAACTTCAGAAAATGCAATTTCTGCATTGTGACAAAATCTGATTGCTCTATTTTCCAGTCATATGGAAAATGTTATCAATGAGCTAACATATGGAAGTGAAAGAAAAAAAAGTAATTACTCTCCAATATGTAAACATAAACTTGTGCACTGTCTATAATTTCAGTAAAAAGTGGTATGACACTACCTTGATTTTGTGGTGGGAAAAACTTGATTTGGTCAGTGCTGAAACAGTGATCTCATTAACTAATTAACATGAAAAATAATCATAACATGACCAAATCTAACAAGACAGAATTACAATGTCTGGAGACTGTGAAAATATTTTATCATTTATTGCATCTTCAGTCAATGATGACTCCTGGTGACTGCAAAAATAATCCAAATATAAGTCCTAGAAAGATTACACACAGAGACTTTTTTAAATTTTACACTCATATATTAGAGTCTTTGATCATTTGAAAGGCTTCTTAATGATCCAAGATAGAAAAATACTTTGCTGCTGCCATGACATTCACTACAGTCACATACACAAGGAAAAATAACATACACAATTGACATTATTAAAGCATTTAATATTACTTCCCTTTTTTGATCTTCTTGCCTCTATCAAACAAAGGCTTCCTTTATTGGAGTATCTATGTTTTACAGAAGGAAGATGGCTGAGTTTCATTGTGGAATTTATTGCAATTGCTGAATCTAGATTGATGCTTGCATATTATTGGATTGTGCTAAAGAATATTGCCTTAAAAAGTAATTATAGAAGAAAATATTGTCATCTATATTAGAATTGCTGGAGAGAGAGGGGGAGAGAGAGAGAGAGAGAGAGAATTATGATATTGATAAAGGTTTGGGAAACTAATAATGGTACAGACAACAATAAGCCTTTAGTTTATAAATAGAAAAAGCATGAAACAGAAGCCCTTGCAAAATCAAGATAGAGCATAGTTTTAAACTGAAGCCTAGTTTGCAGAAAAGATTCAAAGAAAGGTAGGCAATGAATTCACTTAAAATAGAAGAATAATCCTCTTTTGTGTATGAACTGAGTGCAAACTCTGTAGGCTGGCTTTTGTACATATATAAATTGTAGTGATACATGAGCTCCAATTTTAAAAAAAGATTTACTGTTAAAAATACTTGGAGAGCTCTTAGGCTTAGCATTGTTATGGATATGTTATATTCCTGTCTCTTTCCTTTATTCATTTTGTTATTTTTGTGCTACTAAAACTTTAAGAAGAACAGCCCTTCTCTTCTTGTTTTACTCATGACCATTTTATTCCTTCATTTTATTCCTTCTTCTTCTACTTTGGTTCTCACTTCCTGCTTTTTAAATTCTTATTTCAATATATTCCCAGCAGAGCAGCATGCTGGGCTTGTGGTGAAGATGCTCGCTTCTCACTTGGAAGGTTGAGGGTTCAATCCTCAAGCGGCAGATCACAAAGAAAACATATTTGTTGCATACTCTGTGTGGTGTCAAGAAGGGCATCCTGCCAGTAAACACACTCAGCTCCATCCAGTCACCCCAATTCTACCCTGAATTAAGGGATTACAGGGTTGTAAAAAGGAAGTTTTCAATGCTTACCTAGCATTACCCCCACCTCTGAGAGAAAGAGGCACTTAGACATGACCTATCTAAGATTGGCTTTCACCTGATTATTAGCATACCATGTTACAAATTCTTCCAGTTTACAACCTGTAGTACTGTTAAATGCTTTTATCTCAGTAAGCACCATAATATATTACATCTATCCCTGTCTATGATGTAAATAAAGCAACCTTTTGAATGCTAATTCTCATCAGGATATTTCTTCTGTCATTGTTTCTATGGTTTCCTCTTCTTTGTTTGTATTCTCCTGTTGATTTAGAGTGTACCTTGGTGCAAGAAATGGATAAAAACCTGTATTAAAAGGCAAAAAGAGAGATGCCTGTGTTTCACCACTTCCAATTCTAGTGTTTAAAACAAAGCGTGGCTGGCTTTTGCTGTGCTTGAAAGTGTTACAAAGTTCTTTAATGGTTCCTAAAACCTTTAATTTATTTTATTAAGAGCTTTATTCATCTATATCCTCTCAATAGGTCACCACCTGCTCTCGGGGTAATCATCTTTGACTGAAGGTTGAAAAAGTCTCTTTTTAGAGTATGATGAAATGAAGAAATAGATCTGAAGAAAATCATATCTTGAATTAAAAGCAGACAAACTTGAGATCTTTTCATTCCTTCCTTCCTTTCCTTTCCTTCACTGGTTATAGAAATTAGTTTTGTTTTGTTGTAGGTAGAACTTGGGTGCAACTGTGAAAAGTTTTTAAAAAGTGCTTTAGAGAGAGATATAGCATTTATGAACTATATTGTCTGTTCTTAGCTCCAAGTCATTTCATGTGGATATGTTTTTTTATTGTGATAATACTGATTAAGATTCAGTGACAATATTGATTGAAAATATGGGGCATTTTCAAGAATGTAAAACATTTAAGGCATAGAGCAACATATAAAATATAGGAATAATTCATAAGATTAACTTATGATTTAACTTTCATGTAAGATAATGGCAACTCATCGAATTAATTTTCCATTTTCCCCCTTTCCTCACACAAAATAAATTCTTCAACAATTTGCATTCCAAAATGGTACAGGGAGCTTGATCAGGTAATCCCAAAAGAGCAGTTTCTCTCAATTTAAAAATATTTTGTTATAACTGAGAACAGATGTAACATATGCAAAAAAAGAGGGTCAGTAGATTTTTTTTCCCCCTGAGTATTCTACAGACATCCCTAAATATGCTGCCCAGTCAATTCAAAAGTGAGATCAGCTGCATATAAATTAAACCAACCAACTAACAAATAAAAATGGTAATTTTTGTACCATAATAAAGCTTCATTTTTTTGACATATCACTATTAAAAACCAAAATGATTTTCCATTTATTTGATGATGTGCTCAGAAAGAATCAATTTCTTTTCAGGTTATAACTTCATTTATTACTAATTCAAAATAAAAGAGTCTGCACATTTCCATTTAATGGGCTATCATTAACTATAGCACATAGTTCTTGTGTGAATGGTGAGCTGGCGCGCACACACGCAGCTTGATTTTCACGAGTGGTGTGCCAGTGTTGGATTCAAATTTTTTACTACTGGTTCTGTGGCCGTGGCTCAGTGGGCACGGCAGGGGAAGGATACTGTAAAATCTCCAATCAGAGATGGTATTTGCTGGTTCTCTAAACTACTCAAAATTTCCACTACCGGTTCTCCAGAACTGGTCAGAACCTGCTGAATACCACCTCTGGGTGGGCCGGCATGCACGGGCGTGAGTGCTCACCAGCCCTCCATTCACGCAAGTTGAGGTACATGCACACATTCTCCAGCCACCAACTTGTGTGGCCCAATTCTGAATAGGCTGCAGCCTGGTTGTGAGTTGCAGCCCAGGGAGACTCCTGATTTAGACAAGCAACATTTAGGAATGACGATGCCATCACTAATGCAGTCATTAAATGAAAAATTAGGTAAAATGGGGCAAAACTGATTTAGTGAAGGTCTCACTTAACAACAGAAATGTTGGGCTCCATTGTGGTCATAAATCGAAGGGCTCCCTATATATTGATAAGAGAAGATACAAACATAGCTAGCTAAGTAATGCTACATTTGCTCTCACTTGCTGTGTCGAACAAGATTAAGGGAAGCATTTCTCTTCCCCCTCTCCAAGTCTCATGCCAGTTAAGGTTTTAGCACCCTGCGTTTGCAGAGACTAACTTAGCTTCATAATAGCCCAGAAATTTGTATTCTTAATTTCATTACTGTAGAACATGAGTTTGGGATCCTGTCTGGTTATTCCATAAACAGGCTGATGACTGTGATACTGCTGAAACATGATACATCCTTAAAAAAGGACAAGAACGGGAGTTTTGGGTTATGTTTCAACTGTCAAGCTTTGGAAGCCATATTAGCATCAGATGCTTCCGCACTGCCACATTCTTGAGCCTGGGAAAATGGGAGGAGGAATTTCTTGGAGTGTATGTGGTTTTACATCATAGCATTATTTTTATAAGTCAAGGTCATGTTATTTCTACACTTGGTTGAGAGGACATCTAAAGTTGAGATGGATGGTGATTGGGGCATGTGATGCAATGGTGGGTGTAGGGGGTGGATTTGTAGTTATTAATTAACAAATTAATTATTAATTTGTACTTATTACAAGGAAACCCAGAACTTTCAGATTCTGGATTTCCCAGATGTGTCAGGTTACTACTCTGATAAAAAGAACCTTGGAGAGGATGTCCGTCTCGGAGTTATTGGTTGGAGTGGAGGTTTTCTGGAACCATGACATCAACTCGTTTGTTTATCTCCATATAAGAATTTCCATTAACTAAAGCCCATGTCACACTGAACCAATGGAGGCAAAGAGGATGTAAAACGGACAAAAAACCTTGCCATCCGTTCGAAAACATGATGTACTCACTGCTTCCGTTTGGCTTCCTCTCTATCCGTCCAGCATCCGTTTATTGACGTTTCATCCGCTCCAAAAGTTTTGGGCAGCCCAAAACTTTTGCGCGGAAAATGTATCCAGTTTGTCCGTTCTGCATCCGCTATGCATCCGTTACGCATCCGCTATATCCGCTACGCATCCGCAGAACTCCTTCCGCCCGGATGCAGGAGGAAGCGGAATGGATGCAGAACAGATGCAGAACGGATGCCTAGCGGATGCAGAACGGAAACAAAGTGTTTAAAATGGAAAAAACGTTCGCAGAGGGGACCTATCTCGGATATTAAGGATGTCTAGAGGATACCTAGAGGATGCCTAGAGGATGCCTAGCGGAAAACCTATACTGCCTATAAAAAGGTGGAGCAACTCGCCTGCATCTCACTTTCAGAACAGCAGCCCAGCGGTGCAGACCTCTGCAGCCTTCATCTGGCTCTTCCTATTCCAAAGCATCCAGTCATGTCCACCGTGGATTGTAACAAAGTCCTTTCGGCAGCCACCATCGTTCTGTAACAGTGTGAAGCCATCTGCAGGCTCTGTGAACTCTACTGTGAGAAGAAAAGGAGCCACCCAAAAAGAGTCTGGATCTGAAGATGGTTCGCCAGAAGAGCAGACGACGGACTGTACAACAAGCTGATGGTGGAGCTCAGGAACGAAGACACTCGGGCGTTCCAGAACTTCATGAGGATGCCTCCAGCCATGTTTGACCAAGTTGTGCAGCGCCTGACACCCAGGTTGACCAAGGCAAACACCAGCTTCTGGCCCAGCCTGGAACCTGGGCTCAAGGTGGCACTCACTCTGCGCCACCTGGCCTCAGGGACCTCCTACAGGAATATGCAGTATGGCTGGAGGGTGCCATCCAACACCATCAGCATTGTGGTCAGAGAAGTGGTGCAGGCCATCATCGAAGAATACAAAGAGGAGCTCCTCCAGTACCCCTCCACTGAAGCAGGATGGAAGAAAGTTGCAGAGCAGTGGTATCAGAAGTGGAACTTACCACACACCGTTGGAGCCATAGATGGCAAGCACGTGGCCTGCAAAGCTCCACCCAACTCAGGGTCCACTTATTTCAACTCCAAGGGCTTCTTCAGCATCATCCTCTTCGCCATGGTCAATGCTGACTACAAGTTCATATACATCGATGCTTCAGGCAACGGCTCATATTCAGATGCCCAGGTATACAACACCAGTGACCTCAAGGAAGGGCTGGAACGCAACCTCATCATGGGCTTCCCAGATCCAGAACCCCTGCCCAACGACACACAAGATGTGCCCTACTTCATCATGAGGGATGACGCTTTCTCCCTCACAACCAACCTCATGAAGCCCTACACTTCCAGACTCCTCACCCGTGAAGAGAGGATCTTCAACTACAGGCTGTCCAGGGCAAGGTGGGTGGTGGAGAACGCCTTTGGCATCCTGGCCAACAGGTTCCAGGTACTTCTCACCACCATGCAGCATTGCCCAAAGACCGTGAGGAGGATTGTGGAAGCTTGCTGCATCCTGCACAATCTCATGCGCACCCGCTACCCAGTCTTGCAGAACAGGCTTGTGGACCTCCAGCAAGGCAATTGGGACATGCAGCCTGGGGAATGGAGGCAAGGGCAAAACCTGATCGACACTGAGGATGTGCAAGGCCCCAACAGAGCCTCACATGAAGCAAAGAAGCAGCACAACCTCCTGAGACAATGGTGCAACTCCCCAGCTGGAGCAGTGGAGTGGCAAGACAGGATGGTAGATGCTTAATGGATGCTTCCTTCAGCCTGTCTCGTCACACTGATGAGATTGGGCCATGTATGTTTGGTTGGCCTACAATGAACAGGGCATTTAATAAAGAGTTGTGTTTGTGTTGACATGTGGATAATTATTACATTATTATTGATAATAAAGGGCCGTAGGTGTGGCACCTGAGAGGGTGGACCATACAGTCCCACTATGCTTGCACTGGAGGTTTATCTATCCCACTGCTATCCTAACCCATCCCACAGCTATTACCCATCCCACAGGTATCCTAACCCATCCCAAAGCTATCCTTACCCATCCCACAAGCATGCAAAGGATTAAACCATTTCTAAAATTTTCCAGCAAGACTTTATTAAAAAAAAGAAATGAAGCAAGTGCATGAGCAGGACCAGCAGGACCAGCAGGACCAGGAGCCGCTTCAGCAGAGTAAGCACCAGCAGAAGCATCACCGCCAGGAGCAGCTTCAGCAGAGTAAGCACCAGCAGAAGCACCACCCGTCTACAAGTTGGTAGGATGGTACAAGGATGGTAGATGGTTAATGGATGCTTCCTTCAGCCTGTCTCATCACACGGATGAGATTGGGCCATGTATGTTTTGTTGGCCTACAATGAACAGGGCGTTTAATAAAGAGTTGTGTTTGTGTTGACATGTGTGGATAATTATTACATTATTATTGATAATAAAGGGCCGTGGGTGTGGCACCTGAGAGTCCCACTATGCTTGCATTGGAAGTTTATCTATCCCACAGCTATTACCCATCCCACAGGTATCCCTGCCCATCCCACAGCTATCTCAACCCATCCCACAGCTATCTTAATCCATCCCACAAGCATGCAAAGGCTTAAACCATTTCTAAAAGTTTCCAGCAAGACTTTATTAAAAAAAGAAATGAAGCAAGTGTGTGAATCAAAAATAGACTTTATTAACAACAAGCTATAAGACAAAAATGAGTCTCTGGCACTCCTCTTGGTCGCTCAGTCTCAGGGGTGAAGGGTGCAGGTGCTGTGGAGGTGGCTGGTGCTGGAGTGCTTGTCATCAGCTCCTCCAGAAGCAGAAGCAGCAGAAGCCCCAGCCCCAGAAGAGCGAGCCCGTGCTGCAGAAGCCCCAGCAGAACCAGAGTGAGGGCCAGGGGGCGGGATGGTAGCCCTGTCCCTCTTGCCAGGGCTGGCAGCAGATGGCTGAGGCTTGCTGTGCTTCCTCATGGTTGTGGGGTGCTGGCTGGCAGGGAGGCTGGCAGGAACCAAGGCTGGCAGGAAGGTTGGCAGGGAGGCTGGCACCAAGGCTGACAGGAAGGCTGGCAGGCAGGCAGGCACCAAGGCTGGCAGGCAGGCAGACAGCAAGGCTGGCAGGAAGGCTGGCAGGCAGGCAGGCACCAAGGCTGGCAGGAAGGCTGGCAGCAAGGCAGGCCCCAAGGCTGGCAGGGAGGCAGGCACCAAGGCTGGCAGGAAAGCTGGCAGGCACCAAGGCTGGCAGGAAAGCTGGCAGGCAGGCAGGCACCAAGGCTGGCAGGCAGACATGAACCAAGGCTTGCAGAGAGGCTGGCAGCAAGGCTGGCAGGCAGACATGCAGGCAGGGCAGGCAAGGCAGCCAATTCGTCCAGCAGCAGGTCTTTCCTCTGAATGGTGACCTGCTTCTGAGCTGCTTCCGTTATATCCGCTGGGCTGACACAATGCATCCTCCCCACATGCGCAATTAACGCCAGGCATCCGCTAGGCTTCCACTGTGCATCCACTGTGCATCCTCTCTGCATCCGCTTCATCCGCTTGGCATCCGTTCTGCATCCGCTGTATCCATTCTGCGTTCGCTTTGCTGAGGCCCCCCGGAAGCCCTGCGCATGTGCCATCCGCTCCCATCCACTTCCATCCACTCCCATCCATTTCCATCTGCTAGGCTTCCATTCCGCATCCGCTTTGCATCCGCCCTGCGTCCTCCCCGTGTCCGTGTTATCCGCTCCGGTTATGCAAATTTTTGCCCCTTTTGAGAGCGGATAACAACAGATGGAACATTTTGCTCGTGCGCTGTGTCCTTTTTGCATCCGTTGGGCAGTGTGACATGGGCTTAATGTTCACAGGAAAATTAATTTGGTTTTATGTAAATAAAAGAAGATATGGGTAGTCCTTGACTTAAGACAGTTCTCTTAGTGAATGTTCAGAGTTACAACAGCACTGAAAAATATGAATGATGTCCGTTTTTCACAGTTACAACTTTTGTCACGTGATCAAAATTCAGATCCTTGGCAACTGATGCATATTCATGACAGTTGCCGTGTCCTGGGGGTCACATGATTTCACTTATGGCCTTCTAACAAGGAAAGTCAATGAGGACGCCGGATTCACTTAACAACCGGGATACTACCAACTGCAGTGATTCACTTAACAAATGAGGCAAGAATGGTTGTAAAGTGGGACCGAACTTACTTAACAAAGGTTTCCCTTAGCAACCGGGCTCCATTCTGGTCGTAAGTCGAGAAGTACTTATACAGAATTTTTTGACGTTTGGGGATAAGATTAAATTTAACTCCAAGCTTTATTTACATTTTGCAGTCCCAAACCATCTCCCAGCAATCTCAAACCTCTAAATAAATTTGTTTGGCCAAGATATCTACTGAGATTTTCCCTGTGCAAATATTGCTGCGAGCTGCCCAGAGTCGTGATGTGAAACAAGCAAATTTCAAATAATTTCACTTGAACCAGGTTCAGTTGCAGAGATTAACTAGATTTTATGTTCTCTGAAACATTTTTGGGTAAGGGCATCTTTCTTTCAAATAAATGCATACATTTGACACCTTACGTTGTACTATTTTCTTTTTTGAGGTTCATTTTATACTATTGCTGTACAACTTAAGGGTGAGATTATGGGAATTGGTATGTGTTTGTGTATGGGTGTACAGAATTTCACTAAGATATTAACAACAAATATTACACTGTCTGAAATTAATATGCAAGGGGAAATATAATAACACCAGGAAATGAAACATACTGACTCATTCTAAGTAACTCCATAGGATATGAGCATTAGCTTGATAAGATAGAAATGCAGAAAGAGAGAAAAAGAGAGAGATTCTCAGTTACAAAACAAGTTCCAAGTTGATAGAAAAGTAAAATTGAGTCTTAATTCAGTCCATTTTGACCCATTGTAGATTTATATGGGTCGAAATGGACTGCATTATCTAAGTAAAAAAGAATAAAAATGAAGACCCAACTCTTTACAAAAAATGATTCTTTATGAAATCCTTCGGAAAGTTTGAATTCACTTGCAGACATTGCATGCTATTCTATAATGTAAAAAAGAGTTTAAAAAGCTGTCTTCAATATGAGTAAGGCTATGAGTGGTTGTTTTTTTGCAGAATGTAATTATTATATTATTTATTTAGCTCTGTCATTTTAAACAGCTGAGAATTTGTTATACTACCATGTGGCCTTGAATCATGTTAATGTTTCAGTAATACCCCTCTAACTATATGTATAACAATGTGGGTTAGTGACTAAACAGAGCTAGAAAGGTGAATGCAAATTAGAAGAAATGCAGTATCCTTTTGAGAATTCACAAGCAGTTGTATTTGATAGTTCTTCAACATGTCTTTGATTCTTTGGTGCTATATATTTACATGCCATCTAACAATGGTGGGATTCAAATATTTTTACTTCCAGTTCTGTGGGCATGGCTTGGTGGGTATGGCAGGGGAAGGATACTGTAAAATCTCCAGTCAGAGGTGGTATTTGCTGGTTCTCTGAACTACTCAAATTTTCTGCTATCGGTTCTCCAGAACTGGTCAGAACCTGCTGAATACCACCTCTGCTATCTAATATCAATCTGATCACCCAACAGGACTTGGATCACAATAAAATGTGTTTTAACATGTCACAGATTTCTTTATGTGAGAGAAAAAACCACATATGTATATTTTTGTGTGGTTTTGTTTTGTTTTTGAGCTATCAAATGCAGCCTAAAGCATCAGGAATTGGGTTTTTTCCCTTTTCAGGTGAATATCTTTGGGATTAATCTTTGCAATCTTGTGCCAGTTAATTCTGCTAATCAATCCATTACTGTTCCTGAGATCAAGGGTGACATCGAGTCTCCATTTGCCCTTGTCATCATAGGGAGTAGCTCAGGGTCACAGGAATTGCTTTGCATAATATAGTCTGATGACATTATTAGAATGTAATTAGCGGCACACATTTAATTGTGTGAGAAAGTCATGAAATCTTCAACTCTAGTTTAATGAGTACTTGACCCCTTTGTGTTCAGTTAAGAGGTGAAACATGACATTTGGAAGAATCTGAGATCATTTAAAACATTCTATAAAAAAAACACCAAAGATCCTGCCACAGAAAATGCAATTTTCACTTTTAAAACTGGGAGTATTTCTATTTTTATAGAACAGTAACTGAATTAAAATTATGAATATTGCAAATATGTAGTGATGTGATTTTACTTGATTTGTTTTTTCAAAGCTTATAATATTGTTTCAAAAAGTGGGTCTCTAATCACAGAATCATTTCTTGTGAGATGGGCAGTCATACAAATTTAATAAATAAATATGGCTTTTTCATCATTTGTAGAAATATAAAGTCATACTTTGGGGAAGTAAATTACTCTAGATTGATCTCCATAATTGTCCCATAAAATTATCATATTATTTTGCATAAAAAGTAAGATTAAAAATTGCCTCCACTGAAATACTTTTTAATACTCCTCCCTCTAACTTAATGCTTCTATAATGTCTTGCCAGAGATAATAAATTATAACCTGATCCAAATAATTGAACATTTTATGCTATGTATGGTTTAGTTATTGCATGAAAATGAAAGCTTTAACCAATCAGGTTAAAAATTGCACCTATTCTTTTTGTTATTTCCTGGGGGAAAAGACTCATGCATTTTAATGCCGGAAGACATTATTAATATCATCTATTATACTCTTGAACCTTATGAAAGTTATCACTTATTATACCCTTATACATCTTTGCTAAGTAGCAGAGCTGCTACAGTTCAGAGTTGTTTAATAGAACAGCAGGGGGACTGTGATGGAAATGTAGCCTGGTTACATTTGCCCTGCCCAAATCCTATGTCCTCTGCCTAGACTCCCATCCATCCAGCAGTCCTAATCTGCTGGAGAGTAGCTGCAGTAGAACAACTGTTTCACCAGAAGCAAGCTAGGAAGCTATCTGGCATCTCCATGGTAGCTCAATGCACAGTGGAAAGTTGGCAATTGGGATGAATATATAGGTACTAGTTTGGAAATCTGAGCTAGAACTTGCTCTGCTTAAGTTGAATCAAGGATGCTTCCGTGCAGAGAGATTTTCGCTTAACACCCCCCCTCCCCAATATATTTTCTCTGGAAAGGAAAACATAGATGGGAAGGGAAGAGATTGCCAATGGGAAACCACATTTCCTTATTCCTTCATAATATTCAGTGGATATGGTAGGACAATCGCATAATATAACAACTTTTTCTGATGGCACCTTAATGTCAGGCACAAACAACCAGATACATAAAGAGCTTAAATTAATTGTTTTATTTTTCTATTGCTTATTTCTTGGAAATCTTCTCAGACTGGCAGCTTTCCCTTGGGAAAGACCAGATATGGTTTAATGACATTCAATGGGGAAGTTGGACCTTGCCCTCTGGTGTCTATGTAGCAATTCCAAACGGATCTTCCACTTGATTTCTACTCCTGATTGGCACAGTCTCTTTCCAACATTAAGAGGGAATAGGGGCAAGGAGGGATTTCCTTGAGATTTAAAATGGAATGAGTCAGTATAGCAGATGTTTAAAAGCGAATGTAAATAGGATATGTGGACGAGTAGATGGATATGTAATCTCTACTCCCACCTGGCTGCCCTTGGATGGATTATAATGTCTGACAGGCAGGGATTCCATGCCTTTGTGGTTCTTTGAAATATTTCCTCCTCGTGTTCAGCCAGTTCTGACAGATTCTGGAGAACTGGTAGCAGAAATTTGGAGTAGTCCGCAGAACCAGTAAATACCACCTCTGATTAGCCCCACCCCCATCTATTCTCTGCCTCCCAAGTCCCAGCTGATAGGCTGGGTCTTCTTTTGTTGTCCTGCATAGGAGAACAGAGATGGAAAGCAGGTCAGTGGGTGGGGAGTGTGGTTCCCTGCCACGCCACCAAAAATTACTGAGCTAGAAAGAGAAAATGGAGCTGCCTAGGCTAAGGGGAGCACACATACACACCCTCCCTGGTTACCTTTTCTGGGGCCCTTAGAGAAGCAGTATATCATAATAAATAAATAACAGCATATCATTCTCTTAGTCCGAAAAGTAAGCATTTCTTTTCTTGGGTAAATTATTATGCAAGCTAATTAATATATGAGTCATGGGTCCTGCTGGTCAGGACAGTAAGTAGGTAGAATTTGGGATGTGTGAGAAGTATGGACCTTTCAAACTTACAGATAAATAATCCCATTTTGAATTCTCTAAATATATAGAACAAACTGCCACGCATGAGTTACATTAAGGTCTGCAACCAAGCATATTTCGTGGAGCAAAAAGAATTCGCAGTGTGAAAGATGAGAAATCTGGCAAAAGTAAATGGCTAAGGTAAAAAGTACACACATCACACATATCTTTTCCCATGGCTCTTCCTCACTTCCAGAAAACAATACAGGTACTCCTCAACTTACAACCACAATTAAACTCTAAATCCTGTTGCTAAATGAGACAGATGTTAAGTGAGCTTTGTCCCATTTAATTTCTTGCCATAGTTGGTCAGTGAATCAACACAGCTGTTAAGTAACATTGTTCTTTAAGCCCATGTCACACTGCACCAACGGATGCAAAGAGGATATAAAATGGACAAAAAAGCTTGCCATCCATTGGAAAATGCGATGCATCCGTTGTGTACTCACTGCGTATGTCTTTCATACGCTCTATCCATCAAACATCTGCACAAAACTTTTTGAGCAGATGAACTTTCCACCGCGAATGATCTACATCCGCGACACATACGGGCAACAAACGTTCTACGTCCGTTGTCATCCATTACACGTCCGCTATATCCTCTCGGCATCCTCTGGGCATCCGCGCAACTCACATCGGCTGTAGCTGAAAGCGGAAAGAGGGAGGAAGCGAAAGGTACGTGGAACATCCACACAGCGTTAGTAGCACAGACATAAAAAGGATGAAAGCGTATGCAGCTCGGATATAAAGCATTAAAATGGACAAAATGTTCATTTATGGGATGTATCTTGGATATTTAGGATGTCTGGAGGATGCCTAGAGTATGTGGAAGGACACCTAGCGGAAAACCGACATTTCCTATAAAAAGGGGGAGGAAATCACTTGGATCTCACTTTCAGTCCAGCAGCTGTGGTGTGCAGACCTCTTCAGCCTTGCTCTTGCTCTTCCACATCATCCATTGATCTCCACCATGGATCATTGCACACTCCTTTTGGTAGCCGCCATCATTCAACACCAGAACCAAGCCCTCTTCAGACTGTTTCATCTTTTCTACGCAAGGAGAAGAAGGAGACGTCCAAGAGCTGTCTGGGTCCGAAGATGGATCGGGAGAAGAGTGGAGTTTGGACTGTATGACAAGCTGATGGTGGAGCTGAAGAAAGAAGACGCTCGTGCATTCCAGCACTTCATGAGGATGCCACCAGCCATGTTTGACGAAGTTATGGAGCGGCTGAGACCCAGGTTGACCAAGCCAAGCACCAACTTCCATCCCAGCCTGCACCCTGGACTGAAGGTGGCACTGACTCTGCACCACCTTGCCTCTGGAACCACAAACAGAAACATGCAGTATGCCTGGAGGGTGCCACACAACACCATCAGCATTGTGGTCAGAGAAGTGGTGCAGGCCATCATCGAAGAATATGTGGAGGAGCTCCTCCAGTGTCCCACCACTGAAGAAGGCTGGAAGAAAGTTGCAGAACAGTGGTATCAGAGGTGGAACTTTCCCCACACTGTTGGAGCCATAGATGGGAAGCATGTGGTCTGCAAAGCTCCAGCCAACTCAGGGTCCACTTATTTCAACTACAAGGGCTTCTTCCTCTTTGCCATGGTTGATGCTGACTACAAGTTCATGTACATCGATGCTTCAGGCAACGGGTCATCTTCAGATGCCCAGATATACAATGCCAGTGACCTCAAGGGTGGGCTGGAACGCAACCTCATCAGGGGTTTCCCAGATCCAGACCCCCTACCCAATGACTCACAAGATGTGCCCTACTTCATTGTGGGTGATGACGCCTTCTCCCTCAGAACCTACCTCATGAAGCCCTACACTTCCAGATACCCCACCCGTGAAGAAAGGATCTTCAACTATGGGCTGTCCAGGGCAAGATGGGTGGTGGAGAACGCCTTTGGCATCCTGGCCAACAGGTTCCAGGTACTTCTAACCACCATGTAGCATTGCCCACAGACTGTGAGGAGCATTGTGGAAGCTTGCTGCATCCTGCACAATCTCATGTGCACCCACTACCCAGTGTTGCAGAACAGACTTGTTGACCGTCAACAAGGGAATGGGGACATGGAGTCTGGTGAATGGAGGCAAGGATGAAACCTGATAGACACTGTGGATGTGCAAGGCCCCAACAGAGCTTCACATGGAGGGAAGAAGCAGCGCAACCTCCTGAAACACTGGTGCAACTCCCCAGCTGGAGCAGTGGAGTGGCAAGACAGGATGGTAGATGCTTAATGGATGCTTCCTTGAGCCTGTCTCATCACACTGATGATATTCTGCCATGTATGTTGAGTGGCCCTACAATGAACAGGGCATTAATAAAGAGCTTTGTTTATGTTGAAATGTGTTGATCAATGAATAAATTGTTATTGATAATAAAGGGCCATATGTGTGGCAGCTGGGAGGGTGGACCATACAGTCCCACTATGCTTGCACTGGAGGTTTATCTATCCCACAGCTATCCTTACCCATCCCACAGCTATCCTTACCCATCCCACAGCTATCCTTACCCATCCCACAAGCATGCAAAGGCTTAATCCTTTTTTCAAAGTTTTCACCAACACTTTATTAAGTAAAAAAAATGAACTAAGTGTGTGAAGCAAAGATAACCTTTATTAATAACAAACTGTATGACTTTATTAAAAAGCAAAATGACCCAAGTAAAGTGTCTTTAAGCAAAGATAAGGTGAACAGGTAACAACTCAGTCTCTGGCACTCTTCTCAATCACTCTGAGGCGTGTCCATGGTCTCAGATGTAAAGGGGCCAGGGACTGTGGAGGTGGCTGTGGCTGGAGTGCTGGTCTGAGGCGCCATTGGGGTGCCTGGCAACGAGAGTACAACAGGAGATGGGTGTGTGCAGGAAGCTCTCAGAGAGCTGACTCCGTCCCGTGAGGTTGAGAGGCCCTTCATCAAGCACCTGGGATGTGAGGCCCAAGACTGATGACAGATGTTCTGACGGGCTTGGCTGTGGGGTGGAGGAAGGAGGAATGTAGTGGGGCTGTCTGGTCTGCAGCTGGGCAAGGTGAGGTGTCTGTGGTATCTGAGGAACCTGGGCCTGGACTGGGAAGGGCTGCCTCTGCTGTGGGAAGTCCTGGTAGTGGTAGGCTTGGTAGGCGAGGGGCTGTTGAAATCCATGGAAGGGCTGTGACATTGCCTGGGGTGGAGGAGCAGACCTGGAGTGGGTAGCAGCAGGTTCAACTGGGCCTGGAGGGTGGTGCAGAAGAGCTGTGATCCTCTCCTTCATCATCTGGTACTGGGCCTCGGGCATGTCCATGAGGGTCTGGCTCACGTAGGTGATGAAGGGCTTGCGGTTCGAGGATGGTATGTCGAAGTGGACCAGCTGGGAGAGATCTGTGCTGGCTTTGATTGTGTCCCTGATCTCCAAGAGGACAGTGTGGCTCTGTCTCTCCGGTCTGCCTCGCTGACTGCTTTCTGTGGAGGTGGAGCTGGGTGTGGGTGTGGGTTGGTCTCTGGTGGCTGCTTCTTCTTGCTCCATTTGAGACAGGGGATCCTCCATGTCCTCCGGCATAGGAAGTGCAGCTGTTGGGGGGGTCTCTGTCATGGGGCCCTCCAAAGACACCTGCCTGGTCATGGTAGCTGTCTCCTGACTGGAAGAGGACTGGCTGTCTGTGGGCTGTCTGAGGGGGAGGGTTGACCGAGGGTCTTCTCCTCGGTGGCGGATCTCACCCTCCAGGAAGTTGCATCTGGCCATGACATAGGTCCCCCGGTCAGTGAGCTTGACAGTGGCCTGCCCGGATTTCTTCAGGTGCAGCTTGCCATACCAGGTGTGCATGTGCTTCCACCACCCCAGGAGGACATCAGCAGTGTAGCCCAGGCTCTCTGCCTTCTCTCTCCAAGCTGCCTGCTTTCTCTTGGTGTCGCGATAGAGCCTGTGGCCCTTCCTCCACAGGTACTCGTTCTCCCTCAGCCATTCCAGCACCTCCTCCTCATGGTCTTTGGAAATGGAGTACTGTTTCCTCTCTCCCTTCTCCTTACCTTGCCTCTTCCTCCCTCTGGCAGGGGCTTCAGGGCCTTCAGCAGCAGGGCTTTGAGGGCCTTGGGGCTGATCAACCACAGCAGCAGCAGCAGGAGAAGCACCAGCAGCAGCAGGAGAAGCACCAGCAGGAGGAGCACCAGCAGGAGAAGCACCACCACCACCACCAGCAGGAGAAGCACCAGCAGCAGCAGCAGAAGTACCAGCAGCTTCAGAGTCAGCGCCAGGGGGTGGGATGGTGGTTCTGTCCTTGCCAGGGCTGGCAGAAGTAGGCACAGGCTTCCTCTTCTTCCCCATGGTGTTCTCTCAAGATGTCTCTGGCAGCAGGTCTTTCCTCTGAATGCTGACTTCTTGTGAGCTGCATCCTTTTATATCCGCGGAGCTTACGCATTTCATCCTCCCTGCATGCGCAGTGAATGCTTTGCATCCGTTACGCATCCACTATGCATCCTATAGGCGTCCATGATGTATCCGTGTCATGCGCTACGCATCCGCTCCTTCCGCTACATATCCCCTTCGCTATTCTCCCCTGGAAGCCCTGCGGATGTGTCATCCGCTTCCATCCGCTTCAATCTGCTAGGCTTCCTACGAACATCTGCCTTACATCCCCGCTACATTCTCCCCACGTCCATTCCTTTCCATTGTTTTCTGTTCTGTTTATGCAAATTTGGGGCACTTTTGAGAGCCGATAACAACGGATGGAGCCACCCCCGAAATTTTGGTCGTCCGCTGTGTCCTTTTTGCATACGTTTTGCATCCGTCAGCCAATGTGACCTAGCCTTTAGCAAATCTGGCTTCTCCATTGAGTTTAGTTGTCAGAAGTTGGCAAAAGGTATCACATGACCTCAGGACACTGCAATTGTCATAAATATGAATCAGTTGATAAACATCTGAATGTTGATCACATGATCATGGGATGCTGCAACAGTTGTGTGAAAAATTGTAATAAGTCACTTTTTTCACTGCAATTGTAGCTTTGAACAGTCACTAAATGAACTGTTGTAAATCAAGGACTACCTGTATTCCTATGGATAGGCTTAAAGTTTACTCATAAGATAATGCAAAAGTTACCTGAGAGTATAACCACTGAAGCTATTGAAAATATTCTGCTTTATTCAACTAAAATAGAAGGCACTGGTATTCATGGCATTTCGTTAGAAAGCCTCTCCAAAGAAAGACAATGCATTTTGCTGCTGGCTTTGCTGCTTTGTGCATTAATAGTAAAAATGCTCTTTTTCATCTCAGGGCTTGGATTAATTTTGTTTTCACCAAAGACCATTGAATGGCTTTGGACAGATCCAATTAGTCTTTGCTCCTCAGTTCACCCCCTGTAAAATGGAGATAATATTACTCCTCTTTCTCACAACAGCATTGTGATGATAAATATATGAGAGACATTTGGATACTACAAAGACAGGATAAATATAAATGTTACACAATTCATCCGTCTCCAGCAATGAAGGCTTTAACACATAGAAGGAGAGAACCTCTCAGATTTATCAGTGCTGGAAAGCATGTTTCTTCGTGGGTTCCTTGTAAGACACAAGAATCTTATGTTTTTAACGCAAGAGTGCAGTGCTTGCCGAAGGAGAGGCCATTTTGATTACTTCTGCAGTTCCCAGAGCAATTAAGTCATGAGGGCGTTTTAAGATGTAAAAGGCAGCACCCAAGGAAATGAGAAACATATTAGAATTTCTATTATCATGCTTATAATAGAAATGGTGCTAAGCAAATAAGAAATCGGTAAGGTCTTTCCTTCACCCACCTTTTGCTGTCAGGGCCGTTATCTTTTGAGCAAAATCAATGTGTTGACAACTCAAGCCTGCTCTAAGAACAAAAAATTGCTGTTTGAAATGAAATTTTTGACATTCCAATCACTCTCCCTCTATAGCAAAGCCATATTTTCATAAAAGAATAAATTTTGGAAGGAACTCTAATGAATATTTTAAATTGACTCCTTCCGTATATTTTCACAGTGATGGGAACATTTCTTTACTTTTTTTTAAAAAAAAATAGGGATATTGTGGAGAGACTCCCAGAAAGCTCAAAAAGAAGAAGAAGAAGGAGAAGGAGAAGGAGAAGGAGAAGGAGAAGGAGAAGGAGAAGGAGAAGGAGAAGGAGAAGGAGAAGGAGAAGAAGAGAAAGATGTCAGGTTGATTTAAAAAAGCAAAAGCTTACATGTTACCTTAAGAGACAGAGTACTTGTTCTCATAAGGAATATTTTAATTCAAGTAATTTATCTTGTTACTGCAATATATCAGGACCGTTTCTATTTCAAATAAGCCCCCTTCAGGCATTATGCAGGTCTAACTATTCAAAGAATATCAAGACAGGTATTCCAATTCCATTTGCATCAGTGCCCTGTCACTCATAGCTACAACTGCCTGAATGTCAGTGTGGCTATACTATTCAGCACAATAATTAATATTCACAGTCAGAGTTTCTAACCACATTCTAGCATTCAGTGGTGCACAGTTATGGTTTTGCTCTAGATCTTCCCTGCCAACTCGGGAGATCAGCTGTGCAAGTGAAGTGTAAATCTTCATCTCTAGCTTTGCTTCCATTTGGTAATGGTTGAAGATGGCAAGTTGATTGCTAAATCCTAGAAATGGGTTCTTAAGGACTTCTAGTACCCCAAAGAAACTGGTTTTTAAGGAGTTTTGTATCTACTAACCCATCTTTTCCAAATTTGGAATATTAGGTTGTGATACTAAGTTTAAGCCCATGTCACACTGCCCAACGGATGCAAAAAGGACACAGCGGATGAGCAAAATGTTCCATCCATTGTTATCCACTCTCAAAAGGGGCAAAAATTTGCATAACCGGAGCGGATAACACGGACGCGGGGAGGACGCAGGGCAGATGCAAAGCGGAATGCGGAATGGAAGCCCAGCAGATGGAAGCGGATGGGAGCGGATGGCACGTCCGCTAGGCTTCCGGGGGACCTCAGCAAAGTGGATGCAGAACGGATACAGCAGGTGCCCAGCGGACGCCGAACGGATGAAGCGGATGCACAGCAGATGCACAGCGAAAGCCTAATGGATGCCTGGCATTAATTGCGCATGTGGGGAGGATGCATTGCGTCAGCCCCGCGGATATAACGGAAGCAGCTCGGAAGCAGGTCGCCATTCAGAGGAAAGACCTGCTGCCGGACGGATTGGCTGCCTTGCCTGCCCTGCCTGCATGTCTGCCTGCCAGCCTTGCTGCCAGCCTTGCTGCCAGCCTGCCTGCAAGCCTTGCTGCCAGCCAGTCTGCCTGCAAGCCTTGCTGCCTGCTTTCCTGACAGCCTTGGTTCATGTCTGCCTGCCAGCCTTGGTGCCTGCCTTGGTGCCTGCCTGCCTGCCTGCCAGCCTTGGTGCCTGCCTCCCTGCCAGTCTTCCTGCCTGCCTTGGTGCCAGCCTCCCTGCCAGCCTTGGTTCCTGCCAGCCTCCCTGCCAGCCAGCAACCCCACAACCATGCGGAAGCACAGCAAGCCTCAGCCATCTGCTGCCAGCCCTGGCAAGAGGGACAGGGCTACCATCCCACCCCCTGGCCCTCACTCTGGTTCTGCTGGGGCTTCTGCAGCACGGGCTCGCTCTTCTGGGGCTGGGGCTTCTGCTGCTTCTGCTTTTGGAGGAGCTGATGACAAGCACTCCAGCACCAGCCACTTCCACAGCACCTGGACCCTTCACCCCTGAGACTGAGTGACCAAGAGGAGTGCCAGAGACTCATTTTTGTCTTTTAGCTTGTTGTTAATAAAGTCTATTTTTGATTCACACACTTGCTTCATTTCTTTTTTTTAATAAAGTCTTGCTGGAAACTTTTAGAAATGGTTTAATCCCTTGCATGCTTGTGGGATGGGTTAAGATAGCTGTGGGATGGGTTGAGATAGCTGTGGGATGGGCAGGGATACCTGTGGGATGGGTAATAGCTGTGGGATAGATAAACCTCCAGTGCAAGCATAGTGGGACTGTATGGTCCACCCTCCCAGGTGCCATACCTACGGCCCTTTATTATCAATAATAATGTAATAATTATCCACACATGTCAACACAAACACAACTCTTTATTAAACGCCCTGTTCATTGTAGGCCAACCAAACATACATGGCCCAATCTCATCCGTGTGATGAGACAGGCTGAAGGAAGCACCCATTAAGCATCTACCATCCTTGTACCATCCTACCAACTTGTAGACGTGTGGTGCTTCTGCTGGTGCTTACTCTGCTGAAGCTGCTCCTGGCGGTGGTGCTTCTGCTTGTGCTTACTCTGCTGAAGCGGCTCCTGGTCCTGCTGGTCCTGCTCGTGCTCCTGGACTTGCTCGTACTGCTCGTACTGCTCGTGCTCCTGGTCTTCCTCATCCTGCTCATCCTGCTCGTGCTCCTGGTCCTGCTGGTGCTGCTGGTGCTGCTCCTGCTGCTGATCCTGCTGGTGTTGCTGCTGCTGCTGATGATGACAATGTTGATGATCCTGCTGCTTCTGCTGCTGCTGCTGCTGATGATGATGATGATTATGATCCTGCTGGTGATGATGATGATGATGATGATGATGATGATGATGATAATGATGATGATGATGATCCTGCTGCTGCTGCTGGTGGTGGTGGTGTGGAGGAGCAGCCCCTACTACCTGGGAGCCCCTCTGATGAGGGCCCATCTGGTCCTCCCAAAGGGAGGAAGAGGCATATGCGGGGACGGGAGAGGAGGCAATACTTTATTGAGGAGGAACACGAGGATGAGGTGCTGGAGTGGCTGAGAGAGAACGACTATCTGTGGCGGAAGGGACACCATCTCTACAGGGACACCAAGCGGAAGCAGGCTGCTTGGAGAGAGAGGGCAGAGAGTATGGGTTACATTTCGGAGGTGCTCCTCGGCTGGTGGAAGCACATGCACACCTGCTACGGGAAGCTGCAACTGAAGAAATCTGGCCAGGCCATGGTTAAGGTGACGGACAGAGAGACCTACGTCATGGCCAGATGCAGCTTCTTGGACGGTGAGATCCGCCACCGAGGATCACCAGGAGCCCCTCTCACTACCCTCTCTCTCCAGCAGCCTGCTGAGAGCCAGTCCTCTTCTGGCCGAGAGTCAGTCCCTGTCTCCAGGCAGGTTTCTGTGGAGCGTGCCACAGCGGAGAACCCGCTGACAGGTGTTGTAACCATGGTGGAGCGCGTGGAGGACTCCCTGGTGTGGTGGGAGAAAGGAGACGTCGCGTCCACCACAGCCGTAGCCGCATCCACCCCCCCCAGCTCCACCTCCACAGAAAGGCAGAGATCCAGACAGCAGGAGGGGCAGAGCCACACTGTCCTGCTGGAGATCAGGGACACCATCCGGAGCAGCATAGATCTCCTCTCTCAGCTGGTCCACACTGACTCCTCATCCTCCAACTACAAGCCCTTCCTCACCTATGTCAACCAGACCCTCACGGACATGGCGGAACCCCAGTACCAGGTGGTGAAGGACCGGATCACCGAGCTGCTTTACAACCCTCCAGATCCAGAGGAACCTGCTCCCACCCAGTCCAGGTCTGCTTCTCCACTCCAGGTGATGTCACTCCCAATCCAAGGCTTTCCACAGGCCCTCACCTACCAGGGCTATGTCTACCAGGAGGTCCAGCAGCACAGGCAGCAGCCCTTCCCAGTCCAGGCACAGAGTCATCGGGCGACACCGTTGCCACCGGTTCCACTGATGCCACCCATGCCACCCACACCAATGATGCCACCAACGACAGCGATGCCACCCACACCAATGATGCCACCCACGCCAGTCCTCACCCAGCTGCAGACCAGACATCCCCACTACACTACTCTTTCCTCCACCCCACAGCCAAGCCCGGCCTCAGTACATCTGTCATCAGTACTGGGGCTGATACCCCATGGCATGGAGGAAGGACCTCTCAGCATCACGGGGCTGAGCCAGCTGTCCAAGACCTTTCTCAACACACCGTCACCTGTTGTCCTCTCTGGGCCAGGCACCCCAATGACACCTCAGACCAACACTGCAGCAGCACCCACCTCCACAGCACCTGGACCCTTCACCCCTGAGACTGGGCACACCTCCGAGTGACCGTGAAGACTGCCAGAGACTGGGTGTGGACTTTATTTGGACACTTGACTTGGGTCATTTTTCTGTTACAGCTTGTTGTTCAATAAAGTTTATCTTTGATTCACACATTTGCTTCATTTATTTTTTTTTATAAAGTCTTGGTGGAAACTTTTAGAATTGATTTAAGCCTTTGCATGCTTGTGGGATGGGTTAAGATAGCAGTGGGGTGGGCAGGGATACCTGTGGGATGGGCAGGGATACCTGTGGGATGGACAGGGATAACTTTGGGATGGGTAATAGCTGTGGGATAGATAAACCTCCAGTGCAAGCATAGTGGGACTGGATGGTCCACCCTCCCAGGTGCCACACCTATGGCCCTTTATTGTCAATAATAATGTAATAATCATCCACACATGTCAACACAAACACAACTCTTTATTAAACGCCCTGTTCATTGTAGGCCCACCCAACATACATGGCCCAACCTCATCCGTGTGATGGGACAGGCTGAAGGAAGCACCCATTAATCATCTATCATCCTGTCTTGCCACTACACTGCTCCAGCTGGGGAGTTGCACCAGTTTTTCAGGAGGTTGCGCTGCTTCTTCCCTTCACGTGAGGATCTGTTGGGGCCTTGCACATCCTCAGTGTCTATCAGGTTTTGCTCTTGCCTCCATTCCCCAGGCTCCATGTCCCCATTGCCTTGTTGGAGGTCCACGAGCCTGTTCTGCAAGACTGGGTAGCGGGTGCGCATGAGATTGTGTAGGATGCAGCAAGCTTCCGCGATTCTCCTCATGGTCTCTGGGTGATGCTGCATGGTGGTGAGAAGTACCTGGAACCTGTTGGTCAGGATGCCAAAGGCGTTCTCCACCACCCGCCTTGCCCTGGACAGCCTGTAGTTGAAGATCCTCTCTTCATGGGTGAGGCATCTGGAAGTGTAGGGTTTCATGAGGTAGGTTCTGAGGGAGAAGGCGTCATCCCCCACGATGAAGTCAGGTACATCTTGTGTGTCATTGGGCAGGGGTTCTGGGTCTGGGAAGCCCATGATGAGGTTGCCTTCCAGCCCCTCCTTGAGGTCACTGGCGTTGTATACCTGGGCATCTGAACATGACCCGTTGCCTGAAGCATCGATGTACATGAACTTGTAGACAGCATCGACCATGGCAAAGAGGACGATGCTGAAGAAGCCCTTGTAGTTGAAATAAGTGGAGCCCAACTTGGGTGGTGCTTTGCAGGCCACGTGCTTGCCATCAATGGCTCCAACGGTGTGTGGGAAGTTCCACCTCTGATACCACTGCTCTGCAACTTTCTTCCATCCTTCTTCAGTGGAGGGGCATTGGAGGAGCTCCTCCAGATATTCTTCGATGATGGCCTGCACCACTTCTCTGACCACAATGCTGATGGTGTTGTGTGGCACCCTCCAGCCACACTGCATGCTCCTGTAGGTGGTCTCTGAGGCCAGGTGGTGCAGAGTGAGTGCCACCTTGAGCCCAGGTTCCAGGCTGGGCCGGAAGTGGGTGTTTGCCTTGGTCAACCTGGATCTCAGCCGCTGCACAAGTTTGTCAAACATGGCTGGAGGCATCCTCATGAAGTTCTGGAATGCCCAAGTGTCTTCGTTCCTGAGCTCCACCATCAGCTTGTTGTACAGTCCGTACTCTGCTCTTCTGGCGATCCATCTTCAGACCCAGACGCTTCTTGGCCACCTCTTTTTCTTCCCGTAGTAGAGTTCACAGAGCCTGTAGATGGCTTCGCACTGTTGCAGAAGGATGGTGGCTGCCAAAAGGACTGTTTTACGATCCACAGTTGACATGACTGGATGCTGTGGAAAGCAAGAATCAGATGAAGGCTGCAGAGGTCTGCACAGCTAGGCTGCTGGTCTGAAAGTGAGATGCAGGTGAGTTGCTCCCCCTTTTTATAGGCAGTATAGGTTTTCTCCTAGGTGTCCCTTTGCATCCTCTAGGCATCCTCTAGACATCCTCTAGACATCCTTAATATCCAAGATAGGTCCTCTCTGTGAACGTTTTTTCCATTTTAAATGCTTTGTTTCCATGCTGCATCCACTAGGCATCTGTTCTGCATCCCTTCCGCATCTGTTCCGCTTCCTCCCTGCGTCCGAGCAGATGCGAGTTCCGCGGATGCGGAATGGATGCCTAGCGGATATAGCGGATGCGTAACGGATGCAGAACGGATGCCTAGCGGATGCGTAGCGGATGCAGAACAGACGAATTGGATACATTTTCCATGCAAAAGTTTTGAGCAGCTCAAAACTTTCTGAGCGGATGAAATGTCAGTTGACGGATGCTGGACGGATAGAGAGGAAGCAAAACGGAGGCAGTGAGTACCGAACAGATACATCGCGTTAACCAACAGAAGGCAAGCTTTTTTGTCAGTTTTACATCCTCTTTGCATCCGTTGGTGCGGTGTGACAGGGGCTTTAGTTTGCATCCATTGTTTCTTCTCTTGGCTTCTAGTACTTTAAGAAATAAGTTGACCTCCTCCTCTTTGTGGCAACCTCTCAAATGCTGGAATACTGCTATCATGTCTTCCCTAGTCTTTTTTTTCTCTACTGGCCAAACCTAAACCTTGCAACTGTTCTTCATATGTTTTAGAACTGTTGCAGGATTAATCTAATTAATCCTAAATATAGCTAATCCTAGATGTGAAAGAGACATTTGTCTTCCAATTCTAATTTTCTGCAAGAGGTTAATATGTTTTATAAAGGGCTTTTTCAAACCTGCTTGTGAATATGTGATAAACATTTTTGTCTCTCTCCTTTTTCATTACCTGTTAGTACACAAGAGCAAAACAGAACTATGTTATATTAATAACAGACATTTTGTTCTTTTAAAAATGATGTCATGGGCTTTCCACTAAATTGCATGGATTTCTTATGAGGAACTCTTCTACGAAAACAGTTTTTTGCTTTAAAGACCATTATTCTATAAATGTACTTATCTTATAATCTTGTTCCAAGTTGCTGAATCCCATTTCAGATGGGGATTAGAAATGCTGTCAGTCATGATCCTATTACATGATCTTGACAATGTAACAAAAAGATACAATTTTAACCCAAGATAGTTTGTTGATAGATTATTAAATTCCAAACATGTAAATTAAAATTGGCCTTTGCTAATGTATTCTGTATCCTCTACTTAAGCATATCTGAAAATAAATCAAGAACAATGTGAACAAATTTAATAGATTGTTCCAACAGAGAAAGAAATGTTAGGAGGGAGGGGGAAAAAAGCCCTTTGTTACTTCTTCCTCTTTTAGATGAGAATGATTATCTCATTTTCTGCCCAAGGCTAAAATCACACAACCCTAGAATCATAGATGTAAAGAGTTAGTAATTTTTAGCCCTCATGAAAATAAAAGCTAATTAAAAAAACAGTATGTCTTTTGTTTTTCATAAGAAACAAAGCAGTAACCAGGCAGATTTCTAACAAGAGAGCTCCAGAATTACTATTATTGTTTACTGCTGAGATTATGACTAAGATTAAGCAGACGGATGCACCATATCTAAACAGCCTGAAAGGTATACTGTAGATCAGTAGTAATGAATCCCAGGTAATAGTTATTCAGTAGTAGTACTGCT
Source organism: Laticauda colubrina (assembly GCA_015471245.1). Taxonomy (NCBI): domain Eukaryota; kingdom Metazoa; phylum Chordata; class Lepidosauria; order Squamata; family Elapidae; genus Laticauda; species Laticauda colubrina. The sequence goes on along the minus strand of BLBF01000007.1, from coordinate 38,996,783 downwards.
AAGCAACAGACAAGGCAAATATGTCATTGTTATCCAATATGCTGCCAAAAATGTTTTGTTATTCAGTCAACAAAGAAAATATTTTAAATTTGTTGTCCCAAAAAATTCTGTCGTGTTAAAGCCATCATTATTAGGTCACAGCAAGGATCAGACTAAAACATCAACATTAATAATATTATCTAATGCACTTCCCCACAAGCTAAGTATTAAAGAAATGTAATCTCTCATTTTGGTTTCCAGAGAACAGAGAGTTTCTTTACCCTAACATTATTAACATTAGTTTATTAGCCATATTGTCTTACACCTGATCATCCATTCCAGGCTGTAGTTTCCACGAGTCTCCTATCACAGTGGTTCAGTGAGTTTGAAGTCTTTCCAGAGCAGCTTTAGCTAGACATGGAGTACATCAAAAATGGCCCTTTCATCATAGGAGGAATGGTGAGTCTTCTAGTTGCTTCAGAATGCTTTGAAATATATCAGTTACATCATGTCACTCTCTGTCATCTGTTGTATCATTCTCTTTGGTTGGAGATTTCTCCCCCTAAACTTAATTTAAAACAAACACTTCAGTCCTAGTTGCTCTGAGTTAATGTTTCCAAAATGGAGTGCCCTTTTGACTTTGGTCTTTAACTGTAGAATTCTGATTAACTTCATACATCTAGAAGGTGCACCAGTTGGAGAAGGCTGGCCTGGGATCAGAATGACAGTGGTGCCATTTTATTTCATGTACTTGGGTTCACATCAGAAAACCTATTTACATCTTCTGTTGCTTGACATGTGGTCAATGAGAATATAAGATGGTGATTTTTCAGTTGGGGTATCCAAACAATGGAAGAAACACCATTTTGCTTTTAAATCCAAAGCACTATAAAACTCTACCAATTAACTCATAGTTATATTCAAGATTTTGCTTTTGAACTTTGTCCCTTGGGGAAGCTGGTAGTGCTAAGAGCATCATAAATCTTCCTGTCTGGGCTGAGAAAATGCCACCTTCCCATGACTTGGTACATCTTGATAGTGATTTCTGTCTAGAAATGCTCTTTCTGCTAAAATTCATGAAGGTTCTTTTGTTACATCTCTAAGACAACCTTTTCTTTTGTGAATATTGAATGAATGGCAATTTTGGCTTTTTTCTTTTTCTGTCCCTTTTTCAGATGATATGTTTCAATGTTATTTTCCTGGATAAAATCTAATCATGTGGTGGCTAAGAGTCAAAACTAACTTGATGGGAACACATAATTGATCAATATTGTTGTAATATATTGTTTTTATTAATGCAATTTTGTAACCTCTATTGTAAATTGTTTTGAGATGCTTTTGTACAGGAAATAGTTTTGCAATAAGTTGAATGAACTGATCAAGTAAAAGAAGCATGCTTACAAGTTGCCCCCATCTGGTGGGTAAGAGCATATACATGTGCACATTTCCCTAATCTGTTTTTAAAATGTAACATTGGAGTTCTGGCGCATGAGAAAATGGGATTACAACTATAATCTAAGATGTAATTATCCCTCTTTCTAGATAAAGTCTAACAGCTTCTTTTAAATTACAGCCTTCCTAGCCCGCTAGGGAGGCTAAGCCACTGAGGTATAAACATCAACAGATTTCACAGTGCTACCAGTTCATGAAAATTGCAAGTGGTGATCAGGCAGCTAGGTGCATAATAAAACTTCAGCTTTTTGACATTTTGTGGAAAATATATAAAAAGATAAGTGGGAGTTTCCTTTGAATATCTGCATGAACTGACTATTACATAATTACTGTATTTCATCCTTCTTCATTCATTTTAAATATTAAGATTAAAAGGTCAAATCTGTTGAATCAGACCAAAGGCTTGCTTAATCTAGTCTTAAAGAAAGCCTGCCAGAAAGATTTCTTGCGGGGCAACAGTTAGCACACTCCCACTAAGGTGAGCAGGGTGCAAATCCCACACTCACTTCAACTGATGATGTTATCTAATTGGACAATGAAATGTCTGCAAGCAAACAGTAAGGGCTCTATAGTTCAACCCTGAGCTACATATAATTGTCTTCTGTTGAATACATGTTATCTCTTTATGGTTGTTTACATTCAGCTGTCCATCTGTTCAGTTCAAAGATACTCTTTGTATTCTGTTTTTGGTTCTACCACAATGAATAAATAGTTTGATAGACCGTGGAAACATGAAAATGCTTCTGTATCATTGATATCAACTGTATCTTTCTTTACTCAGCTGCTATTTCAAAAGTACAAAATGATTCAGCCTCCCCCCCCCCCACAAAGTGACACAAAAAGTAGCCAACTTCCTATGCCTTGTCCCAACTAAGGCTTCATGTGTGTTTTTACTGCGCAGGCAGTCAGAGGCATACAAAAGGGGCATTGGTTTGATTGCACTGTCATAACTGCCATGTTGACTTTCTTGACCTTACTCCTCTGGTCTCCCCCGCAGGTGGTGCTCCAGTTTCCTCAATTGCTTCAGACACTGTGATATTCATTGCATGAAGGAAAAATATAGCTTTTTTTCAAACAAGTGAAAAATATCTAGACTTTAGGAAAAATACATTTAAAAGCCATTACCTTCTCTTCAGAACAAGTTTCATTTTTATTATTTTATGACTCTGAATTCAGTTTTAAACCATTGACAGCATAATGACAGAAGTTTGCTGCATAATTATGGTACCACTTATTCTACTATTTATCTTGACTTGAAAAATGGCAGATTTTTGCCTCTGCAAACTGAGAAAAAAAACATTTGATATATTCTGCCCGGCAGTATATTCCTCAGAATTGCATTTCTCACCTACTGTACATCTTTTTCTGTCACCATCACAGGTTCCCCCCTCCCCCAGCTTTCTCTATCTTTCTGATGATTCATTTTATTAAAAACAAGATGGATCTTGTAGCAACTTAAAGGTGAGAATCCACTTCATCTGATGCACAACCTATCTTCAAATGGTACACACACACACATGTATGGATGAGGCTATATACTCACAGAAACATAATCACAAACACATTTGTATGCATGTTTGTGCAAATGTATGGATATATGTATATGTATGTATGCAGAGAAAGTTACGAAGAAGTTGCTCAGTATTTTTAAAGTAGACTAAAGCTTAAGGATATGTAAAATAAGCATCATAACTATTCATAATTATAAATATTCACACCCATTAGTCACAGTAAATGCTTAAAAATAAACATTTTAGCATGGTTATGGTAATTAATACTCGTCATCTGGTGAGAGTGTAATGGTACTGAAGGAATCAAGCCTTATTTTGGTATTTCTCTTATAATTACCATATGAAGGGGATAGCAGACCATGATTTCTTGTCTCTACCTCTGTTCTTGCACCCTCAGCATTTTATCTCCTCCACTCTACACATTTGCATGAATCTCTGAAAAGCCAAACCTAATTCATATTATTGTTAGTTGCACAATCAGCCAGATTTTTAGAATGGGTTTGGAATTTTTTTTGGTCTTTCTATTGAGTTCTTCCCAAGTGGTTTTGAACTGATGGTGATTTTGTCAGTGCTGACGGTATTCAAGTGGTGCTCCAATATTTTGGAATTGTACCTAAGGCATCTATTATATTGGAACTATGCTTGTTTTCTTTTGCTACAGTTACTTTACTTCTATTTGCTGATCTTTCTATTTTGTGATTTTTTTGCAGTATTTCTCTTCTATTCTGCTGTCTCCAGGTAGTGCAATACAATACATATATTTCATAGCAAGGCACTTTCCCTTTTGCACTTCAGATCAACAGCATTATCACCACCACCACCACCTCTCTCTAACCAAGAGAGGTACAGATAAATCTTCAGAAAAAATACTATTCAAAAAACCATGGGAAATTGTTTCATCCTTCTGGCTGTTCTTCAACAGAGAAGATTTCAGCATGAGTCTTCCAGAGTATAACTGAATGATATTTTCCATTATATAGTTCTACAGAGGTGAAAGACTCCAAAGACTATTGGAGTCTGTTATCATCAAAGCCTTGGGCAAAAAGAAGGCAGAACCTCCTCACTGATAGACTGTAGATCATGACTCTCTGTGACTATGGTCCGTGCTCTTTTGTTGGAGAGCCCCGATCATTACAAATAGGGTCTGAAGCTGCCTTGGAGGGGCAGTGGAGTAAGGGGAAGCCGCAAGCCAGGTTGAGGGGAGCCACATCTCCCCCCCTGGGCTTGGTCTTTTTCTCCCCAAAGATGACTGCAGCGGTGGTTTAAAATGGCCACCCTGAAGTGGAGGACTCAGTTGGATTAAGATTTGTTCAGGAGAAGAAAGAGGTGGATAACATCTGAACCGGGACAACTGGGCAATACAACTAAACAAAAGTACCCCGGGATTAAGGTAATATGGAATTTTTAAGAAAAGAATAGTGAGCAGCGAAATTACAAAGGGACAGGAAAAAAAAATAAGAAAATATTTTTGACAGCTAAGCGGGGCTTCGAACCAGGAAAGGAAGAAGCTGGAACTAAAGATTTAACTAAATTGGACTAAAATATTTTGGGAATAAATAGGCATAAAATAAATCTGGACTTAAGATTGTCAAATAATAATAATAATAATAAAGTTTACAAATTGGAGACTGGACTGTGCTGGAATATTGAGGTTCGAAAAACCCTAAATAAAAAAATAAGGGAAAAAGGTGAAGACTTTGTATAATGGAGAGTGCCACCTTTTGACAAAAACTTGAGCTCAAACAAAAGGGAAAGCATCCTGTTTCTGAATGAACTTGTGTGGATATTGTTAGGGATAACATTGTTCACCCTAACTGTTTTAGGTGAAATACTA
>BLBF01000007.1:38956464-38985819 GCA_015471245.1 Laticauda colubrina | reverse complement strand
ATAGATAGATAGATAGATAGATAGATAGATAGATAGATAGATAGATAATCCGTATATGACTTTTGGCAATAATTCTTGATTCTTTTCTTAAGTTGAAAAATAGGTATTGACAGTTGAAGAATCAGAAAAATGTGATTCAGTTTTGGAAAACGTGGCATTTAAAAGCTGTTGCCTTTCGTGCTCTGTTAAAATTTTGTGTCTTCCAGTCCTCAGATGTTCTCTCAGCTGCTATTCACAGTAATCGAGAAATATAGAAAATAAAGGTGTCTCAGTATGGAGAGCTGGTTAGGTGCTGTGCTTAAGGCCAGGTTAGAAACCAAGAGACTGTGTGATCCAGTCCTGCCTTAGGCATGCAAGTTGATTCAGTGACCTTGAGGCAGTCACTCTGTCAGCTTAACCCAACATCCAGAGTTGTTGTGGTAGAGAAAATAGGAGGAGGAGGAAGTATTTGATTAACTCACAGTCTTGAGTTGTTTATAAAAATAATAAAGATGGGATTAAAAATATTTGAAATAAATAAATATAAATAGCCTATTGATATGATCTGGGATAATATGATACTTGAGATTCAAATTAGCTCTTTCTTTTATTAAAACCATAGCTTTCTCATATTGCTCAATTATTTGCAGTCGGACATAAATATTTCTGACTGATAAACAAATTCTGGACTTCTTTGCCTATACAGTACAACATTTAAAAGCTTCTTTTTTTTTTTTTTTGCTATTGTGAACAATAGTCCACAAGGCGTGACACTAAGTATCAAGATCATGCATACAATGCTGTGCACTATACATGACAACCTCATGGCCTAATCAAGGGTTCACAGCAGCTTAAGAGAAGAATAATGACAAAAAGAAAAAAGTGGGGCCTAATAAATAATATACTATACAATCTGCAGAAGGTGGTTGTGGACGCGACTCTTGAATGACTGAGACCCTCTGTCACTAATCATGCCTACAATGTCTTCTGGTAAGCTGTTCCAGACTCTGACTGCAGTGTGTACAGGCCTCCACCTTAAATCTCTGTTACTGACACATAATTTGACATCCCTTTGTGGATTCATGGATATAATAAAATGATTCATATTGTTTCTGAATCAACGGCTGGCAAAGTTTGTGCTATTCATATTAAGTTCCTTTAATTAAAGTATCTGCAATACCATAATAGACAATCTTTCAGCTGCAGAAAGAATCTTTCTCATTACCTCCACAAGAGATATGCTCCTGTTCAGAACACCAGCTTCTCCTATAAGCTACCTAGGCTACCCTCCATTTTTAAAAAAGTAAGACTGAATAATGTTGGATGGTTACTTTCAATCACCTTCCTGGCTAAATTACCACACCCTGCTCTCTTTGATATCACCATTAAATGAATACGTGGGGCAGAAGTGGTTTTCAGCAGGTTCTGACCAGTTCTGGAGAACTGGTAGTGGAAATTTTGAGTAGTTCAGAGAACCAGCAAATATCATCTCTGACTGGAAATTTTACAGTATCCTTCCCCTGCCATGCCCTCCAAACTAAGCCCACAGAACTGGTAGTAAAACTTTTTGAATTCCACCTCTGATGTGTGGGTCATTGAACAAACATGGGGTATCTCCTGGGTAGGTTCCCACCTACAGCCCCACTAAGTCCATGAAGTAGTGCTGACAGCAAAAAGCTTTGTGAAACCCAGTGGTGGTAGTGGGAAGAGCCGAACTAAATTAGCACTGCATTCTAATGCCCGAGATACTTCCATACAAGCTGGGTTTGGTTGATAACACCGTATTTGTGAGTTGTCCAGCTGGCCATCAGGAGATTGCAAATCTCACCTGGCTTTTGCTAGCACTGGGAAAGTCAGCTGCCTGCCTGCATGCCAAGGCAACAGCTTCAGGATAAGCTTCCTTAAACCTTTCCCTCAAAATCTATAAGTTACTTACCTGGATGAGTCACTGCTAGGCTGAAGATAAATAAAAGGAAGGAAGGAAAAAAGCAAAAAATATGTTTCTGCAGCTTGTTTGCCTTGAGGAGCTGAAGAAAAAGTTCAGCTCTTAAAAAACAAGCAGCAGCACACAAATGTGCATCAAATGACAGGGCAGAAGCTGGATCCAAAAGGCGATCAGACAAACTACAGAAAGTTTGAACATTTTTTGAACCTTAGCAGACCTTTAGCTCTATATTTTTGGGGATATCATTCCTTTTAATCAAATCATGCACTCTAGAGGAAGATAAGCTCAGTTCCTGTGGGACAAATAGATGGCCCTATTCAGACTAATTCAAGGGCATGTGGAGCTCTTGGCTTTCAAGATCTTTTCTGGTGTGCTAACACCTCCAAATTCACCCAGATGAAAACATTAGAGCTGTTGTTTCTGTAGAGAAGACCTAACTTCCCCCCAAAGATGGACAATTCGGTTGACAAGAGCCTAGCTTTAAATGGTTTGATCTAAAAAATGCTTTTCATGTTTGATATGGGGAACCATCTTCTCTGATGGCATACCAGTGTCACAGAAACCTGTTAATGAAATTATAATATTACCAGGAATTAACAGAAATGGGAACAAAGAAAGGCAGGAGAATACAATACATGAAGAAATAGTATAAAGGGCCTGTCACATAGGCCGACGGATGCAAAACGTATGTAAAAAGGACACAGTGGGCGAGAAACTTTTCCATCCATTGTTATCCACTCTCAAAAGTGCCCCAAATTTGCATAAGCAGAGCGGACAACAACGGAAAGGAACAGACGGGGGGAAGAAGTAGCCAGGATGTAAAGCGGATGCTCCACGGAAGCCTAGCGGATAGAAGCGGATGGCACATCCGCAGGGCTTCCGGGGGAGCACAGCGAAGCGGACGTGCAACGGAAGGAACGGATGCAGAGGGGATGCTTAGCAGATGAAGTGGATGCATCACGGAAGCCTAGTGGATGCCTAGCAGATGCCTAGCGGATGCAAAGCATTCACTGCACATGCGGGGAGGATGCATTGTGTCAGCCCCATGGATATAAAGGGATGCAGCTCGCAAGCAGGTCACCATTCAGAGGAAACATCTGCTGCCAGACACAGCTCCAGCCAACAACCATGGGGAAGAAGAGAAAGCCTCAGCCATCTGCTGCCAGCCCTGGCAAGAAGGACAGGGCCACCATCCCACCCCCTGACCCTGACTCTGCTTCTGCTGGGGCTTCTGCTGCTCGGGCTGACTCTTCTGGTGCTGGGGCTTCTGCTGGCGCTGCTCCTGGTGCTGGGGCTTCTGCTGGGGCTTACTCTGCTGGTGCTGCTCCTGGTGCTGGTGTTTCTGCTGGTACTTACTCTACTGGCACTGCTCCTGGTCCTGCTGGTCCTGCTGGTGCTCCTGGTGCTGCTGGTCCTGCAAGTGCTGCTGGTGCTCCTGGTCCTGCTGGTGCTGCTGGTGCATACTCTGCTGCTGATGATCCTGGTCCTGCTGGTCCTGCTGGTGCTGCTGGTGCTGCTGGTGCTGCTGGTGCTGCTTTTGCTGCTACTGTTGTTGTTGCTGCTACTGCTGGTGGTGGTGTGGAGGAGCAGCCCCTAGAACCTCAAAGCCTTTCTGATGAGGGCCCAGATGGCCCTGCCAGAGGGAGGAAGACGCATACGGGAGGGGAGGCAATACTCCTTCAAAGAGGAACATGAGGATGAGGTGCTGGAATGGCTGAGGGAGAATGAGTATCTATGGAGGAAGGGACACAGGCTCTATCGAGACACCAAGAGGAAGCAGGCTGCTTGGAGAGAGAAGGCGGAGAGCCTGGGCTACACTTCGGAGGTCCTCCTCGGCTGGTGGAAGCACATGCACACCTGGTACGGGAAGCTGCACCTCAAGAAATCTGGCCAGGCCACGGTCAAGCTCACCGACCGGGAGACCTATGTGATGGCCAAGTGCAGCTTCTTGGAGGGTGAGATCCGTCACCGAGGAGCAGCCCCTCTGACAACCCTCTCTCTCGGGCAGCCCACAGAGAGCCAGTCCTCTTCTGGCTAAAAGTCAGCTCCTGTGTCCAGGCAGATATCTGCGGAGCGTCCCATGACGGAGACCCCCCCGACAGCTGCACTCCCCATGGCGGAGCACATGGAGGACCCCCTGACGCAGTGGGAGCAAGGAGAGGGCACTTCCACCAGAGACCAACCCACATCCACCCCCAGCTCCACCTCCACAGAAAGCAGGCAGAGAGCCAGACCGGAGGGGCAGAGCCACATTGTCCTGCTGGAGATCAGGGACACCATCAAAAGCAGCGTAGATCTCCTCTCTCAGCTGGTACACACCGACATACCATCCTCAAACCGCAAGCCCTTCCTCACCTACGTCAACCAGACCCTCATGGACATGTCCGAATCACAGTACCAGGTGATAAAGGAGAGGATCACCGGTCTTCTGCACAACCCTCCAGGCCCAGCCGAACCTGCTTTGACCCAGTCCAGGTCTGCTCCTCCACCCCAGGGGATGTCACAGCCCTTCCAAGGCTTTCCACAGGCCCTCACCTACCAAGCCTACCACGACACAGGCAGCCCTTCCCAGTCCAGGCACAGGTTCATTGTACGCCACAGGTGCCACCGATGCCATTGATGCCACCGACGCCACCGATGCCATTGATGCCACCCACACCACAGATGCCACCCATGCCACAGATGCCAACCACGCCACAGATGCCACCCACACCTCACCTCGCTCACCTGCAGACCAGACAGCCCCACTACACTCCTCCTTCCTCCACCCCACAGCCAAGCCCGGACTCAGAACATCTGTCATCGGTCTTGGGACTGACACCCCATGTGCTGGAGGAAGGGGCTCTCAACATCACAGGACTGAGCTAGCTCTCTGAGAGCTTCCTCCACACACCATCCCCTGTTGTCCTCTCAGGGCCAGGCACCCCAATGACGCCTCAGACCAGCAATCCAGCAGCAGCCACCTCCATAGCACCTGGACCCTTCACCCCTGAGACTATGGGCGTGCCTCAGAGTGACCGTGATCTTTGCTTGGGACACTTTACTTGGGTCATTTTGCTTTTACAGTTTGTTATTAATAAAGATTATCTTTGCTTCACACACTTGCTTCAGTTATTTTAGTAAATAAAGTCTTTGTGGAAACTTTTAGAAATGGTTTAAGCCTTTGCATGCTTCTGGGATGGGTAAGGATAGCAGTGGGATGGGCAGGGATACCTGTGGGATGGATAATAGCTGTGGGATACATAAAACTCCAGTGCAAGCATAGTGGGACTGTATGGTCCACCCTCCCAGGTGCCACACCTATGGCCCTTTATTATCAATAACAATGTAATCATTCCTCAACACATTTCAACATAAACACAACTCTTTATTAAATGCCCTGTTCATTGTATTGTTCATACATGACACAATCTCATCAGTGTGATGAGACAAGCTGAAGGAAGCATCCATTAAGCATCTACCATCCTGTCTTGCCACTCCACTGCTCCAGCTGGGGAGTTGCACCAGTGTCTCAGGAGGTTGTGCTGCTTCTTCCCTTCACGTGAAGCTCTGTTCGGGCCTTGCACATCCTCAGTGTCTATCAGGTTTCGCCATTGCCAGGCTCCGTGTCCCCATTGCTTTGTTGGAGGTCCATGAGCCTGTTCTGCAACACTGGGTAGCGGGTGCACATGAGATTGTGCAGGATGCAGCAAGCTTCCACGATGTTCCTCATGGCCTGTGGGCGATGCTGCATGGTGGTGAGAAGTACGTGGAACCTGTTGGCCAGGATGCCAAAGGTGTTCTCCACCACCCGCCTTGCCCTGGACAGCCTGTAGTTGAAGATCCTCTCTTCACGGGTGAGGCATCTGGAAGTGTAGGGCTTCATGAGGTAGGTTCTGAGGGAGAAGGCGTCATCCCCCACGATGAAGTAGGGCACATCCTGTGTGTCATTGGGCAGAGGGTCTCGATCTGGAAAACCCATGATGAGGTTGCGTTCCAGCCCCTCCTTGAGGTGACTGGCGTTGTATACCTGGGCATCGGAAGATGAGCCGTTGCCTGAAGCATCAATGTACATGAACCTATATTCAGCATCAACCATGGTGAAGAGGATAATGCTGAAGAAGCCCTTGTAGTTGTGATAAGTGGACCCTGACTTGGCTGGAGCTTTGCAGGCCATGTGCTTCCCATCTTTGGCTCCAACGGTGTGGGGGAAGTTCCACTTCTGATACCACTGCTCTGCAACTTTCTTCCATCCTTCTTCAGTGGAGGGGCACTGGAGGAGCTCCTCCAGGTATTCTTCGATGATGGCCTGCACCACTTCTCTGACCACAATGCTGATGGTGTTGTGTGGCACCCTCCAGGCGTACTGCATGCTCCTGTACGTGGTCCCGGAGGCCAGGTGGCGCAGAGTCAGTGCCACCTTGAGTCCAGGGTCCAGGCTGGGCCGGAAGTTGGTGTTTGCCTTGGTCAGCCTGGGTCTCAGCCGCTTCACAACTTCATCAAATATGGCTGGCCGCATCCTCATGAAGTTCTGGAATGCATGAAAGTCTTCGTTCTTCAGCTCCACCATCAGCTTGTTATACAGTCCGTACTCGGCTCTTCTCGCGATCCATCTTCGGACCCAGATACTTCTTGGACGCCTCCTTTTTTTCGCATAGAACAGGTGAAAGAGCCTGTAGATGGCTTCGCACTGTTGTAGAATGATGGTGGCTACCAAAAGGAGTGTGCGATGATCCATGGTGGAGATGACTGGATGCTGTGGAAGAGCAAGAGCAAGATGAAGCCTGAAGAGGTCTGCACAGCAGGGCTGCTGGACTGAAAGTGAGATCCAGGTGATTTCCTCCCCCTTTTTATAGGAAATATCGTTTTTCCGCTTGGTGTCCTTTTGCATCCTCTAGGCATGCTGCAGACATCCTAAATATCCGTGATACATCCCCTATACGAACATTTTTTCTGTTTTAATGCTTTGTATGCGAGCTGCATCAAGCTTTCATCCTTTCTATGTCTGTGCTACTAACGCTGCGTGTCCGTTCCGTGTCCGTTTCGCTTCCTCCCTGTGTCCGTTTTCCGCTGGAACAGATGTGAGTTGCGCGGTTGCGCAGCGGATGCCTAGCAGATATAGCGGACGCGTAACGGATGACGACAGATGTCTAACGGATGTTCCCCGTATGCGTGGCGGATGTAGAACGGATGCGTTGGATACATTTCCCCTCCAAAAGTTTTGTGCAACTTAAAACTTTTTGAGCAGATGAAATGTCAGTGGACGGATGCTGGACGGATAGATAATATGAAAAACGGATGCAGTGAGTACAGAACGGATGCATCACGTTATATATTAGTTTCCTAAGGGCTAGATTTATAAGGAACTTCCTATGTAAGAATTACAAAATCCATAGAAGAAATAAAATTATAATGATGCCATTGTATGCCAAAAATATCATACAGTGAATATAGTGAATATATACAGTGAATATAAAATAAAGATCTATTAGCAGTAAAATGTAATCTACAGTATTTTAAACTCGCTCATTGAAATTATGACTCCCAAGTCTCCAAAAACCAAAAAAGGTACATTGTTTTATCGGATTAGCATAAGCTATTTTCTTCAAAATGGAAAAAAATGTGAAAAGGCACAGTTTAGTGCTATTGTCTAAAAACATCATGAACTGGTTCATAATGTTTATGACAATATATTTTACATTTAAGTCTCAGCCAAGGGACAGCCCTAAATCCATTATTATAAAGCAATACAATAGGAGCTAATTCTGTTAGATTATTTTCATTTAATAGTTTCCACAGCTAATTGTATTTTATTATTAGCAGATAATTAAACAAATTCAAGCCACTATCTGTGCTTTCTTTAAGCCATTCAAATAAAAGTAGTGAAATATATCCTAAATTCCAGCCTTATTTTCTCCACTCTTTATTCTTCTTATAGTAGCTGAGTTTAAAAACGGAGATCTGGACCATTCCCTGAGGGTTTTAAATAAACATAAACAGTGGTTTATACACAGCTAATTGATAACATTAATGCCAACAAAAATCAATAGAAGAATTAGTTCCTAAGGAATGTTTTTAAAAGTATGCATTTTTTAAAAAAGAGTGTTCCATGTTGTCTTGAAATATCCAGCAGAGAACACAAATGTTCTACTTTATTGAAATCAACAGCCCTCTAAATCACTGTTTAATCAAATAGAGATTAAGAGAAAGTCAGAGAAACTGCACAATGTGGAGTGTTGAGAATCTTAAACTATTGCCAGTAGAGTTTATATCTATATGAAAACAATAGCCATTATGGAAACGATGTACTTTTTTTGGTTTTTGGAGACTTGGGAGTCATAATTTCAATGAGCGAGCTTAAAATACTGTAGATTACATTTTACTGCTAATAGATCTTTATTTTATATTCACTGTATATATTCACTATATTCACTGTATGATATTTATGGCATACAATGGCACCATTATAATTTTATTTCTTCTATGGATTTTGTAATTCTTACATAGGAAGTTCCTTATAAATCTAGCCCTTAGGAAACATTAACAATTCTACTTTATTGTCATGGAATAGAGTTTACATGACAGCAGGATTTTGTGACAGGTTTTTGTACTGAATTCAGAGAGTCTTAACTTCAGGTGTCAGGGTCTTCTTCCTACGCACCTTTAACAGTCAAGGTGGGCATTGCCAAAGATGGAACCAAATGAAAAGGAGATTTCATTTGAAGAAGAGAGAAGTCTGTGTGATATTAACTGATGTTTAAGAATTGTTCTGCCCCAAACCTTGTTCCAAGGAAACAAACATGAAACAGAGATAACATCAAAATCTTTTAATGATTCTTTACAAATTCCATTCCTTCACGGTTTAAGGCTGTTTCAAACTAATTGTCTCTGATAAGAACAAGTCTTGCCAAGGTTGTACAAGGCTGTCAAGAACACTAGATAAAGTTACTAAGAAATATTTCAAACACAAAGAGTCTCAAAACAACAATCAAGATATTCCTAACATCCACAAGACTTGAGTGCAAAAACTTCTTTGCTTCCTGCAAAGAACTCCTGTTTCTCAGCTGGCTTTTACCTCTTAAGGGAGGAACCATGACCTTGCAGCCTTACTCCCGAGTCTCTTTGGAGACCTCTTAATCACTGCTTCTAGCCTCCACAATCTCCAAAGGCAGCATTCCACTCCCCGATGGTCCTGGCCCCATCCCTACATTACATGCAAGCCCCTCATCTGAGTCCTCACTCTCCGAGACCTTAACCATCCACACCTGCTGCCAGCGAATGACAATAAGAATATACTACCAACTGTTCAGTTTAACATGGAACTGAGTCTAGCTCTGGTGAAGTAAATGGTTTGGGTGCCAGTCTCTTTAACAGGAGTGTAAACCACCATATACTAAAACTCCTATCTCAGATAAATGAAAATTCACCCTTGGCACTGAAATGAGGGCTTAATTTTTCCATATTTTTCTGGTCAGATTTATATCAGGAAGATATAATTCCTCAATTCTTAGTTATATTAAGAAAAAATGAGGTATTCCTTCACAATAACATTAGAGAAGGTGAGGTTCTGCACTTTTTTCACTGCATAAAAAAGAAAGACCAAAATAGTTGCAATGATTAATATCAATTTTCCATGAATTTTTTTTCAAACTCACCATAAAAAACACCTAAAGAATTTGGTACCCCCATAATTGTTCAGCAGCAAGGGATGTGTGTGCGGGGGGTAGCATTTCTTTAATATGGTATTTAACTGATAAAGACAGAAATAACATATTCATAAATAACATATTTCTTCATCAATAATATATTTCCGAAGGGAAGACTACTAGTTCTTTCCCATAATTAATTTAGTTTTAAAATCCATCTGAGAATAGGAATATGTCATTATAAAAGGACAATGTAACTTAATATAGGTCTATAAACATAAGCCATAACAATATGAAGTTTGCATTTCATGCTCTATTTTGAAACCAACTTCACAAAGGTATTTTTGTCTCTATCATTGCTGAAGTCCTCATGACCATTACAGAGACTTTTGAAGGACTTGACAGATGAATTAACCAAAAATTATGAAAACTGTTTTTTTAGGGGGAGGGGCATTTTAGTCACTTGAGATAAAGAAGTTGTTTGAGGGATAAAATACTTTACGAGAAATTTGATTAAAAAAGACTAAAGAACTATAGAGATAATAAATTATTGCTGTCCATCCATCATCCTCAAAAAACTATGCTTTCTCTCAGTTTGTGATTGGTGGACCTTACTGACTATCACTAACGCTAAAGATAAAAATAGGTGCATGCATATAAGAACTTTTAAAATGGATGTATGTAAATTATGTTCAATTTGTTAAAGATTTATCATATCTCATCAACAAATTTAATCCATTTCTTACAAGTTGTTCCTCCAGGACAAATGTTTCATTTTACCAATCATCTTGGAATTCTATATTTACTGCTCATTTGTTTATCAAGATATATTAAATCATCCCATGCAATATATTCTGATAGATCCTCTCTTTAAAAAATCATATTGATGTAAAATTTGTATTTTGCCTTTTCATCCACCTGGGTGCTCAGGATTAAATGCCTTTCATATTTTCCTATTGATTTTTTTTTCAGTTGATAGTTTCAGACTAATTTGTGAGCAAGTGGAGTTCTGGCATTCAAGGTCTTTGGTGGCTTGCTAATACCTCCAAATTCACCATCTAGAGCCAGATGCAAAAGGATAACACAGCCAGGAATGTTTATTTTGGTAGTGAAGACCTAATCTTTGTCATATGAAGGGAAGACTAGTTTTTCCCAAAAAATAATTTACTTTTAAAATGAAATAGTCATCTGAGATTTCAAAAAGAATACAGTATAGGAAGTGGACATGATGTGTTTTGATATCTGATTTGTTTTGTTTCAACTTCCTGGAAGGGTAATTTTCAACTCAGAATAAACATGATAGTAGAGCAGCTTCTACATTTTCCCCACACAATATACTAGCATTTAAAAATGTATATCAATAATTATTCAGATAGTTGCTTTAGTCTGGAAAGATTTTCTGTCTACATGAATAACAATAAAGTAGCTACTTGGAAATAACTCCAAATGTCATTCTTGGTTCTTGGGCCTGATATCAACCTCTCCCCCCCCTCCCTCCTTCTCTATACCTATTTACCTATACCCCCTAAAGACACTATGCTGTTTCAGTTTGACCACCTAGCATTTCGATCAGCTATATTGGAAGATCCCAACCATCTCTGCTGACAATATCTTTAGAAACATGGCTTCCAGTTCCACTTCCTTCTCCTACTGATAAAAGGTAAAGGTAAAGATTTCCCCTATCCAGTTGTGTCTGACTCTAGGGAGTGGTGCCATCTCCATTTCTTAGTTGAGGGAGCCAACATTGTCCAAAGATGTTTCCATGGTTGTGTGTGTGGCCAGCATCATTATACGCCGCATTGTTGAGCATGTGGCAAAGCACAGAACACTGTTACCTTCCCATCAAAGTAGTATCTTATTTGTCTACTTGCATTTGCCTGCTTTCAAACTGCTAGGTGGCAGGAGCTGTGGCAAGAACAGGAGCTTGCCGCATTGTGCAGCACTCGGGTCTCAAACCCAGGCTGTCAGCTTTGCAGCTTGACAAGCCAGCTTCTTTTTTACCACTGAATTCTCATGCTGTGCCCCCCCCCCTTCTTAAATATGTGATAGCAATGCCACTTTTATATAAGAGAAGCAGGGCATCTAATACAATTCATTTTGATTTGGTAGTGCTTTAATAATGGGCAAATGGAAAAGACCTCAATAAAACAAGAATATGATCTACTCAATTCTTAAGATTGCTCTATTTTTGCATACTTTGTCATGTATTCATGAAGATCTGTAACATGAAGAGAAGATGCAACTGAAACAAATCTATGGCAAATTGTTCACTCTCTAATCCAGTAATTACTTTTAGGAATTTAAGCTCACATTCAGGATCATAAGAACACACAGCAGGGTGAGTCAGACAAAGAATGAAAGGAATAAGGAATAGGACAAGCTGTTCCCTCAAAGTCAAAAGCAGTTTGCAAAGTTGTTTCGAAAGCTGCTTTGCAGACACTCACATTCAAAACCTTCTGTTCTTTGAATCAGGGCCACTGTTCAGAAACTGCTACAAATGGCTTCTGTGGAAGAATACAACAGGGATTTTGGGAAGGAAAAGAAAATGCTACAAATGTGTATTTGTATTAAAATGTCTTGGGGGGTGGGTAGGTTGGTAATTTTTTCCTCTTAATCCATATAAAAATATAAGAGAGCATCTTTAAAAAAAAAAAAAAGACAGCAATGTCAAACTGACCATATGATAAAACTCTCCAATTTTCTGATGAAATTGGCCAAAAAATAAATAAAATAAAACAACACTTTGAAAACCAGCAAAATTGCAAATCAGGATCATGTGACTGTGGGATGCTGCAATCAATTGTGAAATGTGAGACAGTTGCCTAGTGCCTGTAATGTGATCATGTGACCGTGTGCAGATGGCAGCAGAATCGGATAGTGGGGAAGAAAGGGGATCTATCCAGGAGTCTGGAGAGGACTTGGATGAGAGTCCAGCATCCGATGCAGAGATATGGCCAGGACCATCTGGGAGTGGGGTGCTGCCTCTGGAATCTTTGGAGTCTGGCAGCAGTGAGGCAGAGGACCCAGGGGAGCCTGTTCCCAGTGCGCATATGCACAGAGCTGCTAGAAGGCAAAAGCAGCTGAAACAAAAGGGGGCGACTCGGGAGTAAGACTGGAAGGTGACTGCCCCTCCCATAATGTATAAAGAACAGGCAAAGATTATGAAATCTTTGCAGGAAGCAAAGTCATTCGTTTGGTTCAGATTCATTCTTGAAGCTCTTTGTACTTCGATTGGTTTTTGTTCTAGTTTATTTGACACTTCTGTTATTGGCAGCACTTCACAGGAAAGAAAGGTGGGTGCTTATCTTGAGGGACTGTTTGAGTTTCATTACCATCCGGGAATGAAAATAATTCCCAACATTGCAATAAAACAAGACTTGTTTTTAAAATAAATGTATGCGTAGTTACAGTCTCGGAAACCTTGGTCAGAACAGACCGCAGTGTAGGAATAGCACAACATTTTCAAATGGCCAGAAATTCTTTATACACCATAAACACCCTTTCCAAGGCTGTTGTAACTGAGCAGTCATTAAACACCTGGTTGTAAGTCAAGGACTAACCGTATAACCACCAGATCCAGGTAATGAAGTGTTGTTTATTATCAGAGGGAGTTAATGCCTTATCATAACAACAAAGGGATATTCTTTGGTAGTATGCATAGACTTTAACTTAAACCTGAAAACAATATGGTGAGCTTTTTTTTGCTCCATGGAAATGATTATTAAGTTTAGCAACAAGTCTGTCAAGAAGGAAAAAAAAACCCAAACGGAAATTAAAGCTGTAGAATTCTTATCCTGCTTTCTTATCTGTTCTGCCTCTTTATCAGGGTTTGTATCCTTTCATGCTGCACATTCATAGGCAATTTTTATGCAGTGCTACAGGAGGTGCTTCTCTCTTTGGCAATGGACTGTGAATGTCAAGTAACAAATGCCTCCAAAATTTGGGGATTGGTGCTGTTGTTATTACTGTTGATTTGTTTGTTGGGATTGTGAGGCATTGTGTTAATCAAACATATTGTAAATTTACTTTAGTGTGCTTATTTTATTTCATAGACCTGGAAACATAACAGAAAGAGCTATAGTAGGACTGGGTGATATGTAATCCTAATGCTTGCATCCACTAGAATCTACATAATAATAACTATTGAAAAACTATGATTTGAGTTGGGGATAATGCTTTCTTTTTTTTTCGTGTTATATTGGCTCTAAAACCAAAATACACACAACCGCTTCAAAAAGGCCCAGTTCCTCATCTCAGCAAACCAGTTTAGAGTGAGTTGAACATGGGAACAAGGGGTTTGCCTGATCTGGTCTAAACCGGTAGAGTCTCACCCCTGAGAGTGCAGTACCTACTGTGACTGATAAGATTGAAAAGAGAGGAGAGAATTGTTTTAAATTTATTGTTTTATTATAGAGAATAAAATACAGAACAGTAAAACAAGCAAACAAAATGAAACAAGGGAAAAACATGCATTCAACCCTAACAACAACAAAAAGAAAAAAATAGTGTACAAAAAAGGGGGAATAAGTGGTCAATTGGATTTAATATATAACGTAGGATCCACCCTGGCTAAGTGCTGAAATAAAAGAAAAAAAAAAGTGCTCCTCCCCTTTTACACACACACACACGCACACACACATATTTACACACAAATTACACATACAAATATACATACAGAGAGAGAGAGAGAGGGAGAGAGTGAGGGTGGGTGAGGAGTCAACAGGTTGAGCTAAATATTAGGTTGAAATATAAGAATAATCCACAATAGGATTGAAGAAAGCTATGTAGGAAGTCATCCTATGTAGACAAATTCCAAATCAAATCCAGGAAAAGGCAGTAGCAAACCCCTTTTATTCGAATGCCATGAGAGCTATATGAGCATGTCTCTAACATTTGACAAGGTTAGGACAGACAACATTCCTCTGGCTATTGAGAAGACAGCCAAATTCAAATGAACAAAGTTGAAGATGATGAAGTAGCTCATGGGCCAATCTGTTGATTGATGGTATAGAATTAAAATGGGGTTGGAACACAGAATGTGAGAAATGTAAACAAAGGAAAATTTGTTAAAGAGGAAATAAAGAGTTGTAAATATTTTAGGAATAATTTAGTTTTGGTGAATTGATCTCCATTACTTAGCTAAAGGAGCCAGCATTGTCCAAAGACATTTCTGTGGTTATGTGGCCAGCATAAGTATACACCAAAGCATACAGAATGCTGTTCCCAATGGTAGGATTCAATTTTTTTTTACTACCGGTTCTGTGGGCGTGACTTGGTGGGCATGGCAGGGGAAGGATACTGTAAAATCTCCAGTCAGAGGTGGTATTTTCCAGTTCTCCAAACTACTCTAAATTTCCACTACCAGTTCTCCAGAATACTACCTGCTGAATACCACCTCTGGCTGTTACCTTCCTACCAAAGTGGTACCAAATCATCTACTCACATTTGCATGCTTTCAAACCCCTAGGGGGGCAGGATCTGGGGCAAGGAATGGGAACTCACACTGTCATGTGGCACTCGGATCTGGAACCTGGGCTCTCAGTTTTTAGCTGACAAGGTCAGCGTCTTTAATCACTGAGCTGCTATTTTAAATCATGTGATTATCTGATATGTTTATTTTGAAGATTAATCTGTGAAAGGATTAAATAGCAATGGTCATGAAAAAGGATGTCACCAAGTATAGGTTTTGTTATAGTCCTATATATAGTACAGGCATATCACTGAGAATTAGTGGATGTCCAATTAATATACACCAGCACTATACAAATACAGATAGCCCTTGAGTTATGACCATAATTGAGTCCAAAATTTATGTTGCTAAGTGAAACATTTGTTAAATGAGTTTTCCCCATTTTATGAGTTTTCTTGCCAGAGTTCTTAAGTGAATCATTACGTTTGTTAAGTTAGTAACATGGTTGTTAGTGAAGCTAGATTTCCCATTGATTTTGCTTGTCAGAAAGTTGCAAAAGCTGACTCCATGATCCTGAGACACTAAACTGTCATAAATATGAACCATTTGCCAATCAATTGAATTTTGATCATGTGACCATGGGGATGACCATGGGGATGACCATGGGGATGACCATGGGGATGACCATGGGGATGCAGGAAATACAACTTTAACCTTAGACCATTTAACCATTCTAACCTAGCTCCAATTTGCTAATGCTCAAGTCAATCCTTGTTTTATGCTTTCTCGAATTATGTAAGTGATGTATGATTGAGTCACATATATTAAATCATGTTTGCTTAATTAAATCTTATATGTCAAGACTCAAGACACCTCAAGTTAACAAAGTTCTTTGTTTGTTGGAAAGAGCATGTTAAGTATATACTATGATTCAAGTATATTCAACATTTTTTCTTGAACGTAATGAAGTGATTCAAAATTTTAAAAGCAATTATCCTTCTGCTTACTAAGATTTTCTTTTTAGATGAGGATGGGTACCATATTTGAGTGATCATTTTTTGATAAGAATTTATCAACAGTGACAAGTGTGAACATGAATGGAATGTTTTTCATTTGGCAAATACGATGAAAAATATTTTCTTGCAAGAATTGTTGTTTACATATTTCCCTCACACAGCAATACTTTGAGTAGAAAGGGGTCAATAGGATATTAGTGACTTGTACCATTCATTTTTGTGGATAATTGGTGTGATATGTTTCCTATCTAGAGTATCAGAGCTGTGTCTGTCTTTTCTGTGAGTTTTTTTAGATTTCTTGTAAATAATTTTAATAAATACATCTTTATAGCTTCAAATTATTGCTTATATTTTATTAAAAAATATATATCTGAGAAATGTAGCATATATATTTAGTGGTCAAAGACTACATGAATTCCAACTGTATGGAAGTACTACTCATAACTTGATTAACATTCAAGTTATATCAGCATAAACATATTTTACAAATGATAAACAAGCCATCCAAATCATTCAAAAGTTGCACACTAGTGCTTAAAGGCCAGGTCACATCGGCCGACGGATGCAAAACATATGTAAAAAGGACAAAGCGGATGAGAAAATGTTCCATCCATTGTTATCTGCTCTCAAAAGTGTCCCAAATTTGCATAAACAGAGCGGACAACAACGGAAAGGAACGGATGGGGAGAGGACGAAGCAAGGATGTTAAGCGGATGCTCCACGCAAGCCTAGCGGATGGAAGCGGATGGAAGCAGATGACACATCCACAGGGCTTCCGGGGGAGCACAGCAAAGCAGATGTGCAGCGGAAGGAGCAGATGCAGAGCAGATGCCTAGCGGATGACGCGGATGCATCACAGATGCATAGCGGATGCCTAGTGGATGCAAAGCGTTCACTGCGCATGCGGGGAGAATGGCGTCAACCCCGCAGATATAAAGGGAAACAGATCGCAAGCAGGTCACCATTCAGAGGAAAGACCTGCTGCCAGACACTTCTCCAGCCAACAACCATGGGGAAGAAGAGGAAGCCTGTGCCTACTCCTGCCAGCCCTGGCAAGAAGGACAGGGCCACCATCCCACCCCCTGGCGCTGACTCTGCTTCTGCTGGGGCTTCTGCTGCTGGTGCTGACTCTGCTGGTGCTGGGGCTTCTGCTGGTGCTGCTCCTGGTGCTGAGGCTTCTGCTGGGGCTTACTCTGCTGGTGCTACTCCTGGTGCTGGTGCTTCTGCTGGGGCTTACTCTGCTGGTGCTGCTCCTGGTGCTGGTGCTTCTGCTGGTGCTTACTCTGCTGGTGCTGCTCCTGGTGCTGGTGCTTCTGCTGGTGCTTACTCTGCTGGTGCTGCTCCTGGTCCTGCTGGTGCTGCTGGTGCTCCTGGTGCTGCTGGTCCTACTGGTGCTGCTGTTGCTGCTGTTGCTGTTGCTGCTGGTAGTGGTGGTGGTGTGGTGGACCAGCCCCTAGAACCTCAAAGCCCTACTGATGAGGGCCCAGAAGGCCCTACCAAATGGAGGAAGAGGCAATCGCGCGATAGGGAGAGGAGACAGTACTCCATTGAAGAGGAACATGAGGATGAGGTCCTCGAATGGCTGAGGGAGAATGAGTACCTCTGGCAGAAGGGACACAGGCTCTATCGAGACACCAAGCAGAAGCAGGCGGCTTGGAGAGAGAAGGCAGAGAGCCTGGGCTACACTTCGGAGGTCCTCCTTGGGTGGCGGAAGCACATGCACACCTGGTACGGGAAGATGCACCTGAAGAAGTCTGGCCAGGCCACGGTCAAGATCAACGACCGGGAGACCTACGTGATGGCCAAGTGCAGCTTCTTGGAGGGTGAGGTCTGCCACCAAGGAGCAGCCCCTCTGTCTACCCTCACTCTCAGGCAGCCCACAGAGAGCCAGTCCTCTTCTGGCCAAGAGTCAGCTCCTGAGTCCAGGCAGGTATCTGTGGAGTGCCCCCCGACAGCTGCACTCCCCATGGCGGAGCGCGTGGAGGACCTCCTGATGCAGTTGGAGCAAGAAGAGGCCACTGCCACCAAAGACCAACCCACACCCACACCCAGCTCCACTTCCACAGAAAGCAGGCAGAAAGCCAGACCGGAGGGACAGAGCCACACTGTCCTGCTGGAGATCAGGGACACCATCAAAAGCAGCGTAGATCTCCTCTCTCAGCTGGTACACACCAACATACCATCTAACAGAAATCCCTTCCTCGCCTATGTCAACCAGACCCTCATAGACATGTCCGAATCCCAGTACCAGGTGATCAAGGAGAGGATCACAGGTCTGCTGTACCACCCTCCAGGCCCAGCTGAACCTGCTCCGATCCAGTCCAGGTCTGCTCCTCCACCCCAGGTGATGTCACAGCCCTTCCAAGGCTTTCCACAGCCCCTAAACTACCAAGGCTACGGCTACCAGGAGTTCCAGCAGCACAGGCAGCCCTTCCCAGTTCATCGTACGCCACAGGTGCTACAGATGCCACCGATGCCACAGATGCCACCGACGCCACAGATGCCATCGACGCCTCACCTCGCTCAGCAGCAGACCAGATAGCCCCACTACACTCCTCCTTCCTCCACCCCAAGCCTGGCCTCAGAACATCTGTCATCGGTCTTGGGACTGACACCCATGTCATGGAGGAAGGGGCTCTCAACATCACAGGACTGAGCTAGCTCTCTGAGAGCTTCCTCCACACACCATCCCCTGTTGTCCTCTCGGGGCCAGACACCCCAATGGCGCCTCAGACCAGCACTCCAGCCACTGCCCCCTCCACAGCATCTGGACCCTTCACCCCTGAGACTATGGGCATGCCTCAGATTGACTGAGAAGAGTGCCAGAGACTGGGTTGCTCCCTGTTGACTTTACCTTTGCTTGGGACACTTTACTTGGGTCATTTTGCTTTTACAGTTTGTTATTAATAAAGATTATCTTTGCTTCACACACTTGGTTCAGTTCTTTTAGTAAATAAAATCTTGGTGGAAATTTTAGAAATGGTTTAAGCCTTTGCATGTTTGTGGGATGGGTTAGATAGCAGTGGGATGGGCAGGGATACCTTTGGAATGGGTAATAGCTGTGTGATGGGTTAGAGTACCTGTGGGATGGGTAATAGCTGTGGGATACATAAAACTCCAGTGCAAGCATAGTGGGACTGTATGGTCCACCCTCCCAGGTGCCACACCTATGACCCTTTATTTTCAATAAGAATGTAATCATTCATCAACACATTTCAACATCACCACAACTCTTTATTAAATGCCCTGTTCATTGTAGGGCCACTCAACATACATGGCACAATCTCACCAGTGTGATGAGACAGGCTCAAGGAGGCATCCATTAAGCATCTACCATCCTGTCTTGCCACTCCACTGCTCCAGCTGGGGAGTTGCACCAGTGTCTCAGGAGGTTGCGCTGCTTCTTCCCTTCATGTGAAGCTCTGTTGGGGCCTTGTACATCCACAGTATCTATCAGGTTTTGCCCTTGCCTCCATTCCCCAGGCTCCATGTCCCCATTGCCTTGTTGGCAGTCCACGAACCTGTTCTGCAACACTGGGTAGTGAGTGCACATGAGATTGTGCAGGATGCAGCAAGCTTCCACGATGTTCCTCACAGTCTCTTGGCAATGTTGCATGGTGGTGAGAAGTACCTGGAACCTGTTGACCCGGATGCCAAAACGTTCTCCACCACCCGCCTTGCCCTGGACAGCCTGTAGTTGAAGATCCTCTCTTCACGGGTGAGGCATCTGGAGGTGTAGGACTTCATGAGGTAGGTTCTGAGGGAGAAGGCGTCATCCCCCACGATGAAGTAGGGCACATCTTGTGTGTCATTGGGCAGGGGTTCTGGATCTGGGAAGCCCATGATGAGGTTGCGTTCCAGCCCCTCCTTGAGGTGACTGGCGTTGTATACCTGGGCATCTGACGCTGACTCGTTGCCTGAAGCATCGATGTACATGAACTTGTAGTCAGCATCGACCATGGCGAAGAGGATGATGCTGAAGAAGCCCTTGTAGTTGTGATAAGTGGACCCTGAGTTGGCTGGAGCTTTGCAGGCCACGTGCTTCCCATCTATGGCTCCAACGGTGTGGGGGAAGTTCCACTTCTGATACCACTGCTCTGCAACTTTCTTCCAGCCTTCTTCAGTGGAGGGGCACTGGAGGAGCTCCTCCAGGTGTTCTTTGATAATGGCCTGAATCACTTCTCTGACCACAATGCTGATGGTGTTGTGTGGCACCCTCCAGGCATACTGCATGCTCCTGTACGTGGTCCCGGAGGCCAGGTGGTGCAGAGTCAGTGTCACCTTCAGCCCAGTGTCCAGGCTGGGCCGGAAGTTGGTGTTTGCCTTGGTCAGCCTGGGTCTCAGCCGCTTCACAACTTCGTCAAATATGGCTGGTGGCATCCTCATGAAGTTCTGGAATGCACGAGGGTCTTCGTTCCTCAGCTCCACCATCAGCTTTTTATACATGTTTGGACCCAGACACTTCTTGGATGCCTCCTTTTCTTCACGTAGAACAGGTGAAAGAGCCTGTAGAGGGCTTCGCACTGTTGTAGAATGATGGCGGATACCAAAAGGAGTGTGCGACAATCCGTGGTGGAGATGACTGGATGCTGTGGAAGAGCAAGAGCAAGATGAAGGCTGAAGAGGTTTGTACAGCAGGGCTGCTGGACTGAAAGTGAGATCCAGGTGATTTCTCCCCCTTTTTATAGGAAATATCGTTTTTCCACTCGGTGTCCTTCTGCATCCTCTAGACATCCTGCAGACATCCTAAATATCCGAGATACATTCCCCTATACGAATGTTTTTTCCATTTTAATGCTTTATATGCGAGCTGCATCCACTTTCATCCTTTCTACGTCTGTGCCACTAATGCTCCGTGTCTGTTCCGTGTCCGTTTCACTTCCTCCCTGTGTCCATTTTCTGCTGGAGCAGATGTGAGTTGTGCGGATGCGCAGCGGATGCCTAGCGGATATAGCGGATGCGTAACTGATGACAACGGATTTAGAACGTATGTTCCCCGTATGCGTAGCGGATGTATAACGGACGCGTTGGATACTTTTTCCGCTCAAAAAGTTTTGTGCAGCTCAAAACTTTTTGAGTGGATGAAATCTCAGTAGACGGATGCTGGACGGATAGAGAGTATGAAAAACGTATGCAGTGAGTACAGAACAGATGGATCGTGTTAACCAATGGATGGCAAGTGTTTCTCTCCGTTTTACATCCTTTTTCCATCAATTGGTGCAGTATGACATGGGCTTAAGACCACTACTAGTTAACATCATTGCAAACAGAGATTTGTAAAAATATGAAAGGCATTTATTTGAGAACAATTTGTTCAATAGTAAAAATAGTCTGCTTACAATGAACAAATGCAATGTTTAAGTCAAAACTGTGAAGAACAAAGAAAGCTTTAATCCACTGAAATACCAAAATTGAGAACAATGCATCAAAGATGAAGAGAAAAAGATTTTTTTAAACAAGTAAACAATCAACTGTTGATGAATAGCGCAATATCAATGTGAAATTTCCAGTTAACTTTCTCACTAACAAAGATAAGTGATTTAACCTTACATTCACAGCCCCCACCCACCCACCCAGAGCTGGTATTCAGCAGGTTCTGACCAGTTCAGGAAAACTGGTAGCAGCAACCAGTTCTAGCAAATAGGTGGGAACTGGTAGAATCCCACCCCTGTATCAACCCATTAGTAATTGAAACACTGCTGTCATGTCACCCCAATCCTTCTTTTAATTAAATTCGACATACCCAGTTCTAGCAACCGTTCTTTATATATTTTAACTGCCAGTCCCCTAATAATCTCTGTTGCTCTTCTCTCCACTATTGCTACCTCTTTTTTACATCGTGTGACCAAAACTCGATGCAGTATTTCAAATGTGGTCTTACCAATTCATTATAAAGTGATGTTATCACTTTACATGATCTTGATTCCTTCCTTCTGTTAAGGCAGCCTAGGACTGTTAATGATATAACATTCTGTATTGTTTGTATTTATGGTCAGAAATATCTTGCAATCCTTGAAATATCTTGGTTCCATTATTTTAACTACTAAAGCCACAAGGCAGCCCATGGGCTTCAATGAATTTTTGAAAGTTTTCATCTGATTTCATCGGATCAGTTTGCATTATCATTATTTTGAAATGGGGTGGAAATGGGACTTTGCATTATAATGCAAAATCCTCACTTCCACCCCAATCTAAGAGCAAAGATAATACAAAATCCTCACTTCCACCCCATTCCAGAACACCCACCATTCCCTCACTAACCTGCTTTCCATTTCTCTTCTCCTCCACACAGGGTAACAAAGAAGGCCATGTGACTACCAGTTTTAAAAAAGTTCAGTCAGACTTCTAACTTCTCAGGAGAACAAAGATTTTCTGAAGTTGTAAGGTCTGACTGAACTGACTGATTAGTCTCCCAGCTGATGGGTCTGCTGGTCCATTGCTGCCCCCATCTGATCATCATAGCTCCCAATCATGCAGTCCAGTTGGTCTTCCTACAGCCCCCTGGGAGCAAGAATGGAGCATGGGGGTGTTCCCCTATGCCCCATTTTTGGCCTAGTGGGCCTCCCTGCACTTACATGGGAACCAAATGGGCAGTGGAGACTCCTGGAAGCAGCAGGGTGGGCGGGGGTGGGGCCAGCCAGAATTTTACCTACCAGTTTGGCCAAACTGGTTACAACCTGCGGAATGTCACCACTGAGCGAGCAGCGACCGGGCAGCTGGGTGGGGTGTGTGGTCAGCCAGAAGGCGCTACCGGTTCAGTGACCCAGGCCAAATTGCAGGGTTTCAGAGTACTGGTATGTCTCTTTTTGCAGTATATAAAAGTGTTTGTAGAAACTCATTCATTTTGTCAGAATGAGAATGAGAAATGAGAAATTATTATTACTTTAGGACAGGATTGTCAAACTCAAGGCTTAGGGCCTGCATCCAGGCTGCAGGGTGCTTCAATCTGGCCCTCAGGGCTGCCCTGGAAACAGTGAAGGACCAGCCCGCAGTGCCTCTGCCAGTGACAAAAGGGCTCTGTTTTCGCTGGCAGAGGGTTGTAGGAGGCTGTCATAGCCAGAAACAGAGCTCAGGAGCTTGTTTTTTCTGGCAGAGCACTCAGACTATCACAGGCACCCTGACTTGAGTGACGTTGAGCTGGCCACACCCCACCCCACACCCCGAGGTCAAACACAACCTTGATGTGGACCTCAATGAAATTGAGTCTGACACCCCTGCTTTAGTATATATACAGGTGTTTGAAAGGCATAAAGCTTGCGCTGCAATGTATCAGTACTAGTTGTCTTTTTCCTTTTCTTGCTAGCTATTATATGCTCAGTTAAACATATCTCTCCAATGAGAATGGTCTTCCTTGTAGTATAGTTTTTAATTATATTTCTGAACTCTGTCATTTAGCATTTCTGAAATGTTATGAAATCATATAGAAATTCTATCTCATCTAAAATGATGAATGAGATGTATCATGACTGAGCTTTTACAATACTGTCCTAATTAAAGCCATCCTTACTCTAAAATACAATAATAATAATTATACAGTATATAATGATGAAACAAACCCAAACTCCCACTCCAAAGTTTATTGCATTCCTTATCCTTAACATGATCAATTCTATAATAGTTGAAAATATATGCCATGCTTTAATTAATGAACACCCTCCAGTTATATAACTGTAAGATATCATTAATGAGAATGACTTGAATGGATCATATTTCTTTGAAATTTTGTTTTACAAAGGCAATAGAAATCCCGCTGTGCCCTGAGCATTTGGGTGTGTGACTGTGTGTGTGTGCAGTAGCAGATGTGGGAGAAAGATCAAGCAGAGGAAGTACCATAGCAAGACAAGACCCTGTATGGAATATACCATCCGCAGATAGCTAATGTGGCAAACGTTGGGAAATCCCACCAATGACTGGAAAGGGTTGATCTAAAAGGCAGCACTGAGGCACTGATCATAGTAGCACAAGAACAGGCATAAGCACCAGATCCATAGAAGCAGGGGTCTACCACACTAGACAAGATCCAAAGTGTTGTAGACTATATAGAAAGGCCTCAGAGACAGTTCAACACACAGTGACAAGGTATAAGATGCAGTCAGGGACAGTATACACTGAATGGCACAATCAAGGAACTGGCATTGTGTTCCATCTGTATGGAATATAGACTAGACCTTCCTAAATCTAGATGAGAGATCACATAGTACAGGGGTGTCAAACTCATGTCCCGTGGGCTGGATGTATCACATACTGACCATGCCCACCCACAGTTTAGTGAAGTGAGGAAAAGTCCCAATACATAACATGATGATGTGACAATGTGAGTTTGACACCCCTGCCATAGAATGTTGTGGAAAATAAGAGGGCTAAGAAGATCCTGTGGGACTTCCAGATCCACCCAGACAGGCAGATACTGGCCAATACACAGACATAGCATAGTAGTAGCAGTCAAAGACTAGAAGACAGCCGTGGTGATAACTGTAGCAGTGCCAAGTGACAGCAACATTGAAAGAAGAGGTATGTGTAACTGGAGAAACACCAGGGCCTGAAGGAGGAACTGGAGAGGATGTGGAAAGTAAAGGCTAAAGTGGTTCCACTAGTGATAGGAGCATTGGGGGCTGTAACTTCTAGGCTGGTAGAATAGCTCCAACGGATTCCAGGAATGACATCGGAATAATCTTGTGTCAATCTGCCAGAAGAGTGCAGTTCTAGAAACAGATAAAATCCTTCACAAAACCCTCAAACTCACAGACATTTAGTCGAGGCCCTAGATTGAGGACTACTCATAAGGGTGAGAAGGGAATTTTGTTTTATTTCTGATGATTAAATTTTATTTATTATTTTATTTAGATTCTATTTTTTATAAACAACTCAAGGTGTTGAACATATCTTATACTCCTTCCTATTTTCACAACAATGAAAGTTTAGTTTGTCTTTGAGAAGCAGAGATGATACTACCACTTGATCAGCAACCAGCAGCTAGTGCTAGAGGCCAAACTTTCTCCAGACAAAGGAGAAAGTGTGAAATCAACCCATTTGCTATCATGGAGATTTCTTGTGAGTTAACTGCTGAGGTTTTTGCAGTTGGCTACTAGTTGAATGACTAGAAAGTGTGGGATTCTATCTTTGTTCCTGGCATAGTCCATATGGACACTTGGATCAACCATCCTTATTTCTTAACCACATTTGGAGTATAAGTGCTCTCTAGCTTAAGAGAGATTTTGTTTCATAACAGATAAGCATTTCCCTTGGTGTTTTTCTTTCTTTTTGGGATTACAAATGTAAACAAGAATTAGAAATTTAAAGTATATTGAATATTCCAAAAAAATCTGTATTGTAAAGATGATGTCAGAAACTAATAATGAAGGGACACATTATCTTTTTAAACATTTAATTTTTCATGAATCTGCACTGTAAAAATCTCAACTGCATTAAAAATTGAGTTAGACCTTCCATAGGAAAGCTTCTTGTTTTCTCTTAACAAATTTGATAATGGGTTGAAAATGTGAAACAAAGTATCACAATAATTTGAGTAAAATGGGTACTTGCCCGGGACACATGCCTGTATTTACAACTTATTAAGACACTAATGAAACTGAAGTACATGATTGTTTTCTTTTCTGCAAAACACTTTTCATTTTTTATAATGGCGACATGCAATGCAAGAATGGAGGCTAAAAGAGGCTCTTTCGAACAGCCATGAGGCAAGGAAGATAAAAAAAAAATCCTGTAACATTTACTTCAGTCACCGTTTGACGTTTGATGAATTAGGTCTAAAACGGCTGTCAATTGAAACCAAATTCATGACCCTTTAAAAAAAGATAGGTGAAAGGTTGGTTAAGTTGGGTATTTCTGTAAAACAAACTTCTCTGCGTATGTGTTTGCGTGTGTATACACCAGAGATGGTATTCAGCAGGTTCTGACCAGTTCTGGAGAACTGGTATCAGAAATTTTGAGTAGTTCGGAGAACCAGCAAATACTACCTCTGACTGGAGATTTTACAGTATCCTTCCCCTGTCATACCCACCAAGCCACAGAACCAGTAATAAAAAAAATTTGAATCACGCCACTGGTATACACATACACACAAACACAAAATAAGGGTCTGGAGATATAAATGACATGATTGAAATCCTAAAGAGTAAATTAGAAGTTAGGGACAAAGAATTGGAAAGAGAGTTGGATAATAGGGTTTTGCTGGAACTCAGAGGAAAGAATTTCTGCTTTAGAGTTAGAGCTATTTCAGAGAATCCAGAAAAAGATATTAGAATAATAATTGTTAATGTATAGACTTAAGGCCGTGTCACACTGCCCAATGGATACAAAGAGGACACAACAGAAGGGAAAAATGTTCCTTCCATTGTATCCGCGCTCAGAAGGGGTGAAAATTTGCATAATTGGAGCGGATGAAACGGACGCGGGGAGGACGCAGGAAGGATGCAAAGCGGATGCGGAACGGAAGCCCAGCGGATGCAGAACGGATGGCGCATTTGCAGGGCTTCGGGGGGGTCTCAGGAGAGCGGACGCAGAATGGAAAAAACGGATACAAAATGGATGCACAGCGGATGAAGCAGATGCACAGCGGATGAAGCAGATGCACAGCAGAAGCCTAGCGGATGCACAGCGGAAGCGGAACGGATGCCGCGCGTTAATTGCGCATGCGGGGGGGATGCATTGCGCAAGCCCCCCAGATATAAAAGGAAGCAGCTCGCACATGGCCAGCATTCCGAGGGAAGACCTGCTGCTGGACACTTTGAGTTCCTTGCCTGCCCTGCCTGCATGCCTGCCTCCAAGCCTGCCTCCCAGCCTGCCTCCCAGCCTCCTGGGCAGCCTCCTGGGCAGCCTGCCTTCCAGCCTCCGTTCCAGCCTTGCTGGCAGCCTGCATTCCAGCCTCCCTGCCAGCCTTGCTGCCAGCCTGCCTTCCAGCCTCCTGGGCAGCCTCCTTGCCAGCCTGCCTTCCAGCCTCCCTGCCAGCCTCCCTGCCAGCCTCCCTGCCAGCCTGCCTTCCAGCCTCCCTGCCAGCATTGCTGCCAGCCTGCCTTCCAGTCTGCCTGCCAGCCTTGGTGCATGCTTTCCTGCCAGGCTTCCTAACAGGCTTCCTGCCAGCCTTGGTGCCAGCCTTCCTGCCAGCCTTGGTGCCTGCCAGCCTTCCTGCCAGCCTCCCTGCCAGCCAGCAACCCCACAACCATGGGGAAGAAGTGAAAGGCTCAGCAACCTGCCACCATCCCTGGCAAGAGGGACAGGGCCACCCTCCCGCCCCATGTCCGTGACTCTGCTTCTGCTGGGGCTTCTGCTGCTTGGGCTTGCTCTTCTCTTGCTGGAGCTTCTGCTGTGGCTGCTCCTGGCAGTGGTGCTGCTGCTGCGTACTCTGCTGAAGCTGCTCCTGGCGGTGGTGCTTTTGCTGCTGCGCACTCTGCTGAAGCTGCTCCTGGTCCTGCTGGTCCTGCTCGTTCTGCTCGTGCTCCTGGTCTTGCTGGTCCTGCTGCTGGTGCTTACTCTGCTGCTGCTCATCCTGGTCTTGCTGCTGCTGCTGCTGATTCTGATTCTGATCCTGCTGGTGATTCTGCTGCTGCTGCTGCTGATGATGATGATGATGATGATGATTATGATCCTGCTGGTGATGTTTCAGATGATGATGATTCTGCTGCTGCTGCTGCTGCTGCTGCTGCTGTTGGTGTGGAGGAGCAGCCCCTACAACCTCGAAGTCCCTCTGATGAGGGCCCATATGGCCCTGCCAGAGGGAGGAAGAGGCAGATGCGTCAACGGGAGAGGAGGCAGTACTTTATTGAGGAGGCGCACGAGGATGAGGTGATGGAGTGGCTGAGAGAGAAGGACTATCTGTGGCGGAAGGGACACCGGCTGTGCAAGGACACCAAAAGGAAGCAGGCTGCTTGGAGAGAGAAGGCGGAGAGTCTGGGCTACACTTCGGAGGTGCTACTCGGCTGGTGGAAACATATGCACACCTGGTACGGGAAGCTGCACCGCAAAAAATCTGGCCAGGCTGCAGTCAAGCTGACGGACAGAGAGAACTATGTCATGGCCAGGTGCAGCTTCCTGGAGGGTGAGATCTGCCACCGAGCAGCACCAGGAGCCCATCTGTCTACCCTCACTCTTAGGCAGCCTGCTGCGACCCAGTCCTCTTCCAGCCGAGAGTCAGTCCCTGTCTCCAGGCAGGTTTCGGTGGAACGTGCCACGGGGGAGAACCCCCTGGCAGGTGTTGAAAGCTTTGTGGAGAGCGAGGAGGACTCCCTGGTGCGGTGGGAGAAGGGAAACATCGAGTCCACCACTGCCAAAGTCCCATCCACCCACACCACCGCCTCCACAGGAAGGCAGAGAGCCAGACCGCAGGAGGGGTGAGCCACAAGGTCCTGGTGGAGATCAGCGACACCATCCGCACCAGCATAGGTCTCTCTCAGCTAGTCCCCATCGACTCCTCCTGCTCCAACCGCAAGCCCTTCCTCAATTATTTAAACCAGACGCTGAAGGAGATGCCGGATCCCCAGTACCAGCTGGTGAAGGAGAGGATCTGCACACTGATTAACAACCCTCCAGACCCAGAGGCACCTGCTACCACCCAGTCCAGGTCTGCTCCTCCACCCCAGGTGATGTCCCTCCCATACCAAGGCTTCCAACAGCCCCTCACCTACCAGGGCTACAGCTACCTGGAGGTCCAGCAGCACAGGCAACAGCCCTTCTCAGGCCAGGCATAGAGTCATCGGGTGACACCGTTGCCGGCTGTTCCACTGATGCCACCGATGCCACCCACGCCAATGATGCCACCGATGACATCGATGCCAGCCATGCCACTCCTCACCTCGCTGCACAGCAGGCAGTCCCACTACACTACTCCTTCCTCCATCCCACAGCCAAACCCGGCCTCAATACATCTGTCCTCGGTACTGGGGCTGACACCCCATGGCATGGAGGAAGGACCTCTCAGCATCGCGGGGATGGGCCAGCTGTCCGACACCTTTCTGAACAAACCGTCCCCTGTTGTCCTCTCAGGGCCAGGCACTCCATCAGTACTTCAGACCAGCACTGCAGCAGCACCCACCTCCAGAGCACCTGCACCCTAAAAATTAGACTGGGCACACACCTCCGAGTGACCAAGTGGAGTACCAGAGACTGGCTGCCTGGATATTTTTGGACTTTATTTGGACACTTGACTTGGTTCATGTTTACTTTTCAGGTTGTTATTAATAAAGTTTATCTTTGTTTCACACGCTTGCTTCATTTTTTTTTTCTAAAAAGTCTGGGTGGAAACTTTTAGAAATGGTTTAGCCTTTGCATGCTTGTGGGATGGGTAAGGATAGCTGTGGGATGGGCAGGGATACCTTTAGGATGGGTTAAGATAGCTGTGGGATGGGCAGGGATACCTTTGGGTTA
>BLBF01000007.1:38940582-38956454 GCA_015471245.1 Laticauda colubrina | reverse complement strand
TAGCTGTGGGATGGGCAGGGATACCTTTGGGATGGGTTAAGATAGCTATAGGATGGGCAGGGATACCTTTGGGATGGGTTAAGATAGCTGTGGGATGGGCAGGGATAGCTTTGGGATGGGTTAAGATAGCTATGGGATAGATAAATCTCCAGTGCAAGCATAGTGGGACTGTATGGTCCACCCTCCCAGCTGCCACCCCTATGGCCCTTATCAATTACAATGTAAGCATTGATCCACACATGTCAACATAAACACAACTCTTTATTAAACGCCCTGTTCATTGTAGGCACACCCAACATACATGGCCCAATCTCATCAGTGTGATGAGACATGCTGAAGG
Source organism: Laticauda colubrina (assembly GCA_015471245.1). Lineage (NCBI taxonomy): Eukaryota > Metazoa > Chordata > Lepidosauria > Squamata > Elapidae > Laticauda > Laticauda colubrina. The sequence goes on along the minus strand of BLBF01000007.1, from coordinate 38,956,114 downwards.
AAGCATCCATTAAGCATCTACCATCCTGTCTTGCCACTCCACCGCTCCAGCTGGGGAGTTGCACCAGTGTTTCAGGAGGTTGCGCTGCTTCTTCGCCTCACGTGAGGCTCTGTTGGGCCCTTGCACATCCTCAGTGTCGATCAGGTTTCGCCCTTGCCTCCATTCCCCAGGCTCCATGTCCCTATTGCCTTGCTGGAGGTCCACGAGCCTGTTCTGCAAGACTGGGTAGTGGGTGCGCATGAGATTGTGCAGGATGCAGCAAACTTCCACGATTCTCCTCATGCTCTGTGGGTGATGCTGCATGGCGTTGAGAAGTACCAGGAACCTATCGGCCAGGATGCCAAAGGCGTTCTCCACCACCCGCCTTGCCCTGTACAGCCTGTAGTTGAAGATCCTCTCTTCACGGGTGAGGTATTTGGAGGTGTAGGGCTTCATGAGGTAGGTTGAGAGGGAGAAGGCGTCATCCCCCATGATGAAGTAGGGCACATCTTGTGTGTCGTTGGGCAGGGGTTCTGAATCTGGGAAGCCCACCATGAGGTTGCTTTCCAGCCCCTCCTTGAGGTGACTGTCGTTGTATACCTGGGCATCGGAAGATGAGCCGTTGCCTGAAACATCGATGTACATGAACTTGTAGTCAGCATCGACCATGGCGAAGAGGATGATGCTGAAGAAGCCCTTGTATTTGAAATAAGTGGACCCCGAGTTGGCTGGAACCTTGCAGGCCACGTGCTTGCCATAGATGGCTCTAACGGTGTGGGGTAAGTTCCACTTCTGATACCACTGCTCTGCAACTTTCTTCCATCCTTCTTCAGTGGTGGGGCACTGGAGGAGCTCCTCCTTGTATTCTTCGAGGATGGCCCACACCACTTCTCTGACAACAAAGCTGATGGTGCTGGGTGGCACCCTCCAGCCGTACTGCATGCTCCTGTAGGGGGTCCCTGAGGCCAGGTGGCGCAGAGTGAGTGCCACCCTGAGCCCAGGTTCCAGGCTGGGCGGGAAGTTGGTTTTTGTCTTGCTCAACCTGGGTGTCAGGCACTGCAGAAGTTCGTCAAACATGGCTGCAGGCATATTCATGAAGTTCTGGAACGCACAAGTGTCTTCGCTCCTGAGCTCCACCATCAGCTTGTCGTAAAGTTGGTACTGTGCTCTTCTGGCTAACCATCTTTGGACCCAGACTTTTTTTGGGTGCCTCCTTTTCTTGCCGTAGTAGAGTTCACAGAGACTGTTGATGGTTTTGCAGTGATGCAGAAGGATGTTGGCTGTCAAAAGGATTTTGTCGCAATCCATGGTGGAGATGACTGGATGCTGTGGAAGAGGAAGAGGAAGAGGCAGATGAAGGCTGCAGAGGTCTGCACCGCTGGTCTGCTGGTCTGAAAGTGCGAAGCAGGCGAGTTGCTCCCCCTTTTTATAGGCAGTATAGGTGTCCCTTTGCATCCTCTAGGCATCCTCTAGGCATCGTCTAGGCATCCTCTAGGCATCCTTAATATCCGAGATAGGTCCCCTCTGAGAACGTTTTTTCCGTTTTAAACGTTTTGTTTCCATTCTGCATCCGTTCTGTATCCGTTCCACGTCCATTCTGCTTCCTCCCAGCGTCCGAGCAGATGCAAGTTCCGCGAATACGCAGCGGACGCCTAGCGGATATAGTGGATGCGTAACGGACGCGTAGCGGATGCGTAGTGGATGCGTAGTGGATGGAGAATGGACGAACTGGATACATTTTCTGCACAAAAGTTTTAGGCAGCCTAAAACTTTTGGAGTGGATGAAACGTCAATAAACGGATGTTGGACGGATTGAGAGGAAGCCAAACGGAGGCAGTGAGTACATCGCGTTTTAAAACGGATGGCAAGATTTTTTTCCCGTTTTGCTTCCTCTTTGCATCCGTTTTTGCAGTGTGACAGGGCCTTCAGTGTTTTTAGATTGGGAAGAGGAGGATGCTAAAGATGAGATGGACAAGGTGTATTGAATAAATTTGCATTTGGCCAGAATAAGAAATGTTCTAAAGCAGTGATAGCTAACCTTTTTGACACCAAGTACCCAAAGCGCATGCACGTGTGCACCCAAAAAATGCAATATGTGTGAGGCCCCCCTGCATGAGCCCCCCTGCATGCCCCTCTGCACATGTGTGGCAGGACCCGAAGACCAGCTAGCCGGCGAGAGGTGCACGCACATGCACAGCAGAGATGAACTGGGGTGACGGCTTGCAAGCCCATAGAGAAGGCCATAGGTTCTCCATCATGGGGCTAAAGAATGTCTTAGTGTGTTATGTGGGGAAAAAAAACAAGGGACCAAATTTTACAACAGCATTTTAATATAAGATTGAAAATTGATAGTGTAGATACAACTATTTTAAAATAAATTCCTGTTTGAATTTTAGATATCAGAAAGGAATGGAGTTTTTTTTGACTGAGATACTAAAGCAGAAGATTTCATTGCATTGGGATAAAATATCATTGGGGTGTGATTTTGACTTTACAATAGAAAATATTCCAAATCTTTTCAATTTGTTCAAAAAGTCCAATAATTTTTTGGGGAAAAAATTAAAGAAGATTTGGAAGAGTCAACTGGCAATTGAAGAGATGATTGGTACAAAGCCACAAACTGATCCAAAAGAATTCTGAAACAATGACTCTAAATAAGATACTGTCTTTTCTAAATTACCGATTTAATTGTGCATTGTTGTAGCATGGACAAATGGAGCTCATATCACAAAGATTCAAGTTCTGTTCCTTCAGTTTACTGGAGTAGTTCCCTTCCCTGCATGGAGGGGAGCTGATCTTAGCTGGTAGCTTTTTTTTTTCTTTTTTGCTTCATCCTCTTAATTACTGAGAAAAGCTTTTGGATTTCCTGGATAATTAAGAGGATGGGATTGCAATCATTGAGGGAAATACTCACATGGGCTCCTTGCTTAATGATCACTTTCCTTAATAACTGAGATTCTGGTCCTTATTTTGGTTGTAAATTGACAACTGTTTGTAGTTTCAGATAAACATATTGAACTTTGTGTGCGAGAACTGAGTATACAGATCAGGCAAACAAATGCTTACCCAAAGAAAGTCATATCTAGAAAACCTCAAATATCAATTAAGAATAATTCACATAGTTAATAAATAGTGTAATTCCCATTGACTTCTGTCGAACTGTGCCCACTGAAAAATTAAATGGGTTGTTGCCATGCAGAGAGACTGCTGCCATGATGTGAGTCTGTAGTCTGGCCATTTTAACTCCAAAAGTTGCTGTATTGTTTCCTGGGACAATGACCTTGGAAGGTACTCATGTGGAAGTTCTCAAGGATATTAAATGGATGCACCACCCTTAGACCTCTTGAAATGGATCATAACCTAATCCAGGGATGTCAAACTGTCATCATCACAGCAGCATCACGTGACATATTGTGACTTCTCACCCTTCGCTAAACCCTGGTGGGGGTGGGGTCAGCACATGACGCATCCAACCCATGGCCCGCAAGCTAGACACCCCTGACCAAATCAGTTAGCTGCATTATTTGTCAAATGGCTCTATTAAACCCTGAGATTTCAGTGTCCTTTACTATCAGTATTTAAGTGTTACTGAAAGGCTAAATGTTAGTAGAATGTAATTGTTAAAGATTGTTCTCATGATTTTAAAATGAGTTCAACATCCGAGAAGACATTTTACTGTTGTACAGGAAGACAGTACCCTAATTTTTCAGACTTTAAGTGATATGTCATATTTCTAGAAGAAAGCTAGCTATCTGGAGAATATTTTTTTTGAATGGATAATTTCCATGATCCCCTGTAATTGTGGACCACCATCAAGAAGCTCCCTTAGGCAAAGGATGCTACCATAGCAACTAAAATTGTTTGGAGTTCTAAGCAAAGTAAATAATGTAGCCAAATATTAGTTCTGATAACAAACTGCTTATCTAGATCTGTTGTGCTGTTATGAAAACTGGAGCGCTCCCAGAATTGAAACATACTGCTTTTTAATTTTACTTTCCAGATAAACACATATCATTAAAGATGTATGCATTTTTCAAGTGTCATCTATACATATGAAAAAAAAAGGTTATTTATTTTTCATGGGTTTTGTATATTATTATTTCCTGTGTTTAGCTGTCATATGAGGGATGTAACAATGTAAATAACCTTTATCTAAAATTAAATAATATCCGAATCTCTTTTTCTCTTTGTTTTTTTTCACATATGCCTATATACACACTTACAACCTTGTAAAGAACAAATTCATAGGTAGTGCTAGTTTCTTCTTTATAGCTTTCTATCACTACAAAAACATTATTCTGATATATATTTGCGTGTAGAGACAGTTAATAAAGCTTAAACCTACATTTTCTAACCCAACTTCCCAAGCAAAATATTAGAGGAAACTATTAATTCAAACAATAGTGTATAATAACAAGACTCTTTTCCTGGAAATCAATATCATCTACTTGAAATTCCCGAACACTTTTCCTTTTCAATACCCCTGTACTATTGGAGCTTGGTGAAGAGGGAGGGATGTATTATGTATTTTAATGTGATGAAGTTTTTTTTAAGGTAAGAATATAAAGTAAGAAGGAGAAAAAGAAATACAGAGAATCTCAAAAGTGCAAGAAAGTAAAACAACTGAAAGAAAAATAGAAAAGAAAGGAAAAAGATTCAAAGAAATGATTTCTATTCTTCTCTACAATAATCATAAGTACAATGATAAACTTACCTCTTCCACTAAAGTCTCAACAGCATAGAGCATCTAGGAATCCTATTTTAGTCTAGAAAAGGAAATTCTTTTAAAACAGGCCTCTTAATTTACGGCAAAAGGCAAACAAAATGTTTGAAAAATCAGAAATTGTGGGGGAAAGTGATGTAACCACACAGGCTGGAATTTGGAGAAACAAGAACTTTTAAGAGATTTGTATTTTGGATACATTATATCCCTCCCTCCCTCCCTATCTGGTGTGGAAATTCCTGGGATGTTCCATTCAGATAGCAGATAAAAAAAACAAATTAAATCTCAAAGATTACAAAATGAGATGTAACTAAGGCCCTGGAAGTTCAGGTCTTCTTATGCCTGTTACACACAGTGTTACACTGTGTTCTCTGAAATAAGGCTTTCTTTAGAAGAGGGCAATAAGTCCAACTGAAGAAATCATCAGCTTTGTTGAGAACATCCCAGGATACTTGGTTCTGCACAGGACGCTTAAGAAGATGGATCTTTCATCTCAGCCACTCTCTTTTTCTCTGATAATAGTGGGTTATTTGTCTTTTTATGGATGAAAGGATGTTGGGACAGATGCTCAGAATAATAACAGAAAAGCAGGTAAGATCATGTGGGTTTGCTCTCCAAAGAGTTGAACTCCTCTACATGAAATATAGTTGGTTTATTATTGATATTTCTTGAGAATGTCTTGTTACAGCTACTGAGAATAGAAAATGAGGGGCATTGGAAAAGATTTATTAAAAGAACCAAAGGGCAGCAACAAACAGCAACAAACAGAAGGTGAAAAAAGGACTTTGCAATATACATGATTTATTACAAAAAAAAAATACTTTTTAAATAAAAGTAAACTTTTATTTAACCCCCCCCCCCCAAATCCTCCAACAGGGAAGTGATATCATGGGTTTTCATTCTTATAATTCCTTAAAGAAGAGCTTAGGCTAAAAAGACACAATATTTGCGTCAATTTTATGAAGGGACTTTTATGAAATTTGATAATTTGCTATCAATCCAAAACTACCAAGAGATGACAAATCAAAATACAAAAATTGGATACAAGAATCCATATCCACCTCATTTTAAAATTAGTTTCTTAGTTGACATACTGTTAGTCACATTTGTTATAGAGGTATTCCTGCTTTTCTCAAACTGCTGTCTTCCAGTTATGTTAAATTTTGGCTCCCATAATTTCCAGGCAACATGGTCTCAACAAAACCAAAAACCTTGAGAGTGATGGGATTTGTAATCATATTTGGACAGAACAAAGTATAGAAAGATTAGTTTAAAAGCAAGACTCAAGTTGATTCAATTTGATAAATACTAGCATTCTCTCTCAGTTGTTACCTAATTAATAATAATATTTTTATGAGATATTACTTTCCAAAATTATACCTAACATAATTATCTGAAATTGCAACTATTTATAATGAACACATGCTCCTTGCAATGATGTCAGTGACTGTACTGTTATAAAAAATGGTTTAATTGCTCTCTCCTATATACATAAAAAAGGGGGCGAGGAAAACAGAACATTTTTTTCTTATTGTTGCTGCAAGCTATCCTTTCATGTGTCAGTCTGACTTTTTGACACTGTTCTGCAAGAAAAAAAAAAATTTCAAATAAAACCTCATTCCACTATGATTAGAGAAAAAACAACCGATTTAATGGAAAGATACGACAGAATTTCTATACCAGATATTTCTATAATTATGGTAAAAATCAAACTATAGAATTTTTCAGATGCAGGACATTTATTAAATGTTAGACAGGATTGCCAGTATTTTCCACCATGGGTCATTTTTCTGTAAAATGTAAAATATGAAGGTATTTTATATCACAAAATAATTTTGTTCTTTTCCATGTTCTACTGGGTAGGATCTAGAATATTTCAGAGGAATATGTTCCACAATTTAACACAAGTATCTACTTTTTGAATCTGAGCAGCTGCTATGACCAATGCATTAATGAACATTTTTGCCATATCTCATCCTTGCTTTCCATTGTTTCACTATCATACCAATCATAATAATTCATAGAATTATAGAATCATAGGGCTGGAAGGGACCTTGGAGGTCTTCTAGTCCAACCCCCAGCCTGATTATTCTAACCCTCTCTTCTCTGTGACAGCCCTTAAAATACTGGAAGACAGGTATCATGTCACAGTTAATTCTTCTCTTCATTAGGCCAGACATACCTAGTTCCCTTAACCATTCCTTGTATAATTTATCCCAAAGACCTCTTATTATATTTGTTGCTCTTCTGCACTCTTTTTAGGGTCTCAACATTATGGTGATCATAACCGGACGTAGTATTCCAAGTGTAGTATGATTCCAAGTGTACTAATGCAGTATGAAGTGGTACTATCACTTCTCGTGATCTTGACACTATCCTTCTGTTGATACAGCCTAGAAATGTATTGGCTTTTTGGACAGCTCCAACACACTACTGGCTCATAATTGGTGGTCCTCTAGGACACTTAGATTCCTCTCATAGTTACTAATCTGGAACCAGGTACTACCTAATCCAGTGGTCGCCAACTGGTGGGCCAGGGACCAATAGTGATCCATAGAGGAATGCCCCCCCCCACAAAGCAATCAATCCAGGCTGCATGAGAACATAAGTGTTATGATATGGACAGAATAACCCTTGAGTAACAAGGATATGCACATTGAAACGTTTATGAGAGTAGTTATGGACTACACAGCCATACACAGATACACTAAATTGAGGTAAAGTTTACTTTAAGAAATAGCACAGTCCAATAAACAGTCCAGGTCATATACGTTTAACAGTCCAAATAATATCCAATGACAAAGTCTTCTTACCAGTTGCCTTTGTCATTTACAGCAAACAAAGAAATCAAAGTATAAGCACAGAAAGAACCTTAGATAGCAACAGAATGTCAGAGATACAGAATGTCAGAGATACAGCATGTCAGAGATACAGCATGTCAGAGAGAGCAAGCCATGATCTCTAGCCCCCTCTTATGGCAATCTGCAATACAATCAACCAATTGAACACAGTACAAATCAATACAGTGATTTTGTTTTAAAGCTACAAACATATATTGTTGGTTTATATATTGCCAACCCAACTAATTGGTGGATAGATTCCTAACAATAAGGCTGTGCTGCCCACATGGCCCGCTCACCTGCTGGCCCCCACCCTTCAGCCAAGCACCATACAAGCTGGAACTGGAAGGTAAGACCAATGGCAGGGGAGGGAAATCTGCCCCAGGGTGGCTTGCTGACGTTGGTGGGAAAGTCAATCCCATATTCCAGAACTGCAGTAGTCACAGGACTGGCCCTTTGCTCTTCCACCCAGGTGCACCAGCCTGCCATGGACTGGAGGAATTGCTCCAGGTTGACCAAAGGGCCAGTGTTGTGACTACTGCAGCTCTGGAATATGGGATCAACTTTCCCATCAATGTCAGCAAGCCACCGTCAGTCAAAATTCATATTAGTGGTCTGCAGGATTTAAAATTATGAGTTTGGTGGTCTCTGAGGTCCAAAAGGTTGGTGACCCCTGACCTAATCTGTACTTGTGCATTTGGTTTTTCTTGCCTAGATGCCGGACCTTAAATTTTCTCACCACTAAATTGCATCTTATTAATTAGGACCCAGAGTTCAAATTTGTCAAGCTCATTCTCAATCTTGGGTCTATCTTCCAAAGTGTTCTCGGTGTCCTCCAACTTGGTGAAGCCTGCAAATGTGATGCTGTCCTTCTATCCCCTCATCTAGATCATTATTTATTTGTTTGTTTGTTTGTTTGTTTGTCAAACATGTACAAGATAATATATAAGTATGAACATAAACAAGAACAAGGGAGTAAATACAGATAAATGTGGACAGTAAGACAGGGACGGTAGGCACGCTGGTGTGCGTATGCACGCCCCGTTTAAGGACCATTAAATAGATAATTTATGATGAGCTCATTGTGGTTTCTTATGATTTCATGAGAAAAGCTTGATTCTTAAAACTTTGAGATCATAGAGATGAAAAGGGCCATTTAGGCCATTAATTCTAACCTTCATGATTAAGACAGGATCTAAAAGCATATCCAACAAATTCAGCCTCTGCTTGAAGTTATCCAAGAAAAAAGACAATACAAACTATGTGAGATAAAAACAATATTTATTCTGCTTCAATCATCTCCAATCTCTAAAACTTCACAAATATAAAATATAAAGTTGGGGCGGAATTAGGAATTCCTAATTCTGTATCTATCAAGTAGATGAATGTAGTTTTTTCATATTTGCAGAGAGTTTTTTTTTTCCTGCTCTCTCACATATACCCAAATGTGATTTTGGAAAGTCATTTAAGCATAAAACTATGGGGGGAAATAGCCACAAGTCATGTTTTTTTCTTGAGAGTTAACTGGGTAATGACTTATCTTGTCAGGAGGTAGCAGAATGAGATTTCTGGTATACAATTTAAAATTCCTTCTGTAGTTCTAAGCAGCCTGGCGTGAGAGCAAGTAATGTACAGATGACTCTTCACCTGGCTGCAAGCCACAGGTGTTAGACAATAAAGTTTTAAGCAGCTACCAACCTATTCTGAGACATCAATATGCAATTGTATCTACAGTACTTTGGTCTAGGAACTGTTCCCAATAAATTATTCAGTACTCAATATTATCAGTAATGGTGGCAGAACTCCTTGTTGTTTACATTATTTTTCTCCCTACCTTCCCACACCCAGGAGGCCAGAATGATGGCTTGAAGCAATGCCCTCAGTAGGATTTGGGTTTATGGTAACAATGTGTCATTGGATGAGACTTACAGAACATATATAACTTTCCACTTAGGTTACTTAAAAATAATGGTTGCCTTCAGATATCATGCTATGCCCAAAGAAATTATGTTATGGCTTAATTTGAGAATCTAATAGAATATAATTCTTTATTGGCCAAGTGTGCTTGGACACACAAGGAATTTGTCTTTGGTTCAAAACTCTCAGTGTACATAAAAGATATAAGTGATGAATCATGATCATAATCATCATAAATACATTCATCATGAATCATAAGATACCACACTTAGTGATAGTCATAGGATATTAAATAATTAATCATAATTTTATGCATCCTAAAGGAAACCAACCCTCTGGAAGGACAGATACTGAAGGTGAAGCTCAAATACTTTGGCCCCAAAATGAGAAGAGAAGACTTATTGGAAAAGCCCCTGATGTTCAGAAAGTTTGAAGGCAACAGGAAAATGGGTTGACAGAGGATGAGATGGTTACAGAAGTGTAATTGATGTAGTGGGCATGAGTTTAAGGCCAGGTCAAATCGGCCGACGGATGCAAAATGTATGTAAAAAGGACACAGCGGACAAGAAAATGTTCCACCCATTGTTATCCGCTCTCAAAAGTGCCCCAAATTTGCATAAAGAGAACGGACAACAACGGAAAGGAATGGACAGGGAGAGGACGTAGAGAGAATGTTAAGCGGATGCTCCACGGAAGCCTAGTGGATGGAAGCAGATGGAAGCGGATGAAACATCCGCAGGGCTTCCGGGGGAGCACAGCGAAGAAGACGTGCAGCGGAAGGAGAGGATGCAGAGCGGATGCCTAGCGAATGACACGGATGCATCACGGACGCCTAGCGGATGCCTAGAGGATGCAAAGTGTTCACTGTGCATGCGGGGAGGATGCATTGCATCAGCCCCGCGGATATAAAAGGATGCAGCTCACAAGCAGGTCACCATTCAGAGGAAAGACCTGCTGCCAGACACATCTCCAGCCAACAACCATGGGGAAGAAGAGGAAGCCTGTGCCATCTTCTGCCAGCCCTGGCAAGAAGGACAGGACCACCATCCCAGCCCCTGGTGCTGACTCTGCTTCTGCTTGGGCTTCTGCTGCTGGTGCTGACTCTGCTGGTGCTGGGGCTTGCTGGTGCTGCTCCTGGTGCTGGAGCTTTTGCTGGTGCTTACTCTGCTGGTGCTGCTCCTGGTGCTGGTACTTCTGCTGGTGCTTACTCTGCTGGTGCTGCTCCTGGTCCTGGTGCTTCTGCTGGTGCTTGCTCTGCTGGTGATGCTCCTGGTCCTGCTGGTGCTCCTGGTGCTGCTGGTCCTGCTGGTCCTGCTGGTGGTGCTGGTGCTGTTGCTGCTGCTGCTGGGGGTGTGGTGGACCAGCCCGTAGAACCTCAAAGCCCTACTGATGAGGGCCCAGAAGGCCCTGCCATAGGGAGGAAGAGGCAATCGCGCAATAGGGAGAGGAGACAGTACTCCATTGAAGAGGAAATTGAGGATGAGGTGCTCAAATGGCTGAGGGAGAACGAGTACCTCTGGCGGAAGGGACACAGGCTCTATCGAGACACCAAGCAGAAGCAGGCGGCATGGAGAGAGAAGGCGGAGAGCCTGGGCTACACTTCGGAGGTCCTCCTAGGGTGGTGGAAGCACATGCACACCTGGTACGGGAAGCTGCACCTCAAGAAATCTGGCCAAGTCCTCTTCTGGCCAAGAGTCAGCTCCTGTGTCCAGGCAGGTATCTGTGAAGCACCCCACGACAGAGACCCCCCGGGCAGCTGCACTCCCCATGGTGGAGCGCGTGGAGGACCCCCTGACACAGTTGAAGCAAGGAGAAGGCACTTCCACCAGAGACCAACCCACACCCACACCCAGCTCTACCTCCACAGAAAGCAGGCAGAAAGCCAGACTGGAGGGACAGAGCCACACTGTCCTGCTGGAGATCAGGGACACCATCAAAAGCAGCGTAGATCTCCTCTCTCAGCTGGTACACACCGACATACCATCCTCTAACAGAAAGCCCTTCCTCACCTACGTCAACCAGACCCTCATGGACATGTCCAAATCCCAGTACCAGCTGAACAAGGAGAGGATCACAGGTCTTCTGCACCACGCTCCAGGCCCAGCTGAACCAGCTCTGACCCAGTCCAGGTGTGCTTCTCCACCCCAGGGGATGTCACAGCCCTTCCAAGGCTTTCAACAGCCCCTCACCTACCAAGGCTACAGCTACCAGGAGTTCCAACAGCACAGGCAGCCCTTCCCAGTCCAGGCACAGGTTCATCGCATGCCACAGGTGCCACCGATGCCACCGATGCCACTGACGCCACAGATGCCACCAATACCACCGACACCACATATGCCACTGATGCCACAGATGCCACCGATACCACAGATGCCACTGACGCCACAGATGCCACCGACGCCACAGATGCCACCGTTGCCATAGATGCCACCGATGCCTCACCTCGTTCACCTACAGACCAGACAGCCCCACTACACTCCTCCTTCCTCCACCCCACAGCCAAGCCTGGCCTCAGAACATCTGTCATCGGTCTTGGGACTGACACCCCATGTCATGGAGGAAGGGGCTCTCAACATCACAGGACTGAGCCAGCTCTCTGAGAGCTTCCTCCACACACCATCCCCTGTTGTCCTCTCGGGGCCAGGCACCCCAATGGCGCCTCAGACCAGCACTCCAGCCACTGCCACCTCCACAGCACCTGGACCCTTCACCCCTGAGACTATGGGCACACCTCAGAGTGACTGAGAAGAGTGCCAGAGACTGGGTTGCTCCCTTTATCTTTGCTTGAGACACTTTACTTGGGTCATTTTGCTTTTACAGTTTGTTATTAATCAAGTTTATCTTTGCTTCACACACTTGGTTCAGTTCTTTTAGTAAATAAAGTCTTGGTGGAAACTTTTAGAAATGGTTTAAGCCTTTGCATGCTTGTGGGATGGGTTAGGATAGCAGTGGGATGGGCAGGGATACCTGTGGGATGGGTAATAGCTGTGGGATGGGTTAGGATAGCAGTGGGATGGGCAGGGATACCTGTGGGATGGGTAATAGCTGTGGGATGGGTTAGGATAACGGTGGGATGGGCAGGGATACCTGTGGGATGGGTAATAGCTATGGGATAGATAAACCTCCAGTGCAAGCATTAGTGGGACTGTATGGTCCACCCTCCCAGGTGCCACACCGATGGCCCTTTATTATCAATAACAATTTAATCATTCATCAACACATTTCAACATAAACACAACTCTTTATTAAATGCCCTGTTCATTGTAGGGCCACTCAACATACATGGCACAATCTCATCAGTGTGATGAGATAGGCTGAAGGAAGCATCCATTAAGCATCTACCATCCTGTCTTGCTACTCCACTGCTCCAGCTGGGGAGTTGCACCAGTGTTTCAGGAGGTTGCGCTGCTTCTTCCCTTCACGTGAAGCTCTATTGGGGCCTTGCACATCCACAGTATCTATCAGGTTTCGTCCTTGCCTCCATTCACCAGGCTCCATGTCCCCATTGCCTTATTGGTGGTCCACAAGCTTGTTCTGCAACACTGGGTAGCGGGTGCGCATGAGATTGTGCAGGATGCAGCAAGCTTCCACGATGCTCCTCACAGTCTCTGGGCAATGCTGCATGGTGATGAGAAGTACCTGGAACCTGTTGGCCAGGACGCCAAAGGCATTCTCCACCACCCGTCTTGCCCTGGTGTTCAGTCTGTAGTTGAAGATCCTCTCTTCACGGGTGAGGCATCTGGAAGTGTAGGGCTTCATGAGGTAGGTTCTGAGGGAGAAGGTGTCATCCCCCACGATGAAGTAGGGCACATCTTGTGTGTCGTTGGGCAGGGGTCCTGGATCTGGGAAGCCCATGATGAGGTTGCGTTCCAGCCCCTCCTTGAGGTGACTGGCGTTGTATACCTGGGCATCTGAAGCTGACCCGTTGCCTGATCATCGATGTACATGAAGTTGTAGTCAGCATCGACCATGGCAAAGAGGATGATGCTGAAGAAGCCCTTGTAGTTGTGATAAGTGGACCCTGAGTTGGCTGGAGCTTTGCAGGCCACGTGCTTCCCATCTATGGCTCCAACGGTGTGGGGGAAGTTCCACTTCTGATACTACTGCTCTCCAACTTTCTTCCAGCCTTCTTCAGTGGAGGGGCACTGGAGGAGCTCCTCCAGGTATTCTTCGATGATGGCCTGCACCACTTCTCTGACCACAATGCTGATGGTGTTGTGTGGCACCCTCCAGGCGTACTGCATGTTCCTGTATGTGGTCCCTGAGGCCAGGTGGTGCAGAGTCAGTGGCACCTTCAGCCCAGGGTCTAGGCTGGGCCAGATGTTGGTGTTTGCCTTGGTCAACCTGGGTCTCAGCCGTTCCACAACTTCGTCAAATATGGCTGGTGGCATCCTCATGAAGTTCTGGAATGCACGAGGGTCTTCGTTCCTCAGCTCCACCATCAGCTTGTCATACAGTCCGTACTCGGCTCTTCTCGTGATCCATCTTCGGACCCAGATACTTCTTGGATGCCTCCTTTTCTTCCCGCAGAACAGGTGAAAGAGCCTGTAGAAGGCTTTGCACTGTTGTAGAACAATGGCGGCTACCAAAAGGAGTGTGCAACGATCCATGGTGGAGATGACTGGATGCTGTGGAGGAGCAAGAGCAAGATCAAGGCTGAAGAGGTCTACACAGCAGGGCTGCTGGAGATGCAGGTGATTTCTCCCCCTTTTTATAGGAAATATCGTTTTTCTGCTAGGTGTCATTTCACATACTCCAGGCATCCTCCAGACATCCTAAATATCTGAGATACGTCCCTTATACAAACGTTTTTTCCGTTTTAATGCTTTATATGCGAGCTGCATCCGCTTTCATCCTTTCTACGTCCATGCTACTGATGCTGTATGTCCGTTCTGCAACCGTTTCGCTTCCTCCCTGTGTCCATTTTCCACTGGAGCGGATGTGAGTTGCACGGATGCGCAGAGGATGCCTAGCAGATATAGCGGCCGCGTAATGGATGACGATGGACGTATGACGGATGTTCCCCATATGCGTTGTGGATGTAGAACGGACGTGTTGGATACTTCATCCGCTCAAAAAGTTTTGTGCAGCTCAAAACTTTTTGAGCGGATGAAATCTCAATAGATGGATGCTGGACGGATAGAGAGTATGAAAAACGTATGCAGTGAGTATAGAACGGAAGCATCGCTTTTACCAACAGATGGGAAGTGTTTCTCTCCGTTTTACATCCTCTTTCCATCCGTTGGTGCTGTGTGACATGGGCTTTCGGCAGATTCAAGGAGATAGTGAGGATAGAGAGGGCCTGGTGTGCTATGAGCCATAGAGTTGCAAAGAGTCAACCTGACTTGATGACCAAACAACAAAAATTTAATGCAATGTACTAAAACAATGACTAAGTCCTCAAACTATGCAAATCACAAACAGCACAAATGCATTTTAGCATAATCTAGACTCAGTCATTGTCAGTAAGATTTATTGCCTTGAAGTTAATTCAGGGAGATGCAAATGATATTTCTTTTATTTTCATTTGGCTTTATGGAATGCATAGAAACAATTGAGACCATTGCTCCTACAAGAAGGTGTAAATAAAGTGGCAAACATTTTCCCCAGATAAAAAAGCTCATCGCAGAACATTCAGCTCAGTTGTAAACACGGCTCAGGAAGAATATTACACTGATTGATCAATATTCCTTCCCAGAAGGAAAGATGAATGAAGAAAATATTCCTTGCTTCTACGTAGCCATTATGATTTTGTTCTTGGAAACCCTATCTGACAAGGAAGAAATTAAAATAAGGACACTTTTCTCTTCATTCTATAAATGCAGGTAATTTTATAACCATGATGAAACTTTGTATTGTTTGATCCTAATCCAGCATGGTTGGGTTACAGATTCCTTTGGATCTGGAAGCAATGACCACACCAATGCTAGTTCTTAAGGCTTTATTCCAAGACAGTATAAAACATAGTGTAATCACATACTATAATGTCTGCTCTTCAAAGTAGATCAGAATAGAAATCCAACATTATGTAGGTCAGTAGTACTTTTATTTTATTTAGTATTATTATATTTTA
>BLBF01000007.1:38831794-38931780 GCA_015471245.1 Laticauda colubrina | reverse complement strand
TAGTAAGGATGGAGAACAGCCCAATCCCTGCCAATTATCAGATTTTGAAGGAGAGATTTTCATTAAAAAAGAGCTCGGTAGGAAAAAAAATGCCTAACAGTAGCAGTTGCAATTCTGTTAATTATCTTCCTCACTTAAACCAGCTTTTCTGTGGGTTCTGTACTAAAGGAGATTCTTATGGACTAGGGTTTGAGTGTTGATCACCATTCATATAACTTAGATTAGTTGCCGATTAATAGCAAAATAGAAAAGATTAAATTAATAAAGAGATCCTATTAGCATAGTTTTTCCATAAAATACATTCCCAAGATACTTAATTGAGCTTGGAATGATAAGCAAAGCTAATCTGGAGAAATAGGCATTACAATCTAGTCTGGTTCAATGTTGTAGATGGCTTTGTCTCTGTCTCTCTTTTTTGTTCTTTCCCTTTCAGATAGATCTATCATCATCTACTAGATGGAAACTTCATGAAGATACTTCCCATTTGTAGGCAGAGGTGGTATTCAGCAGGTTCTGACCAGTTCTGGAGAACCAGTAGTGGAAATTTTGAGTAGTTTGGAGAACTGGCAAATATCACCTCTGACTGGCCTCGCCCCCATCTATTCTCTGCCTCCTGAGTCCCATCTGATCAGCTGGGTCTTCTTTTGTTGCCCTGCACAGGAGAACGGAGCTGGAAAGCAGGTTAGTGGGGTGAGGAGGGAATGAGATTTTGCAGTAATTTTCCCCCTAGGAGTGGGGAGGGAATGGAGATTTTATCATGTCCTTCCCCTACCACACTCACCAAGACACGCCCACAGAACCGGTAGTAAAAGAATTTGAATCCCATCATTGTTTGTAGGTACATCACCCCCCAATTATGAAAAATGTTGTCCTCTGAACTGTTTCCCTTGCTGGCTTATGCATTGATTCAGTTTTGAAGTTAGCAGATATTCATCCAGGACTCTAATATTCTTTAAAAAATTAAGTGCACCTCTTTGTTCTTCAATATTACACATATGATACAAGGAGAAGCTGATCTCAGGAGCTTCCCATCTCTTCTCTTCAGCATTTCAATTCCCCACCCATTTTTCTGGACACCAAGGCTGTCTTTACTTAGAGCTTAGCATCCATACTTCCGCTTATCCTGATGCTAATAGATTGCAAATAGGCATTCTCACACCAGAACCAAGATACATGTCCAGTAACTATTATTTTCCTCCTTACAAATCCTATGCTTGAAATGAAAAGACACAATTAATATCAAATAATAATGAACTGAAGAGCAGTATACCTTATGGATCCATACTATGGTATTTTTAAATTGTTTGCCATTATTAGCTCCTAAAAGCTGTGTGTCTATGTAGCAAAGATTTCAGGTAGTGTCGTTTCCAGCATTTCTTCATACTCAGCATCAGTAAGAGCTTGAATTAATAGGCCCTTGCCAACTGGTTCATGGGGCTGCAGAGCAGCAAACAAGCTCAAGAAGGCAACCTTCATTCTATAAATAATCACAGAGTATGGTTAGTTTTATTTTAATCATTATTTTACTGGATTTTTATGGCTGTATGTTTTGTTGGCAGAGTTTATCTTATATCTCATAAATAATTCCAGGCAATAAATGAGGAAGTGAATAAATAAGGACATAAATTATTGGTGACTTCTAGAAAATTTGGGGAAAAAGTGCTGTCATGCTTGAAGTCCTCTAATAATTTATCTCTATCTGCTCTCCCCAAAATGGTATAACCTTCTGACGGGAATGGTGAAGTTGTGAGTCAAGAATGTTGTTATGAATGCGAAAAAAGGAGCTCCCTGCCCTACTCATACTAACGCTCTGAAATGTTCCCATAATTAAGTGAAACAGGTGATAGATTAAAGTAGTCAAGGTTAATCAAATATAACTTGTTCTGCACATTTGACAAGCTCCAGAGGAAATAATCACCATTGGTTGGCATGGCTAATTACAAAGGTGAAAAACAAAAGAGACAGGAAGGCATCCAGTCTTATCCAAGCTCTTAATTGAAACTGAGAATTAATTTTGTCGGAATAGTTGTCCAAGGATGAGTGCTTGAATGCAATATTACCTTGAACACAACTGCGTAGGGAACTTTAACAACCTATTATATCCCACTGTCAACTATTTATTTGGAAAATTAAGACACAATTTGCACATTTCCATGTGTTAGCCTGGCCAAAGCCTGGCCATCTTGATTTGCAAAAGACTTGGAGTTTCAGCACTGTGGTGATGGATCCTATTAACATTTAAAAGGATTATGAATGTTAATTTTCTTGATCTTTTAATTAAATGAGGTCATTCCAATTTTTGAAACTAGTGCTAATACATTCATGCATTGTAGAAAAGGGCCAGTTTTGGCACTAGGCCTCTTCCAGAGAATTGCTAATTGCTAATTTCTTTCAAGAAAAAGCATGCACAGTAGGTTGCTTTCCTTATAGAAAAGGAAGGCTTTGAAATAAAAATCATTATTAAATTATTAAATGATAAAGATAACTTTAACTGTGCTGCTCCCTGAAAGCTAGCTTCTCCCTCTTACCAGCTGATGAAGAACAGAAGCTGTCTAAACTAATGTTTATTCATATCACTAGACACAGATATAGTGAGATAGTAAGAGAGAGACATATGATAAAAGAAGGCAACTGGTAAGACAATCTTCTCTGAGAGTCCAATATATCACTGCAAGGTTTGAAGATTTCAAATAGATTCTATAGTGTTGGTGCAGGTTAATGAATGTAGGGAAATGCCTCCTCCTCCTCCCCCATCCTCTCACCTTCCTCCTGAAATCAACTGTAAACTAGCATATTGGAGAATCAGTGGGTTCATTCAGTCATTCAAAGCACTTATTAGAGCTGTGCATGGCTCACAATGATTTAGAAGTACTTGGGAACTGTCTGAGCATATCAATTATTTGCTACTAATCAAAACAGCCTTGACTTTTTTTTCCAGGAAGTGATCCATGTGCACAAGTTCTAAAGCTCTTCATACTTAGTATTTATATCCAATCCTTGAATAACCTTTGCAAAGAGCTTTACAAAATCACTGATTATACTTAGTGAGCCATATACTGAATATTATTCTCAAGCAAGTATAAATCTGAGTTACTCTATAATATTATTTACGGATTTTTATAACCTGATTGAGTGGAAAGGAGACTGGTTGACGTTGAACTGGAAGTTGGAATTGCTTACTAATCTAAAACAGATTGTTCCTAATCTTTCTTCCACTTGCTTCTGAAGTACAGGATATTCTAAATGTTATAAAGTTAGACCTTCAAATATCAGCAGGTTCAAATCCCATAAATCTCACTCATATGTCTACTTAATCAGTGAGGTCAGTTCTAAAGAGCTTTCACTGAGGTCCACTTCATGCCTTGAGTTATGACACAGTCACAGTTTTAACAAAGAAGCTGAATAAACTTCATCAGAAGCTGATTATGCAATGGAAATTCCAATGTGATGGTGACTCTTTACATGATGGTCATGGAGAATTTTCATACGCTCCCTACTGTTGTGTTCTTTCCAAAAGATAACCAATGCCATTGGTCTAATTAATCATATATTAAATATCACAAATCTTCAATTCTAGTTGAAGTCTGATATCCATTTTTCCTGCTGGGATGTCTAGGAGATTCTCAATCATCTAGGTCAGTGATTCTCAACCTGTAGTCCGTGGACCCCTGGGGCACATGCAATGTTGTCACAAGAGCCCCACAAAGGCTTGAAGAAATGTTTTGATTTAAATCTTGAATTAAGTCTTGGGACTCTGTGACCATGGTCCGTGACCACAAAAGATATTGAAAGGGGTCTGTGGTGAAGAAATGGTTGAGAACCAGTTATCTAGATCATGTTTATCCCAAGGGTGCTTTTTGAAAGTGCAACTGGACTTTCTTGAGTTTTTCCTTGAAAATATTTCACTTCTCATTGAAGAAGCTTCTTCAATTCTTCAGAATTACTGAAGAAACTTCTTGGATGAGAAGTGAAACATTTTAAAGGAAAAAAAAATTGAGGAAGTCTAGTTGCCTTTTTGAAAAACACCTTTGGGGTTTCTGCTGGGATTTTATTTTATTGTTTATTTGCCCATTTTTAAAACCACCTATATCCTTCACAGAGGGACTCTCAGCAGTGTTCAGATAAAATTGTGTTTTAGACCATGAATCTAGATCAAAGATGTGCATCTTTTCTTTCAACTTAAAGGCTACATTTGCATCCTGAGTGACATGCTATGTTGGGAATAATAGTCCAGATAAATATTTCATTTAATATAGTTAACATGAGTATTGCAGGCAAACTCTGCCCACAGCCTGGAGTTTGATCCTGATGGGACTCAAGGATGACTCAGCCTTCCATCCTTATGAGATCAGTAAAGGCTAGGTCCCACTGGCCAATGGACGCAAAACGTATGCATAAAGGACACAGTGGACGAGCAAAATTTCGGGGGTGGCTCCATCCGTTTTCATCTGCTCCAAAAATTAGTGAAAATTTGCATAAACAGAACGGAAAAGAACGGATATGGGTAGTATGTAGTGGGGATGTTAAACAGATGTTCATTGGAAGCCGAGTGGATGAAAGCGGGTGGAAGCGGATGACACCTCCGAAGGGGTTCCGGGGAGAATTTCAAAGCGGATACATAGCGGAAGGGGCGGATGCATAGCAGATGAAGTGGATGCATCACGTATGCCTATAGGAAACAAAGGGGATGCCACGTGGATGTATATCGGATGCAAAGCATTCACTGCGCATGCAGGGGGTATGAATTGCGTTTGCTCCACAGATATAAAAGGATGCAGCACGCATGCAGTCAGCATACAGGGGAAAGACGTGCTGCCAGATACATCTTGCAGGAACACCATGGTTCGTCAGTCAGGCAAGAAGAGGAAGTCCATGCCTTCTCGTTCAAGCCCTGGCAAGGTGAAGAAGGGCAGAACCAGCATCCCACCCCCTGGCACCGACTCTGAAGCTGCTGCTGCTGCTGCTGTGGTGGACCAGCCCCAAGGCCCTCAAAGCCCTGCTGCTGAAGGCCTTGCTGCTCAAGCCCCTGAAGACCCTGCTGCTCAAGCCCCTGAAGGGCCTGAACAATCTCTAGAAGGTCCTGATGCTGAAGCCCCTGAAGGCCCTGCTGAAGCCCCTGCCAGAGGGAGGAAGAGGCAAGGGAAGGAGAAGGGAGAGAGGAAACAGTACACTGTTTCTGAGGAGCATGAGGATGAGGTGCTGGAATGGCTGAGGGAGAACGAGTACCTCTGGATAAAGGGCCACAGACTGTAACGGGACACCAAGAAGAAGCAGGAAGCTTGGAGAGACAAGACGGAGAGCCTGGGGTACACTCCTTGGATGGTGGAAGCACATGCACACCTGGTATGGCAAGCTACACCTCCAGAAATCCGGGCAGGCCACTGTCAAGCTCACTGACTGGGAGATGTATGTCATGGCCAAGTGCAGTTTCCTGGAGGGTGATATCCACCACCGAGGAGCAGCCCCTCTGAGACCCTTCTCCCTCTGACAACCCACAGACAGCCAGTCCTCTTCCAACCAGGAGCCAGCGAGCCTGTCCAGGCAGGTGTCTTCAGAGGGCCCCACAGCAGAGACCCCCTTGACAACTGCACTACCCATGCTGGGGGACTTGGAGGATCCCGTGGAGGATGACGCCCTGCTGTCACAAATGGAGGAAGAAGCAGCAGCCACCAGAGGCCAACCCACCCCCACCTCCAGCTCCAGAGGACGCAGGCAGAGAGGCAGAGTGGAGGGCCAGGACCATAGTGTGCTGTTGGAGATCAGGGACACAATGAAGACCAGCACAGAACTTCTCTCTCAGCTGGTCGACTTGGACAGGGCATCCTCGGCCTGGAAGCCCTTCATCCCCTATGTGAGCCAGACCCTGAGGGACCTGCCCAAGGCCCAGTACCAGGTGATGAAGCAGAAGATCACAGCACTTCTGCACAAACCTCAAGGCCCAGCTGAAGCTGCTCCTACCCGGTCCAGGTCTGCTCCTCCACCCCAGGCGATGTCACAGCCCTTCCATGGATTTCAACAGCCCCTCACCTACCAAGGCTATGACTACCAGGACTTCCCACAGCACAAGCACAACTTCCCAGTCCAGGCCCAGGTTCATCGGACACCACAGATGCCACTCCTCACTCAGCTGCAGACCAGACAGCCCCACTACACTCCTCCCAACCCTTCCTCCACCCCACAGCCAAGCCTGTCAATGAACAATCTTTCATCAGTATTGGGCCTGACCTGTCAAGTCCTTGATAAAGGTCCTCTCAACCTCACGGGCCTGAGTCAGCTCTCGGATAGCTTCCTGAACACACCACCACCTGTTGTACCCTCAGGGCCAAGCACCCCAATGGCGTCTCAGACCAGCACTCAAGCCACATCCACATTCACAGTCATTGCCTGTTCACAGCTGAGACCATGAACATGACTCAGAGTGACTCAGAGTCTCAGAGACTAGTCTCAGAGACTGAGTTGTTTACTTGTTTAATAAAGTTTCTCTTTGCTCAAGACACTTAATACAGTTTAAGCCCCTGTCACACTGCACCAACGGATGCAAAGAGGATGTAAAATGGAGAAAAAAGCTTGCCATCCATTGGTTAACGCAATGTACTCACTGCCTCTGCTTTGCTTCCTCTCTATCCGTCCAGCATCCGTTTATGGACATTTCATCCACTCAGAAAGTTTTGAGCTGCTCAAAACTTTTGCGCAGAAAATGTATCCAATTCGTCCATTCTGCATCCGCTACGTATCCGCTACGCATCCGTTCTGCATCCGTTCCGCATCCGCTATATCCGCTAGGCATCCGCTGCGCATCCACGCAACTCGCATCCGCTTGGACGCAGGGAGGAAGCGGAACGGACGCAGAATGGATGCAGAACGGATGCCTAGTGGATGCAGCACGGAAACAAAGCATGTAAAACGGAAAAAACGTCAACAGAGGGACCTATCTCAGATATTAAGGATGTCTAGAGGATGCCTAGAGGATGCCTAGAGGATGCAAAGGGACACCTATACTGCCTATAAAAAGGGGGATCAACACATCTGGATCTCACTTTCAGACCAGCAGTCCTGCTGTAGACCTCTGCAGCCTTCATCTGACTCTTGCGCTTCCACAGCATCCAGTCATGTTCACTGTGGATCATACACAGTCCTTTTGGCAGCCACCATCTTTCTGCAACAGTGCGAAGCCATCTACAGGCTCTGTGAACTCTACTACGGGAAGAAAAAGGGGCGGCCAAGAAGCATCTGGGTACGAAGATGGTTCGCCAGAAGAGCAGAGGACGGACTGTACAACAAGCTGATGGTGGAGTTTAGGAACGAAGACACTCGTGCATTCCAGAACTTCATGAGGATGCCTCCAGCCATGTTTGACGAAGTTGTGCAGCGCCTGACACCCAGGTTGACCAAGGCAAACACCAACTTCGGGCCCAGCCTGGAACCTGGGCTCAAGGTGGCACTAACTCTGCACCACCTGGCCTCAGGGACCAGCTACAGGAGCATGCAGTACGGCAGGAGGGTGCCACACAACACCATCAGCATTGTGGTCAGAGAAGTGGTGCAGGCCATCATCGAAGAATACAAGGAGGAGCTCCTCCAGTGCCCCTCCACTGAAGAAGGATGGAAGAAAGTTGCAGAGCAGTGGTATCAGAAGTGGAACTTCCCCCACACCGTTGGAGCCATAGATGCTAAGCACGTGGCCTGCAAAGCTCCAGCCAAGTTGGGGTCCACTTATTTCAATTACAAGGGCTACTTCAGCATCATCCTCTTCGCCATGGTTGATGCTGACTACAAGTTCATGTACATCGATGCTTCAGGTAACGGCTCATCTTCAGATGCCCAGGTATACAACGCCAGTCACCTCAAGGAGGAGCTGGAACACAACCTCATCGTGGGCTTCCCAGATCCAAAACCCCTGCCCAACGACACACAAGATGTGCCCTACTTCATCGTGGGGGATGATGCCTTCTCCCTCACAACCTACCTCATGAAGCCCTACACCTCCAAATACCTCACCCGTGAAGAGAGGATCTTCAACTACAGGCTGTCCAGGGCAAGGCGGGTGGTGGAGAACGCCTTTGGCATCCTGGCCAACAGGTTCCAGGTACTTCTCACCACCATACAGCATTGCCCAGAGACCGTGAGGAGGATCATGGAAGCTTGCTGCATCCTGCACAATCTCATGCGCACCCGCTACCCAGTCTTGCAGAACAGACTCGTGGGCCTCCAACAAGGCAATGGGGACATGGAGCCTGGGGAATGGAGGCAAGGGTGAAACCTGATAGACACTGAGGATGTGCAAGGCCCCAACAGAGCCTCACGGGAAGGGAAGAAGCAGTGCAACCTCCTGAAACACTGGTGCAACTCCCCAGCTGGAGCGGTGGAATGGCAAGACAGGATGATAGATGCTTAATGGATGCTTCCTTCAGCCTGTCTCATCACACTGATGAGATTGGGCCATGTATGTTGGGTGGGCCTACAATGAACAGGGCATTTAATAAAGAGTTGTGTTTATGTTCAAATGTGTGGATCAATGCTTACATTGTTATTGATAATAAAGGGCCAAAGGTGTGGCACCTGGGAGGTTGGACCATACAGTCCCACTATGCTTGCACTGGAGGTTTATCTATCCCACAGCTATTACCCATCCCAAAGGTATCCCTGCCCATGCCACTGCTATCTTAACCCATCCCACAAGCATGCAAAGACTTAAACCATTTCTAAAAGTTTCCACCAAGACTTTATTAAGAAAAAGAAACGAAGCAAGTGTATGAATCAAAAATATACTTTACTAACAAGAAGCTATAAAACAAAAATAAGTCTCTGGCACTCCTCTGGGTAGCTCAGTCTCATGGGTGAAGGGTCCAGGTGCTGTGGAGGTGGCTGGTGCTGGAGTGCTTGTCATCAGCTTCTTCAAAAGCAGAAGCAGCAGAAGCCCCAGCCCCAGAAGAGCGAGCCCGTGCAGCAGAACCAGAGTGAGGACCAGGGGGCGGGATGGTAACCCTGTCCCTCTTGCAAGGGCTGGCAGCAGATGGCTGAGGCTTGCTGTGCTTCAGCATGGTTGTGGGGTTGCTGGCTGGCAGGGAGGCTGGCAGGAACCAAGGCTGGCAGGAAGGCTGGCAGGCAGGCACCAAGGCTGGCAGGAAGGCTGGCAGGCAGGCAGGCACCAAGGCTGGCAGGCAGGCATGAACCAAGGCTTGCAGGGAGGCAGGCACCCAGACTGGCAGGCAGACTGGCTGGCAGCAAGGCTGGCAGGCAGGCAGACAGCAAGGCTGGCAGGGAGGCTGGCAGTAAGGCTGGCAGGCAGACATGCAGGCAGGACAGGCAAGGCAGTCAATGTGTCTGGAATCAGATCTTTCCTCTGAATGGCGACCTGCTTCCGAGCTGCTTCCGTTATATCCGCGGGGCTGACGCAATGCATCCTCCCCGCATGTGCAATTAACGCTCGGCATCCGCTAGGCTTCCGCTATGCATCCGCTGTGCATCCGCTGTGCATCCGCTTCATTCGCTTCATCCGCTCTGCATCCGCTCTGCATCCGCTGTATCCATTCCGCATCCGCTTTGCTGAGGTCCCCCGGAAGCCTAGCAGATGTGCCATCTGCTCCCATCTGCTTCCATCCGCTGGGCTTCCGTTCCACATCCGCTTTCCATCCGCCCTGCGTCCTCCCCCCGTCCGTGTTATCTGCTCCAGTTATGCAAATGTTTGCCCCTTCTGAGAGCGGATAACAACGGATGGAACATTTTTCTCGTCCGTTGTGTCCGTTTTGCATCTGTTGGGCAGTGTGACAGGGCCCTTACTTGGTTCGTTTTGCTTATTTAATAATGTCATAAAGTTTACCTAAGAAAGTTAATAAAGGTTATCTTTGCTTAGGACACTTAGTTTACTTGGTTCATTTTGTTTACTTAATAAAGTGTTGGTGAAAACTTTGAAAAAATGGTTAAGCCTTTGCATGCTTGTGGGATAGATAAGGATATTGTGGGATAGATAAATCTCCAGTGCAACCATAATGGGACTGTATGGTCCACCATCCCAGTGATCCAGATGATTTTCTCCCCCTTTTTATAGAAAATATCGGTTGTCCGCTAGGTGTCCTTCTACATACTCTAGACATACTGCAGACATCCTAAATATACAAGGTACATCCCAGATACAAATGTTTTGTCAGTTTTTAATACTTTATATATGAGATGCATACGCTTACATCCTTTCTATTTCCGTGCTACTAATGCTGTGTAGTTGTTCTGTGTACCTTTTGTTTCCTCCCTCTTTCCGTTTTCAGCTGCAGCGGATGTGAGTTGAGAGGATGGCCAGAGGATGCAGAGAGGATACAGCGGACGTTTAACGGATGATAAATGGACATAGAACGTTTGTTGCCTGTATATGTTGCAGATGTACATCATACAGGGAGGAAAGTTCATCCATTCAAAAAGTTTTGTGCAGCTCAAAACTTTTTGCGTGGATGAAATCGCAGTGGACAGATGCTCAACGGATAGAGTGTATGAAACATGTATGCAGTGAGTACACAACGGATGTGTAGCGTTTTCCAATGGATGGCAAGCTTTTTTTAACGTTTTACATCCTCTTTGCATCCGTAAGTGCAGTGGGACCGGGCCTTAAAATGAGGACCCAGATTGTTGGAGTCAATATGCAAATAATATTTCTACATTGAAAACTGCTCAGAAAATGCTGTAAAGCACTGTATGGTGGTATGTAAGCCTAAAAGCTATTGCTATTACTTACCATGCACTTCCTCTTTTTCTCATTAAAAATTAAAAATTGGTGGCAACATGCACAAGAGCTGTGTGGGTAACCCTTCAAGGTAACCCAGACTAAGATATTCCAATATCTATCTTGCTGTAATAAAGCTGATAATGTAAGTGCTCCTCCCATGTCCCTCCTGAACAGTTCTTGCCTACAGGATCATCTCTAAATCCCTTTCTGTGAACCAAGGTTTTCACAGACCTATGGGGTCTCAGGTTATGCAATCTCGATTTAGAAGCTTTGCTTTCTCTGCATAAATGGAACAATGCCATTTTTCACTTGCCATGATCTTCACCAGCAGTTCAAAGGAACCAAAAGTCATCAAGTCGTTCAAGTAACTGGGTCCAATGGTGGGATTCAGCAGGTTTTGACCAGTTCTGGAGAACCAGTAGCAGAAATTTTGATTAGTTCGGAGAACTGGTGGTAACCATCCCCCATGAGTGGGGAGGGAATGGAGATTTTACTGTATCCTTCCCCTGCCACACCCACTAAGCCATACCCACCCAGTCATGCCAGACCCACCAAGTCATACCCACAGAACTGGTAGTAAACATTTTTTGAATCCCGCCACTGACTGGGTCACTATAATTTCAAAAGGAGTACATGCAACTGACTGGATATCCTCAGTTGGCATCTGACAAAAATTGCTGCTAACAAGTTGTCATGTTACTGGAACTGCTTTGTCCCAGGAGGGAAAAAAAGTGTTTTCCTCGTGACTTATTTGAACCACATGTCAGAGGGAGGGGTGGGGGAGCAGAAGCAGGTGACATGTTATTCATCAAGGTGGAAACAATCTCAAGCATCATCAGCTTGGTGCCAATCTACTTTTAAGCAACTTACTAAGAACTTACACATCAGGCATTCCTACTGACTGATGCTGAGGTTATTCAGTGGGTTTTAATCCAAGTCCAATCAATTACAAGCTGGCAACATAGACTATAGACACGTAAACTGTCTGGGAAAGCAGAACAAAGACTGTGAGGATATTGAAATGCCAGATGGAGATGAAGACTGGCTGCAAGTGGTAGACAAGAGGGTCTTGGCAAGAACTCCTCTGAAATTTCCAGAGGCAGGCAGTGTTCATAGAATAACCATAAGGTTTGCTCTCTCGAGAAAAGTGACATGGCAAAGGCTGTGTGTATTGAGCAGTTGGTGAAGACGCAGGATGACATAGTAGTCCCTCTTCTGTACCGTGGATGGCTCATTCGCTCTACAGTTACTTGTTTATGATTGGGGCTGTTGCTTTTACCAAAATGCCTCTGGTTGCATGCACAAGAAGAAAAATCAGTGTCCCTCTTCAGCTGCTTTTCTTTTTTCTCTATTGGAAATGAATTATGAGTTTGGTGGACTAAAGGGAGAGGACTTTTAAGGAAGCCAAAAGATTCAAGCTACTTCAAATGCCACAACTATCCAAGTAATGCCATGCATATTGGCTTGATTGTGAAAGAGCTCACTGTGTCCCTCCAGGCACAGCCAAAAGAAGAGAAAAACTAAACTGAGAATAAAAAAAAAATACACAGAATTGATTCTACATATGTGCAGGCCCTCCCAAGCTCCTTTTTCACTGGCAGAGGGTTGCAGGAGGCCATCGCAGCTAAAAATTGAGTTTGGGAACCCATTTTTGTTGGCAGCGTGCTTGGGCTGCCACAGGTGCCCCCAACACAAGTGACATTGAGTTGGCCATGCCCCCCCTGGCCATGTCCCCCCTGCCGCCCCCCCAAGGTTGAAGCACAACCCTGATGCAAATCGAGTTTGACACCCCTGTTCTACAGTATTAGATTCCCCAAGTTCATTCAAATAGATCTTCCCATACAAATGGTTCTGACAGCAGTACAGGGCAAGGGGCAAGTTTGTAACATGATGTTCACTTAAGTTCTCAAGGGTTGGTATACTACAGTGAAATAACCTGATGCTCCTTTGTTTCCCCAGTGGTGTGAAGGTAGGACCTAATAATGGCTCCTTCATCATTTTCAAGCTGCTTCCAACTTTTGCAGAAGAAAACCAATTAAATTCAGCAGGCTGACAGTCAAGCTGTTCAACCCACAACACATCAAGACAGCTATGAGCCTTCCCAACTGCATATTTCCAGTAGTAACCGCAAACAGCATGACATAGAATAGAATAGAATAGAATAGAACAGAACAGAACAGAACAGAACAGAACAGAACAGAATAGAATAGAATAGAATAAAATAGAATAGAATACTTTATTGGCCAAGTGTGATTAGACACGCAAGGAATCTATCTTGGTGCATATGCTCTCAGTATACATAAAAGAAAAGACATACATTCATCAAGAGTCAAGAATCATCAGGTACCACACTTAATAATAATCATACTAAGAAACAGTCAATAAAAATTGTAAGGATATAACCAGCAAAGTTACAAACATACAGTCATAAGTGGGAGGAGATGGGTGAAAGGAAGGATGGGAGGATTAATAATAATAGCAATGCAGACTTAGTAAATATTTTGACAGTGTTGAGGGAATTATTTTTTTAGCAGAGTGATGGCATTCAGGGAAAAAACTGTTCTTGTGTCTAGTTGTCCTGATGTGCAGTGCTCTATAGTGTCATTTTGAGGGTAGGAGTTGAAACAGTTTATGTCTGGGATGTGAGGGGTCTGTAAATATTTTCACAGCCCTCTTTTTGACTCATACAGTATACAGGTCCTCAATTGAAGACAGGTTGGTCGTAATTGTATTTTCTGCAGTCCTAATTATCCTCTGAAATCTGTGTCTGTCTTGTTGGGTTGCAGAACTGAACCAGACAGTTATAGAGATGCAGATGACATTCATGTGCAGTGACAATGTATGCTTTGTGGTGCCATTGAAACAAAAGGGGAAAAAAGGAAGAGGACAACCTGATTAATGAGCACAGTCATTTGACTCAACTAAATGAGGAATTCTGTACATGTGCCACATACTTTGTGGGTTTGTGAACAATTCTGTAATAATTTTCTTGAAGCTACAGCATATAAAAGACAATTATGGAGCCAATCAATAAATAAGGAGGATGTTATTGTGGCTCTAACATATATATCACAAGGTTAGGCATTAGAAAGCTAATTTAAAATGTCTGTCTAATAAGTAACTGCTTCACTGGTAATTATCTGTTGCTTGCTTGTTGTAATTAATTGTATGTGATGTGTTTTTTTTTTAACTCAGATAGAATAACATTGTTAAATTTCACAAACAAGCTGTGTAAATCTTTGCCTAGTAATGTCCATTGGGAATTAAGTAATTATAAGTATTATATATTTTTCTTTTGCAAATAATCAGCTGAGTATGAAAAAAATCACTGAGGTTTGATAAAATAAAGACTGAATGCATACTGAATCTTATTCTTTGCCTTAATGATTATGTGCCATCAAGTTGCTATCGATTCACATAAATTTTCTCCATGGTGATCTGTCTCTATTGTGGTCTTTCAAGTCTACCAACAGTGCACTCATCACCACCATAACTGAATTAGCACACCTTGCTGCTGATTGTTCCCATCTCTTTGATTCCACCTTTCCCAGCATTCGAGCCTTCTCTAGAGTGGTAGGTCTTTGCATAATGTATCTGAAGCTGGATAATTTGTGTGCTGGTTAGACAGTATGTAGATAATTGGGAATTGGGAGCTGTCCCCTTAAGGGTATGCTTCATGGGAAATGTAGTTAATGCCTCATGGGAAATGTAGTTCATGTCATGTGATCACATCTGTAATCCTGACTGGTTACTGAATTGATCTCTAGTTGGGTTGGTTGAAGCCTTTGTTCATTCTTGCCTGGACCCAGCATCGTGCTGGGGCTTACTTAGTTGTATCACTATGGGATGAAGATAATCATATACCCAGCATCGTGTTGGGGCTTACTTTGTTGTATCATTATGGGATGAAGATAACCATATTTTCACACTATGAAGACAACTATGCAAAGATTGGACATTAGAGGAATCTCAACATAACTGTGAGTTATATCTTGAGGATACCTATTACAATCCAATAAAGAAACTTTGTCTGGAAGTCTTTGTAGACTTTAACTGGTTCTCTTAGGCATTTTTTGAAAGATAAATATTGACAAAGACAAGACAATTTGAACCTGGTCATTTGTGCTTCAAGTGAGAAATCTGGGTTGATTTGTTCAGTGATCCATTTGTTTGTTTTCTTGCTGTCTATAGTAACTTCTATAATTTCTTTTTTCCAACACTAAAGTTCAAAGGCATCAATACTTTTGCTATCCTGTTTCTTCATTTTTCACTTCCAACCTTCATTTCCATAGAATGTGACAGGGAACCCCATTGCTAATAGATATTTGATACTTGTAGCAGTGGTGGAATTCAAAAATTTTTACTACCAGTTCTGTGGGTGTGGCTTGGTGGACATGGCATGGCTTGGTAGGTGTGGCAGGGGAAGGATACTGCAAAATCTTCATTCCCTCCTCAACCCATTAACCTGCTTTCCAGCTCCGTTCTCCTCCGCAATTAAAGAAGACCCAGCTGATCAGCTGGACTCAGGAGGCAGAGAATAGATGGGGGCAGAGCCTGTCAGAGGTGGTATTGGCTGGTTCTCCGAACTACTCAAAATTTCTGTTCTCCAGAACTGGTCAGAACCTGCTGAATATCACCTCTGGTTTGTAGTTATTGATATTTGGATAATTTTTCAAGATCTTCATGGCTTCTTCTACCAATTTCTAACCTGTTGCAGATTTCTTGACTGTGTGTTCCTCTTCTGTTGATACTACAAGACCGAAGTTGTCTCTTTTGATATCTTCATTATTAAATGTAAGGCTGTTGATTCTATCTGTTATCATTAGTTTTGTCTTCTTTATATTTAATTTTAGTCCCATTTTTTCCCACTGTTCTCCTTGAGTTTTATTACTAGAGTTTGCAGAACTTTTCAGCTTTTGGCTCTCAAGATAGCATCATCAGCATAGCACAGATTACTGATGCTTTCTCCTCTAATGAGTAATCTAAATATAGTTTCTGTGGCACAAG
This sequence comes from Laticauda colubrina, assembly GCA_015471245.1. Lineage (NCBI taxonomy): Eukaryota > Metazoa > Chordata > Lepidosauria > Squamata > Elapidae > Laticauda > Laticauda colubrina. Next base: position 38,916,059 of record BLBF01000007.1, on the reverse strand, counting down.
TTTTCCTACCTTCTTTTGTTTTCTTAAAGCCATTATAAAACTCTATATACTGGTCCTGTGAGATAAATGATAAAGCGTTAACCTTATCCTGCTCAAAAGACCATGATATTTTAAGAAAAGAGAAAAATGGCATCTCAGTGTCCTTATTTCATCCATGAAAATCTGCCAGGTTAGAGTTGCCTTAGAAACCTTTACTTGATTTGGACTGCCTTTCAAATTTGGCATCTTTGAGATACCTGGATTTCAACTCCCAGAATTCCCCAGTAAGTTTGAGAAAACACTGCTCTAATTCAAACTCTGCCATACCTACCTGGTTTTCCAACTTTGATTATGGAATGTCTATTCATGCCAGCTGCAGCTTTGAACTTTAAAGTTGGCCTCTTCTATTCCCTGAAGGCAGAAGAAAATTATGTACGTTTAAAGGTCAGACTGATAGCATTGTGGCCCGCCCTTTTCCAGCCCATTTGTCATGTAAACACTGACCCTTCTTACGGAATAATTTACATATTGTATATTACAGACAAATATTGTACCAAATAATTTGATTGAAGAGGTCTCTGTGTGTGATTGGACTCCATGATTTCTCATCAGAAGTTCCTGTCAATAAAAGTTTCTATTATGTGTTTTTGTATAATTGTTATCCCAAGCACCACAGTTCAAAGAAGGCCCAGACCAAGCCTCAATCAAAAATATCACTCAAAGCCAAGATCACCAAACAAAAGCTGTCATACTCTGGCCATGTCATACAAGGTGACTCACTCAGAAAGTCAGTCTTGCTGGGAGTAACAAGTGGAAAAAGGAGAAGGGATCGCTTTAATACCTGTGACTGGACACTATAAAGCAGAGGTCTCCAAACTTGGCAACTTTTAAGACTTGTGGACTTCAACTCCCAGAATTCTTCCTCCAGTCATATTAACTCAGGAATTCTGGGAGTTGAAGTCCACAAGTCTTAAAGTTGCCAAATTTGGGGACCCCTGCTATAAAGGATGACACTGGGATGATCATGATGGATCTGAAGGAGGTAGTGCAAGACAGGCAGACATGGAGAGTGCTGATCCATTCAGTGGCCGATAGTCATTGAATGACTGAATGACTTATGATGACAATGATGATCTGAGTTTTTACAGCAATTATAGCTAAGTATACATGTTTTAGATAAAAATGGGCAATGCAACAAAATTACAGTATATCCATTTCAATAATTCACATGTAATTAGCACAAATTACAGGTAGTCCTCAACTTACGACCACAATTGAGTCAAACATTTCTGTTGTTAAGCAAAACATTTGTTAAGTGATCTTTGCCTCATGTTATGACCTTTATTGCCACAGTTGTTAAGTGAATCATTCCATCTGTTGGCCCAGGGTGGGATACAAAATAAACACGGTCACAGAAAAAAGGTGAAGCCCCTTTTATTCTTTCACTTTACTTCCAAGCTCCGAATATTCTTGACAGAAGCCAAAAACCTCCCACACAAAATTATAAGAAGAAGATAAAAAACAACACAAACCAGGCAGGATAAGGCTGGAGGACATCCACAGATAACAGAACACACACTGGAAAGGACACCAAACTCAGAAAGGAATCATAAACTAGAGATATTTCCACACTTTGTTTCCAGCTTTCACCTGTATGCATGTCCGTCCTCTTATTCAGTTATCACAGCTGCAGCCCATGAAGAGGATCAAGGCCCTCTCCTCCTGAGTAGACTACATCTCTCCCTTATTGTCTCCTCCCTGTGTGCCCTAGGATGGATAGGGGATGGGCCTGGGTCCTCCTCTGACTGCTCAGCTGGCCTCTGCCCTTCCCCAGCCTCCTCCACAATACTTCCACTCCCTGTCAGCTGTTCGTCCTCTCCCTCAGAGTCACTCTCCATCGGGGCATGACACTCCAGTTGTTAAGTTAGTAACAAGGTTATTAAGTGAATCTAGCTTTCTCATTGACTTTTGCTTCTCAAAAGGAGATCACATGCATCTAGGATACCACAGTCATCATAAATATGAGTCAGTTGCCAAGCATCTGAATTTTGAGCACGTGGCCATGGGAATGCTTCAGTGGTAAGTTTGAGAAATAGTCATAAGTTATCACAAAAGTGATTTTTCAGCTCTGACTGGATGGTGGAGAATGGAAGGATCCTTCATTCCCCAAGTCCAATCAGAGTTGAAGAAGCGTTCTGGCCAAGGCTTCCTGAGATACCAACAAACACACATAAAATCCAAACCCCTTTTATTTTAGTTCAATGGTTGTGAATTGTCGTCAGTCACAGCCCGGAATGAGTTTCAACCGGTTATAAATAGTCTCCGGAATGTCTGCAAAGTTCTTCGGAGAAATTCTGATAAGAATGCACCTTATCTGACTTGAAGTGCTACCAACGATTAAAGTCCCAATTAGTCTTTTTTAAATCAAACAGAACAAATTAACCACGGAGCTTTCAGAGTCCAAACTGATCAGAGCGAATGATGTTGCTTCCTGCAAAGCTTTTCCTACCTTTGCACTTCCTTTATACCTTATGGGAGGGCCAGTCACCTCCAAGCCTTACTCCCAAGTCACCCCTTTTGTCTTAACTGTTCTTGCCTTCTGGCAGCTCTGTGCACATGCACACTGGGAACAGGCTCCTCTTATTCCTCTGCCTCGCGGCTGCTAGATTCTGGAGGCTCCAGAGTCAGGACATAACTCCCAGATGGTCCTGGCCCCATCTCTGAATCAGACTCAGGACTGTCGTCCAAGTCCTCCCCAGACTCCTGGACTGGTCCCTGTTCTTCCCCACTGTCCCATTCTGCTGGCATCTGCACAGACTGCCAGCGAATCACAAGAAGAAGCTTCTTTGGATGAAAAGCAAAATGACTTCAAAGAAAAAACTGAAAGTCCAGTTGCCTCTTGAAAAAAGCACCTTTGGGACAACCATGACCTGGATGATTGAGAACTTCCATAGACATTTAGTCATAAGTCATTTTCCTCAGTGCTGTTGTAACTTTGAATGGTCACTAAATGAATTGTTGTAAGTGAAGGACTATTTGTATAGCATCTTCCACATATGTAGCTGTTTGAAGAAGCAGATTTAATAGGAAACCTGCACAAACACGCACACCAAGGGATCTATTACTTTTCATTTCTGTACTGGCAGAATTTAAATCACTGTGTGAGATCTACAAATGAAACATAAAATTCTCTAGTCTCCTGTGGATACACCATTAGTCTGCATTTTGCAGATAGGGACATTCCCATTAGTATTTCTTGGGGAAATCTGGGCAATTGGGATCTTATCTAGGCTTCCTTCAGAGACTGCCAAATTGGAAACCGTGCAAAGCTAATGTACGTTCATTCAAAGATTGGGGGAAGTTGGAGTTGAATTGTAACCCCACAAGCATATAAAATATATAATATAGTTAACGTGATGACCTGGGGTGTGGCACAAAGGCAACACAGTCAGATAAGTAATGAGTCCCTTTATTATCTCCAACTTTGCCCCCAATGTCCAGCTTACCTTTGGGCTGGAAAAAAACTCTCCCAGGAACAGCCTTTGACTGTAGAAAATTCAGTCCAAAACAAGGTACACACAAACTGTCACTTAAAATCCAAACAAGCCAAACTGAAGTAATTAGTTTGGCAAGGCGGGAGCAGGAATTTCAAACTTGAAAGCACGGTAAAACTCACATCGTTGGGATGATGTCAGGGACACAGGTAAGCCATGACAATAGAAGATAAAGTCACATTTGCTCCCAACAGCTTGCTGCACGCAGCTTGCATTTTTTATACACTGTGTTCCCAGCTGCAGCTAATGAAGGGAATCAGGGCCCTTTCCTCCCCCATAAGCCATGCAACCCACGTTGCTCTCTTCTCCTTTCCTCTCTGTGTGCCCTAGGATGAAGAGGGTGTGAGCCTGGGTCTTCCTCTGAATTCCCTCTCCCTTGTTCTATCTCTTCCCTGCTCTGCCCTGCCAGCTTTGCCCATCTCCAGTTTCTTCCACAGCCAATGGAGCCACATTCTCACTCCCTGTCAGCTGTTCAGCTTCATCCTCCAAGTCAGATTCTTACAGGGGCATGACAGTTAACATATATAAATCACATACTGTAATAATGTTAAAAGTTGATGATCTTGTGGGGCCCATATTACTAGCTGTCCAGGGGCTGCATGCAGCCTGCCAGCTGTGGTTTGGAGAAACCTGTTCTAGACCAAGGATGTCCAACTTTGACAATTTTACGATTTGTTGACCTCAATTCTCAGAATTCCTCAGCCAGCCATGCTGGCTGAGGAATTCTGGGAGTTCGGTCCACAAATTGTAAAGTTGGAGACCCATATTCTAGACAATCAATCCAACTCAATAAAGTAAAGAAGATGTTAAGCAGTTTCCTGTTCCCCCCAGTTCTCTTATTATTTTCTCACCTTCCCTACACAACAGACCAAGAGCCTCCTGGACTCTTTGTTTATTGCAGGCACACTATCCCTCAACCTTTGTCTTATTTATTTTGCATTCCTCACCAGTCTCCTCTCAGTCTGAGTATTAACTTTCCTGACTCCATCACTACAGGCTCAAGCTATCAGTCTCCACTCTTCCTTTGTTATCAGCCCCATCTTCAATTTCCGATATAACTCCTTTTTGTTTTTCAGTGAATTCAGTATTCATCCACAAAGGCCTTTTAAGGCTAACCTCAACTTTGGTATCTTGTTTTTCAGACGCCCTCATCCCTCTCCATTTTTAAAAATCCTTGAAAACACAACTCATGGCATGCTACCTATTCAATTCCTCATTTCATTAAAAACTTGTCCTTGAAGCTCAGAGATCATGGTTGTCTACTTGCAGGTCCCCCCCCCCCCGATTTCTTGAACCTCAATGTGATGAACATGAATGCAGGATAGCAATAGCAATAGCAACAGCACTTAGACTAATATACAACTTTACAGTGCTTTACAGCCCTCACTAAGCAGTTTACAGAGTAAGCCTATTGCCCCCCAACAATCTGGGTCCTTATTTTACCCACCTCGGAAGGATGGAAAGGCTGAGTCAAACTTGAGTTTGGTGAGATTTGAACTGCCAAATTGCAGACAGCCGGTAGTCAGCAGAAGTAGCCTGCAGTACTTCACTCTAACACTGCACCACCATGGCTCATAATATCACATTGACTGATATCCTAAATACCAATATTTAGGATATCAGTACCTAAAGTGTTCTGCTGGTCAGCCAATTCGTCTTTGTTTGACAGGACTAAGCACACGATAGCTGGGTTGCCTTGTTTTTCCTTTCATTTTCTGCAAGGTATAGTTGTCATCATCCCATACCTAGATGAGTTAGTTTTGCAGAGATCCTCCAATACTACTGTGGCCTGCCCTTCTGAGAACTTGGTGAGTTGATTTTTAAAAGTATATATCTCATACTCTGGACAGATAAGAAGTTTTTAATAAACTCCCTTAATGTTGCAACTTTAGTTTATTTCTTTTTTTTTTTCCTCAATCTTGCTCAGATGCTTTCAACAGGATTTCCCATATGAAGGACATTAATTTCTTCACAGGCATATGATATTGTTGTGAAGCCACTTCGCCTCTCCTTTCAATTGGATCATCTTCTTTTGAATAAGTAATGTCCTCTCAGTTTTATATTGCAATGACGAGTTTCATTCTATCAGGTTCTCACATTGTTTTGTTTTTTCCCCCAAGCTATGATGTACAGTTCCTCTTGTACATATTACCATATTCTTTGCTCTTCTTCAGACATCATTGAGAGAGATAGAACCCAACAAAAATTAATAAATGAGAAATTAGTTCGATTGAACTAAAGAAGCTTCTTGGATGAGAAGTGAAAGGTTTTCAAAATATTTTTTTCATATTATTCCAATTCCTTCCTTCCTTTCTTGGGTAATCTTTGATCTTTCTGACTCATAAGAACCTCTCCATGCATGTTGTTATTGCTCATTTCACTATTATTCCACAGAAGATCCCCCAGTGAATTGTCAGTAGTACAAAAACAAAATAAAACCTAAGGTTCTCACAAGCCCATCATCAGAATGGCCTTTTTCCAGCCTGTTTTGGATGCCTTAGATCGAAGCATACATGTGGAGTTCAACCCAGAGCTTCAAATATTTCCTTCTTTCAAATCAAAGCAATCAAACCAGATGTGGCATTCAGCAGGTTCTGACAGGTTTTGGAGAACCAGTTGCAGAAATTTTGAAAAGTTCGGAGACCCGGCAAATATCACCTCTGACTGGAGATTTTACAGTATCCTTCCTCTGCCACACCCACCAAGCCATGCCCATAGAACTGGTAGTAAAAAAAAAAAAAGAAAGAATCGCATCACTGAACCAAACCTATAATTAAAAGTAAGCTATTCCATCTTAATTATATGCCATTTCCCTGGCCCTATATTTCCTAAGTGTTCAGGGTACAAAGCTGATATCTCTTCACCTCTGCATGCTGAATCACTACTCATAGTGGGACTTGCACTGTGCTGATAATAAGGCACTTCTGCTTTTGAAAGTGCTGATGATTTGAGGTAAATGCTCATAAGTGACAGCAAAGAATCATGCTCCAGAAACAAAGGATTATTCGGTGTATACTAAAATGGTAAGCGGGGCAATATATGCATATAAGGAAATAAGTAGAAACAGCTTCTAAACTGTTACAAATTCTCTTTCACAGCCATGGGGAATAAATATTATCTACTCCTGTGATGTAATATTTTTCCTGAAATCAAGGAGATGCATGTGGAGGGGAAGATTGGGGTTTTGTATAAATATCCCGAGAGCAAGATAATATTAATGGCATTGACAAAGCCCATTCAGGAGCTTCTTCTGCATTAACAGAGATGAAGAAGACCCAGGGAGGTAAAAAGTGTTTCAAAGATATAATTGATGCCTCCTCTGCACATCAACAAGCAAATTGTGGTGCCACCACACTGTGAAATATATTATTATGGTGAATTATAGCTGCCTTGTACATCTCTGTAATATTTATGCCCCAAAGAAGTCCCCTGTATATTTTGGGGCCATTTGAACCTGAGCTGCTGAGGCTGTAAAAGAATATTTCTCAAATAACCAGTTACCAGTTGAATAATAATGTCACATATAATTTTACTTCAGTGCTTTAAGAGAAGATGCTGTTATTTTCTTCTCTGTGCTGATTAAAACAGAGGACTCTGATTAAATAATTAGAAAAGCTTATAAACTGTCACCAGGTACCTGAAAAGTGCTGATAGATAACAGGTCTTTACCAAGTCTTAATAAACTACAGTTTGTGAATGGTTCTCAATGCTGCCGATTTTTCTTCTCTCTCTCTCTCTCTCTCTCTCTCTCTCTCTCTCTCTCTCTCTCTCCCTCCCTCTCTCCCTCTCTCCCTCTCTCCCTCTCCCTCCCTCCCTCCCTCCCTCCCTCCTCTCTCTCTCCCTCTCTCCCAACCTCCCTCCTTCCCTCCCTCCCTCCTGCAGTAGTATTCTACTTAAATCAGTTTTTAGATATTCTGTCACTTTCTGCTCTTACCAGAATGTTACGTACAGTTTTTAAACTGATAGATGGATTTGGAGGTTGAAATTTGTTTGCTTTGCCTTTTAAAATAAACCAGCTTGAATTGTATTTCCAAAACTAATAGGCAAAACTGGGAGATGACTATCTTTCAGTTTCTCCTTTTGGTGAATTACGCGATGCAATTTTCTGATTCGAAAATGTGTACACAGATGTATATGTTACAGGAACTCCTGTATAAAACAGCAAATTAGAGGTAAGTGTTTGGAAAAAATGTGTACATTAAGGGAAATTATATGCAAGAAGATACATAAGAGTGTGTATGTATGTGGGATGATGTTTATAAATTAAACTGCAAACAGATGCAAAAATAGAGAGAATAACTCTGTACTTGGCATATTTAGTACATTAAAAATGGGGACATTCTTCCATCTTTGTACCATAGCTACTCCCATATATAACGTATACTCATTGTGAAAAACAAGATTTATTGTTATGTGCCAGTTCCACCCACCCATGGACTGTGTGTTAATGATGAACAGAAGAAACTTTTCTGCCTCTCTTTAAATTTCTTTTTCAAGATTTTGCCAGTTCTAAATTTCACAGACTATTGGAAATGGGACAGAAGTGTAAACTAAGAAAAGTGTACTGAGTAGGAAGAATGAGCCTGATTGGCAGATGAAACATTGAGCTTACTTCTCTGCACTCAGCTGATTGGTCCAGACTGAACTGTGACAGGCTGAAGGTAACCTCAGCAGGGATGAACAATCTGAAAAACAATGCATCTGGAAGGGTGAGAGCACTGAGAACCAAAGACAGGGTGGCATTAAAACAGAGGTTGGGAATGGCTGGCTCAAGAATTCTGGGAGATAAAGTCCACAAATCATAAAAGAACCATCATTTCCTACCCTACATTAAAACGTACTGGGATTGCTCTGCATGCAGGGTATATTTTGATATTACAAGAGTTTTGATATTAGAAATTAATCAACATGATGTAGTTTCTTATATTTAAGTTAAAATATTTTCAACACAGGGATTTATTGATGAGTGAAGCTTCACCATTCACCCTACACCTTTTAAGGGACAGAGAACTTTTATTGGTTATGTGTTGAACTGGAATCTCATTATCACATGTTATGTTCTTTTTATTGTGTATTGTTTTTACTATGCTTTCCCTTCTTAATGTATGGTAATAATTCAGAATGCAAAGGTATAGTTTGGAGTCTGTTTAATTAGTCAAATTTATGCGCTGGTGAATTTCAGATTTTCCTGATCATTTACGATACTAATAACAAAATAATGCAGATAAGACCACAACAAAAATATCATTAAAACGAAACCAGCTATGCCATTTGTTTCAGCCATCAAGTAGCAGCTGTGAATGTAATGCAACCTTAGCTTTCAAAAGCTGTGAGAAATAACTCTTAACAGCATTTTGAAATGAAACTGAGCTCATCGCTGAGAGAGTACAATTCCTATCTGGGATGATTGTACTGGATTTCTCAAGAAGGAGGTCCTCAGGTAACTAGCAGTTAAGACTTTTGGAGCTCTAAATGTCAAGCCAGTGCTGAATTATATCAAGAAGACTACTGACAGCCAGGTGGATTAGCTGTCTCATCAGCACATGAGCCATGCATTCTGCCTCAGTTGCAGCTTCTGTATTGTTCCACATACTGTGCCTTTCAATAATTTCTTTGGGCGGTGATGAAAGCATGAGTCACCATCACTAAGTTTTCCTGCTTCAGATAGATCTGGGAGTCCCTGGGCTCAGTCACTCAAACCCTGGTCACCTCATGCCTGGATTCATGCAATGCTCTCTACATGGGATTACTCTTGAAGAGTATCTGGAAACTTCAGCACATGCAGAATAAAAACTGTACATACAGTTCTTGAGGCCCCTAGGGTAGCCTATGTTACACTGCTATTCCGTGAGCTGCACTGGTTGCCAGGTTCCTTCCAGGCCCAATTCTTTTTGGATGAGAAACAAAACATTTTCAAAGAAAAAAAGACAAGAAAGACCAGTTGTTGCCTTTTGGGAAAAGCACTTTGGGACAACCATGACCTGAATGATTGAAAATCTCCATAGACACAAGACTAAATAGTTTAGATAGTTTGTGTGGGAGAAAGAGGGGGAAGATGACTGTTCCCTCATAATCCCCACAGTATATGTTTTATCGTACACATAGTCTGTTTTAGTTTGGCAAGGTTTCTGTCTATAAGTGAGGAGCAATACCACTTAGAAGGCTCTTGATGTGTCTTTCTTGCTTTTTGGAGCCTGGGACTTTATTTTGGTAGTGGACTTTTAGCTCCCCATCAGGAGAGCAGTTTCTTTTCAATCTCAGAAATGGAAACCTGGACTACAATAGGAACAGGATTCATCCCATGAATTCTTTCCCCCAAGAATTGCCTATATGCAGGGAAGCAAGTTATCTTCTCTTGTGGCAAAGTGGAAAACAGCTGGAATGGCTTTACCAGCTTCCCATCTGACAATAGATTTAGGACGGTGATTTACAAAAGCCATTTAATAGGAGAGTTTGGGGTCTATTTAAATCTTGAAATGAATGAGCTGTGTTTTAGCTTTGCCTGAATTTGTTCCAATTGGTTCTGCATAGTACTGAAAACATTCATATCCTGAGCCTTATTATGCGGTTACTTACCATGTTAGCTGTTCACTGAGTAATTGTTTTTTTACTGGGAGGTGGAAGAGAAGCATTGTCACATTGTTCTTTTTGAAGTGGAGGTGTATTTTGTTCTGTAGGGATGGCAACTGACACAAAAAACAAGATAACAGAGGCTTTTTATGCTTTTTTTACCATTTACAGTGAGGCTATTTACAACAGTCCTGTAGTTCACCCTGTGTCAGGTTTTCTCTGGGTCTCCTTCCCATAGACTATATCTTCCTCTAACTCTTCTATTAGCTTTGTTTTTCTTCCCCTTTCATTTCAAGAACCACCTCCATTTTTGGTCTTGAAAAAAGAGAATAAAAAAGGAAGGAATGTACTTTACTGTACTTTACTCAGCATAGCTTGACCTTCTCCTGGATTTGGTCAGCCAAACACCTAGGGTTTTCCCATTGGGGAAAGAATCTCTCTCAGGATCATGTGCAAAGTCCTTCCCTAAAGACCAGGACTTTACCAACAACAACTGACTCCTGGTTGCCTGCCTTGGATCTTGGGCATAACTTCTCTCCCTCTGAATCTTCCCTTTTTCCAAAGGGAAGGTCACCCATGGACCTTTCTTCTCCCTTGCCAATTAGGAACCAACAACTGTTCTACATAGTAAACTTCTTCTCCAACTTTTTTCTCAGCCACTCCATTCACTCCCTGAACAGACTTTTTTTCTCTTCTTGTTGTCTCCTGTCAGCGTGCACACGGTGTGTCTATGTGAGACAACCCAGGAGTAAATACAGTAAACAGAGGTTTGTATTTAAATAGTGGTTTTATCTAGAAAGAATATATACATACACGTACTTTAGTCAGACCTCAAACAAACAGTTATCAGCAATTACAGTATGGAAGCACACACAGAGAGAGACGCACCTCAACAGGGCCTCTTCTTATTACAGGCTCTTAAAATGATACCAGCCCAAAAATTGCTGACTCATTCCTAGCATTACATCATTGTAGCAGCTGGTCAGCTCTTAAATCATTGCCCTGACATCTTCTCTCTCTCTCTCTCTCTCTCTCTCTCTCTCTCTCTCTCTCTCTCTTTCCCACCCTCCCCCTCTCTCTCTTCAATCTTTAATCAGACCAATAGCATGTGTTATTATTACACAACTGAGGAAGTGAGTGTTCTTCCCTGAGGAAGTGAGTGATATCCCCAGGCCTCTAGTCTTCAACATCTATATACCTCTCTGCACCAATGGGACTGTTGCCTCAATATCTCCCCTGCAACAATAGCCCTGCCTAGTAGCCAAGTCAGCTCCTCCCTCCACAGGACAGTGCAGCTGCCTTTCAGGTCCAGATTTGAGCAGTTTCTTCCCTTTTACTCAATCCAATGGCTGGCGTGTGCAGCCATTCCAAGCCTCTCAGTATCATGAGTCTTTGCTGTCATTGTAGTGTATGTACTTCAAGCTATCAGCGCTTTAAAAAACAGGAATGTCTAAATTTCAACATTAGTTGACTGCTTTCAATTGTGAGGTGGAAGCAGATAAAAAAACCACCAAAAGATTCGTTGATCCAAGGAAAACAAGGTTTTATTCACGTGTCTGCAGAGACAGGTTCCCTCAGGCATAGAAGGAACACAGAGCAAAATTCAGGCAGCATTTTTATCCCCTCTTACGAGGCCTTGGCTCATATTCTTTCTGTTTTGAAATTGATACATGTATTTCGAAGGTCCATACTAGCTCCTTATCTAGCAAAAGTAGTTACACGGTTTCTGACATCGCAGCACTTTACTACAGTTCCCTATTGTTCTAGCCTTATCTTGTTTTTTCTCTTGTGCACAAACTGGAACACTTTCTTATTTAGCAGAGCTATTGAGTTTTGAGACACACTTCCTTATTCAATTCAATGGGCCATCCAACATGGCTTCGGTTCTGCTCACACAATCAATGGTGGGATTCAAAAAAATGTACTACCGGTTCTGTAGGTGTGGCTTTGTGGTCATGGCAGGGGAAGGGTACTGTAAAATCTCCAGTCAGAAGGTAGTATTTACCATTTCTACGAACTACTTAAAATTTAAGTACTACCGGTTCTCCAAAACTGCTGAAACTCTGCTTCCAATACAGGTAATCCCATTTAGTGACCACAATAATATGGTTGTTAAGTGAACTGTTTGCTAAGTGAAACCACAATGCTGCTTATGATCTTGCATCAGCATTCCTTTGTTTTATAGACCTGCAAAGGTTGTAAATAGGACTACTCACAAGCTTAGATAATTGTAAAGCTTAAACATTTGCTAAATGAGTCAGTTGGTAAACAAGGACTAGCTGTAGAATTCACTTAAAACTGCAATAGTCACTCTCCTGGGTAGAACGTAAAAACCACATGCATAGCTTCATCTTGATGGCCTGCAAAATTCATTTGTACAGTAGCAGAACTTTAATATTCTGTACATGTAGTATATTGGTAGAATGGATGCTATCTTGTGCATTTATATTGCATTGTGTGTGCTTTTTATCTTGTTGATTGATATGATAAGCTGTCCAGAGTTGTTCTGAAGTTATACAGTACCTAAATGTAATAGCCCAAACAAACAAATGTTATTGAATGGAAACTGCCCATTGGAATGCATTTCTCCTTGGCAATTTATTTGTATATCAACAGTCCATTGCAGAATTTAGCGCCCTTTGAAACCCAAAAGCTTTTCCAAACTAATCACTGAGCTATGTTTCTTTACCAGTTGGAATTAATTGCCTGCAGACCCTCCTCAGTGGCTGCCTGACCATTTAATTGCTTCCTTTATACTAAGGACAGGGTTTCATTTGTGGGGATTATCAATGATCGATATGGAAATTCTTAAGATTTTATCTTCATCAAAGTAAATTATAAGTCACATAACTACCAGAGTTTGTCAGGCCGTGTGAACCCTGATGAAAAGCTTTAAAAAAAGGCCCTGATTTATTTATTTCCATTTCCCCCCTTCCAGCTTAAAAAAAAAAAAAATCTACCAAAAGGAAGAATCACATATGCTGTCAGCAGGAACATCAGGTTCCTTGAAGTTGTGTGGTTGAGTAGCAAATGCTTAGGCTTTTATTAAACTGCATATCTTCCATCTGTGGGCACAATTGTGGATACAGATTGCATGCTTCTGATTTGCAATGTAAAGGAGCCCACACAGACTGTAACCAAAGTTTTCATTCAACATCTTATGCTTTTCATTGAACAAAGACAATTAACGATGCAAGGATTTTTTTCTAGATAGCAAAGAAAAGACAGAACTTGAGCAGAAAATGTAAAGAACAGATGGATCTCAACACCTAATGCCCTGGAGCAAAAGAGGAAGGTCTGTGGGCTTTCAAAAACTGCTGAACTATAACTCTATAACTCATCAGAGCCAGGGGTGAGGAATACTGAAAGCGAAACTGGCCCGGTCCCACTGCACTTACGGATGCAAAGAGGATGTAAAACATTAAAAAAAGCTTGCCATCCGTTGGAAAACGCTATGCATCCGTTGTGTACTCATTGCATACGTGTTTCATATGCTCTATCCGTCGAGCATCCATCCACTGCAATTTCATCTGCGCAAGAAGTTTTGAGCTGCACAACACTTTGTGAATGGATGAAATTTCCGCCGCGTACGATGTACATCCGCGACATATATGGGCAACAAACGTTCTGTGTCTGTTATCATCTGTTAAACATCTGCTGTATCCTCTCTGCATCCTCTGGCCATCCCCTCAACTCACATCCACTGCAGCTGAAGATGGAAAGAGGGAGGAAACAAAAGGTAAACGGAACGTCTACACAGCATTAGTAGCACATAAATAGAAAGGATGTAAGCATATGCATCTCGTATATAAAGGATTAAAAACTGATAAAACATTTGTATTTGGGATGTATCTCGCATATTTCGGATGTCTGCAGTATGTCTAGAGTGTGCAGAAGGCCCCATAGCGGATAACCAATATTTTCTATAAAAAGGAGGAGAAAATCATCTGGATCACTGGGATGGTGGACCATACAGTCCCACTATGGTTGCACTGGAGATTTATCTATCCCACAACTATCCTTATCTATCCCACAAGCATGCAAAGGCTTAACCATTTTTTCAAAGTTTTCACCAACACTTTATCAAATAAACAAAATGAACCAAGTGTCTTAAGCAAAGATAACCTTTATTAACTTTCTTAGGTAAACTTTATGACTTTATTAAAAAAGCAAAATGAACCAAGTAAAGTGTCTTAAGCAAAGATAAACTTAACAAGTACAACTCAGTCTCTCACACTATTCTCAGTCACTCTGAGTCATGTCCCTGGTCTCAGCTGTTAAGTGGGCAGGGACTGTGGAGGTGGCTGTGGCTTGAGTGCTGGTCTGAGGTGCCATTGGGGTGCTTGGCCCCGAGGGTACAACAGGGGATGGTGTGTTCAGGAAGCTATCCGAGAGCTGACTCAGTCCTGTGAGGTTGAGAGGCCCTTCATCAAGGACTTGAGATGTCAGGCCCAATACTGATGACAGATTGTCCGTTGATGGGCTTGGCTGTGGGGTGGAGGAAGGAGGAGTGTAGTGGAGCTGTCTGGTCTGCAGCTGGGTGAGGACTGGCGTCTGTGGTGTCCGATGAACCTGGGCCTGGACTGGGAAGTTGTGCTTCTGCTGTGGGAAAGTCCTGTTAGTGGTAGGCTTGGTTGGTGAGGGGCTGTTGAAAGCTGTGGAAGGGCTTTGACATTGCCTGGGGTGGAGGAGCAGACCTGGACTGGGTAGGAGCAGCTTCAGCTGGGCCTTGAGGGTTGTGCAGAAGTGCTGTGATCTTCTGCTTCATCACCTGGTACTGGGCCTCGGGCAGGTCCCTGAGGGTCTGGCTCACATAGGTGATGAAGAGTCTGAGGATGGTATGTCGCTGTGGACCAGCTGAGAGAGAAGTTCTGTGCTGGTCTTCATTGTGTCCCTGATATCCAACAGCACATGGTGGTTCTGGCCTTCCAGTCTGCCTCTCTGCCTGCATCCTCTGGAGCTGGGGGTAGGGATGGGGGTGGGTTGGCCTCTGGTGGCTGCTGCTTCTTCCTCCATTTGTGAAAGCAGGGTGTCATCCTCCATGGGATCCTCCAAGTCTGACAGCATGGGTAGTGCAGCTGTCAAGGGGGTCTCTGCCGTGGGGCCCTCTGAAGACACCTGCCTGGAAAGGGAAGCTGGGTCCTGGCTGGAAGAGGACTGGTTATCTGTGGGCTGTCTGAGGGAGAGGGGTCTCAGAGGGGCTGCTCCTCGGTGGCGGATATCACCCTCCAGGAAACTGCACTTGCCCATGACGTACATCGCCTGGTTAGTGAACTTGACACCGGCCTGCCCGGATTTCTTGAGGTGTAGCTTGCCATTCCAGGTGTGCATGTGCTTCCACCATCCAAGGAGTACTTCTGCAGTGTACCCCAGGCTCTCTGCCTTGTCTCTCCAAGCTGCCTGCTTCTTCTTGGTATCCTGATACAGTCTGTGGCCCTTTCTCCAGAGGTACTCGTTCTCCCTCAGCCATTCCAGCACCTCATCCTCCTGCTCATCAGAAATGGTGTACTGTTTCCTCTCTCCCTTCTCCTTCCCTTGCCTCTTCCTCCCTCTGGCAGGGACTTCAGCAGGGCCTTCAGGGGCTTGAGCAGCAGGGCCTTCAGGGGCTTGAGCAGCAGAGCCTTCAGCAGCAGAGGTTTGAGGGCCTTGGGGCTGGTCCACCACAGCAGCAGCAGCAGCAGCAGCAGCTTCAGAGTCAGTGCCAGGGGTGAGATGCTGGTTCTGGCCTTCTTGCCAGGACTGGAATGAGTAGGCACGGACTTCCTCTTCTTACCTGGCTGACGAACCATGGTGTTCCTACTACATGTTTGTGGCAGCACATCTTTCCCCTGTATGCTGACTGCATGCATGCTGCATCCTTTTTTATCTGCGGAGCTGATACAATTCATACTCCCCGCATGCACAGTGAATGCTTTGCATTCGATATACATCTGTGCGGCATCCCCTTTGTTTCCTATAGGACTCCGTGATGCATCCGCTTCATCCGCTATGCATCCACCCCTTCTGCTATGCGTCTGCTTTGAAATTCTCCCCTGGAACCCGTTTGGATGTGTCATCCGCTTCCATCTGCTGTCATCCGCTAGGCTTCCTATGAACATCTGTTTAACATCCCCGATACATACTACCCACATCCGTTCTTTTCCGTTCTTTTCTGTTCTGTTTATGCAAATTTTCACCACTTTTTGGAGCAGTTGACAACAGATGGAGCCACCCCCGAAATTTTGCTCGTCCGCTGTGTCCTTTATGCATATGTTTTGTGTCCATTGGCCAGTGGGACTGGGCCTTTAGCAATATCTCAATAGTCTTAAAGTGAGAATAATATGCACTATCAATTCCAGCACTGTCTACATTATAGTTAAATAATTGAACAATCATCTCTATAATTTTGCTACCTCTGCATGGTAGAATTACTTAAAAGCAAGATAATTTTATACTAGGAAGAAACAGTTTGTTCAGTGGAAACAGAGAAGCCAATCCTTCACCTTTTCAAACATACATAAGGCAAGAAAAGAGAAAAAAAGATATTCCAATAGCAATAGCACTTAGATATATTTACCACTTCATAATGCTTTGCAAGCCACCCTAAAGCCCATGTCACACTGGCCAAGGATGCAAAAAGGACACAGCGGATGAGCAAAATTTTCCATCCATTGTTATTCGCTCTTAAAAGGGGCAAAAATTTGCATAACCGGAGCAGATAACACGGACACAGGGAGGACGCAGGGCGGATGCAAAGCAGATGCGGAATGGAAGCCCAGTGGATGGAAGCAGATGAGAGTGGATGGCGCAACCGCAGGGCTTCCGGGGGGCCTCAGCGAAGCGTATGCGGAACGGATACAGCGGATGCAGAATGGACGCCGAACGGATGAAGCGGATGCACAGCGGATGCACAGCGGATAAAGCGGATGCACAGCGGAAGCCTAAAGGATGCACAGTGGAAGCAGAACGGATGCCGAGCGTTAATTGTGCATGCAGGGGGGAAGCATTACGTAAGTCCCCCGGATATAAAGGGAAGCAGCTCTCACGTGGCCAGCATTCCGAGGAAAGACCTGCTGCTGGACACTTTGAGTTCCTTGCCTGCCCTGCCAGCCTGCCTTCCAGCCAGCCTTGGTGCCTGCTTGCTTGCCTGCCTGCCTTCCTGCCAGGCTTTCTGCCAGCCTACCTGCCAGGCTTCCTGCCAGCCTTGGTGCCTGCCTGCCAGCCTTCCTGCCAGCCTTCCTGCCAGCCTTGGTGCCTGCCAGCCTCCCTGCCAGCCAGCAACCCCACAACCATGGGGTGGAAGTGAAAGCCTCAGCAAACTGCCGCCATCCCTGGCAAGAGGGACAGGGCCAACCTCCCGCCCCCTGCCCCGACTCTGCTTCTGATGGGGCTTCTGCTGAAGCTGCTTCTGGTGGTGGTGCTTCTGCTGGTGCTGGAGCTTCTGCTGGGGCTTACTCTGTTGAAGCTGCTCCTGGTCCTGTTGGTCCTGCTCGACATGCTCGTGCTCCTGGACTTGCTCGTCCTGCTCGTGCTCCTGGTCTTGCTCGTCCTGCTCGTCCTGCTCGTGCTCCTGGTTCTGCTCGTGCTCCTGGACTTGCTGGCCCTGCTGGTGCTTACTCTACTGCTGCTGATCCTGGTCCTGCTGGTCCTGCTGCTGCTGCTGATCCTGCTGCCACTGCTGCTGCTGATGATGATGATGATCCTGCTGCTGCTGCTGCTGCTGATGATGATGATGATGATGATGATGATGATTATGATTATGAAGCTGCTGGTGAGGATGATGATGATGATGATTCTGCTGGTGGTGCTGCTGCTTCTGGTGGTGTGGAGGAGCAGCCCCTACTACCTGGGAGCACCTCTGATGAGGGCCCATCTGGTCCAGCCAAAGGGAGGAAGAGGCATATGCAACAATGGGAGAGGAGGCAATACTATATTGAGGAGACGCACGAGGATGAGGTGCTGCAGTGGCTGAGAGAGAATGACTATCTGTGGCGGAAGGGACACCGGCTGTACAGGGACACCAAGTGGAAGCAGGCTGCTTGGAGAGAGAGGGCAGAGAGTATGGGTTACACTTCGGAGGTGCTCCTCAGCTGGTGGAAGCACATGCACACCTGCTACGGGAAGCTGCACCTGAAGAAATCTGGCCAGGCCACTGTGAAGCTGACAGACAGAGAGACCTACGTCATGGCCAGGTGCAGCTTCCTGGAGGGTGAGGTCTGCCACCGAGGAGCAGCAGCAGCCCCTCTCACGACCCTCTCTCTCCGGCAGCCTGCTGAGAGCTAGTCCTCTTCCGGCCGAGAGTCAGTCCCTGTCTCCAGGCAGGTTTCTGTGGAGCGTGCCATGGCGGAGAACCCGTGGACAGGTGTGGTAAGCGTGGTGGAGTGCGTAGAGGACTCCCTGGTGTGGTGGGAGAAAGGAGACACCACAGTCCTAGCCACATCCACCCCCATCAGCTCCACCTCTGCAGAAAGGCAGAGAGCCGGACAGCAGGAGGGGCAGAGCCACACTGTCCTGCTGGAGATCAGGGACACCATCCGCACCAGCATAGAACTCCTCTCTCAGCTGGTCCACACTGACTCCTCATCCTCCAACCGCAAGCCCTTCCTCACCTATGTCAATCAGACCCTCACAGACATGGCGGATCCACAGTACCAGCTGGTGAAGGACCAGATCACCGAGCTGCTTCACAACCCTCCAGACCCAGAGGAACCTGCTCCCACCCAGTCCAGGTCTGCTCCTCCACCCCAGGTGGTGTCCCTCCCATTCCAAGGATTCCCACAGGCCCTCACCTACCAGGGCTATGGCTACCAGGAGGTTCAGCAGCACAGGCAGCAGCCCTTCCCAGTCCAGGCACAGAGTCATCAGGCGACACCGTTGCCACCTGTTTCACTGATGCCACCGATGCCACCCATGCCAATGATGCCACCGATGAATGCGATGCCACCCATGCCAATGATGCCACTGACGACAGCGATGCCACTCACGCCAATGATGCCACCCATGCCAGTCCTCACCCAGCTGCAGAGCAGACAGCCCCACTACACTACTCCTTCCTCCACCCCACAGCCAAGCCCGGCCTCAGTACATCTGTCATCAGTACTGGGGCTGACACCCCATGGCATGGAGGAAGGACTTCTCAGCATCACGGGGCTGAGCCAGCTGTCCGAGAGCTTTCTCAACACACCATCCCCTGTTGTCCTCTCGAGGCCAGGCACTCCAGCACCACCCACCACTACAGCACCTGGACCCTTCACCCCTGAGACTGGGCACACCTCTGAGTGACCAATAAGAGTGCCAGAGACTGGGTAGCTGGATACCTGTGGACTTTATTTGAACACTTGACTTGGGTCATTTTTTTTTTACAGCTTGTTGTTCAATAAAGTTTATCTTTGATTCACACACTTGCTTCATTTGTTTTTTAAAAAAAAGTCTTGGTGGAAACTTTTAGAATTGGCTTAAGCCTTTGCATGCTTGTGGGATGGGTTAAGATAGCAGTGGGGTGGGCAGGGATACCTGTGGAATGAGCAGGAATACCTTTGGGATGGCTAATATCAGTGGGATAGATAAACCTCCAGTGCAAGCACAGTGGGACTGTATGGTCTACCCTTCCAGGTGCCACACCTATGGCCCTTTTTTATCAATAACAATGTAAGCATTGATCCAAACATTTGAACACAAACACAACTCTTTATTAAATGCCCTGTTCATTGTAGGCCCATCCAACATACATGGCCCAATCTCATCCGTGTGATGAGACAGGCTGAAGGAAGCATCCATTAAGCATCTACCATTCTGTCTTGCCACTCCACCGCTCCAGCTGGGGAGTTGCACCAGTGTTTCAGGAGGTTGCACTGCTTCTTCCCTTCCTGTGAGGCTCTGTTGTGGCCTTGCACATCCTGAGTGTCGATCAGGTTTCGCCCTTGCCTCCATTCCCCAGGCTCCATGTCCCCGTTGCCTTGTTGGAGGCCCACGAGCCTGTTTTGCAAGACTGGGTAGCGGGTGCGCATGAGATTGTGCAGGATGCAGCAAGCTTCCACGATCCTCCTCACGGTCTCTGGGCGATGCTGCATGGTGGTGAGAAATACCTGGAACCTGTTGGCCAGGATGCCAAAGGCGTTCTCCACCACCCGCCTTGCCCTGTACAGTCTGTAGTTGAAGATCCTTTCTTCACGGGTCAGGAGTCTGGAAGTGTATGGCTTCATGAGGTAGGTTGTGAGGGAGAAGGCGTCATCCCCCACGATGAAGTAGGGCACATCTTGCGTGTCATTGGGCAGGAGGTCTAGATCTGGGAATCCCACGATGAGGTTGCCTTCCAGCCTCTCCTTGAGGTGACTGGCGTTGTATACCTGGGCATCTGAAGATGAGCCGTAGCCTGAAGCATCGATGTACATGAATTTGTAGTCAGCATCGACCATGGCGAAGAGGGCGATGCTGAAGAAGCCCTTGGAGTTGAAATAATTGGACCCTGAGTTGGCTGGAGCTTTGCAGGCCACGTGCTTGCCATCAATGGCTCCAACGGTGTGTGGGAAGTTCCACCTCTGATACCACTGCTCTGCAACTTTCTTCCAGCCTTCTTCAGTGGAGGGGCACTGGAGGAGCTCCTCCTTGTATTCTTTGATGATGGCCTGCACCACTTCTCTGACCACAATGCTGATGGTGTTGTGTGGCACCCTCCAGCCGTACTGCATGCTCCTGTAGGTGGTCCCGGAGGCCAGGTGGCGCAGAGTGAGTGCCACCTTGAGCCCAGGTTCCAGGCTGGGCCGGAAGTTGGTGTTTGCCTTGGTCAGCCTGGGTGTCAGGCGCTGCACAACTTCGTCAAACATGGCTGGAGGCATCCTCATGAAGTTCTGGAATGCCCAAATGTCTTCGGTCCTGAGCTCCACCATCAGCTTGTTGAACAGTCCGTACTCTGCTCTTCTCCCGATCCATTTTTGGACCCAGACGCTTCTTGGCCACCTCTTTTTCTTCCCAGATCCTTCCCAGATCCTGTAGATGGCTTCGTACTGTTGCAGAAGGATGGTGGCTGCCAAAAGGACTGTGGTACGATCCACGGTGGACATGACTGGATGCTGTGGAAGAGGAAGAGTCAGATGAAGGCTGCAGAGGTCTGCACAGGTGGGCTGCTGGTCTGAAAGTGAGATGCAGATGAGTTGCTCCCCCTTTTTATAGGCAGTATAGGTGTCCCTTTGCATCCTCTAGGCATCCTCTAGGCATCCTTTAGACATCCTTAATATCCGAGATAGGTCCCCTCTGCGAACGTTTTTTCCGCTTTAAACGCTTTGTTTCCATGCTGCATCCGTTCTGCATCTGTTCCTCTTCCTCCCTGCGTTGGGGCAGATGCGAGTTGTGCGGATGCGCAGCGGACGCCAAGTGGATATGGCGGATGCGTAACGGATGCAGAATGGACGAACTGAATACATTTTCCATGCAAAAGTTTTGGGCAGCCCAAAACTTTTGGAGCTGATGAAACGTCAATAAACGGATGCTGGACGGATAGAGAGGAAGCCAAACGGAGGCAGTGAGTACATCACGTTTTCGAACCGATGGCAAGGTTTTTTGTCCGTTTTACATCCTCTTTGCATCCGTTGGTTCAGTGTGACATGGGCTTAAGCAGTTTTCAGAATTGATATATTGCCCTCAACAATCTGGGTCCTCATTTACTGACTTCGGAAGGATGGAAGGCTGAGTCTACCTTGAACTAGTGAGAATCAAACTGCCGAACTGCAGGCAGCCAAGGTCAGCAGAAGTAGCAACAAAAATTTGGGGCTCAGTTGTGGTCATAGGTCAAGGATTGATATGAGCCATTGTGGCACAGTAGTTTGAGTGCAGTACTTTAGGCTACTTCTGCTGACTGCCAGCTGCCTGCAATTTGACAGTTCAAATCTCACCAGGCTCAAGGTTGACTCAGCTTTTCCTCCTTCCAAGGTGGGTAAAATGAGGACCCAGATTGTTGGGGGCAACAGGCTGACTCTAAACTGCTTAGAGAAGGTTGTAAAGCACTGTGAAGTGGTATATAAGACTGAGTGCTACTGTTGGGGGCAATCTGTAAAGGCTAGGTCACATTGGCCGACGGATGCAAAACGTATGTAAAAAGGACACAGCGGACGAGTAAATTTTCCATCCGTTGTTATCCGCTCTCAAAAGTGCCCCAAATTTGCATAAACAGAGCGGACAACAACGGAAAGGAACAGACGTGGGGAGGATGTGGCGGGGATGTAAAGCAGATGTTCATTGGAAGCCTAGCGGATGGAAGCAGATGGAAGCGGATGATACATCCACAGGGCTTCCAGGGGAGAACAGCGAAGTGGACGTGTAGCGGAAGGAGCGGATGCATAGCGGATGCGTAGCGGATGATGCGGATGCATCACGGATGCCTATAGGATGCATAGCGGATGCAAAGCATTCACTGCACATGCGGGGAGGATGAATTGCGTAAGCTCCACGGATATAAAAGGAGGCAGCTCGCAAGCAGTCAGCATTCAGAGAAAAGACCTGCTGCCAGAGACATCTTGAGAAAACACCATGGGGAAGAAGAGGAAGCCTGTGCCTACTCCTGCCAGCCCTGGCAAGAAGGACAGAACCACCATCCCATCCCCTGGTGCTGACTCTGAAGCTGCTGGTGCTGCTGGTGCTGCTGCTGGTGCTGCTGCTGGTGCTCCTGGTGTTGCTGATGCTTCTCCTGCTGGTGCTGCTGCTGGTGGTGGTGCTTCTTCTGCTGGTGTTGCTGGTGCTTCTCCTGCTGCTGGTGGTGCTCCTAGTTCTGCTAGTGCTGCTGGTGCTTCTCCTGCTGCTGCTGGTGCTTCTCCTGCTGCTCTGCTGTGGTGGACCAGCCCCAAGGCCCTCAACACCCTGCTGCTTAAGTCCCAGAAGCCCCTGCCAGAGGGAGGAAGAGGCAAGGAAAGGAGAAGGGGGAAAGGAAGCAGTACTCCATTTCCGAAGACCATGAGGAGGAGGTGCTGGAATGGCTGAGGGAGAATGAGTACCTATGGAGGAAGGGCCACAGGCTCTATCACGACACCAAGCAGAAGCAGGCAGTGTGGAGAGAGAAGGCGGAGAGCCTGGGCTACACTTCAGATGTACTCCTTGGTAGATGGAAGCACATGCATACCTGGTATGGCAAGCTGCACCTGAAAAAATCCGGGCAGGCCGCTGTCAAGCTCACTGACCGGGAGACCTATGTCATGGCCAGGTGCAGTTCCCTGGAGGGTGAGATCTGCCACTGAGGAGCAGCCCCTCTGTCAACCCTCTCCCTCAGACAGCCCACAGAGAGCCACTCCTCTTCCAGCCAGGAGACAGCTGCAGTGTCCAGGCAGGTGTCTTTGGAGGGCCCCGTGACAGAGACCCCCCCGACAGGTGCAATCCCCATGCCAGAGGACGTGGAGGATCCCCTGTCTCAGATGGAGCAAGAAGAAGCAGCCACCAGAGACCAAGCCACCCCCAACCCCAGTTCCACTTCCACAGAAAGGAGGCAGAGAGGTAGACCGGAGGGACAGAGCCACACTGTCTTCTTGGAGATCAGGGACACAATCAAAGCCAGCACAGATCTCCTCTCCCAGCTGGTCCACTTCGACATACCATCCTCCAACCGCAAGCCCTTCATCACGTACATGAGCCAGACCCTCATGGACATGCCCAAGGCCCAGTACCAAGCGATGAAGGAGAGGATCACAGCTCTTCTGCACCACTCTCCAGGCCCAGCTGAACCTGCTCCTACCCACTTCAGGTCTGCTCCTCCACCCCAGGTGATGTCACAGCCTTCCACGGATTTCAGCAGCTCCTCGCTTACCAAACCTACTGTTAGGGATAACATTGTTCACCCTAACTGTTTTAGGTGAAATACTAACTATGAATCATAGTTAATGTATGCACCTTTAACTGTAAAATAGCAACTGTGGGTGTGGTTATGAAAACCATATAAAAGTAGCAAGGCTACAGCTTGCTCTCTCTCTCTCTGGCTTTGATGATTCCTGATTACTGCTTGGAAGCAAGACTGCATTGCTCGAACGGGAGAGACAACAACGGACTGATTTATGTGAACTGACAATAGGATATTCTATATGGACTTTGCTAACTGAATATCCCTGAATGGACTGACTACATGGTAATTGAATATTGGACTGTTTTTGACTATGCTATAAACTTATACTGGAATAAAATATATTCTTGATAGCACAAGCGTATCTGTTATTTTTACTGTATGTTAATAAACATACAAGCTTAGCTCACTCATTTATCTGTGTGCCTATCTGACTAACGCTGCACATTCTGTTTAGCTTGCCTACCTAACCCTGGTTGGGGAACCCAGGCTTAACACCTACCACTACCAGGACTTCCCACAGCAGAGGCAGCCCTTCCCAGTCCACACCCATGTTCCTCGGACACCACAGACGCCTCAGCTGACCCAGCTGCAGACCAGACAGTCCCACTACACTCCTCCTTCCTCAACCCCAGAGCCAAGCCCTTCCTCAGAACATCTGTCATCAGTCTTAGGCCTCACATCCCAGGTATTTGAGGAAGGACCTCTCAACCTCATGGGACTGAGTCAGCTCTCTGAGAGCTTCCTGCAAACACCATCTCCTGTTGTACTCTCGTGGCCAGGCACCCCAATGGCGCCTCAGACCAGGACTCCAGCCACAGCCACCTCCACAGTCCCTGGCCCCTTTACATCTGAGACCATGGGCATGTCTCAGAGTGACTGAGAAGAGTGCCAGAGACTGAGTTGTTACCTGCTCACTATCTTTGCTTAAGACACTTTACTTGGGTCATTTTGTTTTTTAATAAAGTGATACAGTTTGTTATTAATAAAGGTTATCTTTTTACTTAATAAAGTGTTGGTGAAAACTTTGAAAAAATGGTTAAACCTTTGCATGCTTGTGGGATTGGTAAGGATAGCTGTGGGTTGGATAGCTGTGGAATGGGTAATGATAGCAGTGGGATTGATAAGGATAGCTGTGGGATGGATAGCTGTGGGATGGGTAAGGATAGCTGTGGGATAAGGCATGGGTAAGGATAGCTGTGGGATAGATAAACCTCCAGTGCAAGCATAGTGGGACTGTATGGTCCACCCTCCCAGCTGCCACACATTATCAACAACAATTTAATCATTGATCAACACATTTCAACTTAAACAAAACTCTTTATTAACGCCCTATTCATTTTAAGGCCACTCAACATACATGGCATAATCTCATCAGTGTGATGAGACAGGCTGAAGGAAGCATCCATTAATCATCTATCATCCTGTCTTGCCACTCCACTGCTCCAGCTGGGGAGTTGCACCAGTGTTTCAGGAGGTTGCGCTGCTTCTTCCCTTCACGTGAAGCTCTGTTGGGGCCTTGCACATCCTCAGTGTCTATCAGGTTTTGTCCTTGCCTCCATTCTCCAGGCTCCATGTCCCCATTGCCTTGTTGATGGTCCACAAGCCTGTTCTGCAACACTGGGTAGCGGGTGCGCATGAGATTGTGCAGGATACAGCAAGCTTCCACGATGCTCCTCACAGTCTGTGGGTGATGCTGCATGGTGGTGAAAAGTACCTGGAACCTGTTGGCCAGGATGCCAAAGGTGTTCTCCACCACCCGTCTTGCCCTGGACAGCCTGTAGTTGAAGATCCTCTCTTCACGGGTGAGGAGTCTGGAGATGTAGGGCTTCATGAGGTAGGTTGTGAGGGAGAAGGCATCATTCCCCATGATGAAGTAGGGCACATCTTGCATGTCGTTGGGCAGGGGTTCTGGATCTGGGAAGCCCACGATGAGGTTGCGTTCCAGCTCCTCCTTGAGGTGACTGGCATTGTATACCTGGGCATCTGAAGCTGACCCGTTGCCTGAAGCATCGATGTACATGAACTTGTAGTCAGCATCAACCATGGCGAAGAGGATGCTGCTGAAGAAGCCCTTGTAGTTGAAGTAATTGGACCCTGAGTTGGGTGGAGCTTTGCTGGCCACATGCTTCCCATCTATGGCTCCAACGATGTGGGGAAAATTCCACCTCTGAGACCACTGCTCTACAACATTCCTCCATCCTTCTTCAGTGGTGGGACACTGGAGGCGCTCCTCCATGTATTCTTTGATGATGGCCTGCACCACTTCTCTGACCACAATGCTGATGGTGTTGTGTGCCACCCTCCAGGCACACTACATGTTTCTGTATGTGGTTCCAGAGGCCAGGCGGCAAATAGTCAGTGCCACCTTCAGTCCAGGGTCCAGGCTGGGACGGAAGTTGGTGTTTGCCTTGATCAACCTGGGTCTCAGACGCTCCACAACTTCATCAAACATGGCTGGTGGCATCCTCATGAATTGCTGGAATGCACGAGGGTCTTCATTCCTGAGCTCCACCATCAGCTTGTCATAGAGTCCAAACTCCACTCTTCTCCCAATCCATCTTCAGACCCAGACAGCTCTTGGATGTCCCCTTCTTCTCCTTGCATAGAAAAGGTGAAACAGTCTGAAGAGGGCTTGGTTCTGGTGTTGAATGATGGCGGCTACCCAAAGGAGTGTGGGATGATCCATGGTGGAGATCAATGGATGATGTGGAAGAGCAAGGGCAAGGCTGAAGAGGTCTGCACACCACGGCTGCTGGACTGATAGTGAGATCCAGGTGATTTCCTCCCCCTTTTTATAGAAAATGTTGGTTTTCCGCTAGTTGTCCTTCCACATACTCTAGACATCCTCCAGACATCCTAAATATCCGAGATATGTCCCATATATGAACATTTTGTCCGTTTTAATGCTTTATATACGAGCTGCATCCTCTTTCATCCTTTCTATGTCCGTGTTACTAATGCTGTGTGGACGTTCTGCGTACCTTTCGCTTCCTCCCTCTTTCCGCTTTCCTTTGGAGCAAATGTGAGTTGCACGGATGCCCAGAGGATGCTGAGAGGATACATTGGATGTGTAAGGGATGACAACGGACATAGAGCGTTTGTTGCCCATATGTGTCGTGGATGTACATCGTACGTGGCGGAAAGTCCATCTGCTCAAAAAGTTTTGTTCAGCTCAAAACTTTCTGAGTGGATGAAATAGCAGTAGACGGATGTTTGACAGATAGAGCGTATGAAAGACGTATGCAGTGAGTACATAACGGATGCACCGCATTTTCCAGCGGATGGCAAGCTTTTTTGTCCATTTTACATCCTCTTTGCATCCATTGGTGCAGTGTGACATGGGCTTAAACTGCTTAGTGAGGGCTATAAAGCAGTTGTGAAGCAGTATATAAGTCTAAGTGTCATTGTTATTACCTGTATTGTAAATAGTTGATGGTTTGGTCTTAGTGAAAGGCATATGTCTACAATTTAAGCAAATCCAGGGTCTGATCACAATTTGAAAAGTTTGTGTCTGGTAAGTTTGCCAGAAGGATTCCTGCCAGGGAAACACCTTTAAGAAGATTGCAAGCAATGAGCTAAAAATCAAAGGAAGCACAAACAGTATATGTAAAGACAGTCCTCAGAGTATGAAGAACCTAATATTCCCTAAAGGAATGGTTTGTATCTTAAGAGATTATCACTGCTTAGGTTAAACAAGAGTAACGGGAATTTTATACTCAACCTTAAATGGTGGGAAGAAGATGAGAATTCTGAACTATTTCTAAATGGACTTTAGAATAGCTGCTAAATGCATTGTACTTCTATTTCTAAGCTGTGCTTCTATTTTATTTCTGTTAAGAATGAATATAGCTGATGATATCAGATGATGAATTGGAATATAGAATAGTTCTAGATTTTGAAGGTATAAATTAAGTACTCTGAATAAGCGTCAGGAAATATGCTGAAATGTTTCGGACTATTTTGTGTAGTAAGGTATCTGGTAGATATTATTTCTTCTTCTATAGAAGCTATAGAACCTTGGATAGGTTCAAAAGATTCTTTTACCTCTAAGTTTCACCACTAAACAATTGGTAATTGAAAAATATATTGGTTAATTCCATATCTTTATATCTCATCCCTTTTTAGACCATGTCAGGTATGGGCACAGCAGCCATTCCTGATTATTCATCCTCCATATTTCCTTTGTTGAAGGACAGAACTAGGAACTGGTTGACCAGGACACCCTAAGCGGCTCTACTGGAGTTCTGAAGGATGAAATCCAATTCCAAGGACTGAGGTGGCATTTAGTTAGCTTCCTGGTATGAAATGGATGGGAAGTGCCAATTTGTCTTTTATCCCTGATAACAACTTATCTCAGACTAAGTCTGAAGGTCTTTGTCCAAAATCCAAATTTTATCCACGTCTCATAAAGATAATCATTACAAGGTCACAATCCAGCTGAATAATGTTTTGATATTCTAAGACAATGTATTATTGAAACATTGATGCTCATAAATGAAAACAAGCTGATGTTCTGTCAAGGGGGGAAAATGGGATAGGCTAGCTGCTTCAGCTTTCCAGAATTAAATACCATTAAAGTCTCTTGGAAGCTTATGAGGCCTTTGCTGAAAATGCAGAATGCTCAGTTAAAGGCCATCTGTTGTTTCCCTTGGGGGAAACAGATTTGTATTTCTTTGTATTGAATGTGCATTTTATGAGTTTGAATGGAAACTATTGCGACTAGTAATGAAATGCTAAAACCTACTGAATACAAAATAATTCAGCTAACAAAGAATGAGAGGCATATACAAAAAAGGAGAAAGTGCCTCTATGGCTATATTATATGACGGAGAATCCTTTACATCGCTAATGTAATAAAATGTTGCATTCACTTACTTGAATTGTTCTTTGATTTCTGGAAAATATGTTTGAATGGTGTTATATAACTCATTCTGTTATATGTATTAGAAAGAACAAAACACATGGCACCAAAAATATGCTGCTTTTTCCACTGTATTATAAAAACTGTTTCTTCCAATTGTATATGGTCTTACTTAAAGGGATGTCTCAAGATTAGATAAAACATTTTCATAAGTGTGACATTATGACTAAATAGAGGCTCCATTTACTCACCAAAGTTTTGTTTGTTTGCTTAAGTTTTATAGTTGCTCATCTCAGCAAATGATTCTGGGCAGCCACAATTCAAGAACATATATTATAATTAAAACCTTAAAAACATTTTAAAACAATAGAATAAGTACAAACCATTAAAGCAATTAAAAAACCATGTATGTCTAATCTGAATACATACAAATTGTGGGCAGAAAAATCCAGTCTAGTTCCAAGCCGGGAGAAAGATTCTGGAAATAAAATGAAGGACTCTGCAAGGAAATAAGATTTATTTCATTTCCAGAAACTTCAGTGACAGTAGCAATATTTTTGGGGTGTCTGACAAAGTAACTGAAAGAGTGGATGGAGTTTTATAGAGTTCTGGAGATTTGTGATTGAGATGCTCCAGGGGGTTGTGCAATGTAGTGAGCCTTGTGTCTTTTACTATTTCAAGGGTGATGGGTCAATCCTATTAAGCCCTAAAGGTCATGTCCTGTCCTTAGAATTTGGGTGGGGGGATGTAAATTCTTAATCCCATCAGTTGTAGAAGTGTGGCTGAAGGCATTTTTTCTATGAATAGAGTGGCCCAGTCTTTCTTAATAGGTATAAACTATCCATCCCTAAAGACTTGAGGCTTCTGCTTGAGGCTATTAAGAAAGACTGGGGCTGCTTCCTGCCTTTCTCCATTTCTCCTTTGGGGGAATATAATATTCTACCTCTTTTAATATTCCCCAAAACATTTCATTCTTTGCAGGGGAGGGAGACTTGCAAGGCTTCTGGCCTGTTAACAATAAAGCCAGGAGGCAGAGCTCTTGGGACATCTAATGCCCTGGGCTCAAGAGTGTGGAGTCCTGATTAGTGAGAAAGAAAATACATTGCATTAATATCTAATTCATCATAGTTATATGCATTCGGAAGTCATCTTTAGAATGGTTATGTAGCCTTATATATAGAAAAAGATATGCGGTATTGAAGATTTGCCCAGTTCAGCTTTACTTTAACATAAGATTGGCTCCAACGCTGCTGGCCTTTGGGAAGATGTGATTTTGCCCTTGAACTTGGGGATCAGATCTGGCTGTGGGATGGACCTTTTTCAATGGCAGTGCTATATCTGAACAACTCAATTCTCCTGTCAATTTGATAGTGTGTTTTTCATGCAGTTTCCAATGGGATTTAGTGAGACTTATATATTAGCTGCTTTTATTTGTATTGCTTGAGATTGTTTTCATGGTTGTGATCAACCCAGTCACATAAGTGAGATGGGCGGCTCTATAAATTGAACATTAAGAGTTTCTACTAATTACAATTGCCATTTAAGTACATCCTTCTCTATTGTTCCTTGGGAAATTATACTAATTACTTCAATTGCAATCTATACATGTAAATCAGAATTTGTAAATATCATGCAAATCTGTAAATCTGCTTGGCAATGAATAAATGAGCATTTTGTTTTTAGATTTCTGGCTCTTCCATAATATTTGTAGAATGGAGAATTTTTAAAAAAATGCTTTAAGTTGCATGATTTACCTATAAAGATAGATAAATATTAAAATTACAAACACATGTTTAGGTGAATATCTAATAAACTTTGTAATTCTGTTTATGGTGGAAGCATAAGGCTCAATTATTATCAGATTCTCTTGAATTTTGGGGGAAATGGTAAACTTTATAGTAAAGCTTTTAATGCTGAATCTGACATTAATTACTATCACTGTGGCACTACAATACAATTCCAGTGATAGCACTGGATTACATACAAACTGTGATGCACTAATGTAATGTGATGGTATTGTTCTGTTTAAGTAGCATATTCCTGCAGCCTGGGACTGCCTCTTGCCAAGTAAATTATGAATAGATTAAGAACCAAATGCAGTGGTTTCTTTGCCAAGTAAATTTTAGGAACTTTAATTTACAAATGACTTGCCAAGTAAATTAAGAACCTATGCATTAGATTGTAAAAAGTCTTTTTTTTTTAGATTGGCTCTGCACTCAAATCCTTCCTCATACATGACAACAAAAATATAATACTGTGACTAATGTCATGGGATGGAACTATGCCATTTAGATCTTTGAATAGATTAGAAAAAAAATGTCAGTTGGTATGTTTCTATACCTGGAAGAGGCCAACACTGGCAACATTCTGAGCTACATAGCAGAAGGCTTAGCTGATATCAGAAGAGGAAAATCACTTCTACAAAATTTCTTGCAGGTTAGAACAAGGTAGCCTAAAAGAAAGTATGTGCCTTGTGGGGATGTCCTCCAGATCGCCATAAATCAAGATCTTCACAATGTCCAGAATCCCTTATCTTGCTTGCAATATCCTGCTTACACTGCCATGAGCCAAGGTGGCACAGTGGTTAGAGTGCAGTGCTGCAGGCTACTTCTGCTGACTGCCAGCTGACTTCAAATTGGCAGACTGAATCTCATCAGGCTCATGGTTGACTCAGCCTTCCACCCTTCCAAGGTCAGTAAAATGAGGATCCAGATTGTTGGAGGAAATAGGCTGAGACTGTAAAGCACTGTAAAGTGGTATATAATTGC
This sequence comes from Laticauda colubrina, assembly GCA_015471245.1. Lineage (NCBI taxonomy): Eukaryota > Metazoa > Chordata > Lepidosauria > Squamata > Elapidae > Laticauda > Laticauda colubrina. The sequence continues at coordinate 38,884,529 of BLBF01000007.1, read as the reverse complement.
CTGTCACATAGGCCGACGGATGCAAAAAGTATGAAAAAAGGACACAGCGGATGAGAAAATGTTCCATCCGTTGTTATCCGCTCTCAAAAGTGCCCCAAATTTGCATAAACAGAGCAGACAACAATGGAAAGGAACGGATGGGGAGAGGACGTAGCCAGGATGTAAAGCGGATGCTCCACGGAAGCCTAGCGGATGGAAGCGGATGGCACATCCGCAGGGCTTCCGGGGGAGCACAGCGAAGCGGACGCACAGCAGAAGGAGCGGATGCAGAGCGGATGCAGAGCGGATGATGCAGATGCATAACAGATGCCTAGCGGATGCCTAGCAGATGCAAAGCGTTCACTATGCATGCGGGGAGGATGCATTTCATCAGCCTCGTGGATAAAAAGGGATGCAGCTCGCAAGCAGGTCACCATTCAGAGGAAAGACCTGCTGACAGACACATCTCCAGCCAACAACCATGGGGAAGAAGAGGAAGCCTGTACCATCTTCTGCCAGCCCTGGCAAGAAGGACAGCGCCACCATCCGACCCCCTGGCCCTGATTCTGCTTCTGCTGGGGCTTCTGCTGCTCGGGCTGACTCTGCTGGTGCTGGTGCTTCTGCTGGTGCTGCTCCTGGTGCTGGTGCTTCTGCTGGTGCTTACTCTACTGGTGCTGCTCCTGGTGCTGGTGCTTCTGCTGGTGCTTACTCTGCTGGTGCTGCTCCTGGTCCTGCTGGTGCTGCTGGTGCTTCTGGTCCTGCTGGTGCTCCTGTTGCTGCTGGTCCTGCTGGTGCTGTTGCTGCTGCTGGTGGTGGTGTGGTGGACCAGCCCCTAGAACCTCAAAGCCCTTATGATGAGGGCCCAGAAGGCCCTGCCAGAGGGAGGAAGAGGCATACGTGAGATAGGGAGAGGAGGCAGTACTCCATCGAAGAGGAACATGAGGATAAGGTGCTCGAATGGCTGAGGGAGAACAAGTACCTATGGCGGAAGGGACACAGGCTCTATCGAGATAACAAGAGGAAGCAGGCGGCTTGGAGAGAGAAGGCGGAGAGCCTGGGCTACACTTCAGAGGTCCTCCTCGGGTGGTGGAAGCACATGCACACCTGGTACAAGAAGCTGCACCTCAAGAAGTCTGCACAGCCCGCGGTCAAGCTCACCGAAAGGGAGACCTACATAATGGCCAAGTGCAGCTCCTTGGATGGTGAGATCCGCCACCAAGGAGCAGCCCCTCTGTCTACCCTCTCTCTCAGGCAGTCACAGAGAGGCAGTCCTCTTCTGGCCAAGAGTCAGGTCCTGTGTCCAGGCAGGTGTCTGTGGAGCTCCCGACGATGGAGACCCCCCCGACAGCTGCACTCCCCATGGCGGAGCACGTGGAGGACCCCCTGATGCAGTGAGAGCAAGGAGAGGGCACTTCCATCAGAGACCAACCCACATCCACCCCCAGCTCCACTTCCAGAGAAAGCAGGCAGAGAGGCAGACCGGAGGGGCAGAGCCACACTGTCCTGCTGGAGATCAAGGACACCATCAAAAGCAGTGTAGAACTTCTCTCTCAGCTGGTACACACCAACATACCATCCTCAAACCGCAAGCCCTTCCTCACCTACGTCAACCAGACCCTCATGGACATGTCCGAATCACAGTACGAGGTGATAAAGGAGAGGATCACCGGTCTTCTGCACAACCCTCCAGGCCCAGCTGAACCTGCCCTGACCCAGTCCAGGTCTGTTCCTCCACCCCAGGTGATGTCACAGCCCTTCCAAGGCTTTCCACAGGCCCTCACCTACAAAGGCTATGGCTACCAGGAGTTCCAGCAGCACAGGCAGCCCTTCCCAGTCCAGGCACAGGTACATCGTATGCCACCGGTGCCACCAATGCCACTGATGCCACCCATGCCACAGATGCCACCCATGCCACAGATGCCACCCACGCCTCACCTCGCTCAGCTGCAGACCAGACAGCCCCACTACACTCCTCCTTCCTCCATCCCACAGCCAAGCCTGGCCTCAGAACATATGTCATCGGTCTTGGGACTGACACCCCATGTCATGGAGGAAGGGGCTCTCAACATCACAGGACTGAGCCAGCTCTCTGAGACCTTCCTCCACACACCATCCCCTGTTGTCCTCTCAGGGCCAGGCACCCCAATGGCGCCTCAGACCAGCACTCCAGCCACTGCCACCTCCACAGCACCTGGACCCTTCACCCCTGAGACTATGGGCACACCTCAGAGTGACTGAGAAGAGTGCCAGAGACTGGGTTGCTACCTGTTGACTTTATCTTTGCTTGGGACACTTTACCTGGCTCATTTTGCTTTTACAGTTTGTTATTAATCAAGTTTATCTTTGCTTCACACACTTGGTTCAGTTCTTTTAGTCAATAAAGTCTTGATGGAAATTTTTAGAAATGGTTTAAGCCTTTGCATGCTTGTGGGATGGGTAAGGATAGCAGTGGGATGGGCAGGGATACCTTTGGGATGGGTAATAGCTGAGGGATGGGTTAGGATACCTGTGGGATGGGTAATAGCTGTGTGATAGATAAGCCTCCAGTGCAAGCATAATGGGACTGTGTGATCCACCCTCCCAGGTGCCACACCTATGGCCCTTTATTATCAATAACAATTTAATCATTCATCCACACATTTCAACATAAACACAACTCTTTATTAAATGCCCTGTTCATTGTAGGCCCACCCAACATACATGGCCCAATCTCATCAGTGTGATGAGACAGGCTCAAGAAAGCATCCATTAATCATCTACCATCCTGTCTTGCCACTCCACTGCTCCAGCTGGGGAGTTGCACCAGTGTTTCAGGAGGTTGCACTGCTTCTTCCCTTCATGTGAAGCTCTGTTGGGCACATCCTCAGTGTCTATCAGGTTTCGCCCTTGCCTCCATTCCCCAGGCTCCATGTCCCCATTGCCTTGTTGGAGGTCCATGAGCCTGTTCTGCAACATTGGGTAGCGGGTGCGCATGAGATTGTGCAGGATGCAGCAAGCTTCCACAATGTTCCTCACGGTCTCTGGGCGATGCTGCATGGTGGTGAGAAGTACCTGGAAGCTGTTGGCCAGGATGCCAAAGGCGTTCTCCACCACCCGCCTTGCCCTGGACAGTCTGTAGTTGAAAATCCTCTCTTCACAGGTGAGGCATCTGGAAGTGTAGGGCTTCATGAGGTAGGTTCTAAGGGAGAAGGCATCATCCCCCACGATGAAGTAGGGCACATCTCGTATGTCGTTAGGCAGGGGGTCTGGATCTGAGAAGCCTATGATGAGGTTGCGTTCCAGCCCCTCCTTGAGGTGACTGGCGTTGTATACCTGGGCATCTGAAGCAGACCCATTGCCTGAAGCATCGATGTACATGAACTTGTAGTCAGCATCGACCATGGCGAAGAGGATGATGCTGAAGAAGCCCTTGTAATTGTGATAAGTGGACCCTGAGTTGGCTGGAGCTTTGCAGGCCACGTGCTTCCCATCTATGGCTCCAACAGTATGGGGGAAATTCCCCTTCTGATACCACTGCTCTGCAACTTTCTTCCAGCCTTCTTCAGTGGAGGGGCACTTGAGGAGCTCCTCCAGGTATTCTTTGATGATGGCCTGCACCACTTCTCTGACCACAATGCTGATGGTGTTGGGTGGCACCCTCCAGCCATACTGCATGCTCCTGTATGTGGTCCTGGAGGCCAGGTGGCCCAGAGTCAGTGCCATCTTCAGCCCAGGGTCCAGGCTGGGCCAGAAGTTGCTGTTTGCCTTGGTCAACCTGGGTCTCAGCCGTTCCACAACTTTGTCAAACATGGCTGACGGCATCCTCATGAAGTTCTGGAATGCATGAGGGTCTTTGTTCCTCAACTCCACCATCAGCTTGTTATACAGTCCGTACTCTGCTCTTCTTGTGATCCATCTTCGGACCCAGACACTTCTTGGCCACCTCCTTTTCTTCGAGTAGAACAGGTGAAAGAGCTTGTAGAGGGCTTCACACTGTTGTAGAATGATGACGGCTACCAAAAGGAGTATGGGATGATCCATGGTGGAGATAAATGGATGCTGTGGAAGAGCAAGAGCAAGATGAAGGCTGAAGAGGTCTGCACCGCAGGGCTGCTGGACTGAAAGTGAGATCCAGGTGATTTCTCCCCCTTTTTATAGGAAATATAGGTTTTCCACTAGATGTCCTTTTGCATCCTCTAGACATCCTGCAGACATCCTAAATATCTAAGATACGTCCCCTATACGAACGTTTTTTCCATTTTAATGCTTTGTATGCAAGCTGCATCCGCTTTCATCCTTTCTACGTCCATGCTACTAATGCTGCATGTCCGTTCCGCATCCGTTTCGCTTCCTCCCTGTGTCCGTTTTCTGCTGGAGCAGATGTGATTTGCGCGGATGCGCAGCAGATGCCCAGCAGATATAGAGGACGCGTAACCGATGACGATGGACGTATAACGGATGTTCCCCATATGCGTAGCGGATGTAGAATGGACGTGTTGGATACTTTATCCACTCAAAAAGTTTTGTGCAGCTCAAAATTTTTTGAGTGGATGAAATCTCAGTAGACGGATGCTGGACGAATGGAGAGTATGAAAAACGGTTGCAGTGAGTACAGAACAGATGCATCGCGTTAACCAACGGATGGCAAGTGTTTATCTCTGTTTTACATCCTCTTTCCATCCGTTGGTGCTGTGTGACATGGGCTTAAGACTAAGTGCTTTTGCTACACTGTCATGATCTCAAAGATCCTCACAATGGCTTTTCCCATACTTTGCATGGAACCCTGAAGTTGAAATATAATAGTTTACCAAAGGCTTGCTGTAAAATTCATTCCACAATCATATAGAAGCAGAAACAAGTTCACTGATAGGAATAGCAATAGCACTCAGACTTATATATCACTTCATAGTGCTTCACAGCCCTCTCGCAAAGTGGTTTACAGATAGCATGCAAATGCTTCCCCGGGACAATATTACTCCATCACTGGAGGATGAAAACCCAACATTCTGCTATCTGTCTCCAGCTCATATCACTACAGTAACAAAGAAACTTTACATGAATGGTGAGTGATGACCATTAACACACAAAGAGACTTCACATTCTCTCTTAATGAAAAGGGGCCTTGTTAACAGAAGGAAAATGATCTCTCCTCCACACACATCTTTCCATCACACAACTATTCTGCAAGGAAATTGCAAAGCCCTTCTGAGCCTGTTCAAGGTTGCCAGCTTCTCTGTTTCCTGATTACAGGTGCAGCTATATTTGTACAGGTGCTGCTGTATTTGTACAAAAAATTAGAATATCGTGCAAAAATTCATTTGCATGTTATGAGTCTATCTCCTTTATTAGTTTCACCTTTTAAGTTGCATTACTGAAATAAATGAACTTTTGTAATACATTCTAATTTTTCACCTATATATTTGCAACTCTAGAAATCACTCAACACTGTCAGCTCATCTTTGTTTACTTCTTTAAGGCTAGGTCCCACTGTCCGACGGATGCAAAACAAAATGTCCTTTTTGCATAAAGGACAAAGCGGACGAGCAAAATTTTGGGGGTGTCTCCATCCATTGTCAACTGCTCCAAAAAGTGGTGAAATTTGCATAAACAGAACGGAAAAGAATGGAAAAGAATGGATGTGGGTAGTATGTAGCGGTGATCTTAAGCGGATGTTCATAGGAAGCCTGGTGGATGAAAGCAGATGGAAGCGGTTGACACATCCGAATGGGTTCCAGGGGAGAATTGCGAAGCAGACGCAAAGCGGAAGGAGCAGATGCATAGCGGATGAAGCGGATGCATCACGGATGCCTATAGGAAACAAAACGGATGCCGCGCAGATGTATATCGGATGCAAAGCGTTCACTGTTCATGCGGGGAGTATGAATTGCGTCAGCTCCGCAGATATAAAAGGATGCAGCACGTATGCAGTCAGCATTCAGGGGAAAGACGTGCTGCCATATACATCTAGCAGGAACACCATGGTTTGTCAGTCAGGGAAAAAGAGGAAGCCCATGCCTATTCGTTCCAGCCCTGGCAAGAAGGCCAGAACCAGCATCTCACCCCTGGCACTGACTCTGAAGCTGCTGCTGCTGCTGTGGTGGACCAGCCCCAAGGCCCTCAAAGCCTTGCTGCTGAAGGCCTGCTGCTCAAGCCCCTGAAGGCCCTGCTGCTCAAGCCCCTGAAGGCCCCGCTGAAGCCCCTGCCAGAGGGAGGAAGAGGCAAGGGAAGGAGAAGGGAGAGAGGAAACAATACACCGTTTCCGAGGACCATGAGGATGAGGTGCTGGAATGGCTGAGGGAGAACAAGTACCTCTGGAGAAAGGGCCACAGACTCTATCGTGACACCAAGAAGAAGCAGGCAGCTTGGAGAGACAAGGCAGAGAGCCTGGGGTACACTGCAGAAGTACTCCTGGGATGGTGGAAACACATGCACACCTGGTATGGCAAGCTACACCTCAAAAAATCCAGGCAGGCCGCTGTCAAGCTCATTGACCGGGAGATGTATGTCATGGCCAAGTGCAGTTTCCTGGAAGGTGAGATCCGCCACCGAGGAGCAGCCCCTCTGACACCCCTCTCCCTCAGACCTCTGCCAGCCAGGAGCCAGCTACCCTGTCCAGGCAGGTGTCTTCAGAGGACCCACGGCAGAGAGCCCCCCAACAGCTGCACTCTCCATGCCAGCAGACTTGGAGGATCCCCTGTCACAAATGGAGGAAGAAGCAGCAGCCACCAGAGGCCAACCCACCCCCACCCCCACCCCCAGCTCCAGAGGATGCAGGCAGAGAGGCAGACTGGAGGGCCAGAACCACAACATGCTGTTGGAGATCAGGGACACAATGAAGACCAGCACAGAACTTCTCTCTCAGCTGGTTGACTTGGACAGAGGATCCTCTGGCCGCAACACCTTCATCACCTATATGAGCCAGGCCCTCAGGGACCTGCCTGAGACCCAGTACCAAGTGATGAAGGAGAAGATCACAGCACTTCTGCACAACCCTCAAGACCCAGCTGAAACTGCTCCTACCCAGTCCAGGTCTGCTCCTCTACCCCAGGTGATGTCACAGCCCTTCCACGGCTTACAACAGCCACTCACCTACCAAGGCTACGACTACCAGGACTTCCCACAGCAGAAGCAGACCTTCCCAGTGCAGGCCCAGGTTCATCGCATGCCACAGATGCCAGTCCTCACCCAGCTGCAGACCAGACAGCTCCCACTACACTCCTGCTTCCTCCACCGCACAGCCAAGCCCGTCAACGGACAATCTGTCATCAGTCTTGGGCCTGACATCTCAAGTCCTTGATGAAGGGCCTCTAAACCTCATGGGATTGAGTCAGCTCTCGGATAGCTTCCTGAACACACCATCCCCTGTTGTACCCTCAGGGCCAAGCACCCCAATGGTGCCTCAGACCAGCACTCAAGCCACAGCCACCTCCACAGTCCCTGCCCGCTTAACAGCTGAGACCATTGACATGACTCAGAGTGACTCAGAATAGTCTCAGAGACTGAGTTGTTTACTTGTTAAGTTTATCTTTGCTAAAGACACTTTACTTGGTTCATTTTGCTTTTTTAATAAAGTCATAAAGTTTACCTAAGAAAGTTAATAAAGATTATCTTTGCTTAATACACTTGGTTCATTTTTTTTACTTAATAAAGTGTTGGTGAAAACTTTGAAAAAATGGTTAAACCTTTGCATGCTTGTGGGATAGATAAGGATAGTTGTGGGATAGATAAACCTCCAGTAGCAAGCATAGTGGGACTGTATGGTGCACCATCCCAGCTGGATGGACCTTTATTATCAATAACAATTTATTCATTGATCAACACATTTTAAAATAAACAAAGCTCTTTATTAATGCCCTGTTCGTTGTAGGACCACTCAACATACATGGCACAATCTCATCAGTGTTATGCAACAGTCTCAAGGAAGCATCCATTAAGCATCTATCATCCTGTCTTGCCTTCACTGCTCCAGCTGGGGAGTTGCACCAGTGTCTCAGTAGGTTGCGCTGCTTCTTCCCTTCACGTAAAGCTCTGTTGGGGCCTTGTACATCCACAGTGTCTATCAGGTTTCGTCCTTGCCTCCATTCACCAGGCTCCATATCCCCATTCCCTTGTTGATGGTCCACAAGTCTGTGCGCATAGCCGGTGTGCATGAGATTGTCCAGGATGCAGCAAGCTTCCACAATGCTCCTCACAGTCTGTGGGTGATGCTGCATGGTGGTGAGAAGTGTCTGGAACTTGTTGGCCAGGATGCCAAAGGCATTCTCCACCACCCATCTTGCTCTGGACAGCCTGTAGTTGAAGATCCTCTCTTCACAGGTGAGGTATTTGGAGGTGTAGGGCTTCATGAGGTAGGTTCTGAGGGAGAAGGCATCATCACCAATGATGAAGTAGTGCACATCTTGTGTGTCATTGGGTAGGGGGTCTGGATCTGGAAAACCCATGATAAGGTTGCATTCCAGCCCATCCTTGAAGTCACTTGCGTTGTATACTTGGCCATCTCAAGCTGACCCGTTGCCTGAAGCATCGAAGTACATGAACTTGTAGTCAGCTTCGACCATGGCAAAGAGGATGATACTGAAGAAACCCTTGTAGTTGAAATAAGTGGACCCTGAGTTGGCTGGAGCTTTGCAGGCCACGTGTTTCCTATCTATGGCTCTAACAGTGTGGGGAAAGTTCCACCTCTGATACCACTCTTCTGCAAGTTTCCTCCAGCCTTGTTCAGTGGTGGGACACTTGAGGAGCTCATCCACGTATTCTTCGATGATGGCCTGCACCACTTCTCTGACCACTTTGCTGATGGTGTTGTGTGGCACACTCCACGCATACTGTATGTTTTTGTATGTGGTTCCAGAGGCCAGGTGCCACAGAGTCAGTGCCACCTTCAGTCCAGGGTCCAGGCTGGGACGGAAGTTGGTGTTAGGCTTGGTCAACCTGGGTCTCAGATGCTGTACAAGTTCGTCAAACATGGCTGGTGGCATCCTCATGAAGTGATGGAATGCACGAGGATCTTCATTCCTCAGTTCCACCATCAACTGGTCATACAGTCCAAACTCCATTCTCCTCACGATCCATCCTCGGACCCACACAGCTCTTGGACGTCTCCTTCTTCTCCTTCTGTATAAAAGCTGAAACAGTCTGAACAGGTTTTGGTTCTGGTGATGAATGAGCGCAGCTATCATACAGACTGTGTCAGGATCCATGGTGGAGAACAATTGATGATGTGGAAGACCAAGACCAAGGGTGAAGAGGTCTGTACACCATGGCTGCTGGACTCATACTGAGATCCAGATGATTTTATCCCCCTTTTTATGGGAAATATCGGTTGTCCGCTAGGTGTCCTTCTACATACTCTAGACATACTCCAGACATCCTAAATATCCGAGATACATCCCAGATACAAACGTTTTGTCCATTTTAATCCTTTATACACGAGATGCATATGCTTACATCCTTTCTATTTCTGTGCTACTAATGCTTTGTAGACGTTCCATGCACCTTTCGTTTCCTCCCCCTTTCCATTTTCAGCTGCAGCGGATGTGAGTTGAGGGGATGGGCAGAGGATGCAGAGAGGATACAGTGGACATTTAATGGATGATAATGAACATAGAACGTTTGTTGCCTGTATATGTCGCAGATGTACATCGTACGCGGCGGAAAGTTCATCCGTTCACAAAGTTTTTTGCAGCTCAAAACTTCTTGCGCAGATGAAATTGCAGTGGACGGATGCTCAATGGATAGAGCATATGAAACATGTATGCAGTGAGTACACAACGGATGCATAGCATTTTCCAATGGATGGCAAGCTTTTTTTAACGTTTTACATCCTCTTTGCATCCGTAAGTGCAGTGGGACAGGGCCTTTAGGGTTTGCTTTGCTTGCTCATCTTTGAAGTTGGCAGGTTACTAACTTGCCCCCACAGGTTTCCTGTTATTCTTGCCTACATAAATAACATTCATTCCTACTCTTCCCAAACAAAATAAAAAAGAATTGCTGCGGTTTTCTCATTCCTGTGCTTTATCTTCTGGCATGTTTCCTTCATTCCTTTGCTGGAGGGTAAAATTCCACTGAGTATTTAAAAGAAATCTGTATGAGGGAAAGTGGATTACTTAAAATACAGAAGGAAAAAATACTCAAATTCTCACTTGTCAAGGAAGCAAATCTCTGCTGTTTCCAAGTGTATTCTGTGCCATATCAGCTTTTCTTTTTTTCTCTTTTCTCTTCTTTACTTTTCTTTTCTTTTCCTTTCCTTTTCTTCTTCCCTTCCCTTTCCTGATCAATTATTTCCTATTTCTAAACCTAAAGTTTAGATCACATACAATTCATCGAAGGTTATATCATTTTTTTCTCAAGTTTTGTTGTTGCAAGACTATAGTCCTTTGTGTACTCAAAGTACTCCACTCCTCAGCTCGCAATAGAATACCTTATTCCACCAGGCTTGAAATTTTGGACCTAGACAACTTAAAACTATGCCGCCTACCGTCTGACCTAAGCTTAGTGCACAAAATTGTCTACAACGTCCGACGTGTCAATGACTACTTCAGCTTCAACCACAATAACATGGGCAAACAATAGATACAAACTCAAAGTAAACCACCTCAAACTTGATTGCAGAAAATATGACTTCGGCAACAGAGTGGTCAATGCCTGAAACTCACTGCCTGATTCTGTTGTTACATCCTCAAACCCCCAAAACTTTAACCTTAAACTTAACCTATGGGCCTTATGCCATTCCTAAGAGGTCTGTAAGGGGGTGTGCATAAGTGCACCAGCACTACCATCCCTCTTCGACTGTTCCCATTTATTCGTACTCATTTATTATGTATATACTTATACCTGTTTATATATTATGTTTATATGTATGTTATGTTCATACTTATACTTGTTTTCTCATACATGATGGACAAACTAAACTAACTAAATAAATTAAAATCTACATTTTTTTCCCTTAACAATCCTGTCCTTTTCCCAAATTAATTGTTTACTCAGGCAGACAAGCAATACTGATTTGGATCCCTATCCCATATACTATTGCTTATAGAAGATGACAAAATATACAATACAGTCAATTCAATTATGGAACTTCTATTAATTTGAGCAAAAGTGGAATGTTAATGACAAAAGTATTCATCCATAAGAACCTTATTTTGCTGTATAGCTAGAGATCTTTTTCAATATTTTTTTAAACCCATTTTTCTCATCCAAAAATCTGCTACAAAAAACCTGCAGATATGTAATTGAAAAAGACAGCATAGAAGAAAGAAGCAGGAAAGTTAGAGAGAAGAAAGTATACTGCCCTTGCTGCATACAAAAAGCAAAAAATGCCACACACACCCCATCCAAATTGAAATTGGAGCAATAATTGCAGGATGTACTGAAAGGTAATAATTTGTTCAGTGTAACTTCTGTTACAATATGTTGATAGGAATATGTCAATATGAAACAAATTGAAATTTATTGTACCAAGAATGTACTCAAGCATCTCTTAGAATTATGAGTTATTTCTGCTCTGATTGGTTCCAGGACAAGCATGTTCAGCTAAAGAATCGAAAAGTGTTATGTCTTGGCTATTATCCTCCAAACATACATTTTCTCAGGATGAAGTGGTAGATTCTTCATGTGATACCATATCTGTTCATATCATCTCTTGAAAAATGGATCTCAAGGGATCACTTCCCCTTTCCATAACTAAAAGCCATGTCTACTCACAACCTCCATTTTCCATTACAGCAGGGGACTTAACCATCTTGGTAGGGGAACACTTTTAGCACTTCCCTAGAGCTGGTCTTTCATCTTCTTCCAAGTCAATCAACTTTTATCACAAGGAGAAGGGGAAGGAATTCATTTTACCTATGAAATGTCCTGCTCCTAAGAAATGGTCAGTCATGTAACATTGCAGATATAACAACATACAGAAATCTATTAGGTATGAGATTGGCATCTTCATAAAAACTGTTTTTAATTTGGTTTGGGATAGGTTAGTCACTGTGGCCTTCTCACTTTAGTGAGTATGTTTAGTGAGTATGTATGGCCTTGATTCTTGGATTCTGGAGTCAGGATTTTTTAAAAATAATCTAGAATTATTGCTTACATGATGCAAATCCCTGTAGAACAGGGTTGAGCAGCTAATAAGCCCTAAGTACCTTAAAATATGCCACCAAAATTTGATGACAAAATTTGCCTCTGTCTCTCAAACCTTCAATTAAACTTCCTCTCCAAAATATCAGTCCATTCCACATGGTAACCTCCCTGTACCACCTGTGTCATCAGAAGATACCCTGTGGCTTTCTATTAGTCATGAAAAAGGTTCACCTGCCAATAGGAAATGTATTGGACTCTGCCTGAAAGAGTTTTACTACTTTTATAAAAAAATATGGCTAGCTTTATTCAGCTTGAAATTAATTTGGGAGAGAAGGGCAGCCACTGGGTTCAAAAACAAACTTGTGGACTCAGTTACTGGGATGAACTACTGAGTTACTGAGCTAGTTACTGAGCTAGTTCCATAGCTCAGTGGTTAAAGTCACTGAGCTTGTCAACTGGAAAGCTGACAGCCAGGTTTGAGACTCAAGCGCTGTGTGACAGGATGAGTCCCGTTACTTGCTCCAGCTCCAGCTCCTGCCCACCAAGCAGTTCCAAAGCATAGAAATGCAAGTCAGTAAAGAGATACTGTGTGATGTGCATGGCAAGAGATAACACAGGCAGCTGGCAGTGCAAACCTCCCCTTTATTGTTCCAAATTTCCCAAATGCTCCCATGTTTCTGGCAAGTCTCAGAGCAAAGTGATCATGCACGCACACACACACACACACACACACACACACACAGACAGACAGACAGACAGCTCAAGCAGCCTCTGGCTGCAAATCATCCAGCCCAATGTTGTGAGCACCACAGCTGCAAGCAAGAAATCCAGAAAGAATGAAAGGAATCCAGGAAAATTCAAACATTGACACTCCACACTTCAGGAATTCAGCATTTGTTCCTGACAAATGCCCCTCCCCACAGCATCTTCTTAAGGCTCAGTCCCCAGATATGCCTTGTGAAGAGGGGTAGTGTACTCTCTTCCTAAGTAGTTGGGTCAATCTGCACTTTTTTGCCTTCTCTCCACTCTCCATGCTCAAGGACCAGAGAGGGTGGTCCTTGCTCATCGCCTGAGCTCTGTCTCTCATGTTCACTGTTTAGCCTCTCCTAGTCATCCTGCCTCCCTTCCTTCCTGCCTATAAGCCATCTCAATCCTGAAAGTCTCTGACTGAACCTGCTCCTCCCAAGCCAACAAAGCCACCCTCTCTATCTCTGTCTGCTCCAATTCCAGCTCACCTTCTGTTGATTCAGGCTCTGATGGGGGTATGACATACTAGTTCGATGAGAAGGTAACAGCAATCCATGCACCATTGGCTTATAGTTGTGCCAGCCACCTGACTACAGAAGTATGTTTGGACAATGCTGCCTCCATTGGGCCAAGAAATGGGGATGAGCATGCCCTCTTGAGTGAGACCCAACTGGACAGGAGAAAGTTTTTACCTTTACCTTTAATTTATGGGAACTTGTAATCTCACTCAGTTATTTGTTGGTGATATATTATCAGTTCCTCTTAATAACTTATTCTATTAGTCAATAGAATAAGTTATTAAGAGGAACTGATTATATATCACCAATGAATAACTGAGTAATAACTGCATGATGCTATAAATTTCCACTGCTGGAGCGATGATCCAAGAGCTAATTTTTATACAGGATTTCTATAACCAAGTTTCTCCTGGACTTTATTTCCAGACAGACAGTCGTATACAATTTATGGAATAAATGGATTGACTGTGAATTGCAGTGCAAAACCTGTGAATTAGAGCCATTTCTATCAACCGATAGTTTTCAGAATCCAGAGAGTTGCTTTTGATTTGATACATACATTTGTTCTGACCTAGGCTTCCCCAATAGCACAAAGCCGAATCCTCGTCCTGATAAATCTCATGTAGTTGATTTACAATGAATTTCCTATCCAACAAAGTCCCAGCCAGCAGTCTTTCAAGATAATTTCCAATTACAAACCTTTATCAGGCTTAGAGCATGGCCAGGCCAATATCTTTCAGATGCTGCAATACTTGGCAAGCATGCCAGAAGGAACTAATTGTCTCCTGCAAAGCCTCACTTCCCTTTTGCTCCTCTTTTATTCTCTAGGGGAGGGACCATTCAATGTCCACCTGTTGCTTTACTTCCATATTGGCCCTTGTTCCTCAGCTGTTCCCTTCATCTGGCAACTCTGCGCATGAGCATACTGGGAACAGGCTCCAGCTCTTCTGCCTCACTGATGTCTCTCTCTGAAGGCAGCTGATAATTGTCAAACATCCCTGGCCCCATCTCTGTCTCCAATGCAAAGCACTCGTCAGAACCTTCCCCAGACTTCAGGACTGGCCCATGTTCCATCCCAACCTCCTCACTGTCCGAGACTGCCATCAGCTCCACTGGCCACTGTCGGGCCACAACAACATTTTGGGGAAAACTGTGATCAAATGCTATGTTAGTTCAGGCAACATTTCAATTCTTGTGAAATGCTCGATGCCAAGCATAATGGCCTTGAAGTAACTTCCAGGCATAAGGTGCCTCTTGCTGGTTTATCAATTGTTGCTGGCTGAAACCTGGAGCTTCCCTGTACTGTCACATCCAATTATTGGCACAGGTGGCATTCATTAACTTGCATGGCCTCGCCATTATGAAAACCGGAAGGCTTTTAACAATCCATATAAACCAGGCCATGATTTTTTTTTAAAAGAGCACTTGCCTGACCCGGTAACATCACTATGATTGCAGCTGCTGGAAAACATGCACACATGTATCATTATTGCTTTTATTACCAGGACAGATCTTGAAAGACAGACTTGCAGATTTTATTCATTGGGAGGAAAAATTGGCCTATGAAATATTGTTTGCCCCAGGCTAATCAAAATACTGATACTGGAGATGAAAATGCATCAGGGGAGGGGGGGAGAAACTACAGGAGCAAAACTGTCTCCATTTTGTAATCTTGGGTGCAAACAGTATTGAAAACAAAATTGAATCTGATTGAGGAAGAGACAGTGAAATCTAGAAGCTTTATGTCAAAGGGGGGTGAATTTTTTTTAATGTCTTCCTTTTGATAACAGCTTTGGTGGAGGTGTCATTCCCATTAAAAAGAACATTGATTTTAATGACTGCCATGGTCAGCCATAATCTGAGTACAATGCATGTAGAAAATGCTAAAGAAAATATAGTTTGTGGAGTCTGCTCAGTATATAAATATGTGTATATTTTCATTTTATTTCTTCTTCCTTTTTTTGCCAAAAGTAATGACAGAAGAGTAAGACCAGTTTTTACACTATTTCTCTGAAAGTGCAGTCTAATCATGTTTGCTCAGAAATTAAAATGTCCCTGACTAGGTTGGGTTGGGACTTAGTCCCAGATAAGTGTAATTAAAATTGGTGCCAAATGATCCTAATCCAAATTGAAGGGGTACAGACAACAGTATGCTGGCTTTCAAAGTAGTTTCTACTTTAGAAACTGAACTTTGAAGAGAATATTGTGAATGTGATTGGGATAAAACTAAACTTTGAGCATGTGGGTCAGGAATGTGCAAACTGATAGGTGCAGGCCTTGTCATTTGTTGGAAGTTGGCAGGGATATGACTGAGGCTGGTAACCTAGTCTATACCTTCTCTGTAGAGGTGGTATTCAGCCAATTCTGACAGGTTCTGGAGAACCGGTAATGTTCTATATTAACATACTTGAAATACCCTCTTCTGATTGGACCATAAATATTACTTGCTGACTGGACTAAAATGCGATCCTGATTGGTTTGCATTACCACCCTGTGATTGGCCCGCCAGATCGGCGGGGGATTCAAAGAGCTGTCATTGGCTGCAAGCCGCTAGCAGCCGCTATAAAAGAGGCTGCTGCGGCTCCGCGGCCAGAGCAGATTCAAGCAACTAAATAAAGAGCTTAAAAGTCACACTGGTCTCGAGTCTCTTTTCCTGCGATTTAACACTGGTGACGAAGGTGGGATTCTGAGACAAAGGAGACCAGTCGAGCACGTGGCAACAAGGATGGACCAACTGACAAAATGGCCGGCAGCAACTCACCACCCACACCATTCGACCCAACGACAGAAGACTGGGAATTGTACATCAACCGGTTCCTAATGTTCCTCGAGAACAATGACCTGCAAGAAATCACCGATAAAAGGAAGAGAGCCGTGTTCCTGACACACTGCGGGCCTACAGTGTTCAAAATGGCTAAAGCGTTGGCCAAACCTCAGGACATCATGCAGATGGCATGGCCAGAGTTGGACCGACTACTGAGAGCCCATTATGCACCGGGTGTCTCCAACCTTATCAGGAGACATGAATTTTATAAAAGAGACCAGAGAGAAGGTGAGAGTGTCGGGGAATTCATCGTGGCTCTGAGGCACATTGGCGGTGCATGTGATTTCCTCAATATGGACGAAGTCATGAGAGACCGCGTGGTCCTGGGACCGAGGGATTACACATTACAGAGCCAACTACTAACCCGGCCAAACATCACAGTCACCAAGGCCATCGGTGAGGCCACCGCAGCTGAGGCCACGAAGAAGTCAGCAGCAACCATGCAGAAAATAAATGGGGTGACCCAGCAAACACGGGAAGAAACAGGCCAATACCAAGAAAGGAAGACAGAGGGCAATCAAAGGACCACCACTACTGCACACCATGAGGACGTCGAGTCCTTATCCGAGACCGACGAGGAGGAGGAAGAAATACATAGACTCCAGTTGGAACGGTACAGATAGGAAAGGAGAGAATGCAAGCTGGGTTTCCAATGTGCCGGGTGCGGAGGAAACCACCCCCGATCCAGGTGCTGTTTCCTAGACATTATTTGCCAGCAGTGCAAGAAACGGGGACACCTTACTAGGATCTGCCAAAATAAAAAGAGCTACAGCCCTAGGCGATGAGACAGCCCCCCCCCCCCAGGACCAGAGACAGGCAGGCAGGGAGCCATTGGAGTCACGAAAGCAGGAACAAGCAGCCCAGCGAACCCTATCAAAAGAACAGACTCACCAAACCATTACCATTGGGAATTTGAGCGCAACAGATGCCCGAAAGGTAAATGTACAGGTCAAAATTGAAGGTCAACAGTGCAACATGGAAGTTGACTCCGGGTCATACTTTTCTATGGTATCCTGGAACACCATCAAATGACTAATATCCAGCATACGGTGAAGAGAATTGGAAAACCAAAGACTGACCTTAAAGGACTATCAGGGGAACAGGATCCCCATAGTCGGAGTCGGCCATTTTCAAATAACCTTCAAGGAACACTCAGAAATCCTCCTATTGATGATAGTGGACAGGGATCACCCAAGCCTGCTGGGGCTAGAATGGTTTGCGCCACTGGGGATCGAAGTGACTGGCATAAACAGCATCACCAAGGCAGACTGGGAGGAGAACCTGATGAAGGACTTCCAGGACGTATTTGACGGGAAGCTAGGCAAGTACTGAGGGTCCCCTATTTGAATCCAAACATAGCACCAATCTGGCTAAAGGCACAGCGAGTCCCATTCGCACTCAAACCAAAGATCGATGAGCAATTGGATAAGCTCATCACACAAGGGGTACTGGAAGAGATAGACCACACATGATGGGAAACCCCAATTGTGACACCAGTTAAGCCAGATGGGTCCGTGCGAATCTGTGGAGACTATAAGGCCAGCCTAAACCATGCGTGACAACAAAGTGCATACCCTGTTCCAGTGGTGTAACATCTGGCATTGGGGGGATGAAAAGTCTTCACAAAGCTTGACCTGCTGCAGGCATACCAGCAATTGCCCGTCGATTCCAAAACAGCAGAGGCACAAACCATTGTGATTCACAGGGGGGCATTTAAATGCAACAGGTTGCAATTCGGAGTCAGTGTGGCCCCAGGGGTGTTCCAAAGCTTGATGGAGCATCTTTTACAGGGAATTAAAGGGGTGGTGCCCTACTTCGATGATGTGCTGGTATCTGCTAAGAACAAAAACCAATTGGAAAGCCTCCTCAGGGAGGTCCTACAAAGATTTAAAGAGGAGGGACTCAAAGTAAAAAAAGAAAAATTCGAGAAAGTTGAATTCCTGGGGTATCTAATGGACAAAGATGGAATTCACCCCACTGAAAAGAAAAGAAAAGCTATAAAAGAAGTCCACAGACCAAAAAACAAAACAGAACTACAAGCATTTCTGGGACTCATTAATTTTTATAATGTCTTTTTGCCGCAGAAGGCAACAACGGTGGACCCACTGAATAGACTACTTGATAAGACAGCTACATGGACCTGGGGCCGACGGGAAGAAGCCGCATTCCAAGGAGTAAAAGATCTGCTAACATCCAAATTGGTACTCATTCAATACAACGAAACCTACCACTGACAGTAACATGTGACGCATCGCCTTTCGGCGTAGGGGCCATACTCAGTCACACACTACCAAATGGGAGAGAAGCACCAATCACATTCTACTCCAAGACGTTGTCCAAGGCAGAGAGGAACTACAGCCAGTTGGACAGAGAGGCACTAGCAGCAATCACGAGTGATCAAAGTACGGTAGGACTTTCCTACTCGTTATCAACCATAAACCACTCCTGGGGATACTCGCAGGGAACAAGGCCACCCCAAACATATTGTCACCATGGATGACAAGGTGGTCCAAATTCCTTGCCGCATATAAATACCAATTAATCCACCGGCCAGGGAAGAACATTTCACACACTGACGCCCTGAACCGTTCCCCCCTACCTGATCTGGAAGACGACCCGGCACTGACCATGTCCACACTACAAATAGAGACCTTTCCAAACTTACTCATAACCATGTTAGATATTGCAAAAGAGACCACAAGAGACAGACAACTGGCGTGGATTTTAAACTGGGTAGGGAATGGGTGGCCAGAAACCAATGACGGTGAAACATTTAAACCCTTCCAAAACCAATAAATGGAGCTATCGATATTGAAGGGATGTATACTGTGGGGGGATAGAGTTGTTATTCCAAAATAAAAAAAAATGCAGGAAAAAATACTGTGCATGCTACATGAAGGACACCCAGGTATCGTCAAAATGAAATCCCTGGCCAGGAGTTATGTCTGGTGGCCTGGGATGGACAAAGACATTGAGACATGCACAAAATGCCAAAAGTCCAGATTTACACCCCCCTGTACCTATCCTCAGGTGGGAGACACCCAGGGGCCCCTGGTCGAGAATCCATATAGATTTTGCTGGACCCACAAAGGGATATACATTTTTAATAATTGTCGATGCTTACTCCAACTGGCTGGAGGTCACAATCATGCAGTCCACAATGACAGAAGCCATCATCAGACAGCTAAAAAAACTATTCGCTACGCATGGGTTACCGGACTTGTTAGTCTCAGACAATGGGCCACAGTTCACAGCGCTGTCATTTGAAAAATTCCTCACCGAACTGGGTATAGACATGCCCTAACAGCGCCTGCTCACCCGGCTGCAAATGGATGGGCGGAATGCATGGTCCAGTATACCAAAGAGGCATTAGATGAAATAGACACAGGGGACATTCAAGACAAAATCAATAAATTGCTAACCATCCAACATATAACACTGAACACATCAACTAACAAGAGCCCAGGAGAACTCCTGAGGGGCAGGAAACTATGCTCACACCTGGACAGATTACACCCAACATACAACCCCGAAAAGCCACCAGACTCCTCCAGTAAATACCGCACATTCACAACAGGGGATCTGGTATACACAAAAAACTTTATGGGGGACCCACTTTGGATACCAGCTAGAATAACCCAAATAACGGGACCCCAGTCATACCTATTAGAAACGGAGGATGGGAGAAGTTGGAAGAGACCATAGACCAACTACGGTCTAGGACAATAGAAAGAAACACCAATAACACCGGGAACGCAGAACAAACATACACACAAAGACCACACCAAAGAGACTATGACAAAATCAGAGAAGGGGGAGATCACCCAAACATAAATCAAAGGGGAGGAGAAAACCCACTAATCACACAACAAGAAACAAACCAACAACAAACACCACCAGTAGGCCCATTGCAAAACCAAAACTACTTACCGGCAGAAGACTTCGGTAGACAGGAACTGGCAGTGGAAAACCAACACAAGGCCACTCCTGGAAGAGGCAGCCGAGCCGACTCAACCAGCCCAGAGAGACCAGGCGGGAGCAGCAGAGCTGACTCGACCAGCCCGGGTAGACTGGGAGGGAGCGGCAGGGCTGACTCACCCTTACAGGAGGTTCCATGGAGAAAACACAGAGAAACAGTGATCCCGTCCGAACCAGCTGAAGGCAACACCACAACTGAGCTGCTCAGATCAAGTAGACAACACAAAAGCCCTGCCTACTTACAGGACTACGTAACGTAGGTCGAGCTAAACCAAGAGGGGAGGGGTGTTCTATATTAACATACTTGAAATACCCTTTTCTGATTGGACCAGAAATACTACTTGCTGATTGGTCCAGAAACATGTTCCTGATTGGTTCGCATTACCACCCTGTGATTGGCCCACCGAATTGGCAGGGGATTCAAAGAGTCGTCATTGGCCGCGAGCCGCTAGCAGCCGGTATAAAAGAGGCTGCCGCGGCTCCGCAGCCAGAGCAGATTCAAGCAACTAAATAAAGAGCTTAAAAGTCACACTGGTCTCGAGTATCTTTTCCCGTGATCTAACAGGTAATGCCTATAATGAGCAAAAAGATGCAAGCTCAAAGAAACCAAATTCACAAATGAAGGCAAATATATGTGTCCCAGGAACTCGTGCTGGCATCCATCCTCAGGAAACTTCCCTCCCACCAGAATGTATCTGTCACACATTCTGGTGAGAGAGAAGTTCCCTGAGGATGGACACCAGCATGAGTTCAAAAGATCAGAAGACTAAACCTCTGATCTTGGTGACTGACTCAGATTGCATCCTATAACCGATTGAACTGCAGAAAAACAAAAAGAGATCAGAATTATTTTTTTTATCAGAAATGAAGAAAAATTAATATTTTATAGCAAAAAGTAATTGATGAAAAAATGCTTATCTTTTATTCAATAAACCAATTCTTTATACAGTTGAGAATGTGTATTTAACTGATGTGGTACAGTCATTTTAACCAAGGTACAATCTATCTAGTGGACCAGATATTTTATTTTATTTATTTCAAGATTTACAGATCTACTCAATTCAGACACCATAACTCTGGGCAGCATACAACTTACACAAATCATCATCATCATCATCATCATCATCATCATCATCATCATCATCATCAAAAAAAAACACCAAAACCAGCCAATTTATAAATACAAAAATTGAAATGTAAAGTGACAGCCAAGCACAAAATAAAACAAACTTTAGAGGTGGGGGTAGCACTCAACCATTCTCTTATTCCTGGGGGAATAGCCAAGTCTTAAAGACTTTCTAATATATTGGATGGGGGGAAGAGATTGTTCCAGAAAACAGGGGCAACCACAGAAGGTCCCATAAAATGACAAGAAAAGAAGGAACTTGTAGTATGGAATATACTGCAAAGAAAACACTGGATGATGTCTGCAAGGAAGAAATGGACAAATGGCGAGATGATTACCATGGTCTTTTCCTTTATGTTTAGTAAGAATTGTCTTGCTAAAACAATCAACAAATCAGGTAATGTACATATTTCTAAATATTTATTATTACTATAGTAGCAATAAACCCTGTAAGAAACAGAAAACTAAATCAATAGAGTAGAATATCTGTTGCTCAGGAATAGAACTGTGGAGTCCTTGAGGCTCTCTGAGCTTGGTTGTTTGCTTGCAGACATTTCATTATCCATCTAGGTAATAGACTCACGATATTACCTAATCAGGTAATGAAATATTTGCAAGCAAATAACCAAGGTTAGAGAGTACTAAGGACACCACATTTCAATGTCTCATATTTGTCTCCTGGAAGGGTGCAGATGTGTTCAAGTTGGAAAACCTAGAATAACCATAAGTATCCTAAAGAATTACTTATTGGTGCAGTTCTTGTGTTATGCACCACATAGCAAAAGTCTTTAGTGTTCCAGAAACAAAGATTAATATAGCAGGCACTACAAAATGCCTTTTACAGTATTCTATTTGCAGCAGCTGCTCTGAAAACAACAACAGGGAAGCCAAATTAATTCTCCCAGGGAAGAATCAGTGAACTGTTTGAAAAACTATGTCGAGAACTGGCTATTTATGAGCAACTGATAAATAAAATTTGGAAAAAGTAGTTGGAATTGTTAGGGTGGTGGTAGATACTGAGTCTTAATTATCCTGAAGCTAATTATTTGTCCTGAGGAAAACATTATTACTGATGCTGCTGATGTTTGGGAAGAACTATTCTGGTACATGATCCATTGATCTGGTCTGTACCATGCCTATATGTGCCAGTTACCTTCACTGGAGGTTTAATGTAAATATTGATTAATATCAGCATAAAGGATAAGCAAGAATCCTCTTGGCATCCAGTTATCATTTTACAACATCTTTGGGACACAGCTCAATAGGAAGGACTGAAAGCATTAAAAAAATGATGCCCCAAGGCCCATTTCTGCTGAACAGTCCTGAAGAAGATCATGTTTGATGATACCAGAGGCTGCGGAAAGGTCAGAAGAATTAATAGGAGTTGATAAAATTATATTTTAGACACTTAAAATCATATTGCATGGATGATGTCTCTGGCTCGTTTTATTGCCAATATTCTCAATATTGCTGAAGAAGAGGAATTAGTTATGATAAGGCCATCCGGCCATCATCCTTGCCTAATGCGATTAATAGTAAAAGAAACTGTAACAGTGCAAACTAGAGGCTTGAAAATACTTTATTTTCTGTGATCGGACAAAGTTGAGAAAGCTAAGAAAGAAAGAAAGAATTGAGATTTTTTTTCAAGGACATTGCTATTTGATAAGATAGAGGGAAGAGAACGGGAGAGTGTTATTGCAGGAGATCTTCTGGATTTCTATCAACAGCTGAAGCCTGGTGTTGAAGCTTATGAAAAGAAAGGTGATAAGTCCTTGGAGAAGAGTTATAATAAGCGTCTTGGATAATTAAACAAAGTGCAATGTGTCCTCTTTATTTTTTCTAAAGCCCCTGTCACACAACACCAACGGATGCAAAGAGGATGTAAAACAGAGAGAAACACTTGCCATCCGTTGGTTAACGCGATGCTTCCATTCTGTACTCACTGCGCCTGTTTTTCATCCTCTCTATCCGTCCAGCATCCGTCTACTGACATTTCATCCAATCAAAAAGTTTTGAGCTGCACAGAACTTTTTGAGCTGAAAATATATCCAATGCATCCGTTAGACATCCGCTACGCATACGGGGAACATCCGTTCTAAATCCATTGTCATCCGTTACGAATCCGCTATATCCGCTAGGCATCCGCTGTGCATCTGCGCAACTCGCATCCGCTCCAGTGGAAAACGGACACAGGGAGGAAGCGAAATGGACACGGAACAGACACGCAGCGTTAGTAGCACGGATGGAGAAAGGATGAAAGCTGATGCAGCTCGCATATAAAGCATTAAAATGGAAAAAAACATTCGAATAGGGGACGTATTTCAGATATTTAGGATGTCTGCAGTATATCTAGAGGATGCAAAAGGACACCTAGCGGAAAACCTATATTTCCTATAAAAAGGGGGAGAAATCACCTGGATCTCACTTTCAGTCCAGCAGCCCTGTGGTGCAGACCTCTTCAGCCTTCATCTTGCTCTTGCTCTTCCACAGCATCCAGTCATCTCCACCATGGATCATCTCACACTCCTTTTGGTAGCCACCATCGTTCTACAACAGTGCGAAGCCATCTACAGGCTCTTTCACCTGTTCTACGTGAAGAAAAGGAGGCGTCCAAGAAGTGTCTGGGTCCGAAGATGGATCACGAGAAGAGCAGAGTACGGACTGTATAACAAGCTGATGGTGGAGCTGAGGAACGAAGACACTTGTGCATTCCAGAACTTCATGATGATGCCGCCAGCCATGTTTGACGAAGTTGTGGAGTGGCTGAGACCCAGGTTGACCAAGCAGAGCACCAACTTCTGGCCCAGCCTGGACTCTGGGCTGAAGGTGGCACTGATTCTGCACCACCTGGCTTCCGGGACCACGTACAGGAGCATGCAGTATGGCTGGAGAGTGCCGCACAACACCATCAGCATTGTGGTCAGAGAAGTGGTGCAGGCCATCATTGAAGAATACCTGGAGGAGCTCCTCCAGTGCCCCTCCACTGAAGAAGGCTGGAGGAAAGTTGCAGAGCAGTGGTATCAGAAGTGGAACTTCCCCCACATCGTTGGAGCCATAGATGGCAAGCACGTGGCCTGCAAAGCTCCAGCCAAGTCAGGGTCCACTTATCACAATTACAAGGGCTTCTTCAGCATCATCCTCTTCACCATGGTTGATGCTGACTACAAGTTCATGTACATCGATGCTTCAGGCAACAGGTCAGCTTCAGATGCCCAGGTATACAACGCCAGTCACCTCAAGGAGGGGCTGGAACTCAACCTCATCATGGGCTTCCCAGATCCAGACCCCCTGCCCAATGACACACAAGATGTGCCCTACTTCATCATGGGGGATGACGCCTTCTCCCTCAGAACCTACCTCATGAAGCCCTACAGATGCCTCACCCGTGAAGAGAGGATCTTCAACTACAGGCTGTCCAGGGCAAGGCGGGTGGTGGAGAACGCCTTTGGCATCCTGGCCAACAAGTTCCAGGTACTTCTCACCACCATGCAGCATCGTCCACAGACCGTGAGGAACATTGTGGAAGCTTGCTGCATCCTGCACAATCTCATGCGCACCCGCTACCCATTGTTGCAGAACAGGCTCATGGACCTCCAACAAGGCAATGGGGACATGGAGCCTGGGGAATGGAGGCAAGGGCGAAACCTGATAGACACTGTGGATGTGCAAGGCCCCAAAAGAGCTTCACATGA
This sequence comes from Laticauda colubrina, assembly GCA_015471245.1. NCBI lineage: Eukaryota > Metazoa > Chordata > Lepidosauria > Squamata > Elapidae > Laticauda > Laticauda colubrina. The sequence goes on along the minus strand of BLBF01000007.1, from coordinate 38,859,608 downwards.
AGGGAAGAAGCAGCACAAACTCCTGAAACACTGGTGCAACTCCCCAGCTGAAGCAGTGGAGTGGCAAGACAGGATGGTAGATGCTTAATGGATGCTTCCTTCAGCCTGTCTCATCACACTGATGAGATCGTGCCATGTATGTTGAGTGGCCCTACAATGAACAGGGCATTTAATAAAGAGTTCTGTTTATGTTGAAATGTGTGGATCAATGATTACATTGTTATTGATAATAAAGGGCCATAGGTGTGGCACCTGGGAGGGTGGACTATACAGTCCCACTATGCTTGCACTGGAGTTTTATGTATCCCACAGCTATTACCCATTCCACAGGTATCCTAACCCATCCCACAGCTATTACCCATCCCAAAGGTATCCCTGCCGATCCCACTGCTATTTTAACCCATCCCACAAGAATGCAAAGGCTTAAACCATTTCTAAATTTTCCACCAAGACTTTATTGACTAAAAGAACTGAACCAAGTGTGTGAAGCAAAGATAATCTTTGTTAATAACAAACTGCAAAAGAAAATGACACAAGTGTCCCAAGCAAAGATAAAATCATCAAGTAGCAACCTAGTCTCTGGCACTCTTCTCAGTCACTCTGAGGCGTGCCCATAGTCTCAGGGGTGAAGGGTCCAGGTGCTGTGGAGGTGGCTGCTGCTGGAGTGCTGGTCTGAGGTGCCATTGGAGTGTCTGGCCCTGAGAGGACAACAGGGGATGGTGTGTGGAGGAAGCTCTCAGAGAGCTGGCTCAGTCCTGTGATGTTGAGAGCCCCTTCCTCCAGGACATGGGGTGTCAGTCCCAAGACCGATGACAGATGTTCTGAGGCCAGGCTTGGCTGTGGGGTGGATGAAGGAGGAGTATAGTGGGGATGTCTGGTCTGCAGGTGAGCGAGGTGAGGCGTGGGTGGCATCTGTGGCATGGGTGGCATCTGTGGCATCAATGGCATTGGTGGCACCGGTGGTGTACGATGTACCTGTGCCTGGACTGGGAAGGGCTGCCTGTGCTGCTGGACCTTCTGGTAGCCGTAGCCTTGGTAGGTGAGGGCCTGTGGAAAGCCTTGGAAGGGCAGTGACATCACCTGGGGTGCAGGAGCAGGCCTGGACTGGGTGGGAGCAGGTTCAGCTTGGTCTGGAGGGTTGTCCAGAAGACCGGTGATCCTGTCCTTGATCACCTGATACTGTGATTCGGACATGTCCATGAGGGTCTGAGGATGGTATGTCGGTGTGGACCAGCCGAGAGAGGAGATCTACACTACTTTTGATGGTCTCCCTGATCTCCATCAGGACAGTGTGGCTCTGCCCCTCCGGTCTGCCTCTCTGCCTGCTTTCTCTGGAGGTTGAGCTGTGGGTGGATGTGGGTTGGTCTCTGGTGGAAGTGCCCTCTCCTTGCTACCACTGCGTCAGGGGGTCCTCCACGCACTCTGCCATGGGGAGTGCAGTTGTCGGGGGGGTCTCTGTCATGGGACACTCCACAGATACCTGCCTGGACACAGGAGCTGACTCTTGGCCAGAAGAGGACTGGCTCTCTGTGGGCTGCCTGAGAGAGAGGGTTGTCAGAGGGGCTGCTCCTCAGTGGCGGATCTCACCCTCCAAGAAGCTGCACTTGGTCATCACGTAGGTCTCCCGGTCGGTGAGCTTGACCGTGGCCTGGCCAGATTTCTTGAGGTGCAGCTTCCCATACCAGGTGTGCATGTGCTTCCACCACCCGAGGAGGACCTCCAAAGTGTAGCCCAGGCTCTCCGCCTTCTCTCTCCAAGCAGCCTGCTTCCTCTTGGTGTCTCGATAGAGCCTGTGTCCCTTCTGCCATAGATACTCGTTCTCTCTCAGCCATTCCAGCACCTCATCCTCATGTTCCCCTTCGATGGAGTATTGCCTCCTCTCCCATTCTCGCGTATGCCTCTTCCTCCCTCTGGCAGGGCCATCTGGGCCCTCATCAGAGGGGCTTCGAGGTTCTAGGGGCTGCTCCATCACACCAGCAGCAGCAGCAGCAGCAGCAACAACAACAGTAGCAGCAAAAGCAGGACCAGAAGCACCAGCGGGACCAGCGGGACCAGCAGCACCAGCAGCACCAGGATCAGCAGCAGCAGAGTAAGCACCAGCAGGACCAGACAGACCAGCAGGACCAGGATCATCATCAGCAGAGTAAGCACCAGCAGGACCAGCAGGACCAGGAGCACCAAGTGCACCAGCAGGAGCAGGAGCACCAAGAGCACCAGCAGGACCAGGAGCACCAGGAGCACAGCAAGACCAGTAGGACCAGGAGCAGTGCCAGCAGAGTAAGCACCAGCAGAAGCATCAGTACCAGGAGCAGTGCCAGCAGAGTAAGCAGCAGCAGAAGCACCAGCACCAGGAGCAGCGCCAGCAGAGTAAGCCTCAGCAGAAGCCCCAGCACCAGGAGCAGTGCCAGCAGAAGCTCCAGCACCAGAAGAGTCAGCCCGAGCAGCAGAAGCCCCGGCAGAAGCAGAGTCAGGGCCAGGGGGTGGGATGGTGGCCCTGTCCTTCTTGCCAGGGCTGGCAGAAGATGGCACAGGCTTCCTCTTCTTCCCCATGGTTGTTGGCTGGAGATGTGTCTGGAAGCAGGTCTTTCCTTTGAATGGTGACCTGCTTTTGAGCTGCATCCTTTTATATCCGCGGGGCTGATGCAATGCATCCTCCCTGCATGCGCAGTGAACGCTTTGCATCCGCTAGGCATCCCCGCTAGGCATCTGCTCTGCATCCGCGTCATCTGCTCTGCATCCACTCTGCATCCGCTCCTTCCGCTGCGCATCTGCTTCGCTGTGCTCCCCCAGAAGCCCCGCGGATGTGCCATCCACTTCCATCCGCTTCTATCCACTAGGATTCTGTGGAGCATCCGCTTTACATCCTGGCTACGTCCTCCCCCCCGTCCATTCCTTTCTGTTGTTGTCCGCTCTGCTTATGCAAATTCGGGGCACTTTTGAGAGTGGATAACAATGGATGGAACATTTTCTCGTCCGCTGTGTCCTTTTTACATACGTTTTGCATCTGTCGGCCTGTGTGACAGGCCCTTAAGCTGTGCTATTCCTCCTTGCTACCCTTATTGAATTTCTTTTTTTTTTTTCCCCCCTGGCCTTCTTGGAGTTCGTCTTTGTCTTTTTTTTTGGGGGGGGGGAAGCCCAACTTACGTTTGCTTTTTATTTTAAAGGGAAAGACTTAAGCCTTTTTTCTTTCTTTTTTTTTTCTGGTAATTTTTTTTAAATTTACTTTTTTGGTTCATTTTTATGTATTTTTCTATTTGAGACCCTTCAATTGGATTAAGGTGTTGAAGAACTTGAAGAATTTTTCCTTTTCTTTTTGGTTTTTTTTTTCAAGTCCCTCTCTTTACTGATTGGATTAAGGTATACAAGAACCTGAAGAAACCCTGTTTGCCTCCTTTTCATTTTTATTATTATTATTATTGGGCTTTTTCTCTTCACCATTTTTATTTTTACTTTGAATCATAATTGGCTACTTCACAATTGGATTAAGGCTTAGAAGAACCTGAAGATTTTGAATTGTTTAAAATGAGTAGGAAATTTGCAGCTCCTGGTTCTTCAACTTCTACTCCTTCCTCTCCACTATCTGGAGGACAACGTTCAATACAGACAATGTTAAAGCAAGAAAAGGAACAAGAAAAAGTGACTCTGCAGATGATTATGCAAAGAATTCAAGATATTAAAGAAAGATCAGAGAAAACTGAACAAAGAACAGAGAATATTGAACAAAGAACATTGAACAAGAACAGGGAAGACCAATGAAAAAGTGGAGAGCATCCAACAAATGATGTCGAAGTATGATGAGAGATTCCAAAAAATTGAAGAAGAAGATAAACAAAGAGATAAGAAGATTGGAGATATTGATCATAGATTAATGGTGATTGAACAAGATAAAAGTGGTATATTGAGATGGGAGATGGATAGATCAGAATTCTATCTCAGATTCCAAAATGTAGAGGAAGAAAAAGGACAAAATTTAGCTGAGATGATAGAAATGCTGGCTGAAGCTTTGGAAATTATTCAAGAGAAGATGATGGATGGAATAGATGAGGTTTATCAACTTTTCCCAAGATATGAGATGAGAAATAACTTACCAAGAGAAGTCCACATCAGATTTACAAAGAAAGCTATTCAAACGCAAATATTTCAAGTGGCAAAAGAGAAAGCATTGAAATATAAAGACAAGGAAATTGTGGTCTTAAAACAAATACCTAGAAGAGTGAGAGAGATGAGAAGAGAATACCGATTCTTGACTAAAATGCTACTTAAAAAAGAGGTGAATTATAGATGGCTGATTCCAGAAGGGTTAATGTTCACATGCCAAGAACAGAGACATAGAATTGATTCAGTTGAGAAAGCGGAATTATTTTATGCAGAATTTTTTGAAAGGAAAGAGGAGAAGGCAAAAAAAGAGATCTCATAAATTGAATTTCAAGATGACTGTCAAATGGTGGATGAAAAAGAAGAAGGCGCAGTAGGTGGAAAGGTGGAAGCCAAAGAACAACGTGAACTAAGATCCATGAGAGCTGCTAAACTCAGTTATAAAATATAACCATGGAAGAGAAAAAATTGATTACAATTAATATAAATGGATTTAATTCAACCGCTAAAAGAAGGAAAACCTTTCATAAATTAGAGAAATTAAAATTTGATATAATTTGTTTTCAAGAAGTACATATCAAAAAACAATATGAACAATTGTTGGTACAGCCAAAATTATGGAAAATATTTACTTCTTTGACTCAATGTAAGAAAAGAGGAGTGGTTTTATATATTAAAGAGACCACCCCAGCAAAATTGATCTATACTGATGAAGATGGAAGAACATTAATGGTGGAAATAATGGACAATGGTATGAAAACACTCCTAATTGCAATTTATGCTCCGAATGATAAGCAAGAAGAATTTTACAAAAATTACATATGAAAATAATTGAACTGGACTATGCCAATATAGTTATGATGGGAGATTTTCATGGAATTGTAGACAACAAACTGGACTGTACAGCAACAACAACAAAGCAAAACAGAAGGACTCTCCCAAAATCTTTTTTAAAAATGGTTGATGAAATGAACTTTCAAGATACGTGGAGAGAAAGAAATGCTAAAATTAAACAATATACCCTCTATTCAAATAGATGTCTATCATGGTCCAGAATAGACATGATATGGATGTCAACAGAATTAATATCTAACATCCAACAAATAAATATTGAAACAAGCACTTGGGCAGACTACACCCAATGACAATTAAATGGAAAGGACAAAAAAGAAGATCGAGATGGACATTAAATAATACTATTTTAAAGGAAAAAAATTTCATACAGTGGATGGGGAAAGAATTGGCCTTTCTCTTTAGAGAAAATAAGAAAGAAGATACATCTATCCAGAATGTATGGGATACAATGAAGGCATATGCTAGAGGCTTGATAATAGATTATACAAGGAAAAGGAATACTAGGAAAAGGCTAGCCTCCAAGGCCTTAGAGGATGAGCATAAAAAACTTGAAAAAGAGCAACAGAAAACACCACAGAAAAAAGATATTGTTAAAAATGGACATAATTAAACACAAAATGGGTCAAACAGAAAAAGAAGAACTAGCACAGAAAATTAGAGGTGTTAAACAGAACTACTTTGAAGATGCAAACAAACCAGGTAGATGGTTATCATATCAACTAAGAAAGAAGAAAGAAGCAAGGAAAATATTGCAGAATAGATGATCAAGGTCAAATTTGCTATGGCAGTAAAGAGAAGAAGGAAATCATTCAAGATTTCTATGGGAAATTATACAAGCAAGAGAATATTAATGAAGAAAGAGTTAAGCAGTTAACAGAATGCTAATTTACCTAAGATACCTAAAGAGACTGAAAAAATGTTAGAAAGCAATATAACCACGATGAAGCTAACTGAAGCACTTAAGAAGTAAAACAATGGAAAGGCACCAGGCCCAGATGGACTTCCGGCAGAATTTTATAAAACATTACAAGAATCATTGAATCTTTCATTGTTAGAAGTTATGAATGAAGTTATATTAAAGAAGAAGATACCTAAATCATGGTCAGAAGCCTATATTACACTTATTCCAAAAGAGGAGGCCGATCCATTGCAAATTAAGAATTATAGACCTATTTCTCTACTAAATGCAGATTATAAAATTTTTGCTTCAATCCTAGCAGAAAAACTTCAAAAATATTTAAATAACTTTATACATCCTGACCAAAATGGATTTCTGCCAGAGACAAATTAAAGATAATATGAGAGTAATTTTGGATACTTTGGAATACTATCAGGCACATCCTGAAAAACAAATGGCTTTGATATTTTTAGATGCACAAAAGGCATTTGACAATGTGAATTGGCAATTCATGTTATTATTGTTGGAACAGATGGGTTTTGCCAGAAAATTTATTCAAGCAATAGAAGCTATATATTACAAGCAAATGGCAAAGGTAATGATAGAGGGAGAACTGACAGACTCTATTAATATAAGAAAAGGAACAAGACAAGGGTGCCCACTATCACCTTTGATATTTGTGTTAACTTCGGAAGTACTAAACAGAATTATTAGAGATGAAAAGAGTATAAAAGGAATGAAAATTAAAAAGGAAGAATTTAAGCTGCAAACTTTTGCGGATGTCTTGGTTTTTATTTTAGAAGACCCTTTAGAAACAGCACCAAAATTGTTGGAAAAGATAGAGACATAATGGCAAGGTAGCTGGCTTGAAAATAAATAAAGACAAGACAAAGATTTTGACAAAAAATATGTTATTAAGATAAAAGGAAGAATTGGCAGATCTATTTAAAATTCAAGTCATGAATAAGATCAAGTATCTGGGGATATATTTGACAGCAAGATGTAGTACATTAAAAGAGAATAATTATATCAAACTTAAACAGCAGACAGCATCAGATTTGGTGAAATGGGAAAATTTACAATTCTCAACAATCAAGATGAATATACTATCCCTAATGTTATATTTGTTTCAAACAATTTCAATTAGGCTTGGAAAAGACTATTTTGAAGAATTAAATAAAATTGTGTCGAAATATATATGGCAAGGTAAGAAAGAGAGAATCAAGTTTAAACTGTTGCAGGATGCTAGATTAGAGATTTATAATTCTATTTATAATTTGATTTAGGCAAGATTTGGCTTGACTAATTGGGAGTTGTACTACCAAGCTGCAAATCTGATGTGGGTCAAGGAATGGATAACAATAAGAAATTCTAGATTGTTGACATTAGAAGGACATGATTTGTTGTTGGGGTGGCATGCTTTTTTGTGGTATAAAGGAACTAAAACACAGGGATATTTTAGAAGACATTATATACGGGAGTCTCTGTGGTTAAATTGGGAGAAGATTAAAAGACAACGTTATTTGAAAATTTTAGTCTGCTTATCGACTATTGAAGCATTTTCTTACCCTATAATATATAAAAAGGAACAAACAGTTAGATATAGTGAAATACTGAATGAAAAGGGTGAACTTAAATCTATTCAAAAACTAGAGGAATAAGGTATAAAAATGAATTGGTTTTCATATGCGCAAATACACTCAAGGTATGTTGAAGATTCTAAAATAGAAGGTTTCTATGATAAATTGACTGACAAGATTTTGACAGGTACTGATGAAAAGGTGATTAAAAATTGTATGGATATTTACTAGAAATTAAACTAGAAGAAGAACAAGTTAAAGAAACTATGATTGCTTGGGGGAGGAATTTTGGATATGGGATTGATTTAGAGAAATGGCAAAAATTGTGGTCTCAAAATTATAAAATTATAATGACAATGTCAACGTCTTATAAAGAAAATTTGTATAAGATGTTTTACAGGTGGCATTTCCCCCCGACAAGAATAGCAAGAATGTTCAAGAATAAATCCGAAACATATTGGAAATGTCATCAGACACCTGGCTCATATTACCGTATGTGGTGGACTTGTGCGGACGCTAAAAAATATCGGACTAAAATCCACACGTGGTTGGAAAAAATGACAAAAAAACGTAAAGATTTGAAACCAGAGATATTTTTATTGGGAATTTTACCTGAAATATACAGCAAAGACTTGATATACTTGACTGTAAATGTATTAACAGTGGCTAGGATTGTATTTGCTAAAAATTGGAAAAATGAGAAAATACCATTGCAGGAGGAAATTATCAAGAAAATACTGGAATGTGCTGAAATGTGTAGATTGACATTTGAAATTAGAGAACAAGAGGATAAACAATTTTACAAAATTTGGGACCTTTTCTATCAATGGCTAGATAACAAAATATAGTAATAGAATATGTAGAATTATAGAGAATAATGAATATATAAAGATGTATTTCTTTTATTATTATTATTATTATTACATATATAAAATGTTTTTAGGATAGATTTGGAAGGACTATATGAATTGTTATAAAATAAATTAAGTAAATTATGGTTACCTTGTAAAATACGAATGAACAAAATTATAGTCAAATGATTGATTGATAATGATACTAAGGTACTTAATTCTTGATTGATAATATGAGCTTCTATGTAATGTAACTGTAATTGAAGACTACAAAATGGATGCACAAAATAATTTGTAAACCAACTGGCACACTGTTTGTATACCTATGGAAGATAGTTTGATGTTTTTATGTTTTGTTTGCTCATGTTTGTTTTTTAAAAACTAATAAAATTTATTTTTTTAAAAAAGAAAAAATATAATAAAAAAGTAAAAAAAATAGTAAGTTTCAGGAGAAAGTGGAATTGGTTCATTAAATTCATGTGTGCTGATTACATTATAAGACTACATAACTAAGGAGCTGGAAGTTGCCTAAATATTTATTCACAAACTGCAAAAGTTGTAATTCAGCTTTTACCAGCACTAGCATTTCCTGCTGATGTAGAATTAATGTTCTCTTCCTTTGCAGGAATTGTTAGAATACTATGAAAGAGTTTGGAAACTGAGAAGTTGGAAAGCTTGTCTTTTCCACATAGATGAAGACTAAATTTAGCCTTAACATTTAGGTTTTTCTGCTGACATTGAATTCTTTTAGAAAAAATGTTTATAAATAAAACATTAATTAAAGATTTTGTGCTTCTCCCTTCCTCCTCCCTCCCCCTCCCTCTTTCTCTCCACCCTCCCCCCCCTCTCTCTCTTCTCTCTCTCTCTCACACACACACATAGGCACACACAGTTATTTGAAGAAAGCTAGCCAAAGCAAACTAGATTATTGCTATATTTTTTTACAAATATGATTTCCTAATTCAGTATGGGAAAAACATTCACAGCAATTAATTGAAGCAGATATAGAACCTGACTTCTTCATGATGTATCTGTTTTCTTGGTACCAAGATAATTGTTCAATAAAGATTGATCTGAAAAAAATCTTTCTAAACAATTTGTGATTTGGTATGTAACTTCAAAAACTGAAATTAACATCTTTTTTTGAGTCTGGAAGAATATGTATTCGAATGTATCAAATAGCAAACAGGCATTGTTTCTGGTTGATTTTCCTAACCAGTGAATTTAAAGCAGTTTGATTTCAATCAAAGCACTCCCAGCCTTAAGTAACATGTAGATAAATTTGCTCTGTGGTTTTGATAATGTTCCCTGCTATATTCTAGCAAAGTCAAATTTAACAGTACTGCAGAAAACAATACATGAATGAATCCATGTTGACTGCCCCATGTATTTATCAAAATGCCTATAATGAGCAAAAAGATGCAACCTCACAGAAACCAAATTCATAAATGAAGGTAAATATATGTGTCCCAGGAACTCATGCTGGCATCCATCCTCAGGGAACTTCCCTCCCATCAGAATATATCTGTCACACATTCTGGTGAGAGAGAAGTTCCTTGAGGATGGACACCAGCAAGAGTTCAAAAGATCAGAAGACTAAACCTCTGATCATGGTGACTGACTCAGATTGCATCCTATAACTGATTGAACTGCAGAAAAACAAGAACAAAAAAGAGATCAGAATTATTTTCCTTTTCTTCAGTGCCTATTTGTTATAGGTGAATATTTGGTTATTATACCTGAGAATATAAAGAGCCGAACTGAAGCCATTTTGTGTTCACAGCCTGAACTTTTAAAGCTCAGAACATTATGTAATATGTTTTCTGCTAGAAATAATACAAGATTACAAAACTATGTACTTGGCATAAGTTAGAGGTATGTGCTGGGGTGCTCTGACATTAGAGATATTAATGGCTTTCTTATAATCTTCTGGAATTTGAATAACAGGAAATCTGACCATAATGAGAATGTTGGGAGTTGTCCATGGAAGGTTGGAACTTTCTTATGAAAACGTTGTATATATGGGAAACGTTGTATATATGGGAAACGTTGTATATATGGGAAATGTCCATATATGGAAACAGGAAGTGTTATGTAACCATGTGATTTGATAAACGTATACATTAAATTTCAATCTATACTATTACTGTTAATCTTCTTACCACTCCTTATCACCCATCCTGTCCCACTTGACTGTTTCCTAGTATGATTTGATTGTTGATTAGACCCTATGACTATCATTAAGTGTTGTACATTATGGTTCTTGACTCTTAATGAATGTACCTTGTCTTTATGTATACTGAGAGTATTTACATCAAGAGAAATTCCTTGTGTGTCCAATCACACTTGGCCAATAAAGTATTCTATTCTATATAAGCTGTATTCACTAAATGGGAGTGTCTCCTTTTCTCCTAAACATGGTTTTGGAGTCAAGGGGTCCATACTGCAGTATTTTCCTTAATAAAGCATCCTATGGATCAGATTATCAAAAGTCTGTTGGTTCATATTTATGTACTTCTCACAATTTTGGTGAGCTGCCAGGAGATAGATCTTTTTTTCTTCCTTTGGACAGATGCTTTTCAGGACTGCAATGGTGCCTCTCCACTGGTTTTGTGGAGGTAATTGCTGCCCAAGGAAGGGGAAATCGCTCTTTAGCCTTGACCGGTAATTTGTGATCTTAGGAGCTTGGAAAGGCTGAAGTTTGGTGCACTGGGGCTCAGGTAATTAGTAATTTTTAAAACTTTTCAAATTGTGTTGCAACATTTTCTATATCATTTTGGGATTGCTTAGAGGGGTCTGAAAATGATTTCTGTTTGACTTGTGTGTTTGAATCTACTCTGTTTTTTCCTTTCTCTTTTCTCCCTGTCATATTTTGTGTTAAGAGGGGTTGGACATTTTTTGTTTAACAAGAACAAGATGCTGGTAAAGTTCCAGAGTTCTCTCTCCTTTTGGAGAGTTGGTTTGGCTTTTGGCTGCTGGTATTTAACTATTAACACCTTGATGAATGATACAGATTGTACTTTGTATGGCTGGAATGGCTGTCCAAATTTGGAGAGTATATTGAAATGTGTATTGGCTTGAATGCCTTAAAAGCTGTGTTAAACAGTTAACTGTTGACTCTTTTTACTGTCACTTTTAATGCTGTGTTGAAGAGTTAAAAAGGTTAGATGCCCCAGGTGATTTATGTTGATCTGTGATATGTGGAAGGATCTTTTCCCCTCTTAGTAAGAGATTTTATTAAGGAATATGTTAGCTGTTTATGCTCGTCTCCTTCCCTATAATTTGTTCGAGCTGCTTCAGAGGCAGCTTAGGGGGAGAATTAAGGAGGTGAAAGTCTGCTGTTTTACAGTGCAGAAGATTGCACTATGAGCTACTTTGTATGAGGGAGTTGAAGGATTTTGTGTTTGGAATAGTTATAAAATTTAAGGCAAAGGAATTTTATTTGTAGTGTGAAATGCCTAATAGTTTTACAGTTGAGGGGGGTTCCTGTGAGAATTTTTGTAAATGTGTTACTTACTTCCTCTGTTTTAATGTCATTGCAAAGTGTTCCAGAAAAGATTTGTTCCCTGGTTTAAACATTTATATTTTTGAGGAGTTGCAGCATATTTTGGATTATTTGTTTACTCCAGAACAGATACAGATACTCTACTCTACTAGTACAGTTTGTTGCAGGAAATACCTGGTGATATGCTGGCAGTTTAGTATAAGATATTAAAACTGATGTGCCACGAGGGCGGACTCTGGTTAGAGGTGTTTTTTTTTCCTTAGGTCCGTTAAGGGATGAATCATCAGCTAAATTCTTGAATAGAATTAGAGTTAGTTTGAATAAGTGCTCTGTTTTTGCTTCAGAGACACCAGAATACTAAGCGTTAAATGAAATTGTAGTTTGTGACAGAGGCCACAAAAGTTTTTTTTTAAGTTGTGATGTGATGAAGTCTTGTCAGTTAATTAATGTTTTCTGTATTAGAAGCTGTTACAAAGCTAGAGAGAGAAGAGATAATAAGTTAGATTGACTTGGAATTGTAATAGTTAATCATAATCACAAGATTGGAGCTTTATATTCATATCTATCGATGAGAAGTAGATTGAAGTGTCTGGAGAAGGGGAGAGAATAGTATTTCTTTCCTGGAACAGAAATAGCTGCTAAAGAAGTAAGCAGTGTTTTGCTTGAGGCATGTTGAGGTAATTCCCCATTAGGAGAATGAGTGCATACAGGGAGATGTATTTGAGAGTAGTGTTTGAATAATACACACACAGCACACAGATACACTGTACAGTAAATGTAGGTTTTTACTTCCAGAAAGGTTTTAGCAAATTTTGAAACACAGTCCAAAGTCATTCACAGGTAAATCAGTCAGTTTTCAATCCGGGGATAATCCAGTAACAAAGTCCAGTATCAAAAACAGTTCAGTATCAGACTTACATCAAATCCAGGAATATCAGTCAATTAAAAGAAACAGCAATACTCTCCAACTGAAGGAAACAGAGACTGACTCACACTCTCTTCTGAGACTAAGACTAAAACAACCCAGGTTTCTGTCTCCATCTTATGGCTGTTTGAGAAACCATACCCAATTACAATTTTATGATTCTCTTAAAGAGACAGTATTAAAATATCTATCCTGGTTTATATATTTCCAACCCAAATAGCTGTCAGGTGACTTACATTCTTAACATGGCATTTTCTGAGAAATTTTCCTGGACAAGTGGAGAATGCAGCAGAGGCTGTATACCTTATTGAAGATTAGGGGGGGTGGGGTGTAAAAGAGCCTTTTGATGTTGCTATTGTTGAAAATGTGTCTTTAAAAGGAGGACACTCTGAAATAACATTGGATGTTATGTATATACTTGAAGCAGGTATGAACCTTTTAGGATGGGATGCTTTGTCTTTATTAGGTTGTGAGTTTATCTTTCTGAAGATAAGTGTACTGTTCATTTATAGACTGATGAACAGGAGAGATTTATAGATCACATAGTGTGGGAAGTGAAAGGGAATAGAGGTGTTTTGAATATTGCATCTCTGAAGATGACATTGAGCCAGTGAGGTGGAAGCAATGTGATATTTCCTTGGAAGTGGCTTGAAGCCAGTGAAAGAGTCCCTGTTCGGGGATGGGCTAACTAAGCCTGCAATGTCATCTTACAATATATTTATATTACCTGTAGAGAAACCTGATGGTTTTTTATGTCTAGTGGTTGGTTTCATATAATCACTTGGTGATTATTATGCCAAATCCCTATACGTTGTTAGGCGGAATTCCATATGAATACAGGTATTTTAGTGTGATAGATTTGAAAGAGGCTTGGACTTGCCTAGTAGTGAGGGCTGATTCAGATACACATCAAACTTGACAGTATCGATAGTGTGTTTTACCAAGAGGGGTTCTTAGAAAGCCTTAGTTTGTTTGTACAAGCATAGAGCAGGTCCTTGGGGGGTTTGAACCACTTGTGGGTATAAAAGTATTACAGTATGTGAATGATTTGTTGGTATTAGGTGAAAAGAAGAGAGATGTTGAGAAAGGTATAAATGCTTTGTTAGATTTCTTAGGACAATAGGGCCTAAGAATTTTAAGGAAGGAATTGTAATATGTGAAGTCTGATTTAAGACATTTGATTAGGTATGGAAGAACCAATCCAAAGAGAGGATTGAGGGGATAGTTAGATAGTCTATACCTAGAAATAAGAGTGCTCTTGTGGTGAGTTTGTCTGAGTTAAAGAAACCTTTCCATTTGTTTGTCGTGGTGGAAGAGGTATAGCTGAAGGTGTTTGTTCTAGCTCATGTGTGAGCTGGGAAGAAGAAACTTATAGCATTTTGTTTTGGGTTTTTTTTAGGTTGACAATTGATAGATTTAATAGTGCATGGTTGGCCTTTATGTATGTAGCTGCTATAGCTATATTTGTGGGAGGAAATAGGAAGCTGACTTTTGGAAGTGCTTAAGTGGTAAATGTTTTAATGCAGAAAGCATGTGTGGCTTTCATATGTTAGATTTTTAAAGCTATTTTATTGTCAAGGAGAATTTGTTTCTCTCAACTGTTGAATTCCTTTTGTGAGAGAGACAGAAATGGAAGATATAGAACTACACATGATTGTATTGAAGTTCTAGATTTACAGACAAAGGTGAGAGAAGATTGGGAAGATAGCCCAATAGAGGGAGATATTAATTTCTTTATTGGTGGATCTTCTTGGAGTAGAGAATGCTTATCTGTTATTTTGCTTAGGTATGTGAAATGTTTACTTTAGTACAAGCTTTAAAACTTCTAGAAAAAGAAGTGAGTAAGCAGTGGCTAAAATTATAGAATACTTGGCTATAATATACTGTATGTTTAAGCTAGTAAGAAGAGAAGTTTTCCAAAGAGATTTTGGGAAATAGATTAGCAGATTAGTCTTATGTATGTATGTATGTATGTATAGATGCATATATGAGAGAAGATAATGGTTTTAGTTTCTGTTTTGGAATGGGATGTAAAACCAGGTTTCATTGATGAAGAAGAGAAACAGATGACGTTAGAAGATGCAGAGTATATAGATTGGAAGTGGTTAATAGAGATTACAGATAGTTAATAAGCTATTATGAGACACATAATAGAGAAGGTACATGAGGGTACTCATTGGGGAACATTGTATTTGTGGCTTTTGTGAAGAGAAAATATATTTGTAGAGGTATGTACAGGATAGCTATGCAAGTGAGTAGAACATGTATATATTGTTTGTGTATAATCCTGATAGGAGGAAGAAATTTGGCTATTTGGCCATTTTAAAGAATATAAGTTGATTGTACTGTAATGTCAGCAGTGAGTACTTTGAAATATCTGTTGGTGATTATTGATCATTTGACTGGATGGCTGGAAGCTTTTCTGTTTGTGAGAGCACAAATGACTGTGAAGTCAATATTGTAACAGATATATACACATATATATATATATATATAGATATGCACTGATAGTGCATTAATAGTGATAGAGGTACACATTTTACTTTTCATGTGGTAAAAGGGTATAAGAAAAGAATTGGGAATGAATTGGTAATAGACTTGTTGGGCCTTTTTCTGCAGGTAGGGTGAAAAATGAGAACTATAAAACAATACATTAAAGAAATTAATGTTAGTGTTTCCGGTTTGGGCTTCTTCGTCAATGGGCCAAAATCACAATCGTCCACAGTTTTGATCCGTGCTCACTGCTGGAGCGCCCAGAGCTGCCCGGATTCAGGGCTGAGCCACCCTGTAGAGGTAGTGAAGAAGAGGGAGCCATCAGTGGGGTTGAGGAGAGCTGCATCTCTCCTCCTCGGCTGGCCATTACTCCCTTTCCCAAAGGCGGTTGCAGTGATGATCAGAAATGGTCACCTCAAAGAAGAACCTGACCGGACAAGATTGTGCAGGTGAAAGTTTAAAGGAGAAAGTTTGACTGACTGGGTTGAATGGAGAACATCTATTTAAGGTACCTGGAACCTGAATTTTAAAGACTAACACGATTCCTAAAAAAGATTTTAAGCTGCGAAAGAAATGGCAGGCAGTACCCTAACCAGGCAATACCCTCAGTTTTTGGAAAATGTGAGGAATTGATAGAGGAAGAACAGGTTGGTTAAAACCTAGCAAGGCTACGTACTAGTGGGTTTGGGGTCCTCTGATCTTAGAACTGAACTGAAATTTTTCCACTATTGATTTTGGGGAAGGTGATGCTACATTTCTCCATGCAAAACCAATGTACAATTTGGGAGTTCTAGTTTCTCAGTACTTGCTTAAGCATCAGTTGGCACAGCTGTGGGAATGGGGGGGATTTGCAAATCTCCAGTGTGTGTACCAATTGCACTCATTGTTGTTCATGGTCATTCATGTCTTAGCTATCTTCCAGTTCTACTATTGCAATGCCTCCTGAAGACAATCAAGAAGCTGCAGTTGGTAAAAATGGGTACCAGAATTGGTCCAGAAGCATGGATAGTTATGGGCACACCAAGATACTTCTGGTAACATCAACACTACCTCATAAGCTGCAATGGCTCCCTGTGGGCTTTTGGGTGCAATTCAATGTCCCGGTTATCACTCATAAGGCTTTACATGGCATAAGACTGGTTATATGTGAGGCTGCCTACCTTTTTTCTTCTTTCTTATTTTTGCCTGCCTGACACACTCTAACAGGATAAGTACATGTCAGAAACTTTCCCTGATGTCATCTGATGGGATCAAGAAGACATGCCTTCTGTGTAGCATCACATGCCATTTGGAATTATCTCCAGCCTGATTCTAAGGTGTGGTTAGCCCACAACCCTGTTACCCTTTAGGAAGACTCTAAAAACCTGTTTGTTCCCACCTGATATTGAACATGGTTATAATGAACTCATTGTGGGAGGTGAGTATTTGATGAGTTTCAATAGCATGCCAATTGGCATGTGTTGATTTTTGCTTTGCTCTGTGGATATCGTTGGCTTGAGTTATAATGTGGGTTTTTCTTTAGTCTTATTGGTATATGGTTCTTGGAGTCATGATCACACAAGATCACACAGCCGTATAAATTTAAATTAATATCATGTATTGCATTGTTCAGTTGCAGAGATATTTTTCAACATTCCATTTCAGTAATGTCAGTACCTAAACCTGTGTCAAGGCAGCATGCATAAAAGTGCAGGTCACCTTGCACATACTCTAAATCTATAATTGCAGAGTAGCTTTGCTAAAATACACTTGAAAGTAGAGACATGACTTATTTTAGTTCAAAGGCAGATGCCCATTAAGCATGGCACACAAAAGCCAATTGGAATGTGGCTTCCTGTAATCCTCTAAATATATTACTTTCTTTATGAGAACAAGCTATAATGCAAAACAGATTTCAAGATCTATTTCCCCTGTACAATATGAAAATTCCTATGCTGAATAAATTGCCAATTCCCCAGGAGCAAAACAAAATAGAAAGCCAATACCTTATTGTTCAATATGAACAGCTATGTGCTAGACTCAGGAGTATTATCCCTTCAAACAACAGATGTCAGTATACAGAAGTTTTGAAGCTATTGCTCTGCTCTTTGCCCAAGTTTTAATCATTTACTAGAATCATCAGTTAGTTTTCTTGGAATATTGTACATCAAGTAGTACTTTCACAAGAGCACATATAAATATACCAAGCAAATATAACAATAGCACTAGAACTTAGACTTATATACTGCTTCACAGTGCTTTACAGCCCTCTCTAAGCAGTTTTACAGAAGCAGCATATTGCCCCCAACAATCTGGGTCCTCATTTTACCGATCTCGGAAGAATGGAAGGCTGAGGCAACCTGGAGTCAGTGGGAATTGAATGGTTGATGTACAGTCAGCAGTCAGCAGAAGTAGCCTGCAGGACTTCATCCTAACCACTGTGCCACCGCCTAAATATACATTTAATAGATAACATTTTATCCAATAATGGAATTATAGATATTCTACTGCAGTTTCAGATGGTATAAAGTTCCATTGTGGCTTTCTTTCTTCAATAGTCTGTAACTATGTTCTTTAAATATACTGATACAACATTAGCACATTTTCCATACAAGCCAACATGTGGCAACATAAAAGAGATTAATGTTGGTGTTGAAAAACATTACACAAAACTTAAGCCAGAAAGTCCTTGAGGATCATTCTTTACCAAGGTAATGGAAGGCATTGAAAATGTGTTTTGCCGTGCACGGGAATCCCCAAAAAGTTTCTCTCTTTGAATTATTAAAAGCAGCTTCACAAGTTGTGAAGTTTCCCTGCTTGGCCTGAGAGCTGTTTCAAACCACTTCTTCAGATATGCACAGCAGTGACTCTGCTTTGCTGGTAGACCCAGTAGAAGTCAAACGTAGACTCCTTGCTGTTGAAAAAGCCTTTCAAGGTCTTTCAAAAGATGTGGCTGCTGTAATGAATCAAAGAAAAATGCTTCTTTGACAAGAGACTCCTGTGCATTGCAAAACCCCTTTCCAATATTTTACATGCATGTTTTTTTCTTTTCTAAATAAAAATAAAAAGATCAAGAAAAGAGATGATCCAAAAAAATTACTGGTGCAACAGTAATATGGAAGAATTCTGACAAACGCATAACAGTGGCATCTCCATTCCAATGTTTATAGCAATGGAAAAGAAGGTTGGTATTAAAAAAACTGGCAATCCATACATACACACAATTTCACATGATCAAAAATATGAGATATAATAGGTATGGCAGAAAAGTTTCACAATCCAGAAGATTCTATGGTGGACACTTTTTTCTACTGTACTTATTATCCAATGGCAACTTCATTGAGCTCCATCACTGCCAGTTCTTATTCCTAGTTTCATCTCATGGAAAAGAAATATGGCAGCTAAAAAGAAAAGAGAGGAGGGGAGGAGAGGAGAGGGGAGGGGAAGGGAAGGGAAGGGAAGGGAAGAGGAGGGAAGGGAAGGGGAAGAGAAGACCAATGGAATACTCCAATTTTTTCCCTTCTCTCTTCTTCCATTAGATTTTTGTGATCCATATACTGTTCCAAAGAGAATGGGAGACTGGATGCAGTGTGATGGACTGATACACAGGAAGCAAATTTCCAGGATATACTTGCTCTTCTTTTACCTTCTTCAGAAAAAAAAAAGGAGGCAAGTGCAGAAGTCAAGCAGACAAGGAAGGTGGAGATTTCTGTGCCAATAGTAATTTACACCTCTGTTGTTCATTTATTGTTCACAGTTTCTTCTGGAGATGTCTCTAGGTTATCTTGGGAAAGGCAAAATATGCCAGGCTGCAATTTCTTTTGAAGATGATTTTGAGTTTTTTTTTCTGTTCCCTAACATGGAAAAATAAACATATGGTACCTGGTGCCAAATGTACACAGGCAAATTCTACCTTTCCCCCCCAATAATTTAATTAGATTTTATTAGAGTTTACAAATTCAGAGATAAAAAATGAAATACAAACTCATTAAAAATAAAAGAAAGAAAAGAAAAAGTGGAAAGAGAAACAAAATAAGAAAAATAAAACATAAAAGTTATATAATAGATGTTAGGAATGTGAGTCACCTAACAGATATTTGGGGTGGAACTATATAAACCAGGATAGACATTTTAAAACTGTATCTTTAAGAAAATGCAAAACTGTAGTTGGGTGTGGTTTCTCAAATGGCTATAAGATGGAGCCAGAAACTTGGGTTGTCTCAGTCTTAGTCTCAGAAGAAGTGAATGAGTCTCTGTTTTTCCTTCTGTTGGAGAGTTTTGCCATTCCTCTATTTTTTCTAATTGACTGATATTCCTGGATTTGATGTAAGTCTGTTACTGAACTGTTTTTGACACTGGACTTTGTTATTGGATTATCCCTGGACTAAAAACTGACTGATCTTACCTGTGAATGACTTTGGACTGCCTATTTTGAACTTTGCTTAAACTTTCTGGAAGTAAAAACCTACATTTACTATACAGTGTAGTATCTATATAGTCTGTGTGCTGTGTGTGTATTATTCAAACACTACTCTCAAATACGTCTCCCTGTATGCACTCATTCTCCTAATGGGGAATTACCTCAACACTGGTTATGGGCCCAGGCCATACCAGGCTCAGATAACTGAGAGTTGGTATGAATACACAGTATTGTATATAGACAGCTATTTACTGTTTAATTGTGGGTTACTATCCTGGTAAAGATGGCACAAGACACTTCAACAAGTCTATCACTGATAACCCGGTTGGATGGAACAAACTATGTTTCTTGGTCTATGAAGTGCAGTCTACTTCTGCGTAGAGAAGGTTTATGGACTGTAGTTCAAGATCCACTGGATGTAAATGCTTGGGATCCAAATAATGAGGACGATGCCAAGAAGCTTGTTTACTTTAAACAGACCAATGAACGAGCTCTTTGTATAATTGGACTAACACTGAGTGACCAGCAGTTACTCCATATTTGTGGAGAAGAGTCTGCTGCTAAGTGTTGGGAGAATTTGAAGAGGACTTATGTTTGTGACAGTGTAGGTGCACACACACATATCTTACACGTAAACTGTTTAGAGCACATCTTCTGAAAGGTGGAGATATGTTAGCTCATTTAAACTTCATGAAAAGAACTTTTCAAGAGCTACATGAAAAGGAACTGATATTTTCAGAGCTGCATCAAGTTTACATCATTCTTTCCTCATTGGATGAAATTTATGATAATTATGTATCTTCACTGGAAGTCCTGCCCTGAGATAAACTGACATTGACTGACATCACTGGAAGGTTGCTAGAAGAAGCAAGAAGACGGCTGGATAGGGACCAATTGAGGAAGGAACAACGACAAGGAGAGGATTTGTCTTCAACTGCCTACACTGTTACCGTGTTTCTCCAACAATACGGCCTCCACCAATAGGAAGCTCCACCATGTTTTATAGGCATTCAATTTATAAAATCGAATTAAGCCCCTCCCCCAAAATTAAGGCCCATATTAAACATGCAAAATGGGGGGAATGGCGGGGGGGCTTGCATTTAGGAAGTACTTGCATGCCTGGATATGGTGCTGCCTGCGTTGGTGGGGCACTTCATACCAGGAGACCTTCCTGCTTTTCCTTCTCTCTTGCTACCGCGGCATTTGATGCAGCCATGTGCGGCCAGTCATGGCTCATCCCTGCAACCGGAGCCCTGAGGAGACACTTGGCTTCAGGCGCTCCTGTTGCTGCATTCTGAGGGAAGGCACTCGCCCAAGAGGATCTCTGCCTCTCTCTCTGTCTCCTTCCTGGCGGCAGAGCTCTCACCAAGGCCGCGAGCACTCCCCGCCAGACCCTCTGCTCATCCTGCCAGGGCCACACCAGAGCCGAGGGGGCTGGGCAGAGCCAGGAAAGTGAGTCGCGGGTGCGTGCGTGCCTCCTCCTGCCCCTCATTCCCAAATCTCACCCAGGCGAGCAGCGCTTCGCTTGCTGTGCAAAGCCACAGTTTCCTCACCTCTCAGCAAGCAGAAGGAACTGGCTGCAGCCTCCTCCTCCTCAGCCGCAGCGCAGACCTTGCGGGGAGGGAGAGAGAGGGAGAGATCCTCTTGGGCGAGCGCCTTCCCTCGGAACGTGGCGACAGGAGCACCTGAAGCCAAGTGTCTCCCCAGGGCTCCAGTTGTAGGGAGGAGCCCTGACTGGCCACACGTGGCTGCGCCAAACGGTGTGGCATTCTTCTAATGCCGTGGCAGCAAGGGAGAAGGAAAAGGACTCCCGAACCCCAAGATGTTGTTGTCTGCCCACCCGAGATGCAAGGGGGGGAATTAAATCACCCCCGAAAAGACAGCCTAGCCGTTTTTGCGGGGGTCAAAAAAATAGAAGGCCCAGCCTTATAATGTGAGAAACATGGTAGGAAATGTTTTTCATGTGGGGCTAGGGGCCATAAAGTTAAATTCTCTAAGAAAGGAAAAAGACAGAATACTAGTAATCACCAGAAGGCCAAGAAGAATGTTAATTTAGCTATGTCTAGCAATTCAACTGTAAACTATTATTTGTGGGTTGTTGATAGTGGAGCATCATAATGCATTACTAAAGATAGAAAAAGGTTTATATGAGTAAACAAAATGTATCACTGGCAAATGGATGGAAGATAAACTATGTTGTATGTACCTAAACTGAAATTTAATTTGCTATCAGTAAGGGCTTTAGTTAATCTTGGTTATGTAGTAACCTTTAGGGAAGATAACTGTATAATAGAGAAAGAGGGTAAAAGTGTTACTGCTAATTTAGAGAATGATTTATATGTGATACATATTGTTGTATGTCTAGATTGTCTTAGTCTTAATCTCAGAAGTGTGTGTCTGAGTGAGGATCTCTGTTTCCTTTTGTTGGAAAGTATTGCCGTTCCTCTATTTTTTCTAATTGACTGATATTCCTGGATTTGATGTAAGTCTGTTACTGAACTGTTTTTGACATTGGACTTTGTTATTGGATTATCCCTGGACTAAAAAACTGACTGATCTTACCTGTGAATGACTTTGGACTGCTTATTTTGAACTTTGCTTAAACTTTCTGGAAGTAAAAACCTACATTTACTATATAATGTATCTGTGTGCTGTGTGTGTATTATTCAAACACTTCTCTCAATACATCTCCCTGTATGCGCTCATTCTCCTAATGGGGAATTACCTCAACAATAGATGATTCCCTCTCACCTCCAGATAAGTTCTAAACAATTTGGATAACTTAACATCTTCTCTAATATTTCAGTGGAAAAAAACTTTTTCTTCCCATAGCTCATCCTTTATTAATAGTCAAATTACGAAGAACACTTCATGCAATCTTAATTGGCAAAGGCTGTTGAGAGCTACCAAAATATTAATGTATATATTTTAATCTTAATTCAAAAAAAATCAATTTTACAATCCAAATGTATCATTTTCTTTACAGCAGAAGAAATCTTTCCTCACTTATAAGGAAATCTTTAAAGTCTCATTATACAATTCTAGTTAAAAAGAAACCTCATAACAGCTGCCAGAAACTATAACATATCCAACAGATTCATTTTATATAGCCTGGTTTAAGTGAGGAGAATATCCCCGCAAGCTCCCAACTTCTCAAACCTGAATGTTGTTTTGCGATCTCTTTGCAGAGAGAATCTGTATGGAGTTAAACATGGGCAATCCTTGTCTTCTCCTTAATCCAGAGAGGAGTTCTAGGAAATGAATCCTTCCATCATCTCCTATTTCTATCACATTCATTGGCTCTGAAAAAGAATAGATTCATGTTCAGCCCACCTTGCTACCGATAAGCCACAAAGTATTATTATATTTTGATTGTATTTTCAGATCATGCTTTTAACTATGCCTATATACCCACTAGGTACCCAAGCCAGGTAGAACTGTAATGTGAAGTGGAAGAGAAATGCAATGAGCTCTCTACCAGCATCTTTCAGCTGTTCCTTGGGAGCTCTTATATTTATATAATTTGCCAATAAGTTGGATATAAGCAGAGAGTGCTCAAATTAGCAGTGGAGAAAGGTTCTATGGTAAAGTTTTGTTATCAGAAGTGGACCTAATAAGTGGAAATATACATCAAGTAAATTCTGAGTCTCAAAGTTGATATGAAGTTAAGATAATTGAACCATGAGATATTATGTATGATTAAATTATTTCATATAAGGTATTTCCAAAGGGATGCAGTGGCTCAGTGATTAAGATGCTGAGCTTGTCGATCAGAAAGGTTAGAAGTTCGGTGGTTTGAATCCCTAGCACTGTGTAACAGAGTGAGCTCCCATTACTTGTCCTAGCTTCTGCCAACCTAGCAGTTTGAAAGCATGTAAAAATGCAAGTAGAAAAATAGGGACCACTTTGGTGGGAAGGTAACAGCATTCCATGTGCCTTCGGCGTTTAGTCATGCCAGCCACATGACTACGGAGACATTTTCAGATAGCGGTAGCTCTTCGGCTTTGCAATGGAGATGAGCACTGCCTGCTAGAGCTGGAAATGACTAGCACATAAGTGTGAGGGGAACCTTTACCTTTACCTAAAGTATCTCATAATCAGAGAAGTGGATGCAATTTAAAAAAAAAAAATCTAATTTTGATGAGGGAATGATTTAAATTGCTAGAGGCATGCTGTGATAACCAGGATATCAAAAGTTAAAACAAAATAAATTTTGCAGCCACATGATTTCACTCTAATATAATTTTTCTACCTCAAGGAAAGGCAATCTGGATCCAATTTATGTGATAGTTTCAGATATTTATATCTAATGTAGGTTCATCTGGGTAGAATGATACCTTCTTAATGGTGGTAAGCTGTAGAGGTGTTTTATTAATATTAGAACTCTTGATATCCATCAACTAGTAGCTCAAAGAGGCAGACATATGCTAGGCGTTAGAGAAACAGGTACTTCTGGTGACATACAATAGATTGAGGAGGATTGAAGATTATATTCTGGTGATGGAATAAGACAATCTCCTTAATAATTACAAGACATTGCAGACAGAGGCTTCCAATTGTGACAAATTTCAGTTTATCATTGTGCCAGGGACACAATGATCTCTGGATGGGAAAATGTTGTTTAAGACAGCAAATGCCACTTCAGAAATAGTCAGGTATATTTATTTTGCAATTAAAAAAAATAATTGTAATTTTGAACAACCAAAAAAGAAGAGAAAAATCAGCAAAATTTATGTTAAGCAGCAGTGTTTAATGCATAGGAAAAATCTATAAAATGTGGGCAAGTCCAACTCAGCAGGTAGTAAAGCTATTGTAAAAGGTATGCACAGACTGGTGAGAGAGTCTGGAACAAGGCAGATGAGAATATTAAAGACAGTGAATCTTCTTAGATGTTTCAGTAAATAGGGAAAAGTCTAGAAATGTGTGTGCCACAGACTCAGTTTCTTTGTCTGAGCAGACATAAAGTTGATATCTATCTATGGTAAGCATTGAAGCCAGGATTTCAAACTGCCAAGGTGAATGCCCTTTGATATGGACATTAAGCACATGATTAAAACATTCTAGCTATAACAAAATAAGAGCTTGCACTAGCAGAGATGTGATTTTTTTTTTCTTTTTGGACATCAAGATCCAAGCCTTCCTGGTTAAACTCTGTCAAGGCTTTATATGGGTTCATTGAGCATTCATTTAAGGGCAGGAATGGGAGAATAGCCTTCAGTAAGACAAATCCAGATCTGTGGGGGGCCTTGGTGCTCTCTGAGCTTGGTTATTCTGAAGACATTTCATTACCCAACTAGATTTTGTCAGCAGTGGAAGAATGGAGTGAGGTTTGCTCTCTATTTATATACTAGTGGCTTGTCTTGTCGGTGTTGGTGGGAGTGTTCTTGATTAGGCTGTTGTGTAGTGTTTCTGTGTCTGACCAAGCTCAGAGAGCACTCACAGTTCAACCATGATCTGCAAACATTCCTTTCTATTGAAATCCAAATCTGAATGCTTTTTTTCAAGGATAAGATGTTCCAAACATAGAAGCTGGGTCAGGGAATCACCCCAGAATGCTTCTTTAGGCCAGAATTTCAATTAGCAAAGTATCAGGCAAACCTCAAGTAAGACAACCCAAGTTTCAAAGAAGAGACCATGTTCATGATTGAAGGAGGGAGATGGAGAATGGTCTTCAAAAGTTGGACTGAATTACTCCCAGAAGAGAAGTGTCCTGTTTGCATCGAGATGTGCATCATGTAGGAGAAAATTTAAGACCTTTACTTAGACTGATTTGATTGCTGCAGGCATAGCTATTGCCTTTGTGGCTTGCAAATTTGATAATCTCATTACAAGCTTGACTTGAAAAGGTGATTCCAAGAGGAAGATGGTTGGAAATGAATAGGTAAATATTTAAAGCTTTTGACTTGCTCAGTAAGTTTGTCAGTTATTTGCCAATTATTGGAAAGGTTAAACTGCAATTCATTTCTCATGTGGCAATATTATCTGCACAGAGTAAAATAGGGATGACCTAATGGATGAGGAAAGGTCTGAATCAGTAGTTGGATTTGATCAGTTCTGCCCGGTTCTGGAGAGCTGGTAGGAGTGATGAGCAATGGAGACCAAACCAGTTCTCTCTGCCACTCTGTTGTTGGGCCCACCTGCCCGCCCGGGCACACTTTTATCGGCAGAATTTGAAGCACAGCTGCTTTGCACAGCACAGAATAGCACCACGCAGCAGCTGTTGAAGTGACCGGCATCGTGCAGACTTGCAGGAGGTGAATTAGAATGCCTCTGTGCCTGCACAAATGCCTCTGCCTCTGCACCTGCGCAAAGTGCGCGCTTGTCACGCATATGCACCCAAAGTGTGTGCACGCCCACAAAGCATGCCCACAAAGCCACACCTACCGAACTGGTGGCAACAATTTTTGAATCCCACCACTGGTCTGAATTTTACTCCCCCCCCCCTTTTAACAACTCTGTAATCCCTTGCATCAGGGTGGAATTGGGGTGAGTGAATGGAGCTGAGCATTTAATAGCCGGATGCCCTCCCTGACACCTATGCAGAGTTTTATTCATTACACCCAAAGAAAAAAATATCCACTGCTACCTAGGATCAAACTCATAGCCTTCTGATTGTGAAGTGATAGCTCCACCTCTAAGCCACTGTGCCACCTGGGTGAAATTCACATTTACAAGGGCCAAAACAATCTGCAGCACAATTGTCAGTCTAAGTGTCAGCTTTGAAATTCAGCTGCCACATTTTTTTTTAGAGAGTTAGAGGAGTTGAAAAGTTCAAGGTTATTCTGTGTGTCTTATTAAGAATTTCCAGTTGCAGTTAATTGGTTCTCAAGATTTACGAAATGTAAAAGTGGGAGGAGAGAAGGGAGAAGAGAAGGTGGGTTCTGTGTAACGGGTGAAAAAACTTTCACTTGGGAAATTGCTTTTGACATGCCAGATCTGTTTCTAATAAATCTATTGGAGAGATAATGTCTCGGAGTGATTGATATCATGGATACTTTCTGGATGCCTTACACTAAGAAGGTGACGATCAATGGAAGAAGAAGCTAACACTCACCATAGATTTCCCAAGGAACTAAGTTAAAAAAAAATTGTCTTGAAGTCAATAAAGTTGGTATAAAGACAGCCCCCTGGGAAATGTGAATATTTCTCAGCCAGAGAGTACAAAACTACACTGATCAACAGTTTAACAACCTGATCTGAAATCAACTTCTTCAACTATCAACATGTCCTTCTGGATAATCCAATCAGCAAGTTTATTACAAAGATGTTTTGGATGAACCTTACTAATTGTACATAACAGGCTAATTGGGTGCCAATTAACCAGATTAATCTTGGGGGGCAGAGTTTAAAGAGAAAAGACATGATAGAATGGCTCTACCGTTAGATAGCATTAGGTGGTTGTTCATCAGGAATTATTTTTAAGATTTCTGGGAGAAGAAAGTGTCACTTCCTGACATGTTTCTGTTCTCCATTTTGGAGTTTGTAAGAATTTGTGAATTTAAAAGTAGAAGCTACATTGGCAAAGGAAAACCAAGGCTCTCTCTGTTGACTGAGTTATGTAAGGGTGGCTCCAAGCTCTTGCCAGACTTGAATTATTAGCATGAGCTCCAGAAGCTGTATGGGATACAGGCTCTGATTTTTATTAAAAGACCTTGTGGGAGCCTTTCCTGGTTTGCTAAGACATAATTTTGCTTCCCCCCCCCCAAGAGAAACTCAGGAGTATTATCATTAATGTTCCCCAGAAATGTTGATTGTTAAAGGGCCTCATGGATTTGTAGGTGAAAATTATCCCAGCGCTTGCTGAGATGCAGTCTTTGTCAAACCAAAGTTTGACAAAGCACAATAATTAAGGATGAGCTAAGAAGATAAACACATTTTCATTTGTAAAGTCCAGTAGCCATGAAACACAGTAATCAGTGTGACTGACACAACTAGTTCAATCAGGTCTTTGCACCTTGGGGCACCTTCTCAAGAGCAAGTCACTGTGATTTTGGAGAATGATGGTTGATGAAAGGTAATTACAGTGCTGTTCTTCAAGACCATTAAAGCTTGCCTGTCTTGCAGTAGGATTTACGGTGGCACAACTAGCCATTGCTAAAGAAATTTAATGAATTAATCTCACAATATATCATTAGAATGGGAGGGGAAGTCATGTTTTTTTTCCAAGTTAATCTCTCTCTCTCTCTCTCTCTCTCTCTCTCTCTCTCTCTCTC
>BLBF01000007.1:38789683-38829189 GCA_015471245.1 Laticauda colubrina | reverse complement strand
GTAAGCATTGATCCACACATTTGAACATAAACACAACTCTTTATTAAATGCCCTGTTCATTGTAGGCCCACCCAACATACATGGCACAATCTCATCAGTGTGATGAGACAGGCTGAATGAAGCATCCATTAAGCATCTACCATCCTGTCTTGCCACTCCACTGCTCCAGCTGGGGAGTTGCACCAGTGTTTCAGGAGGTTGCGCTGCTTCTTCCCTTCACGTGAGGCTCTGTTGGGGCCTTGCACATCCTCAGTGTCTATCAGGTTTCGCCCTTGCCTCCGTTCCCCAGGCTCCATGTCCCCATTGCCTTGTTGGAGGTCCACGAGCCTGTTCTGCAACACTGGGTAGTGGGTGCGCATGAGATTGTGCAGGACGCAGCAAGCTTCCACAATGTTCCTCACGGTCTCTGGGCGATGCTGCATGGTGATGAGAAGTACCTGGAACCTGTTGGCCAGGATGCCAAAGGCGTTCTCCACCAACTGCCTTGCCCTGGACAGCCTGTGGTTGAAGATCCTCTCTTCACGGGTGAGGTATTTGGAGGTGTAGGGCTTCATGAGGTAGGTTGTGAGGGAGAAGGTGTCATCCCCCACGATGAAGTAGGGCACATCTTGTGTGTCGTTGGGCAGGGGTTCTGGATCTGGGAAGCCCACGATGAGGTTGCGTTCCAGCTCCTCCTTGAGGTGACTGGCGTTGTATACCTGGGCATCTGAAGATGAGCCGTTGCCTGAAGCATCGATGTACATGAACTTGTAGTCAGCATTGACCATGGTGAAGAGGATGATGCTGAAGAAGCCCTTGTGGTTGAAATAAGTGGACCCTGAGTTGGCTGGAGCTTTTCAGGCCACATGCTTGCCATCTATGGCTCCAACGGTGTGGGGAAAGTTCCACTTCTGATACCACTGCTCTGCAACTTTCTTCCATCCTTCTTCAGTGGAGGGGAACTGGAGGAGCTCCTCCTTGTATTCTTTGATGATGGCCTGCACCACTTCTCTGACCACAATGCTGATGGTGTTGGGTGGCACCCTCCAGCCATACTGCATGCTCCTTAGGTGGTCCCGGAGGCCAGGTGGCGCAGAGTGAGTGCCACCTTGAGCCCAGGTTCCAGGCTGGGCCGGAAGTTGGTGTTTGCCTTGGTCAACCTGGGTGTCAGCCGCTGCACAACTTCATCAAACATGGCTGGAGGCATCCTCATGAAGTTCTGGAATGCACGAGTGTCTTTGTTCCTGAGCTCCACCATCAGCTTGTTGTACAGTCCATCCTCTGCTCTTCTGGCTAACCATCTTCGTACCCAGACGCTTCTTGGCCATCCCTTTTTCTTCCCGTAGTAGAGTTCACAGATCCTGTAGATGGCTTCGCACTGTTGTAGAAGGATGGTGGCTGTGAAAAGGACTGTGTTACAATCCACGGTGGACATGACTGGATGATGTGGAAGAGCAAGAGTTAGATGAAGGCTGCAGAGGTCTGCAGCAGGGCTCCTGGTCTGAAAGTGAGATCCAGATGTGTTGCTCCCCCTTTTTATAGGCAGTATAGGTGTCCCTTTGCATCCTCTAGGCATCCTCTAGACATCCTTAATATCCGAGATAGGTCCCCTCTGCGGATGTTTTTTCCCTTTTACATGCTTAGTTTCCGTGCTGCATCTGCTAGGCATCCGTTCTGCATCCGTTCTGCATCCGTTCCGCTTCCTCCCTGCGTCCGAACAGATGTGAGTTGTGCGGATGCGCAGCGGATGCCTAGCGGATATAGCGGATGCGTAACAGATGCAGAACGGATGCGTAGCGGATGCGTAGCCGATGCAGAACGGACGAATTGGATACATTTTCTGTGCAAAAATTTTGAGCAGCTCAAAAGTTTCTGAGTGGATGAAATGTCCATAAACGGATGCTGGATGGATAGAGAGGAAGCAAAACGGAGGCAGTGAGTACATCGTGTTAACCAACGGATTGCAAGCTTTTTTGTCCGTTTTACATCCTCTTTGCATCCGTTGGTGCAGTGTGACAGGGGCTTTAATTTCAGAATGCTTAATAATATGGGTCCATCAATATAAATATGTGGGAGAAGGGACAAATCTTTTCTTAATTTGATAATAAATTAAAATAAAAGTCTATCTATTTGGTTCCTCCCGTGCCTTGTTTCTGCAAATTATTCTGTGTATGTGATTATTTTCCTGAAACAGCAGTGGCCATTCTGCTTGGTATATTAAGAGCTCATACTACAGTATTTCTTATGCCTAAGAGCCTGTTTGAACTGTGGCAGTTAGCAGAAACAGCTGAAGGGAATGATAATAAGTGCAGCCTGAACAGAGCAAGTTTCACAGAGTAAGCTGGCATTAAGCAGAAATTTTGTAAAAGCAGTCATGAGAATTTCAGAAATGGCTCAGGGCACCTTCTGAGAGGAAAAAAAATCAGAATAACAAACAGACTGCTCTCCAGACTATACACTTATTTTGTAACATTTATTTGTTGCAGAAATCATACCACTGGGGGCAACTCACAATCATCACCGCAAAAATCATAAAACAACATGACCAGAACCAGCCAAAAAATCTCAATAGCAACAACCATCCTATATTTGACAACCTTTGTGCCAAAAGCCCAGCAGAAGATGATAAAAGAATAATAGAGTTGAAAGGGACCTTGGAGGTCTTCCCCTTGCCTATGGCAGGAAATCATATATCATTACAGACATTCTGTGGATTTGATGGGACGAATATATGTGATCATAGAAAGAATAACAGAACAGAATAATAGAGTTGGAGTTGGAAGAGATGCCGGAGGTCCTCCAGTCCAACCTTCCATCCTTGCAAGAGACCCTATACCCGTGATGGCGAACCTATGGCATGTGTGCCACAGGTGGCACGCAGAGCTATTTGTGCCAAATAGCTTGGCACGCAAGCCCCAGGCAAATTTACCTCACTGTGCATGTGTGCGCCTCCCAGCTGATTTTTGGCTCACTTGAGGCCTTTTTCAGCCTCCCAGAGGCTTGAGGGAAGCCTCTGCAGCCTTTGAAGGCTGAAAAACAGACCTGTTTTGTCACTTCCTGTATTCCCAGAAATACTGGAAGTGATGAAACAGGCTGCAGAGGCTTCCCTTGAGCCTCTGGGAGGCCGAAAAAGGCCTCAAATGGGCCAAAAATCAACTGGGAGGCGTGCACAGTGCAGGTAAGGGGGCAGCGGGGATGGGGGAGATCGCGCACGCATGAGCAGGGGGCATGGGGGGGCTGCACATATTGCCTTCTGGATGCTGGCATGCAAGCGCAAGCACACACACACAATTTTCAGCACAGGAGCCCAAAAAGGTTAGTCACCACGGCCGTATACCATTTCAGACAAATGGCTGTCCAATCTCTTCTTAAAAATTTCCAGTGATGGAGCACTCACAACTTCTGAAGGCAAGTTTTTCCACTGTTAATTGTTCTCATACTGTTAATTATTCTCAGGATGTTTCTCTTTAGTTCTAGGCTGCTTCTCTCCTTGATTAGTTTCCATCCATTTGCTTCTTGTCCTGCCCTCAACTGCTTTGGAGATTAGATTGACCTTCCTCTTCTTCATAGCAGTCCCTCAAATATGATAGTTTTATCAATCAATCAGAAATAGAGCTGGAAGAGACTTTGGAGGTCTTCTAATCCAATTCTCTGCTCAAGCAGGAGACTACACAATTTCAGACAAGTGGATAGACTTGCAGAGAAGACTGTAATTCCTGGAAATGCCTGTTTTACAGTATCAATAACAATGCCTACTATATTTAACCTCTGAAACATGGAGCAATGTGCTTTTCTTCTCCAACATCCTTAGCTGTTAACTGTATTAATTGCACATTACTAATTACATTACAATGTCTCTATTATTCATTAGGGGAATTTGCACAGATGATGGGCATCTACAGGGTAAGGCCAGTAGGCCACTGTTTTGTTCGGAAAACACACGAGGTAGACTGGGTTCCAACAACAAATACTTTATTCTTGAACTAGTCAGTAAATAGGAACACTTGGCTGAAGCCGAGGCCAGCCTTTTATACAGGCTGCCTTGCCTGCTTGTAGCCAATGGCAGTTGCTTAAATTTGCCGCCTTTCAGCAGCTCTTTGGATTGGTTCCTAGTGAACCAATCCAATCCTTAGTTTATTTGACCAATCAGGTTTGCAGATTTGGAGTCACCCACTTTACATATAGAACAGCCACATCATGATGCGTGTGATGGCTTCACACATATGTAAGGCTGCAAGTTGATAATCATGTGCATATTGTCATTCATATGGTCGTTTTGGCATCATTGTTTGCTATGAATGGGGTCGATGCTGATTTCTATTCTTCTTACATAATTTTTTCCCCTTTTAATGTGTTCTTCAACTTCACCTACTTCTGTTACTCTTATCAGTGCTGCTGCACCATTTCATAACTTTCATAAATATCCATTTTGTATCCCTCTGATGTTTGAACTGTAAATACCCTGTTGTTGATCTACTTGAGAGCTGCTTCCAGCTTCCTATCTTAGTTCTCCTCAGTCTTAAGGCAGATTTTTTCCCCTTCTGTTTAATCGTATCTGATTCTCAGAAACTACCTGGACAAACCCCTGTGGTTTTCTTCACAAGGTTTTTGGAAATAGTTTGCTATTGCCTCCTTCCTAGGGCTGAGAGAGAGTGATTGGCCCAGGGTCATCCAGCTGGCTTTGTGCCTAAGAAGAAACTAGAATTAACAGTGGCAGAGCCTGAGGATGGACCATTCTTTGGTCTTGGATACTCCTCTTCCTACCTGTTTGCAATCATTCTATCCGCTGAAAATATTTCTCTTTTAAGCCTTTATTAATGTGTGGCCTGTGTCATAAATTAATTTCACTGTGACATTACAGATTTCCCATTTTCTTATTGCAATAACTGAGCCATGTAGTCCAGCAACTCAAAACTTTTGAAAATCCTTGCAAAAGCTGTTACAAATGTCTTTGGTAAAATGGAACAAGAGATCAAACCACCGTGATTAAACTTGAACTCCCATTGATATTTTTTCCTCTGCAACAGCTGCCTTCCAAAATATCTCTTGAGAAGTTTATCCCAAATTATATTGTATTTGTTATTTTTATCCCATAATCATAATACGCTGGAATAAAAGAATAAAGAAAACAACTTTGTCAAACAAAAAGTTGGAGGGATAAATCCATGGACATATATCTCTTCTTAAAAAGTGAATTCACACACATTATCTGTTTGATTTGGTAATTAAGATAACATTTAGTGCTGTAATAGCAATAGTAATGGCACTTAGATTTATATAATGTTTCATATGATTTACAGCCTCCTCTAAATGGTTTGTAAATGTCAGCATATGGTTCTCACTTTACTTACCTTGAAAAGATGGAAGGTTGAATCAACTTTGAGCCAGTCAGGCTTGAACTCCTGGCAGTAGGTAGAGTTTGCCTACAATACTGCATTCTAACCATTGTGCCACCAAGGCTCCTAATACAAGTTCAGCTTAAACATTTGGGTTTTGGAGATTAAATACTGAGACGCTTGATGACATTGTAATTTTCATACTAACCAGTTTATTTACATGTGATCATCATTGGCAGCAAATATATTTAAAGCAGAACATTTGTAGCTCAGGGTTGAAATGAGGGGTCCTTGATGCTCTCTGAGCTTGGTGGTTTTCTTGCAAAAACCAGAAATGATGCTACCTAGTTTGGGTCATGAAACATCTACACATAGATGTTTATTTATAAATATATTTTTATTTATATATATTTACATATATTTCTATATGTAATATAGAAATATATGCACATATATTTATTTATAATTTATAAATAAATATAGCCCTGTGTCCTGACTACGTTGGTATCGATGATAATTTTCTCAGCTGCCATTTATATTTAATTTGTGTTTATTGTTTTATGATTGTATACCACCTACAGACACTTGCTTGAAATGGGAGGTTGTAGAAATTGAATAAATAAATGAACAGTCTTTTATTTGTTTCTCAAACTCTGACACTGTGTTCTGTATTCAGTGTCATTCAAGGATGTCTGCAAGGAAAAGGAAAAGAAAGTCACGGTAGCCATGATGGTACAATTAAAATTCTGCCCATTTTTATGTGTGTAACTGATGCTGTTATTTATTTATTTATTTATTTATTTATTTATTTATTCATTCATTCATTCATTCATTCATTCATTCATTCATTTATTTATTTATTTATTTATTTATTTATTTATCAATCTCTCGTATTTCTTAACTGCCCATCTCCCTCAGATGCACAAAATACTTTTTTAACATCATTTCACTATTTGCATGTATCTGTATAGTTGCATCAAAATAAAAATGAAAAAGTAACATTTCATTTTTATCACTGTGCAATTACAATATTTCAATATACCTAACAATGAAAACATATGATGCTTTTTAAAATATTAATTTATTTTGCTTGAAGATTGAGATTGGTTGTTTGGGGATCTGTTCAGACATCAGGTGACAATGAACATATTGTATGGTCATGGGTTTGTCAGTCTAGACCAGTATTTCTCAACCTTGGCAATTCTAAGGAAGGTAGACTTCAACTTCCAAAATTCCTCCACCAGCTGTGATCTGATTCATAAATTCCCCGCAAAGCCTCTCATTGAAAACATTTAAGAATGCTGAAAAGGACGCACAGATAATCCTAAATATTTTCCAGTTCCACCCCCATGTGAAATAATGACTCCAAACTCCTATCCAGGTGCTAATCAGGTATGTTACCACTTAGCATCGGAGCCCAGATTATTCGGCCAAAGGATATCAAGGGATATTTTTTAAAGATATGGTACATATCATTAAAAAATCCTGGAGCACTGGGGAACTACCAGAGGACTGGAAAAGAGCTAAAAATATGAAGTTCCCATCTTCAATAAAGGGTAAACAAACAAACAAACCCAGGGATACCACAGATCAATCAGCCTAATATCAGTACCTGGTAAGATACTAGAAAAAATAATTAAAAGAACAGATCTGCGAACATCTAGAAACAAAGTTATAACTAGTAGGCAGCACAGGTTTGTTAAAAGCAGATCATGCCAAACTAATCTTATTTCATTCTTTGACAAAGTGACTAAATTAATGGACTAGTGAAATGCTGTGGACATAGTATAGTTATGCTTCAGCAAGGCATTCAACAAAGTAGACCACAATCTATGTCTTGGTAAACTAGAAAAATGTGGGCTAAACAGCATCACCACCAGATGGATTTGTAACTGGTGACAAACCCTATTCAATGAGTAGTCCTTAATGGTACTACATCTGTATGGAGTTGGATAAGCAGTTGGATACTACAAGGTTGGTAAGCAGTTGGATACCACAAGGTTCTATCTTAGGCACAGTGACTTAGATGATAGACTAGAAGAGGACCTCATCAAATTTGCAGATGGCACTAAGCTGGCAGGAATAGCCAAAAGACAAGCTCAGGATCCAAAATGACTTGAACAATGGACCCTGTCCAACAGCATGAAATTTAATGAAGAAAGGCAAGGTTTTATACCTAGGGAGGAAAAACCAAAGGTTCAAGTACAAAGTTGGCAAAAACCTGGCTCAAAAACAGTAACTGTGAGAAGGACCTTGGAATAATAGTGGACGATCACTTAAACATGAGCCAGCAGTATGTGGCAGCAACTGAAAAACATAATACAATCCTCAGTTGTGTAAACAGAGGTATAGAATCAAAATCACGTGAAATATTAGTACC
Organism: Laticauda colubrina; assembly: GCA_015471245.1. Classification (NCBI taxonomy): domain Eukaryota; kingdom Metazoa; phylum Chordata; class Lepidosauria; order Squamata; family Elapidae; genus Laticauda; species Laticauda colubrina. Next base: position 38,821,494 of record BLBF01000007.1, on the reverse strand, counting down.
GCTTCGGTAAGACTACATCTGGAATATTACATCCACTTTTGGTCACCACATTAAAAAAAATGATATTGAGGCTTTGGAAAAAGTGCAAAGAAGAGCAAAGATGATTAAGGGCCTGGAGACAAAAATAGTTGAACAGTTGCAGGAATTGGGTATGGCCAGTCTGGGGAATAAAAGGATTAGGGGTGACATGATAGTGGTATTCCAGTATTTGAAGGGCTGCCAACTATTTTCCAAAGCACCAGAGGGCAGGACAAGAAACATTGAATGGAAACTAATCAAGGAGAAAAGCAAACCTGGAATTAAGGAGAAACTTAATAACAGTGAGAACAATTAACCAGTGGAACAGCTTGCCTTCAAAAGTTTTAGGTGCTTCATCACTGGAGGTTTTTAAGAAAAGACTGGACAGTCACCTATATGAAATGGTATAGACAGGGATGGGATTCAAAAATTTTAACAACCGGTTCTATGGATGTGGCTTAGGTGGTGGGTGTGGTTTGTTTGTCATGTGACTGGGTGGACATGGCTTGGTGGTCATGTTATTGGATGGGTGTGGCCAACTCAATATCAATATCACATTGAGGCACACATCTCCTTGCCTGGCCTCTCATGACTGTGGAGATGCTGAAACAGTTGTAAGTGTGAAAAATGGTCATAAGTCACTTTTTTCAGAACCTTTGTAACTTTGAATGGTCACTCCACACAAGCAAAGTACCAGCAAAGGAGGGGAAAAATTTTTTTAGAGACATTCCTGAGACAGGAAGTCTAGTCCTGCCGAGAATGTAATAAGAGATAATGGAGAGGCAGTTTCTGTAAGCAAAACCAGAATGTTTCCTTCCTGCCTTCCTAACAGGATTAGGCCAGTAAAAAAACCAGTTCTCTGAACTGCTTAGAATGTTAACAACTGGTTCTAACGAATAGGTGCGAACTGGTAGAATCCCACCCTGGGTATATGGTCTCCTTGCTTGAGCTTGGACAAGAAGACCTCCACGGTCCCTTCCAACTCTATGCTGATTGATTGACTAAAGTCAGGAGTTCAAGGTTCGAGTCCAGCTGAATTCCTTGTGTGTTCATGCAGACATCTTAACATCATACATGAATGGTTTGTCATTGCCTTTTTCCATAATGTTCCACATCTAGACACATGATACACATCTAGTTTTCAGTCTAGACTGCTCCATGCTTTCCTGATAGTTTCTCATCCAAGAACAAAGGCCTATCCTAACTTATTTTTTGGAGGTTAGCTAAAGAATTGCCACTTGCTACTAAGTCCCATCTGGGCTAAATGCCACAAACTTTTGAATCAGGTTTTAGCTACAGCATTAAGATGGTTTTGAGATTTCTTCTGAAGGAATAAAAAAAAGATGAGCTGAATTTTACTTCATCAAAATACAACCAATTTGGAATGTTCCAACAAAAAGGTTTGGCTGAACTGTGTTCTCAACTCAGAACAGAGCATACTTTCTGTTTTATACTCCCCTCTAAAGTAAGAAGGATAAGAAGTAGGGAATCCTGGAGACTACAGTTAAGGAACAGCAAATGGAATTTGTAGAGTAGCCAACAGATGGCAAACTTGATCAGCTGAGTGTTGTATAACAGGGGCATCTAAATGATAAGTGAATTCTCAGTCTCATCATCTATTCATGCTAAAGCCCATGTCACACTGAACCAATGGATGCAAAGAGGATGTAAAACGGACAAAAAACCTTGCCATCCGTTCGAAAACGTGATGTACTCACTGCCTCCGTTTGGCGTCCTCTCTATCCGTCCAGCATCCGCTTATGGACGTTTCATCCGCTCCAAATGTTTTGGGCTGCCCAAAACTTTTGCGTGGAAAATGTATCCAGTTCGTCCATTCTGCATCCACTACGCATCCGCTAGGCATCCGTTACGCATCTGTAACGCATCCGCTATATCCGCTAGACGTCCGCAACGCATCCACGGAACTCCATCCGCCCGGACGCAGGGAGGAAGTGGAACGGATGCAGAACGGATGCCTAGCGGATGCAGAATGGAAACAAAGCATTTAAAATGGAAAAAACATTCGCAGAGGGGACCTATCTCGGATATAAAGGATGTCTAGCGGATGCCTAGAGGATGCCTAGAGGATGCCTAGCAAAAAACCTATACTGCCTATAAAAAGGAGGAGTAACTTGCCTGCATCTCACTTTCAGAACAGCAGCCCAGCAGTGCAGACCTCTGCAGCCTTCATCTGGCTCTTCCTCTTCCACAGCATCCAGTCATGTCCACCGTGGATTGTTACAAAATCCTTTCAGCAGCCACCATCGTTCTGCAACAGTGCGAAGCCATCTGCAGGCTCTGTGAACTCTACTGCGAGAAGAAAAGGAGCCACCCCAAAAGAGTCTGGATCCGAAGATGGTTCACCAGAAGAGCAGAGGATGGACTATACAACAAGCTGATGGTGGAGCTCAGGAACGAAGACACTTGGGCGTTCCAGAACTTCATGAGAATGCCTCCAGCCATGTTTGACGAAGTTGTGCAGCGGCTGACACCCAGGTTCACCAAGGCAAACACCAGCTTCTGGCCCAGCCTGGAACCTGGGCACTCACTCTGTGCCACCTGGCCTCAGGGACCTCCTACAGGAGCATGCAGTACGGCTGGAGGGTGCCATCCAACACCATCAGCATTGTGGTCAGAGAAGTGGTGCAGGCCATCATCGAAGAATACAGGGAGGAGCTCCTCCAGTACCCCTCCACTGAAGAAGGATGGAAGAAAGTTGCAGAGCAGTGGTATCAGAAGTGGAACTCCCCACACACCGTTGGAGCCATAGATGGCAAGCACGTGGCCTGAAAAGCTCCAGACAAGTTGGGGTCCACTTATTTCAACTCCAAGGGCTTCTTCAGCATCATCCTCTTCGCCATGGTCGATGCTGACTACAAGTTCATGTACATCGATGCTTCAGGCAATGGCTCATCTTCAGATGTCCAGGTATAAAACGCAAGTGACTTCAAGGGTAGGCTGGAATGCAACCTCATTGTGGGCTTCCCAGATCCAGACCCCCTGCCCAACGACATGCAAGATGTGCCCTACTTCATCGTGGGGGATGACACCTTCTCCCTCACAACCTACCTCATGAAGCCCTACACTTCCAGACTCCTCACCCGTGAAGAGAGGATCTTCAACTACAGGCTGTCCAGGGCAAGGCGGGTGGTGGAGAACGCCTTTGGTATCCTGGCCAACAGGTTCCAGGTACTTCTCACTACCATGCAGCATTGCCCAGAGACCGTGAGGAGGATTATGGAAGCTTGCTGCATCCTGCACAATCTCATGTGCACCCGCTACCAAATCTTGCAGAACAGGCTTGTGGACCTCCAGCAAGGCAATGGGGACATGGAGCCTGGGGAATGGAGGAAAGGGCGAAACCTGATCGACACTGAGGATGTGCAAGGCCCCAACAGAGCCTCACATGAAGCGAAGAAGCAGCGCAACCTCATAAGACAATGGTGCAACTCCCCAGCTGGAGCAGTGGAGTGGCAAGACAGGATGGTAGATGCTTAATGGATGCTTCCTTCAGCCTGTCTCATCACACTGATGAGATTGGGCCATGTATGTTTGGTTGGCCTACAATGAACAGGGCGTTTAATAAAGAGTTGTGTTTATGTTGACATGTGTGGATAATTATTACATTATTATTGATAATAAAGGGCCGTAGGTGTGGCACCTGGGAGGGTGGACCATACAGTCCCACTATGCTTGCACTGGTGGTTTATCTATCCCACTGCTATCCTAACCCATCCCACAGCTATTACCCATACCACAGGTATCCTAACCCATCCCAAAGCTATCCTTACCCATCCCACAAGCATGCAAAGGCTTAAACCATTTCTAAAAGTTTCCACCAAGACTTTATGAAAAAAAAGAAATGAAGCAAGTGTGTGAATCATAAATAGACTTTATTAACAACAAGCTATAAAACAAAAAAGAGTCTCTGGTCTCCTCTTGGTCGCTCAGTCTCAGGGGTGAAGTGTGCAGATGCTGTGGAGGTGGCTGGTGCTGGAGTGCTTGTCATCAGCTCCTCCAGAAGCAGAAGCAGCAGAAGCCCCAGCCCCAGAAGAGCGAGCCCGTGGTGCAGAAGCCCCAGCAGAACCAGAGTGAGGGCCAGGGGGCGGGATGGTAGCCCTGTCCCTCTTGCAAGGACTGGCAGCAGATGGCTGAGGCTTGCTGTGCTTCCGCATGGTTGTGGGGTTGCTGGCTGGCAGGGAGGCTGGCAGGAACCAAGGCTGGCAGAAAGGCTGGCAGGGAGGCTGGCACCAAGGCTGGCAGGAAGGCTGGCAGGCAGGCAGGCACCAAGGCTGGCAGGGAGGCAGGCACCAAGGCTGGCAGGAAGGCTGGCAGGCAGGCAGGCAGGCACCAAGGCTTGCAGGAAGGCTGGCAGGAAGGCTGGCAGGAAGGCTGGCACCAAGGCAGGCACCAAGGCTGGCACCAAGGCAGGCACCAAGGCTGGCACCAAGGCAGGCACCAAGGCTGGCAGGCAGACATGAACCAAGGCTGGCAGGCAGACATGAACCAAGGCTTGCAGGAAGGAAGGCAGCAAGGCTGGCAGGCAGACTGGCTGGCAGCAAGGCGTGCAGGCAGGCTCACAGCAAGGCTGGCAGGGTGGCTGGCAGGGAGGCTGGCAGCAAGGCTGGTAGCAAGGCTGGCAGCAAGGCTGGCAGGCAGACATGCAGGCAGGGCAGGCAAGGCAGCCAATCCGTCCGGCAGCAGGTCTTTCCTCTGAATGGTGACCTGCTTCCGAGCTGCTTCCGTTATATCCGCGGGGCTGATGCAATGCATCCCCCCGCATGCGCAATTAATGTCAGGCATCCATTAGGCTTCCGCTGTGCATCCGCTGTGCATCCGCTTCATCCATTCCGCATCCGCTGTGCATCCGCTGTATCTGTTCCGCGTCCGCTTTGCTGAGGTCCCCCGGAAGCCTAGCGGACGTGCCATCCGCTCCCATCCGCTTCCATCTGCTAGGCTTCCGTTCCGCATCCGCTTTGCATCCGCCCTGCGTCCTCCCCACGTCCGTGTTATCCACTCCGGTTATGCAAATTTTTTCCCCTTTTGAGAGTGGATAACAACAGATGGAACATTTTGCTCGTCCGCTGTGTCCTTTTTGCATCCGTTGGGCAGTGTGACATGGGCTTAAGGAGTCAGGGGGAAGAAGGGGAAGGAACTCCCAAAGATGCTTTTTCAAAAGACACCTGGATTTTCAATGTTTTTCCTTAAAGATGTTTAGCTTCTCATCCAAGAAGCTTCTTCAGTTCTGATCTTCTTGGATGAGAAGCTAAAAATCTTTAAGGAAAAACAAAGTCCAGAAAGTCTTTTGAAAAAGCATCCTTCGGACAACCATGACCTAGATGACTGAGAATCTCCACAGATAAGAAAAAGAAAACTTCAGGTCTCAACAGCTTAATATAGTACAATTTCTAATAGATGGAAAGCCAAAAGTGGAATGGTTCACAATTTTGGTTGCATATGTGATAAATCATGTGTAAGAATGTCATTAAAGGAGGTTGTGACCTCTTGCTTCTGTTTTCCTGTCATGTATGATGGGAATGTCAATGCATAATGAGGAATTGTGAAAGAGCTGGTTTTACAGCACATTATTTTGTCCTCTTTTTTAGTTGCAAAATGACTTGACTGTATTAGAGGTTTAGCTTTTAAAGCTTGCTTATCATCCTTCATTTTCCTCTGCATCACAATAAGCACCATGCAGTATCTTCACATTCTTCCCACAGAAGATAGAGACACTGCTGCAGACAAATGATGAGAGGCAAACACGCTGAAAAGGATGAATGGGAAGCATTTATTTGATCTGGGCATGGTTTAGGAAGGCAGTGTGTCCGCTGTCCCAGCAGGTCAGTAGCAAAGAAAGACTCTTGAGTAGACTTAACTAAGCCAAACTGGTTACACTATAGAGAATCTGGTGCTGATTTTTTGCACCCAAAACATATGGTTAATTTTTCCCCTTCCTTCCTCTCCCACCAGGATTGTCTATAGTTGTCCAATTATATTCAAATTGTTTTGGTAACAATCCCTGGACTGGCAGGCAAGATGATGTTGCATTCCATGATGTGATCTTGGAGCTTCCGGTGTCTCTTATAGGACAGCACGATGAGTACTTTCAATTCCCTTGAATCTAGCCCCCTCTTGCAACCACCCTGAAGTTCCCTCCCCAGCTTGCTACTCATGGCTTATGCTGTCATATAGTAAAGTGTAGCAGGCATAGCATGACAATCCTGACACAGTGCAAGAAAGCAGTGCTGATCTCCACTACTCAAACTTTACTGACTGTCAAGCTAATTCCCCCTGTTGGGGAGCCACTTCAATGATTTCATACATAAGGAGCTGAAATCACCAATGTAACAAATAAACAGAAAACAGTTCTATACAGTCGCAGCAGCTCAAAGATCACCAGGATTGATGGAGCTTCTTTGCAACTAACAGGAAATCTTGTGTAGTTGTTTTAAGATGGTATGAATTGTAAGCATTTTTCCATAAGCAACCCAATAGCCTGCAAAGCATTGATAACAGAAATCAAGGGTTGTCCCCAGATTTTTTTTCATATTGATTAAATTCATTATTATTAAATTAATCATAACTCCAGCTTCATGTTTTCAGTGGAATTGCTTTCAAATGTGACTAAGCCTTGATTCAACTCAGTAATAATTAGATGAAAAGGAAAGGAAAGGAAAAAAAAAAAGAAAAGAGGAAAAGAAAACTATCCATGTACCATCCAAAGCACTGATATAATAAGGATGGGTTATAAGATAAGATGATGAGAAGAGACGCTGTATTATCTTGAACTACAAATAGACACTAATATGTTTAGGAAGTGACAAACAAATAGGTGGAAATTAATGTTCCCTCTGTTTATCTTTTTTCTATTGTAGACGTAACTTAATTTTAAAAATGAGCTGAAAATGTGCATTTGTACATATTTATCATGAACAGCTTTTCTAATATTGTGCATAATTTTTTCTCATACAATACATTTGAGTCTCAACTTCGAGTTATGTATTGTGACACAACATTCAGAAAAGCAAATTTCCATATTGCATGTCAGATTGTAACCTTGTTTGGCCAAATGTGGCTATAATTACTTTCCAAACTCTTTGTTTTCTCCACACATTAAGGCATATTGAAGAAGCCTGCTACTATGAAGAAACTATGGTTTTTATACTTTCACATATTTTTAAGAGGAATTCAGTGATTTCAGATGTGACTCTCAGCAAGAAACCTTTATGCTATCTCAAATGTTTAATTTCTGTTATGTCACTAGCTCTTCTGCTGCTGAAAGCTCATTTTCTGACTTTCTACTTCTGTTATTCTTTCACATTGGATGATCTGTGCTCTTGCACCCTAGTACAAAAAAGGACAATAATACTATATAGGCAATCTCAATAAAAACAAAGTAGAAAATACAGACAATAGCAACCATGAGAATGACAAAAAAAATTCAAGATCTATTGTTGGCACCTCACATATCTAATGGGACCCATAATTCTTTTCAGAACTGCAAAGTTTGAAATAATACCCTGGGTTATATGACCAACATTAGAATAAGGCAAGAAAAACAATTCTTCTTCATTGTTTTTGTTTGCTCTTTTTTGTTTCATTGTACAATCTGAGATGCATACGGCTACCACATAGAATTGACAGTCAAGCAGCTGCAACATGAACTGACAAGCCGCTATATTGATTGCAGCCACCAGAGAATGCCATGTCAAATTTCATTGACATTTAAGTATGCAGATTTAAATGTTTATAATCAAGAAATGTTTGAATATGTAACATCTTCATTGACTCCCTGGATATTCTTTGTTTTTCCAGATAAATTTTCCAACTCTCCATGGAATAATTTATGCCACACAAAACTAAAAAAAGGCTTTGTTTTCATTTTGCATTGTCCTTGTCTGTGAAAAGATATTGATTCTGTTTTCCACCATGGAATATCCAAGACAAGGGTCTTTGTTCCACACATCTCAGGTTTCTGGATCAGCTGAGATGTAGGAAAGCCCATATAGGTCAGAGGTGATACATTTTTTCTGCCTTAGATAAGGAAACTTCATAGTTGTTTTGATTCCATGTCTAGATCCAGTCATGAATATAACAGAAGAGTTTGTTTATAAATCATGGTGTTAAAGGAGAAATTGAAGAATTGTGGATAGGAGAAGGGAGAGAGAGAAAATGAAAGTTGAAGAGAAAGTATCCAGATGACATCATACATGAAAACATATGAAGAATTGTTGTAAGATTTGGCTTTGGCTGGTCTAGAGAAAAGAAGGACTAAGGGGGACATGATAGCAGTATTTCAGTATTTGAGAGGCTGCCACAAAGAGGAGGAGGTCAACTTATTCTTCAAAGCACCAGACGGCAGGACAAGAAACAATGGATTAAAACTAATTAAAGAGGGAAGCAACCTGGAATCAAGGAGAAACTTCCTAACAGTGAGGAGAATTAACCAGTGGAACAGCTTGCTTTCAGAAGTTGTGGGTGCTTCCTCATTGGAGTCACTTGTCTTAAATGATTTAGGATTTCCTTCTTGAGCAGGAGGCTGGACTAGAAGACCTCCAAGGTCCAATCCATTCTGATTCATTGTTAGTGGCAGAGATGAGCATCAACCAATAACAGAAAGTGCTTGTAGCACTGCCCGCACTGGAATAGAGGTCTGAGGATGTAATACCAAGTAGCAATAGCAGCAGAACATCTGTGCAGCAATTTTAACACAGATTCTCAATGGAAAGCGAAATAGGTCACTGAATTCCCAGTTACAGGAAGACACATAAAAATGATCCCACAAAAAAGGTTCCTGGCTTTGAATTACCACATCAGTAATGGACAATCCTGAATAGGATCCACACCCCACATGAGTCTGCTGGAATTATCTGTATAAATAGGACATAGTATCCTTGCCTCAGTGTGACTGTGGGGTCCCATGTCAAACTGTAGGTCACATCGCAACCAGCTGTAAGCTGAGGGTATATATCGCTCCAGTATCTGACTTTTTAAATACAAACAATGCTGCACTTCAATGGTTAGATGGCCTAGAGACTAAAGATAGATCTTTTTAACATTTATATTTTACTGGGTTCTGCTAATTTCGTTGAAATATTTATTTATATTGCTAGCCCATGTATGACACGCCATATGCTAAATAAATCAAGAGGAGAAGAAGAAAAGAACCCAACATGGCTGCCAACTCCAGGCCCCATTGTCACCTCATAACTGTTTCTGTTCATTCAAATGACTGCGGAATCTGGGTTACCTGGGTATTTATTTATTTATTTATTATTTATTTGTTTTATTTGCTTTGTCAATTGCTTACAAGATAATAGGTATAAGTAAAAACATAGTTATAAATACATGGATACATATAAGAAAAATAAAAGAAACAACAGGACAGGGACGGTAGGCACATTGGTGCACTTATACATGCCCCCTACAGACCTCTTAGGAAAGGGGTGAGGTCAACAGTAGAAAGTCTAAGGTTAAAGTTTTTGGGGTTTAGGGAAGAAACCACAGAGTCAGGATGAGTATTCCATACACTGACCACTCTGTTGCTGAAGTCGTATTTCCTGCAATCAAGTTTGGTGCGATTAACCTTGAGTTTGTATCTATTATTTGCTCTTGTATTGTTATGGTTGAAGCTGAAGTATTCATTGACAGGTAGGACATTGCAATGTATGATTTTATAAACTACACTTAGATCGGACCGAAGGTGGCGTAGTTCTAGATTTTCTTAGTCTAGAATTTCAAGTCTGGTGGCATAAGGTATTCTGCTACGAGTAGAGGAGTAGAGAACTCTTCTTGTGAAATATTTCTAGACTTTCTCAACTGTGCTAATATCAGAATCATAATGTGGGTTCCAGACTGATGAGCTATATTTGAGTATTGGTCTAGCAAATGTTTTGTATGCTCTAGTTATTAGTGTAATATTACCAGAAAAAAAGCTACGTAAGATTAGGTTAACAACTCTTGATGCTTTTTTGGCTATGTAGTTACAGTGGGCTGTAACACTTAGATCATTAGAGATGAGCACTCCAAGATCTTTGACAGAGTTTGGATCATCAACAGGGTCTTGACTATTCAGCCTGTATTTTATTTTCTGATTTTTTTTTGCCAATATGTAAGACAGAGCATTTATTTGTTGAGATTGAAGTTGCCATTTGTTTGACCATTCTGATATATAGTAGAGGTCTTTTTGAAGGGTAGCAGTATTGTCTGTGGTGTTGAATAGCTTTACATCGTCAGCGAAGAGAACACAGTTTCTCTTAATATGATCACAGAGGTCATTTATGTAGAATATGAAGATAGTTGGTCCTAGAACACTGCCTTGGGGGACACCACTGTTGACAGGTACAGAATTTGATTCCAATTTTGACCATTTGTTGTCTGTTTGACAGGAATGCTTCTATCCAGTTTTGTAGGTGTCCAGAGATACCATAAGATTTTAGTTTTAGGAGTAGTTTGTCATGTACTACTGAATCAAAGGCTTTACAGAAGTCTATGTAGATTGCGTCTATTGCTTTGTCCTGATCAAGTTGTATAGTCCATATGTTTTTGCAGTGTAAAAGTTGCAGATTGCAGGATAGTTTTTTCTGAAAACAAATTATGGTTTGGCGTGGCAGAGTTAACATAAAAAACAAAATAAATATAAGAAATGGTGCAACTAAGATAAACCTAAGGTAAAATATAGAAAAAAATGGATAAGATAGAGTTATAAAATAGGAAATATGTACAGTTTAAAAATAAGGCATAGTATTATGAATTTAAGTGAACAATAAGATATGGCATACACTGGAATATTAAAGGACACTTGTCTAACAGTAATAAAGGGGAATAATTATCCCCACATAAACAAAAAAAAAGAAACTGTAACCTCAGATTCTCAGATGAACCTCAGAGAATTTATTTTTGTGATCTTTTGTGAAAATAACCCCATCGAATACAACAGTTATCTTATTTCTGCCTATGTCTATTACCAGGTCTCTCCTTTATATAAAGATTTAGAGCCCCTAGAATGCAGCCTAAACACTTTTTCCTTGTTATTTTTTTATGCATCTTTACACAACCTTCATGAGGGCACCTTATAGACCCAAATCCAATTAATTTACTCTGGATTCAAGCCCAGCAGAACTTGCTATAAAGAATGAGCTGGCTTTTCTTTGTACATATACAGTCACTGTTTAGAAAGATCGATGCTAATGAAGTTGTATCCATATCATTTGTTTTAAAATGTAATGCTACTCCAGCCAAGGGAAAGTATTGTCTATTCCATCTGTTTGTTGGTTAATATTTTTTTCTGTTGTTAGGTATGAAGATTAAGTATTGATGTATATACTCCTACAATTTGTAAAGGCCAATGTATGGAGGTGATGGTTCTCCAATTAACAGTAATTCAGGTAATTCAAATTGAAATAAGTTAATGGCATATGTGTGCGTTTGTGTGTATGTGTGTATGTGTTGACCAAGGATAAATTATAATTTTAAAAATATTATGGAGTTTATGACATGAACAGAAGTTACAATTCTGCATGCAATTTTCCAAAAAAAGGGTAATTTTCCCCAGACATTTCTGAATGCTAGAGTTTTCTGTCTGTCATTTGGTTGAAATGAAAATGACAGTTCTGCAATGACTGCGGGTTTTTTTATAATTGATTCATCGGTCAGTCCAAAATAACAGTAATACTGAAATGTCATATAACACGTGATGGATGCAAGCAGTGGTGGGATTCAACTTTTTTTACTTCTGGTTCTGTGGGCATGGCTTGGTGAGTGTGGCAGGGGAAGGATACTGTAAAATCTCCAGTCAGAGGTGGTATTTCCCGGTTCTCTGAACTACTCAAAATTTCCTGTACCGGTTCTCTAGAATTGGTCAGAAACTGCTGAATACCACTTCTGAATGCAAGTATCCTTGTGTTAACAAAAATAAAAGTACTTTAAATTCAATGGTTATATATTTTATATTGTATTCTATATCAATCTATTAACTTTTATTGTAAGGCTTACTAATCTATTTCTTTACCATGTCTTTGGATGAATACCATTGGATGAAGGTATAAGATTAAATCATTATGAAAATTAGAATATATCGTATAAAATGATGGAAAAATACTATAGTCAAATAAATGTTTAATAATTGATATTACATAAGCACAAGCTAGACTGATAAGGTGAGAATTTATATAACTTGTGAGTAATGGTAAAAAAAGGATAGCACAAAAGATTGTAACCAACTGACACACTGTATGTATATAACTGAAAGAGGGTTTTATGTTTTGTTTGTATGTTTGTTGCAAAAAATAAAAACTTTGTTTTTAAAAAAAGTACTTTGAATTCCAAGAACTATACTCTTCAATTGCCTAAATACCAATCAATAGAATAGAATACTGTTCTATTTTATTCTGTTCTGTTCTGTTCTGTTCTGTTCTGTTCTGTTCTGTTCTACTCTACTCTACTCTACTCTACTCTACTCTACTCTACTCTATTCTATTCTATTCTATTCTAGGTTAGAGTTAAGGCCTGGTCCCACTGCACTTACGGATGCAAAGAGGATGTAAAACATTAAAAAAAGCTTGCCATCCATTGGAAAACGCTATGCATCCATTGTGTACTCATTGCATATGTGTTTCATATGCTCTATCCATCGAGCATCCGTCCACTGCAACTTCATCCGTGCAAGAAGTTTTGAGCTGCACAAAACTTTGTGAATGGATGAACTTTCCGCTGTGTACGATGTACATCCGTGACATATACGGGCAACAAACGTTCTATGTCTGTCATCATCCGTTAAACATCCGCTGTATCCTCTCTGCATCCTCTGCCCATCCCCTCAACTCACATCCGCTGCAGCTGAAAACTGAAAGAGGGAGGAAACGAAAGGTACACGGAACGTCTACACAGCGTTAGCAGCACGGAAATAGAAAGGATGTAAGCATATGCATCTTGTATATAAAGGATTAAAAATGGACAAAACGTTTGTATCTGGGATGTATCTCAGATATTTAGGATGTCTGGAGTTTGTCCAGAGTATGTAGAAGGACACCTCGCGGACAACCGATATTTCCTATAAAAAGGGGGAGAAAATCATCTGGATCTCAGTATGAGTCCAGCAGCCATGGTGTACAGACCTCTTCACCCTTGGTCTTGGTCTTCAACATCATCAATTGTTCTCCACCATGGATCATGACACAGTTCGTATGATAGCTGCGCTCATTCATCACCAGAACCAAAACCTGTTCAGAACTTTTACACAGAAGGAGAAGAAGGAGACGTCCAAGAGCTATGTGGGTCTGAGGATGGATCGTGAGAAGAATGGAGTTTAGACTGTATGACCAGTTGATGGTGGAGCTGAGGAATGAAGACCCTCGTGCATTCCATCACTTCATGAGGATGCCACCAGCCATGTTTGACAAACTTGTAGAGCATCTGAGATCCAGGTTGACCAAGCCTAGCACCAACTTCCGTCCCAACCTGGACCCTGGACTAAAGGTGGCACTGACTCTGCACCACCTGGCCTCTGGAACCACATGCAGAAACATGCAGTATGCCTGGAGGGTGCCACACAACAGCATCAGCAAAGAGGTCAGAGAAGTGGTGCAGGCCATCATAGAAGAATACGTGGAGGAGCTCCTCAAGTGCCCCACCACTGAAGAAGGCTGGAGGAAAGTTGCAGAGCAGTGGTATCAGAGGTGGAACGTTTCCCACACCGTTGGAGCCATAGATGGGAAACACGTGGCCTGCAAAGCTCCAGCCAACTCAAGGTTCACTTATTTCAACGACAAGGGCTTCTTCAGTATCATCCTCTTCGCCATGGTTGATGCTGACTACAAGTTCATCAACATCGATGCTTCAGGCAACGGGTCAGCTTCAGATGGCCAGGTATACATCGCAAGTGACCTCAAGGAGGGGCTGGAACGCAATCTCATCATGGGTTTTCCAGATACAGACCCCCTACCCAATGACACACAAGATGTGCACTACTTCATTGTGGGTGATGACGCGTTCTCCCTCAGGACCTACCTCATGAAGCTGTCACTTCAAGATACCTCACCCGTGAAGAGAGGATCTTCAACTACAGGCTGTCCAGGGCAAGACCAATGGTGGAGACCGCCTTTGGCATCCTGGCTAACAGGTTCCAGATACTTCTCACCACCATGCAGCATCACCCACAGACTGTGAGGAGCATCGTGGAAGCTTGCTGCATCCTGCACAATCTCATGCGCACCCGCTGCCCAGTGTTGCAGAACAGACTTATCGACCGTCATCAAGGGAATGGGGACATGGAACCTGGTGAATGGAGGCAAGGGCGAAACCTGATAGACACTGTGGATGTACAAGGCCCCAACAGAGCTTCACGTGAAGGAAAGAAGCAGCGCAACCTACTGAGACAGTGGTGCAACTCCCCAGCTGGAGCAGTGGAGTGGCAAGACGGGATGATAGATGATTGATTAATGGATGCTTCCTTGAGACTGTTGCATAACACTGATGAGATTGTGGCATGTATGTTGAGTGGTCCTACAATGAATAGGGAATTAATAAAGAGCTCTGCTTATTTTTAAATGTGTTGATCAGTGAATAAATTGTTATTGATAAAAAAGGTCCATATGTGTGGCAGCTGGGACGGTGGACCATACAGTCCCACTATGCTTGCACTGGAGGTTTATCTGTCCCACAACTATCCTTATCTATCCCACAAGCATGCAAAGTCTTAACCATTTTTTCAAAGATTTCACCAACACTTTATTAAGTAAAAAAATGAACCAAGTGTCTTAAGGAAAGATAACCTTTATTAACTTTCTTAGGTAAACTTTATGACTTTATTAAGAAAGCAAAATGAACCAGGTAAAGTGTCTTAAGCAAAGATAAACTTAACAAGTAAATAACTCAGTCTGTGAGACTTTTCTGAGTCATTCTGAGTCATGTACATGGTCTCAGCTGTTAAGCAGGCAGGCACTGTGAATGTGGCTGTGGCTTGAGTGCTGGTCTGAGGCACCATTGGGGTGCTTGGCCCCGAGGGTACAACAGGGGGTGGTGTGTTCAGGAAGCTGTCTGAGAGCTGACTCAGTCACGTGAAGTTGAGAGGCCCCTCATCAAGGACTTGAGATGTCAGGCCCAATACTGATGAGTATAGTGGAGCTGTCTGGTCTGCAGCTGGGTGCGGAGTGGCATCTGTGGCGTGCGATGAACCTGGGCCTGGACTGGGAAGATCTGTTTTTGCTGGTAGTCGTAGCCTTGGTAGGTGAGGGGCTGTTGAAAGCCATGGAAGGGCTGTGACATCGCCTGGGGTGGAGGAGCAGACCTGGACTGGGTAGGAGCAGCTTCAGCTGCGCCTTGAGGGTTGTGCAGAAGTGCTGTGATCTTCTCCTTCATCACCTGGTACTGGACCTCAGGCAGGTCCCTGAGGGTCTGGCTCACGTAGGTGATGAAGGGCTTCCGGTCCGAGGATGGTATGTTGCTGTGGACCAGCTGAGAGAGAAGTTCTGCGCTGGTCTTCATTATGTTCCTGATCTCCAACAGCACACTGTGGTCCTGGCCCTCCAGTCTGCCTCTCTGCCTGCATCCTCTGGAGCTGGGTGTGGGTGTGGGGGTGGGGGTGGGTTGGCTTCTGGTGGCTGCTACTTCTTCCTCCATTTGTGACATCAGGGCGTCATCCTCCATGGGATCCTCCAAGTCTGCCGGCATGGGGAGTGCAGCTGTCGGGGGGTCTCTGCCGTGGGGCCCTCTGAAGACACCTGCCTGGACAGGCTCGTTGGCTCCTGGCTGGAAGAGGACTGGCTGTCTGTGGGCTGTCTGAGGAAGAGAGGTCTCAGAGGGGCTGCTCCTCAGTGGCGGATCTCACCCTCCAGAAAACTGCACTTGGCCATGATGTACTTCTCCTGGTCAGTGAGCTTGACAGCGGCCTGCCCGGATTTCTTGAGGTGTAGTTTGCCATACCAGGTGTGCATGTGTTTCCACCATCCAAGGAGTACTTCTGCAGTGTACCCCAGGCTCTCTGCCTTGTCTCTCCAAGCTGCCTGCTTCTTCTTGGTGTTCCGATACAGTCTGTGGCCCTTTCTCCAGAGGTACTCGTTCTCCCTCAGCCATTCCAGCACCTCATCCTCATGCTCCTTGGAAACTGTGTACTGTTTCCTCTCTCCCTTCTCCTTCCCTTGCTTCTTCCTCCCTCTGGCAGGGGCTTCAGCAGGGCCTTCAGGGGCTTGAGCAGCAGGGCCTTCAGCAGCAGGGCTTTGAGGGCCTTGGGGCTGGTCTATCACAGCAGCAGCAGCAGCAGCAACAGCAGCTTCAGAGTCAGTGCCAGGGGGTGGGATGCTGGTTCTGGCCTTCTTGCCAGGGCTGGAACGAGTCGGCACGGGCTTCCTCTTGCCTGACTGACGAACCATGGTGTTCCTGCTAGATGTATGTGGCAGCACGTCTTTCCCCACTATGCTGACTGCATGCGTGCTGCATCCTTTTATATCTGCGGAGCTGATGCAATTCATACTCCCTGCATGCACAGTGAACACTCTGCATCTGATATACATACGCGCGGCATCCCCTTTGTTTCCTATAGGCATCCGTGATGCATCCGCTTCATCCGCTATGCATCTGCCCCTTCTGCTATGCGTCCGCTTCGAAATTCTCCACCGGAACCCCTTTGGATGTGTCATCCGCTTCCCTCCACTGTCATCTGCTAGGCTTCCTATGAACATCCGTTTAACATCCCTGCTACATATTACCCACATCCGTTCTTTTCCATTCTTTTCCGTTCTGTTTATGCAAATTTTCACCAGTTTTTGGAGCTGATGACAACGGATGGAGCCACCCCCGAAATTTTGCTCGTCTGCTATGTCCTTTATGCATACGTTTTGTGTCCGTCGGCCAGTGGGACCGGGCCTTAAGCAGATAACTGATAAATACAGATTCCACAAATAACCCTTTAGAAACCCACAGTTTTTGCCATGATTTCCAGAGTTGATCAAAATGAAGAAACTGAATTTTTGAGAAAGATACATTTGGTTCCATTGCTGTGCCATGGCTACTAATCCTTTCTGAAACAAGATTGAAAATAAATTCCTCTTCCCTCCAATCTTCTGCCTTTTATAGTTATAATGTATTTATTGCATTTATATCCTGTCTTTGCTCAGAGAGCTCAAGATGACTTAGTTGATGGGCTACGTTACTTTTATTTTCACAATCCATGGAAGGGAGGTTGAACTGGGAAAAAAAGGATAGACCATCAGTGAGCAACCTATTAAAATAGAGATTTAAACCTTGACTTGCCTGCTTAAAAGCCAGGATAGTATTTACACTATCCGACATTTACTTATTAAAATTCGGATTCTCAGGATACGAGATGCAACTGTTCTGTTCACTTTTTTAAATATCTTTATTCCCCTCTATCTGTTCTTTTTGTGTTTCCTGAATTAATGCCTGTCTTTTAAAGAGGCTTTTGTTCTTGCCTCCATTTTCCCTTTCTGTACCTGGGCCAATTCTAATTTTTCTTGAAGGAAATGGTATGGGCGGGGGGGAGGGAATCATCCATTTTCTTCTTTACTGTGACAAGACCAGACTATTTTTCCTCAAAACTATAGGTGGTAAATGGGTTCTGATTTTGGACTAGAATGGAGAGACCCAGATTCAAACTTACTCCCTCCCCTTGGCTAATAGAAGTTGCCTGGCTGACCTGAATCAATCACATGCTTTCAATCCAACCATCTCAGATTGAAGATGATTAAAATAATTGGAATATCTGTATATGTGTATCAAGATACATGTCCATGCATAGATGTGTATGTATACGTACATATATATACAAACTGAAAATCTCTGAGACTTTTAATTTTTCACTCTAACACAATGGTCGTCAACCAATGGGCCAGGGACCACTGGTGGTCCACGAGAAAATTTTGGTGGTCCACAGAGAAATGTTTCCCCCCCAGCACTCCCTCCAAAGCAATTAATCCAGGCTGTGTGGGAACACAAGGCTGTGCCACCCACATGGTCCGCCCACCTGCTGGCCCTCACCCTTCGGCCAAGTGCAAACCTTACCTTGAGTAAAGCCATGCGAACTGGAACTGGAAGGTAAGACCAACAATGGGAGAGGGAAATCCACCCTGGGGTGGCTTGCTGACATTGGTGGGAAAGTCGGTCCCATATTCCAGAGCTGCAGTAGTCACAAGACTGGCCCTTTGGTCATCCTGGAATAGCTCCTCTGATCCATAGCAGGCTGGTGCACCCAGGTGGAGGTGGGATGCTCTGGGATGACCAAAGGGCCAGTCCTGTGACTACTGCAGCTCTAGAAATTTGACCGACTTTCCCATCAACGTCAGCAAGCCACCATCAGTCAAAATTCATATTAGTGGTCTGTAGGATTTAAAATTATGAGTTTGGTGGTCCCTAAGGTCCAAAAGGTTGGTGTCCTCTGCTCTAATACATGTTTGTTTTATTAGAACCAGTCTATCAGATATCATGATGGCCAATGCAGGAAAGATTTATGTGGGCCAGAAAACAAGAAATCGAGAGTTCTTTTTCTGCTGATTTTTTTAAAAGTCAAACCTATTTCGCTTCACATTTTATACAATCGAACCTTACCATTTATTTCAACTTTCCCACAGAGATACAATTATTAATAATTGGTTGGTATCTTGTTTTTAACTATCTAGAACAATTTCACATCAAATTTTGTTTATGTGCTGATCGGCCAAAAAGGGTTATTCAATGACTATCTGTTCACCAGGGAATTTTATCTTGGAGTTTTACTCAAGGCTGTAGTAAGAATTGCTTGTAGGACTGAAAGATAACCAATTTTTTCACATGTGAATTGTTTTAAAAACACTTTGTCCAAAATATTTGAAAGTCAGAAAGAGCTGGGATGAAAAAATAAAATAGTTTATCCTTTAGGAGTGAGAGAAAAACATGGAGGAATAAGAAATTGTCCTTATTTGGAATTTTCAGTAGTAACAAACTTTTCAGCTCAATAAATGCATAGGATATTAAGCTGTCAAGCTGATTTGGACAAACCAAATTTGCTTTTTTCTTGCTTCTCCAACCTTATAATACCTCCTCATTCTATATATTTAAGAGCGAAATACCATTCACGCATCATCACAAAATCTCCAGAATTGTAAAGCCTACAAACTTAAAATTTAGCATGTATCTCTTAGCTTCTAGGTGCTCACTAAGGAAGGACTGTTTGAAATGACTATCAGAACATTAATATTTCATATATTTTTATCAACAAGCTCTGATGCTAGGGAGTTCTATTCCCCCTCCCCATCTGAAAAGAAATCTGTTCCAAATGCAAAACACAAGCAGAGGAGAGGAGTTTCAGTTTCAGTTTTAGTTTCACAGCACCAAGAAGCACACAACAGTTGAGTGAAGCCACACCCAAGCTCCTTGCTGTCTCCTTCTTGCTCACACAGCAAATACTGTTTTAGTTTCCAAATGGCCCTCAGTTCTCACACTCTGACAGGACACTAGCCAGACGAATGTTGATGGATGGTGGTAGGCAGAAGCAGAATTCCTCCCTCCTTATTTTCCTCCCCGCACTCTAAGCCTGACCACATAGTTTTGTAGAGAAGCACAGGTATCGAGCTAGTTTTTTATAGTTCTGAATCAAATGGTCATGATATACATTTTTTCTACCACCATAGGCAAAAAAAGCATACTAAGTAGACTTTGCTGTTAAAACTGGTAAAAGTCACTTCTTTCAAAAGATATGAATGGCAAATCTAAATTATTTTTGTATTTACAATGGAAGATTGTGTAGTTTTTGCAAAGATAACATCCCTGATATCTTTCTGTTTTATGAAAAAAGTGCAAAGTATATTTCTTTGGAAAAACAGGAGAAAACACAGTATCTAAATTATTCGACTTTTACCTCTTTGTTTATAAATACACATAAAACTGTAAGAGTTTGTGCTGTTGATGTGCTGTTAGATATACTGCATAATAGTATAAACACTTGGTCCAAGCTTCGGTGGTCCTGAAGGCCACCAATAATACAAGGAAAGGCTAGATTGATGCACTACTTCAATCACAATCCTACCATAGGCCATCTAGAAGCATGATAAAACAAAGAAAATGTAAAAACAAAATATTTCTGTAGTTACTTACCAAGCACATCTAAATTATATTAAAGTAACCAAAATAGTTGTACAATTCCCAAGGCATGTCACAACTTTTGAGCACCCCTAATGTTTGGAAATGGAAAGTTGAAAAATTTGACATACCCTAGCCTAGGCCTTAAGGAAGGAAGGTCAAACTCAAGGCCTGCAGGCTGGATCCAGGACATGGGGTGCTTACAGCTGGCTCATGGAGCCAATCTGGAAACTGCAAAGGACTGGCCCGTGGTGCCTTTGCCAGCAAAAACGGAGCTCAAGAGAGCTGTGCAAGGCCCTCCTGATCTGTTTTGTTCTGGCAGAGGGTTGCAGGAGACAGTCACAGCTGAAAATAGAGTCTGCAAAGGCCATATATAGCCCTCCCAAGTTCTGTTTTCACTGGCAGAGGGTTGCAGGAGGCAGTCACAGCTGAAAATGGAGCTTGGGAGTCCGTTTTCACTGGAAGAGCATCCAGGAGACCACAGGCACCCTGACACAAGTGACATCAAGTTGGCCATGTCTACCCTGGCCCTCCACATCAAGCACAATGTATGTATGTAGCCCCCAATGAAATCAAGTTTGACACCCCTGTTAAACAGATTAGAAGGGGTACAGATAATCTGCCTACTGCAGAATTCTCTGAAGCTGCAGCTCAACCAGCTTCACCCCAAATGAGAAAAATGAAGATGGTTCAAAATTCATCCAGTTCTATTGAGTCTTGCAGTGACTTCTTGAAGATGGGCAGACTTCTACTTCCTTAAGTATAATTGGAAGTATCAAAGAGGAGGTCACCATTATTTACATCAATTGACATGTCACCTTCCAAAAGACCTTGATCAGCCAGAAAGAAATGGACCTAATGTGCCAGCAACTCCACAAACAGTTCAAGGACTCTATCTACTTTCAGGGCCAACAAACTCAAACTCCTTCCAGATAATCTTGCGCTAGTGAACCTCAATCAACAAGATGTGTGCAGCAGGAGTCCAGCAAAGAGTAAGTTTTTCAAGTAATATTCACAGAGCCTTTCAAATGGCTTTCTGACCATCCTTTTTAAGAGGGATGGGTAATTTAAACAGGACCTACATGCAGTGATAACCCAATGCAGTATAACCTGAAAAATTAGGTTTTGCTCCACTTATTATGTTCAATCAGCTTCATCCTTCACCTTTTTCCAGCAGTGCCTTAGCCTTTCTTCTATCACTTCATTTCCCAAAGTTCACGCTAAGATCCACCTGTAGAGAAGCACCATGCAGGTACAATCCAATCAGTGGTGGGATTCAAAAGTTTTTACTACCAATTCTGTGGGCATGGCTTAGTGGACTAAGGTGGCATCCATATGACTGGGTGGGTGTGGCTTTTTTGCTACCCCCACCCATTTTTGGGAGCTTCCCTAGCCTCAGAGGAGCCTCGGGGGGGGGGGCATTTTTGCTCCCCTAAGGCTCCTCTGGGGTTCTGGAAGGAAAAAAAAAAAGAACATGAGAGAGGCATGCAGCACCCCCCCCCAAGCTCCATTTTGGGCGCTTCCTAGCCTCAGAGGAGCCTCTGGGGGACATTTTTGCTCCCCTAAGGCTCCTCTGAGGCTCAGGAAAGAAAAAACAGAGCATGGAAGGGGCGCATAGCACCCCTCCACCCCCCCTTCCATTTTGGGAACTTCCTAGCCTCAGAGGAGTCTCTGGGAGGCATATTTGCTCCCCTAAGGCTCCTCTGGGGCTCTGGAAGGCAAAAAATGCGAGGGGGCTGAGCTCCTCCCTCTATTTTTTGCCTTCCTGGACCTCAGCAAGGGGAATCCCTGCACAGCTGATCTATGCACAGCTGATTGTTGGGAAGGGGAAAAAAAGAAATACCTTAAGCGAATGTCAGGTGTATGGGTAAGTGAGCATTGGGCAGGAGGGCAACTGGATTGGGGGCATGGCCAGCCAGAACTTACTACTGGTTCGATGACCCATGCCAAATTCTTGCTACCGGTTTGTCCAATCTGGTGTGAACCGGCTGAATACCACCACTGAATCCAAGCTAGGACCTTTGACATTCTTTCATTCCAAAAAATGCCTAAAACCTTCGTCAAACCATCCATCTTCACTTAGGAACCTTCCCTAAGCACTCTTTGCAAGCCAATAGACCTTCAAGCATGAAGGGCAAACCAATCAAATGGGCCCTATCTATCCATAGCAGGATGTAGGTACAGAAAACTTTAATGATTTAAATCACCCTTAATTGATTTATCCATGACAAGGCACAAAGAAAAATATCTCCAAATTCAAACCCAGATTCCCACCATTTCAAAACAAAAAAACAGATCCAATATGTGACACCATTATGTGTTGGTTCCTCAGTGACTTAGCACAATTTTATTTATATTTCTCTTCGCATGAACATAAAATACCCATAGCAAACAGATAGCCTGTTGCTATTTTAGTGATCAGCATGGCCATTGAATGAAGTCCACACAGTTGGAAGTTGCCATAGCTGGAAAATATAGCTGGATTAGAGAGGCCCCATCAATTTAGTACTTTTATGATGCTTTTGTTTCTTTCTTGATCCACAGTCATTCACCATTGCTTTCAGAACTGTCCATGGGGCTTTCTATCCATTATACTCACAGCATATTCATTCTACTAGCATTTAAAATATGCTACTATATTCTACAGCTGAAAAAATATAATTCTTCCCTGGATGATAATGTTCACACAGTGGATTATTATCATTGTGTGAAATTTGCATGGTTCCCATTGATTGTGTGTGAATTAGCAAATGACACAGCTCTCATTCTAGCTTTCTGATGTTCTAAACCTCTCAGTTGGAGGTGTGTGTGTATGTGTATGTGTAGCTGGAAGACAGTAGACAATTACCAAGAAATTGGAGATGATTTATTATAAATGCTAAAGAGATAAAACTGACAAAAAATTTGGGAAATTCCTTTCATCCATAGAATTCCCATCCTTGAAGATAATTATCATGTGTCTGAATGCAGTCTTCCATCGTAGAATGAAAAGGATCTGCTATTGGTAAAAGGCATTGATTAGGGGAGTTGCAATGGTTCATGCTTGAGGGGTAGAAAATGCATAATAATCATATAATTGATGTGTGTTGTGTTCTCACACTGCTTTATAGGCATGGAGCTCATTCTCTATTCTGGTTAGGCAATGAGTAAAATCACTGGACAATTGGGTAATTCCAGGGTTGGACTACTGGGGGCTTGCAGGGGCTTGGGAGAGCTCCTAGCTGAGATTCTGCAGGGCTCAGAGAGCCCCCAATAACCTCAGAAAGACAAGCAGCAAGGGAAAGCTCTTTATAGGCTTAATTGAAATTCTGGGCATTCAGCCAAGAGCATTTCACTCCTTGTAAAAGTATTACAAGCTAGATAAACAATCCCCTCAGCACTTGCGAGGGAAAGCCATTGAGAAAATCAAATACCCTAGCCACTAGCCTCCAAGGAGATTATTTCCAATAATAAAAATCACGTAACTGACATTAACTGACCAGAAACTCCACTAAGACTCCAAGATCCCTTTCACAGTCACTTCTATTAAGCCTGGTTTCACCCAGTCTTTTTATTTAAGTATTAAATGCATGAAATAATAAACAATTTTTGGTATATATCTTTTTTTAGGTAATTAGAGCAAAGAAGCGATGTATAGTTGGCCACACCCACCAATCACATGACCACCCAGCCATGCCAACCCAGTCAGTCATTAGGGCAGAGGGCCCCTTGCTAAAAAATTTGAAGCCTACGCCTGGATAACTCCTTTCCTTTTTCTCCACCCCCCCCCCCCCCAAAAAAAAAAAAAAACCCTACTGTAGGAAGGAGGCCATGAAAGCAGCAACTGATCGGAATCCTTCTACAAATATCTATCTTTTTATATTGTCAAAGCCATGAAGCCAAAAGCACAAACTGGCTTGATTTCACTTTAGCTAAGTGACTTTTCCTCTCAGAAGAAGATTATCCATAATTTTGTTAGCTATACATTACTATTTTTCTTGCAATTACCTTGATTAGCTCACTCAGCTTTGTTCTGAAGAGACAGCAGAATGAGAAATATTTCCATTTGTGTGTGTGTGTGTGTGTGTGTTTCTTGTTTCAGTTTCTCAGAATCAATTTTTTTTTTTTTGTAACAAAAATGCCCTTGTCATTTCAGCCTCAGCAGGCGCAGCTTCACTGTTGTTCTGGATGTTTACCACACTTCTTTAATTTTTACATTTATACCCCCACTTTCCCATTTGTAATAAACACTCCAGTTTATATTTATGTAAAATAATCCAGCTATAAATCAGATCAATCCAGTTGAAACCAACATAAGAACTTCAAAACAAAAGTTTTGAAGTGCTTCAATTTAAGCCCATGTCACACTGAACCAACGGATGCAAAGAGGATGTAAAATGGACAAAAAATCTTGCCATCCGTTGGTTAATGCGATGTATCCATTCTGTACTCACTGCCTCCGTTTTGCTTCCTCTCTATCCGTCCAGCATCCGTTTATGGACGTTTCATCTGCTCCAAAAGTTTTGGGCTGACTAAAACTTTTGCGCGGAAAATGTATCCAGTTCGTCCATTCTGCATCCGCTACGCATCCGTTACGCATCTGTTACGCATCCGCTATATCTGCTTGGCGTCCGCTGCTCATCCGCGCAACTCGCATCCGCCCGGACGCAGGGAGGAAGCGGAACGGACGCAGAACAGATGCAGAACGGATGCAGAACGGATGCAGCATGGAAACAAAGCGTTTAAAGCGGAAAAAACATTTGCAGAGGGGACCTATCTCGGATATTAAGGATGTCTAGAGGACGCCTAGAGGATACAAAGGGACACCTATACTGCCTATAAAAAGGGGGAGCAACTCACTTTCAGAACAGCAGCCCACCTGTGCAGACCTCTGCAGCCTACATCTGACTCTTGCTCTCCCACAGCATCCAGTCATGTCCACCGTGGATCATAACACAGTCCTTTTGGCAGCCACCATCCTTCTGCAACAGTACGAAGCAATCTACAGGTTCTGTGAACTCTACTACGGGAAGAAAAGGAGGCGGCCAAGAAGCGTCTGGGTCCGAAAATGGATCGGGAGAAGAGCAGAGTACGGGCTGTACAACAAGCTGATGGTGGAGCTCAGGAACGAAGACACTCGGGCATTCCAGAACTTCATGAGGATGCCTCCAGCCATGTTTGACAAAGTTGTGGAGCGGCTGACACCCAGGTTGACCAAAGCAAACACCAACTTCCGGCCCAGCCTGGAACCTGGGCTCAAGGTGGCACTCACTCGGCGCCACCTGGCCTCAGGGACCACTTACAAAAGCATGCAGTACGGCTGGAGGGTGCCACCCAACACCATCAGCATTGTGGTCAGAGAAGTGGTGCAGGCCATCATCGAAGAATACAAGGAGGAGCTCCTCCAGTGCCCCTCCACTGTAGAAGGCTGGAAGAAAGTTGCAGAGCAGTGGTATCAGAGGTGGAACTTCCCCCACACCGTTGGAGCCATCGATGGCAAGCACGTGGCCTGCAAAGCTCCAGCCAAGTCGGGGTCCACTTATTTCAACTACAAGGGCTTCTTCAGCATCATCCTCTTTGCCATGGTCGATGCTGACTACAAGTTCATGTACATCGATGCTTCAGGCAATGGGTCAGCTTCAGATGCCCAGGTATACAACGCCAGTCACCTCAAGGAGGGGCTGGAAGGAAACCTCATCATGGGCTTCCCAGATCCAGACCCCCTGCCCAACAACACGCAAGATGTGCCCTACTTCATTGTGGGGGATGACCCCTTCTCCCTCAGAACCTACCTCATGAAGCCCTACACCTCCAGACTCCTCACCCGTGAAGAGAGGATCTTCAACAACAGGCTGTCCAGGGCAAGGCGGGTGGTGGAGAACGCCTTTGGCATCCTGGCCAACAGGTTCCAGGTACTTCTCACCACCATGCAGCATCACCCAGAGACCGTCAGGAGGATTGTGGAAGCTTGCTGCATCCTGCACAATCTCATGCGCACCCACTACCCAGTGTTGCAGAACAGGCTCGTGGACCATCAACAAAGCAATGGGGACATGGAGCCTGGGGAATGGAGGCAAGGGCGAAACCTGATCGACACTCAGGATGTGCAAGGCCACAACAGAGTCTCACGGGAAGGGAAGAAGCAGCGCAACCTCCTGAAACACTGGTGCAACTCCCCAGCTGGAGCGATGGAGTGGCAAGACAGGATGGTAGATGCTTAATGGATGCTTCCTTCTGCCTGTCTCATCACACGGATGAGATTGGGCCATGTATGTTGGGTGGGCCTACAATAAACAGGGCGTTTAATAAAGAGTTGTGTTTATGTTGACATGTGTGGCCATAGGTGTGGCACCTGGGAGGGTGGACCATACAGTCCCACTATGCTTGCACTGGAGGTTTATCTATCCCACAGCTGTTAGCCATCCCAAAGGTATCCCTGCTCATTCCACAGGTATCCCTGCCCACCCCACTGCTATCTTAACCCATCCCACAAGCATGCAAAGGCTTAAGCCAATTCTAAAAGTTTCCACCAAGACTTTATTAAAAAAAAAAAAGAAATGAAGCAAGTGTGTAAATCAAAGATAAACTTTATTGAACAACAAGCTGTAAAAAAAAAAATGACCCAAGTCAAGTGTCCAAATAAAGTCCACAGGTAGCCAGCTACCCGGTCTCTGGCACTCTTCTTGGTCACTCGGAGGTGTGCCCAGTCTCAGGGGTGAAGGGTCCAGGTGCTGTGGAGGTGGCTGGTGCTGGAGTGCTGGTCTGAAGCACCACTGGGGTGCCTGGCCCCGAGACGACAACAGGGGACGGTGTGTTGAGGAAGCTCTCGGACAGCTGGCTCAGCCCCGTGATGCTGAGAGGTCCTTCCTCCATGCCATGGGGTGTCAGCCCCAGTACTGATGACAGATGTACTGAGGCCAGGCTTGGCTGTGGGGTGGAGGAAGGAGTACTGTAGTGAGGCTGTCTGCTCTGCAGCTGGGTGAGGACTGGCCTGGGTGGCATCGCTGTCGTCGGTGGTATCATTGGCGTGGGTGGCATCGGTGGCATCAGTGAAACAGGTGGCAACGGTGTCGCCCGATGTCTCTGTCCCTGGACTGGGAAGGGCTGCTGCCTGTGCTGCTGAACCTCCTGGTAGCCCTAGCCCTGGTAGTTGAGGGCCTGTGGGAAGCCTTGGAATGGGAGGGATATCACCTGGGGTGGAGGAGCAGGCCTGGACTGGGTGGGAGCAGGTTCCTCTGGGTCTGGAGGGTTGTGAAGCAGCTTGGTGATCTGGTGCTTCACCTGCTGGTACTGTGGATCTGCCATTTCCTTGAGGGTCTGGTTGACAGAGGTGAGGAAGGGCTTGCGATTGGAGGAGGAGGAGTCAGTGTGGACCAGCTGAGAGAGGAGATCTATGCTGGTCCAGATGGTGTCCCTGATCTCCAGCAGGACATTGTGGCTCTGCCCCTCCAGCTGTCCGGCTCTCTGCCTTTCTGTGGAGGCGGAGCTGGGGGGGGGTGGATGCAGCTAGGAGTGTGGTGGACTCGATGTCTCCTTTCTCCCACCGCACCAGGGAGTCCTCTACGCACTCCACCATGCTTACCACACCAGTCTGTGGGTTCTCCGCCGTGGCACGCTCCACAGAAACCTGCCTGGAGACAGGGACTGACTCTCGGCCGGAAGAGGACTGGGTGGCAGCAGGCTGCCAGAGAGAGAGGGTCATTAGAGAGGCTGCTGGTGCTCCTCGGTGGTGGACCTCAACCTCCAGGAAGCTGCACCTGGCCATGACGTAGGTCTCTCTGTCTGTCAGCTTCACAGTGGCCTGGCCAGATTTCTTCAGGTGCAGCTTCCCGTACCAGGTGTGCATGTGCTTCCACCAGCCGAGGAGCACCTCCGAAGTGTAACCCATACTCTCCGCCCTCTCTTTCTAAGCAGCCTGCTTCCTTTTGGTGTCCCTGTACAGCCGGTGTCCATTTTGCCACAGATAGTCGTTCTCTCTCAGCCACTCTAGCACCTCATCCTCTTGCGCCTCCGCAATGGAGTATTGCCTCCTCTCCCGTTGTCACATACGCCTCTTCCTCCCTTTGGCAGGACCAGATGGGCCCTCATCAGAGGGGCTCCCAGGTAGTAGGGGCTGCTCCTCCACACCATCACCAGCAGCACCAGCAGAATCATCATCATCATCATCATCATCATCATCATCATCATCATCATCCTCACCAGCAGGATCATCATCATCATCATCAGCAGCAGCAGCAGCAGCAGCAGGAACAGCAGGACCAGGATCAGCAGCAGTAGAGTAAGCACCAGCAGGGCCAGCAAGTCCAGGAACACGAGCAAGACCAGGAGCATGAGCAGGACGAGCAAGACCAGGAGCATGAGCAGGACGAGCAAGTCCAGGAGCACGAGCAGGTCGAGCAGGACCAGCAGGACCAGGAGCAGATTCAACAGAGTAAGCACCAGCAGAAGCCCCAGCACCAGCAGAAGCACCACCGCCAGGAGCAGCTTCAGCAGAAGCCCCAGCAGAAGCAGAGTCAGGGGCAGGGGGCGGGAGGTTGGCCCTGTCCCTCTTGCCAGGGATGGCGGCAGGTTGCCGAGGCTTTCGCTTTCTCCCCATGGTTGTGGGGTTGCTGGCTGGCAGAGAGGCTGGCAGGCACCAAGGCTGGCAGAAAGGCTGGCAGAAAGCCTGACAGGAAGGCAGGCAGGCAGGCAGGCACCAAGGCTGGCTGGAAGGCAGGCTGGCAGGGCAGGCAAGGAACTCGAAGTGTCCAGCAGCAGGTCTTTCCTCGGAATGCTGGCCACGTGCGAGCTGCTTCCCTTTATATCTGGGGGGCTTACATAATACTTCCCCCCCGCATGCGCAATTAACGCTCGACATCCGTTCCGCTTCCGCTGTGCATCCACTAGGCTTCCGCTGTGCATCCTCTTTATCCGCTAGGCTTCCACTGTGCATCCGCTTCACCCGTTTGGCGTCCGCTCTGCATCCGCTGTATCTGTTCCGCATCCGCTTCGCTGAGGCCCCCCAGAAGCCCTGCGGTTGCGCCATCCGCTCCCATCCGCTTCTATCTGCTAGGCTTCTGTTCCGCATCTGCTTTGCATCCGCCCTGCGTCCTCCCCGCGTCCGTGTTATCCGCTCCAGTTATGCAAATTTTTGCCCCTTTTGAGAGCAGATAACAACGGATGGAACATTTTGCTCGTCCATTGTGTCCGTTTTGCATCCGTTGGCCAGTGTGACATGGGCTTTAACTTGTTCTGTTTGCTTCTTGTTAGTTGAACTAGTGGATGAAGAGTAATTTGAATAGCCTATTAAATGCTCTCATGTCAAATTTTGCCCCGGAAGTGGGCTGTTTTTAACTCATTCCCCCCCCATCCCACTTTCCATCATTTTATACAACAAAACAGAGGCAATAAGATATGTATGGAAATGAAATAAGGAAACAAGAAACCTTCATTAACTTCTATTCCCACATAATAGAGCCTGACATTGGAAAGAAGGCTATTGCAGATGAGTTAATTAATTAGTACTCATCACTAATCTTCCAGCCACTAATCTTCAGCAGAATGCAATACAAGTAGTCCTTGGCTTATGGCTGCAGTTGGGAGCATAATTTCTATTGCTAAGCAAGGCAGTTGTTAAGTGAATCATGCCGAATTTACAACCTTTTTTGTCTCACTGTTTAAGTGCAGTTGTTAATTGAATTGTACAATCATTAAGCGACTCCAGCTTCCTGCATGAACTTTCTTTGCAAGAAGCTGGCTGGGAAGGTCACAAATAAGCAATCACATGACCTTAGGATCGTAAATAGATCTGGTTACCAAGTCTCCAAATTTTGATTATGTGACCATGGGGTTGCTATGATGTTCACAAGTGCAAGAATTGTGTCATGCCCCTCGTGGAGACTGACTTTGAGGGAGAGGAGGAACAGCCAACAGGGAGTGGAAGTGTGGCTCCCAAGGTTGTGGAGGAGTCTGGGGAAGGGCAGAGGTCGGCTGAGCAATCAGAGGAGGACTCAGGCCCATCCCTCTCCATCCTAGGGCCCACAGGGAGGAGAGGATAAGGGAGAGACGTGGTCTATTCAGGAGGAGAGGGCTTTGATCCTTTCCATGGATGCAGCTGTGACAACTGAACAAGAGGATGGGCTTGAGTACAGGCAAACGCTGGAAGCAAAGCATGGAAATATCTCTAGTTTATGGTTCCTCTCTGAGTTTGGTGTCCTTCCCAGAGTGTGTTCTGTTATCTGTGGACATCCTCCAGCCTTATCTTGCCTGGTTTGTGTTGCTTTTTTCCTTCTTCTTGTAACTGTATGGGAGTTTTTTGTCTTCCATCAAGGATATTCAGAGCTTGGAAGCAAAGTGAAGGAATAAAAGGGGCTTCACCTGTTTTCTGTGGCTGTATTTGTTTTCTATCCCACCCTGGGTCATCACAGATTGGTTATAAGTCTGTTTTATTTTTCAATGTTGTTGAAACTACAAACAGTCCCAAGATGAATGGTTGTAAGTCACAGACTACCTGTATACAGGTACACCTGACAGTTTAACATAAATCTTTTATTTAATGTTAGGAAGTGCCTTTGATCAAGAGGACCAATTTGCAAGCAACCTAGAAAAAGCTTTATGCTTAGTTCTCGGGTAATCAAAGAAAAATCAATTACCTTAAAACTGCTAAGTCCGTTTAATTTAGAAACATCCCCTATTTCACCCTTTCCAGATCCACCCAGCAAATGAACTGCAGGGGGATTTGGATGTGTGGGAATGGAACTTGGGAAAGCTTTCTTTCAAATAAGTAAGTAAGTAAATGAATAAACGAATAAATAAAATAGGCCTTTTCTATATCATCTGAATGGGCTTCATAGAATCTTTCATTAGGATAAATGAAAAAATTGTCTGATGGTGAGAATATTAACAGATAATACAAACTTTCCCCCCCATCCTATGATTGTGCTTCGAAAGTGTTAAGCTC
Source organism: Laticauda colubrina (assembly GCA_015471245.1). Classification (NCBI taxonomy): domain Eukaryota; kingdom Metazoa; phylum Chordata; class Lepidosauria; order Squamata; family Elapidae; genus Laticauda; species Laticauda colubrina. The sequence goes on along the minus strand of BLBF01000007.1, from coordinate 38,790,491 downwards.
TGTAATTTATCAGCATTTTTAAGTAAAGCTTATGATGGAGCAAAGGGTTAAACTGTGCCATAATTTGAAAGCAAGGGGTCTGGGAGGCTGTGGGTCAAGTACAACCTTAATATCACCAGGGAGGAATTTATCTCTGTTCTCCACTTCATATTTGCCTTTTTTTTTAAAAGAAGCATAAATTTTAAAAAAGGTTTATCTTTAAAAACAGTGTCCTGTGTAGAACTTTTCAATAATGGACCAGATCCAGCCTCTGGGATGCTTCCAAGCAAACTGCACATTGTGCATCGTTCCCAGAATTTTATTAGCAATGATGTCTTCCATTTATAATGCTCCCATGGTTTCTGATGCTTTTTCCCTCTTATAAGACCTCTTGCCTTATAGGAGAAGGAGAGGAGGGGAGAGAGACGAGAGGGGAGCAATGTTTTTTTAATGACATACCCATAGAAACTCTAATTAGAAGAATTCACTTGTTCATATTTTTTCAGCAAGGTTTCTGGAAATCTACATCCTCTCAAATTTGGGCTGACTTCCTTAGAAGACAGGCATTAACTCAGACTATATACTGATATTTATGTACTTGAGATCATCGTTCAGATCCCAAATCAAATCTTATTATCTCCATAAAACTAACCTGCTTTTTGATTTACCAAAACCTTAATTTTAATGGTTTCTTTAAAGCAACATCATGTAATTTTAGGCTGGAATAGAGGCTTGAAAGAGGTTGATGTGTTTAATAACTTTATTGTGCTCATATGAGAACTGAAGTCTGCTCAGCCCTGGAAGAAAGTAAGGAAAGGGATTAGATCTG
>BLBF01000007.1:38762383-38789673 GCA_015471245.1 Laticauda colubrina | reverse complement strand
ACAGAAATTTTGAGTAGTTTGGAGAACCAGCAACTACCACCTCTGACTGCCCCTGCCCCCATCTATTATCTGCCTCCCGAGTCCCAGCTGATCTTCTGGGTCTTCTTTTGTTGCCCTGCCCAGGAAAACAGAGCTGGAAACCAGGTTAGTGGGGTGGGGAGGGAATGGGGGTTTTGCAGTAACTTTCCCCTGCCACACCCACCAAGTCACATTCACCAAGCCATGCCCTAAAAAAAATTTGAATCCCACCACTGGTATGGGTGTATAGTTTACTTACAGCTATCGTTATAGTCCCATAGTTATAGACTATAGTTAAGAACCCTAGAGAATTGTTCTCAACAAGTTGATGTTTCCTGAGTATAAAAACCCAATGTTGCATCACTCTTTCCCCTCAACTACTATACTGAGGAGGCCTGGGGGAGAAAAGATCTTTGGACCTTAGAGAACAAGCAACATCTCCCATCCGTGCTTCTCTCAAGTTAATATACCAAGCATGAGATAATAAGTGAGCCGGTGATAGTATACCAACGTAAAGCCCATGTCACACTGAACCAACAGATGCAAAGAGGATGTAAAATGGACAAAAAAGCTTGCCATCCATTGGAAAATGCGATGTACTCACTGCCTCCGTTTTGCTTCCTCTCTATCCGTCCAGCATCCGTCTATTGACGTTTCATCTGCTCAGAAAGTTTTGGGCTGCCCAAAACTTTTGTGCGGAAAATGTATCCAATGCGTCCATTCTGCATCCGCTACGCATCCATTCTGCATCCGTTACACATCCGCGATATCCGCTAGGCATCCGTTCCGCATCCACGCAACTCGCATCCGCTCAGATGCAGGGAGGAAGCGGAACGGATGCAGAACGGATGCAGAACGGATGCAGCACGGAAACAAAGCATTTGAAGCGGAAAAAACGTTCGCAGAGGGGACCTATCTCGGATATTAAGGATGCCTAGAGGATGCCTAGCGGAAAACCTATATTTCCTATAAAAAGGGGGAACAACTCATCTGCATCTCACTTTCAGAACAGCAGCCCAGCGGTGCAGACCTCTGCAGCCTTCATCTGACTCTTCCTCTTCCACAGCATCCAGTCATGTCCACCGTGGATTGCAGCAAAGTCCTTTCGGCAGCCACCATCGTTCTGCAACAGTGCGAAGCCATCTGCAGGCTCTGTGAACTCTACTGCGAGAAGAAAAAGAGGCAGCCAAAAAGAGTCTGGGTCCGAAGATGGTTCGCCAGAAGAGCAGAGGATGAACTGTACAGCAAGCTGATGGTGGAGCTCAGGAATGAAGACACTCGGGCGTTCTAGATCTTCATGAGGATGGCTCCAGCCATGTTTGACGAAGTTGTGGAGAGGCTGACACCCAGGTTGACCAAGCAGAGCACCAGCTTCCGGCCCAGCCTGGAACCTGGGCTCAAGGTGGCACTCACTCTGCACCACCTGGCCTCCGGGACCACCTACAGGAGCATGCAGTACAGCTGGAGGGTGCCATCCAACACCATCAGCATTGTGGTCAGAGAAGTGGTGCAGGCCATCATCGAAGAATACAAGGAGGAGCTCCTCCAGTACCCCTCCACTGAAGAAGGATGGAAGAAAGTTGCAGAGCAGTGGTATCAGAAGTGGAACTTCCCCCACACTGTTGGAGCCATAGATGGCAAGCACGTGGCCTGCAAATCTCCACCCAACTCAGGGTCCACTTATTTCAACTCCAAGGGCTTCTTCAGCATCATCCTCTTCACCATGGTTGATGCTGACTACAAGTTCATGTACATTGATGCTTCAGGCAATGACTCATCTTCAGATGCCCAGGTATAAAACGCCAGTGTCCTCAAGGAGGGGCTGGAACGCAACCTCATTGTGGACATCCAAGATCCAGACCCGCTGCCCAATGACACGCAAGATGTGCCCTACTTTATCGTGGGAGATGACGCCTTCTCCCTCACAACCTACCTCATGACGCCCTACACCTCCAGATGCCTCACCCGTAAAGAGAGGATCTTCAACTACAGGCTGTCCAGGGCAAGGCGGGTGGTGGACAATGCCTTTGGCATCCTGGCCAACAGGTTCCAGGTACTTCTCACCACCATGCAACATAGCCCAGAAACCGTGAGGAGGATCATGGAAGCTTGCTGCATCCTGCACAATCTCATGCGCACCCGCTACCCAGTGTTACAGGACAGGCTTGTGGACTATCAGCAAGGCAATGGGGACATGGAGCCTGAGGAATGGAGGCAAGGGCGAAACCTGAAAGACACTGTGGATGTGCAAGGCCCCAACAGAGCCTCATGTGAAGGGAAGAAGCAGCGCAACCTCCTGAGACGCTGATGCAACTCCCCAGCTGGAGCAGTGGATTGGCAAGACAGGATAGTAGATGCTTAATGGATGCTTCCTTCAGCCTGTCTCCTCACACGGATGAGATTGGGCCATGTATGTTGGGTGGGCCTACAATGAACAGGGCATTTAATAAAGAGTTGTGTTTATGTTGACATGTGTGGATGATTATTACATTATTATTGATAATAAAGGGCCATAGGTGTTGCACCTGGGAGGGTGGACCATACAGTCCCACTATGCTTGCGCTGGAGGTTTATCTATCCCACAGCTATTACCCATCCCAAAGGTATCCCTGCTCATTCCTAGGTATCCCTGCCCACCCCACTGCTATCTTAACCCATCCCACAAGCATGCAAAGGCTTAAACCATTTGTAAAAGTTTCCACCAAGACTTTATTAAAAAAAAAGAAATGAAGCAAGTGTGTGAATCATAAATAGACTTTATTAACAACAAGCTATGAAACAAAAATGAGTCTCTGGCACTCCTCTTGGTCGCTCAGTCTCAGGGGTGAAGGGTCCAGGTGCTGTGGAGGTGGCCGGTGCTGGAGTGCTTGTCATCAGCTCCTCCAGAAGCAGAAGCAGCAGAAGCCCCAGCCCCGGAAGAGTGAGCCCGTGCTGCAGAAGCCCCAGCAGAACCGGAGTGAGGGCCAGGGGGTGGGATGGTAGCCCTGTCCCTCTTGCCAGGGCTAGCAGCAGATGGCTGAGGCTTGCTGTGCTTCCGCATGGTTGTGGGTTGCTGGCTGGCAGGGAGGCTGGCAGGGAGGCAGGCACCAAGGCTGGCAGGAAGGCAGACAGCAAGGCTGGCAGGAAGGCTTGCAGGCAGGCAGGCACCAAGGCTGGCAGGCAGACATGAACCAAGGATGGCAGGAAGGCAGGCAGCAAGGCTGGCAGGCAGGCTGGCTGGCAGCAAGGCTTGCAGGCAGGCTGGCACCAAGGCTGGCAGGGAGACTGGCACCAAGGCTGGCAGGGAGGCTGGCAGCAAGGCTTGCAGGCAGACATGCAGGCAGGGCAGGCAAGGCAGCCAATCCGTCCGGCAGCAGGTCTTTCCTCTGAATGGCGACCTGCTTCCGAGCTGCTTCTGTTATATCCGCGGGGCTGACGCAATGCATCCTCCCCGCATGCGCAATTAATGTCAGGCATCCATTAGGCTTCCGCTGTGCATCCGCTGTGCATCCGCTTCATCCACTAGGCTTCCGCTGTGCATCCGCTGTGCATCCGCTTCATCCACTAGGCTTCCGCTCTGCATCTGCTCTTTCCATTCCACGTCCGCTTTGCTGCGGCCCCCCAGAAGCCTAGCGGACGTGCCATCCGCTCCCATCCACTTCCATCCACTGGGCTTCCATTCCGCATCCGCTTTGCATCCGCCCCGCATCCTCCACACGTCCGTGTTATCCGCTCCAGTTATGCAAATTTTTGCCTCTTTTGAGAGCGGATAACAACGGATGGAACATTTTGCTCGTCCGCTGTGTCCTTTTTGCATCCGTTGGGCGGTGTGACATGGGCTTAAGATAATAGAATGCAGTTTGATGAATTCAAATGAGCTATTTAACATTACATGGATATCTTCTCAGTCTACTTTTTTCTGTGGGGATCAAGATAAATTTTAATCATGCGTAACTTTGCTGTAACAGTGTCTCCTTATAATGGATCCTAGTGGCCCAGTGTCTACAGATAAGCAAAATTAAAAGAAGAAAAAAGTCTGCTTCAATGTCTTGGAAATCATTGCTGTTGTTCTCTTTGATTTTAACTGTTGCTGATAATGTGCTATTTTGATAATGTGCTATCAAAACAGCTACCTAATGTGGTGCAGTGTTAAAAAAGATGATGGATGTAAAGGGTAGATATCACTGTGCCAATTCTACTTCAACTTAATGACATAATAAGAAAGTAGTGAAGTTGCTGGCACATCCCTCCAGTTTTAAATTCTGGACAATTTCAGTAACATATGAAACAATCACACAAAATTTCCATTGTCAATTATGTTGGGAAGCTGTAGTGTAACATTCAGTTTATTCTCATGATCCCTTACCCTGGCAAGATAAAACCTAACAGGATTCATGTCGCTTAGAATTGCTTTGGATAGGGAGATTAACACATATAACAAATAAATAAAATTCAGGATATATATTAGCTCTACCACCGAGAGCCAACCAGTTGACCAGTTAAGACAAAAGGTGCAGGAGCTTAAGAGATTTCTAATTTGGTCATGGCAACATTGCCAAATATGATACTTACAGTAAGATCTCAGATGATCTGTAATACTAGGACTTCGTGCAATTAGAAGACTTGTCTGGAGGTAATGCGTTCTCCATGGGGTAGAGAAAATAACTGTACAAATATTCTTGAGATAGTGTTATGAATCAGAATCAGAATAGAGCTGGAAGGGACCTTGGTGGTGTTCTAGTCCAAACCCCTGCACAGGCAGGAGATCCTATACTATTTCAGACAAGTGACCGTCCAGTCTTTTCTTCAAAACCTTCAGTGATGAAGCACCCACAATGTCTGAAGGCAAGCTGTTCCACTGGTTGAATCTAATAGAATGGAATGGAATGGAATGGAATGGAATGGAATGGAATGGAATGGAATAGAATAGAATAGAATAGAATAGAATAGAATAGAATAGAATAGAATAGAATAGAATAGAATTCTTTATTGGCCAAGTGTGATTGGATATACAAGAAATTTTTCTTGGTGCAAATGCTCTCAGTGTACATAAAAGAAAAGATACATTCGTCAAGAGTCAAGAATCATCAGGTACAACACTTAATAATAGTCATAGGGTACAATAAGCAATTAAATCATACGAGGAAACAGTCAATATAAATCGTAAGGAAACAAGTGACAAAGTTACAGTCACAAGTTAATTGTCCTCACTGTTAGGAAGTTTCTCCTTAATTCCAGGTTGCTTCCCTCCATGATTATTTTCCATCCATTGTTTCTTGTCCTGCCCTCTGGTGCTTTGGAAAATAAATCGATCCCCCTCATCTTTGTGGCAGCCTGTCAAATACTGGAATACTGCTATCATCTCACCCCCAGTCCTCCTTTTCTCTAGACTAGCCAAACCCATATCCTGCAACCATCCCCCATATATTTTAGTCTCCAGGCCTTTAATCATTTTAGTTACTCTTCTTTGCACTTTTTTCAAAGTCTCAATATCTTTTTTGTTATATGGTGACCAAAACTGGATGCAGTATTCCAGGTTTAATCTTACTAAGGCTTCGTAAAGCAATATTAATAGTTCACATAATTTTGATTATATGCCTCTGTTTATACAACCAAGGATTGTATTAGGTTTTTTTTGGCTGCTACCGTACACTGCTGACTCATGTCACTTACTGTTTTTGAGCCAGGTTTCACCTAATCTGTACTGTACTTGTACCTTTGGTTTTTCCTACCCAGGTGTAAAACCTTACTTTTCTCCACATTAAATTTCAATTTTGTTGGATGGGCCCCATTGTTCAAGTCTGTCAAGATCTTTTTGGATCCTGAGCTTGTCCTCTGGGACATTGGCACAATAACAGAGTTTTAGTGCATAGAATCTAATTTAGATATTAGGCCTTTTTTAGGATCAATTATTTTGGGATAATGTTTAACTCAGGAGGAGCAGCAAAACTACCAATAAAGAAATAGTGTTGAGTGTGTGTCTGTGTTTTTGCTCCTATTCTCTGGTCTAGAAATTTCTGACATCCAGTATTATGAATTGTTTCCCAGGTTTCTGATTGCTTCTATTGCATTACATACTTCTTTCCTAAGCTCACCATTGATCTTGCATTAGCCCAACAAACCAAACGTGGTGTTCAGCAGGTTCTGACCAGTTCTAGAGAACCAGTAGCAGAAATTTTGAGTAGTTTGGAGAACCAGCAACTACCACCTCTGACTGGCCCTGCCCCCATCTATTCTCTGCCTCCCGAATCCCAGCTGATCAACTGTGTCTTTTTTTTTGTTGCCCTGCACAGGAGAACAGAGCTGGAAAGCAGGTTAGTGGGATGGGGAGGGAATGGGATTTTGTAGTAACCTTCCCCCAGGAGTCGAGTGGGAATGGGGATTTTGCAGTATCCTTCCCCTGTCACTCCCACCAAGCCACACCATGCCCACTAAGCCATGCCCACAGAATCAGTAGTAAAAAAAATGGAATCCCACTACTGCAACAAACCATATGTGACCCAAATTGTATCTGCTACCTGACCGTCTATTACAAGATCACAGCATCATATCTGCAACTGTGCAATATTATTCGATTTCCCTTTGCTGAGTAATAGTGTAAAGAAAGAGAAGACAGAGGGAAATTGCTCTTTTGAAAAGTCAAATGCAGTTATGTCATGAACCACTTTAAAATTTACATATACTCATGGCAACCAGACCCTGAGAAAGGAATTGCTCTCTTTTGCTTTATTGCTACTAGCAGATATTATTGGAAGCCTAAATGAGAAGAATACGTCATATTGGCAGGCTTCTATCTTCCATTCTTTACAGAATATATTAAGAACTTCCTGTGTGAAGTTTCCAGGCTGCATTTTAAACAAATACCTACAACATGTTTCAAGCTACGCACAATGGCAAATGACTTCTGAAAACTTGCCAAGGAAACCCCAGGGACTTGTTCAATGCTGACTTGAAGGCACTTTGGGGTTTTTCTTCACCAAATGCTTTCATTTGTCTTAGATTTCAAGTACCGTGGGAGGAGGAGCCTGCATTTGCAAGCAACCGGGTAAGTTGAGCAGCTTGCCTGGATTTAAACAAATGTGTGTGCTCAGTACATCAGCAATGAATCTTTTAGTGAGAGGGGATGTTAAGGTAAAGGAAATTATATTTCTTCTCACTCTTGCCAGCAAACAAAAAGGAGCCTAAGGGACAGTGGTGGGATTCAATTTTTTTTTTTAACTACCGGTTCTGTGGGCGTGGCTTGGTAGGTGTGGCAGGAGAAGGATACTGTAAAATCTCCATTCCCACTCCACTCCTGGAGGAAGGTTACTGCAAAATTCCCATTCCCTCCCCTCCCCACTAACCTGCTTTCCAGCTCTGTTCTCCTGTGCAGGGCAGTAAAAGAAGATCCAGCCAATCAGCTGGGACTTGGGAGACAGAGAATAGATGGGGGTGGGGTCAGTCAGAGGTAGTATTTGCCAATTCTCTGAACTCCTCCAAATTTCCAGAACTGGTCAGAACCTGCTGAATACCACCTCTCCTAAAGGAGAAGCATTAGGCAGGACAGAAGGTTCTCAGGAGGAACAGAGATCTCTGCACAGCAATAATAATAAGGCCTTTAGTTAGTGACCAAATCCAGCTATCCAGATAATCCAGGCCTTCATCCTTGAAGCTGGAATGGCAATGTACATGCCGCTGGGCACTAAAGAATTTATGCTTTTAAAAAGAGCTAAACATTTTTTTTCAATTGTTGGCATTTGTTGGAGAATCATATAAAGGTGCTCCTTGACTTACAGCAGTTTATTTAGTGACTGTTCAACATTACAACGGCACTGAAAAAAGCAGCTTACAACCAGTTTTTCACACTTATGACCATTGCAGCACGGTCATGTGATCAAAATTCAGACATGTGGCAACTGGCTTCTATTTATGACAAATGCCGTGTCCCAGGGAGGGTCATGTGGTCACGCTTTTGCCACCTTCTGACAAGTAAAATACACGGGGAAGCCATATTTACTTAAAAGCTATGTTATTAGCTTAACAACTGCAATAATTCACTTAACAACTGTGGCAAGAAAGGTCATAAAATAGGACAAAATGCACTTAACCAATGTATTGCCCAGCAACAGAAATGTTGGGCTCAATTGCAATCACAAGTTGAGGATGACCTGTATAGTATCACTACTAATTTGCTGTTCAAATATATCCTCAATGTAAACCCTGAAGCTGACTTGACAGAAGCCACCTTGACAGTTTCAGGATTGCAGCTGAAGGAACAGGGAGGGTGTAGAGTTCACGAAGAATGAGACCGGACACCAGTGTAACTTCAGCTCTTTTATTTAGTTCTGAAAATCCGTCTGAGCCACGAGTCGCGGCAGCCCTTTTTATAGATAGGCTGCTCACGGCTTGTGGCCAGTGATGACTCCTTGATTCTCCTGCCGCTGAGCTGGCCAATCATAGGCCAGCTATTATTGGCCAATCAGCTTTCAGTGTTTGTTAACCAATAGGAATAGACTATTTGAAGTATGTTAATATGGAACACCCCTCCCCTCTTGGAATGGTCCTACCTTACGTAGTCACGAAAGTAGGCAGGGCTTTTTGGTTGTCTAGTTGACCTGCACAGTTTAGTTGTGTTGTCGTCTTCGGCGGGTTCGGTTGGGATCGCTGTTTCTCCCGTCCTTCTCTGTGGAACCTCCTGGAAGGTGGAGTCAGCCATGCCATTCCCACCTGGCCTACCTGGGCTGGTAGAGTCGGCTTGACTGCTCCCTTCCGGAGTGGCTTCTTGGTCTTCTTGTGCCTCCTGTTCCTTTTCGCCGAAGTCTTCCGCAGGTAAGTTGTTGTTTCTTTCTGAGTTTATTTGTGAATGTTGTTTATGGTTTGTATTTTGATTTTGCAGTGTTTCTTGTTCTGCTGGAGGGTCTCCCCCTCCCCTATTTGTGTTTGAGGGGTCTCCCCCCTCTCTGGTTGGTTTATTAATATTTTTGTTTAATGTTTGCTGTGGTTCTGGTGTGTGTGTGTGTGTGTGTGTTGTTCTTCGTGTCTAGGTGTGTCAGTGGTTCGTTCCAATGTTCATTATCTTAATTGATCAATGTGTCTCCTCCAGCTTCTACCATCGTCCGTTTCTAGTCTATACGACAGGGGTCCCGTTATTTATGTTATTTTTGCTTGTACCCACAGTGGGTGCCCAGTGAGATTTTTTGCATATACTAGGTTTCCTGGTTTGAATGTGCGGTGTCTGCTGGAGGAGTCAGTTGGTTTTTCAGAGCTGTATGTTGGGTGTAATCTATCCAATTGTGATCTTAATTTTCTGCCCATTAGTAATTCTGCTGGGCTTTTATTTGTAGTTGAGCTTGGTGTTATGTGTTGTATGGTGAGCATTTTATCAATTTTTTCTTGTATGTCCCCTGTGTCTAATTTTTCTATGGTTTCTTTGGTATCCGGACCATGGGTTCTTCGGACCATGGGTTCTGCCCTCCCATTCGTAGCCAGTTGGCCTGGTGCTGTCAAAGCATGCCTGATGCCCTGTTCGGTGAGGAATTTTTCAAATGTTAGTGCAATGAACTGCAGGCCGTTATCTGAGACTAGCAAGTCCGGTAACCCATGTGTGGCGAACAGTTTTCGTAGTTGTTTAATAACTGCTTCTGTAGTTGTAGAGTTCATGATGCTTACTTCCAGCCAATTGGAGTAAGCGTCTACTATGATTAAAAATGTGTGGCTTTTTGTCGGCCCTGCGAAATCTATGTGAATTCTTGACCAGGGGCCCCTCGGTGTCTCCCAGTCTAGTATAAGTGCTGAAGGGGGTGTAGGTCGGGATCTTTGGCATTTTCCGCAGGTTTCTATCCATTTCCCAATATCCTTATCGATCCCTGGCCACCATACATAACTCCTGGCGAGGGATTTCATTCAAACAATTCCCGGGTGTCCTTCATGTAGCATTCTCAGTACTTGCTCTTGTAACGGTTCTGGTATTACCACCCGATCCCCCCATAGAATGCAACCTTTTAACAATGACAGTTCAGTTTGCCTGTTCTTGAATGGTTTAAATTTAATGTCTGTCTTGTCTTCCGGTCACCCTTTTCCTACCCAGTTTAAGACCTGTGACAAAGTTTTGTCTCTTGCTGTTGCTTTCGCAATGTCCGCTGTGGTTATGGGTAGGTTTGATAGTGTCTCAATCTGTAGGGTGGATGTGGTTGGTGCTGGGTCAGCCCCTAGTTCCGGTAGGGGAGTACGGCTCAGTGCATCGGCATGGGAAATGTCTTTGCCTGGTTGATGAATGAGTTTATAATTGTAGGCTGCAAGGAACTCGGACCATTTTGTCATTCGTGGGGATAGTATGTTTGGGGTGGCTCTGTTCCCTGCTAGTATTCCCAATAGGGGTTTGTGATCTGTAATAAGTGTAAAAGTCCTACCGTAAAGGTATTCATGGAACCGTTTGACACCCGATATTGCTGCTAACGCCTCTCTGTCCAATTGACTGTAGTTACGTTCAGTTTTGGATAGTGTTTTGGAGTAGAATGCGATCGGTGCTTCTCTCCCATCAGGCAGAATGTGGCTAAGTATGGCTCCAACACCGAAAGGTGATGCGTTGCAGGTGACTATCAATGGTAGTGTCTCACTGTATTGTATTAATACAGAGTCGGATGTGATTAAGTCTTTTATTTTCTGGAACACTGTCTCTTCACGTCGTCCCCAAGTCCAGGTGGCTGCCTTATCCAGTAGCCTATGTAGTGGTTCTGCTGTTGTTGCCTTCTGTGGCAGAAAAACATTGTAAAAATTTATAAGTCCCAAGAATGCCTGCAATTCTACTTTGTTTTTTGGTCTAGGTGCTTCTTTGATTGCTTTAATTTTTTTATCTGTGGGGTGGATGCCCTCTTTATCAATTAGATACCCCAGGAACTCAACTTTTGAGGTGGATAACTGGCACTTTTCTTTTTTGACTTTGAGTCCCGCCTTTTGGAACCTTTGTAATACTATTCTGAGATGGGCTTCTAGTTGTCTCACGTTGATGGCTGACACTAGCACATCATCAAAGTATGGGACTACTCCTTTTATCTCTTGTAACAAACGCTCCATTAGGCTTTGGAACACCCCTGGGGCCACGCTGACTCCAAATTGCAGTCTTTTGCATTTGAAGGCTCCCCTATGAGTCACGATCGTTTGCGCCTCTGCTGTTTCGGGGTAGACTGGTAATTGTTGGTATGCTTGGGCACGTTCGAGCTTTGCGAAGACCTTGCCTCTCCCCAATGAGTGTAGTAGCTGTTGCACTACCAGAACAGGATACGCGCTTTGTTGTAGTGTATGGTTCAGGGTAGCCTTGTAGTCCCCACAGATTCCCATGGACCCATCCAGTTTTACTGGGGTCACAATTGGGGTCTCCCATTTGGCATGGTCAATTGGTTCCAAAATACCTTGTGCTATTAGTTTGTTAAGTTCCTCATCAATCTTTGGTTTTAGTGTGAAGGGGACTCGCCTCGCTTTCAGCCTAATTGGAGCTATTGTTGGATCTAAATTAAAGGACCCTCGGTACTTGCCTAATTTTCCATCAAAGATGTCCTGGAACTCCCTCATCAGGTTCTCCTCCCAGTCTGTGTCGGCGATGCTGTTCATGCTGGTCACTCCGATTCCTAGAGGTTCGAACCACTCGAGTCCCAACAGGCTTGGCCGGTTTCGGTCTATGATGGTTAGAGGCAGAATTTTCTTGTGTTCTTTGAAGGTGATTTGGAAGTGTCCGAGTCCGACTACTGGTATTCTGTTTCCTTGATAGTCCTTTAGTATTAGCGTTTGGTGTTTTGGCAGTACCAGTCTTTTAATGGTATTCCATGAAACCATCGATAGATACAATCCAGAATCCACCTCCATTTCACATTCTTGGCCCTCGATCCTGACTGCCACATGTACTTTTCAGCCATTTGTTGCATTAGAATGACCGATGGTGATGGTTTGGTGTGTTTCTTCTTTTCTATAGCTCTCATTTAGCTGCTTGCCTTTGCTTTTGTGACTCTCACAGCTCCACATTTGTCTTTCTTTGATTCTTGGTGGTGTGTTGTCCCTATGTCAGGGGCTGTAGCTTTTACGGTTTCAGCATACTCTTGCAATATGTCCCTGTCTCTCGCAGTACTGGCACATGGCATCTAGGAACCGGCACTCCACCCCGACTTATGACCTTTCTTCTCCCGTCTATCTCATTCAGCCTGGAGTCTGTGGGTCTCCTCATCATCATCGTCAATCTCGGATGATCCACTATCTGCTTAGTGTGTGATGGTCTTGTGCGTGCTCTTTGCCTTTTTCTCTGCACTGGCTTGTTTCGGCCGGTGTTTTGGCTGTTTTTGCATTCATTTGTTGCATTTGGGCTGCTGATTTTTTAGCTGCTCCGGCTGCCGTGGCCTCAGTGATAGCCTCAGTGGCTGTAATCTTTGGTTGGGTTAGTAGTTGGCTTTATAGGGTGAGATCTCTCAGTCCGAGGACCACATGATCCTTCATGGCTTCGTCCATGTTTAGGAACTCTCATGCCCCTCCAATGTCCCTGAGAGCCGCTACAAAGTCTGCGATGCTCGCACCTACTCTCTGGTCCCATTTGTAGAACTCGTGTCTCTGAATAAGGCTGGAGACGGTTAGTGCGTAATGAGCCTTCAGCAATTTTTCTAAATCTGGCCAGGTCATCTGCTTCACATCCTCTGGTTTCGCTAGAGCCTTGGCCATCTTGAATACTGTGGGCCCACAATGTGTCAGGAACACGGCTCCTTTTTGGTTGTCGGAGATTCTTTGCAAGTCGTTGCTTTCCAGGAACATGAGGAATCTATTGACGTAGGAATCCCAGTCCTCTGTTGCTGGGTTGAATGGTGCAGGTGGCGAGTTGGTTCTGGCCATTTCGTCTGCTCGGTTCTCGTTGCCACGTGCTCGATTGGTCTCCACTCTCAGAATCCCACCTTCATCGCCAGTGTAGAGTTTGCAAAGAATGAGACCGGAGACCAGCGTAACTTCAGCTCTTTTATTTAGTTCTGAAAATCCATCTGAGCCAGGAGCCGCAGCAGCCCTTTTTATAGATAGGCTGCTCGTGGCTTGTGGCCAATGACGGCTCCTTGATTCTCCCACCGCTGAGCTGGCCAATCATAGGCTAGCTATTAGTGGCCAATCAACATCGAGTAGAGCACCAATCAGCTTTCAGTGTTTGTTAACCAATAGGAATAGACTTTTTGAAGTTTGTTAATATGGAACAGAGGGGGGATTTGAGGTACCTGGGATTTTGTAGCTAAAACAAAATACTTTATTTTGTACAAAATAAAGTATTTTGAACAAAATTCTTGGGAACCAAGGGCATTTTCACACCTAGTCAGAGGAAGGAGGAGTGATGTCACCAGACAACTAGACAGCACCATGATTGGACCATGTGACTGATTGTTTTGAGAAAGTGACAAACCTTTACTTTTAATTAGGTGAAAACTGTGGGAACTGTCACAGTTGGTTTTCACCAGATCTGTGCCCATATGAGATAGCCAATAAGGTTATTCTTTGAGGAATCTACCCACCTCAGAGTTTTACTTGCTATGGGACTGTTACTTGGAACTCACAACACCTGAGTCAAAAGTATTCCTTCTCACAGATTGCTGTCTTCCAAACAAATTAACATCAAACTGTTTGAACAGGGTATTTTTAATCCAGTATTTTTAAGGGAAAGTGCAGGCGTTTAGAAATCAAATGTGTTTCAGTAAGAGTGAAAATCAGGGGTGGGATTCGACCAGTTCGGGGAAATCCCTAGTTCCGATGATCAGCTGGCTCTGAACCAGTTCACTCTGATGAGCATGTGGGCCCTCCCAACCCTGCTCTTTCCTGTGCCCCGCCTCAGCTGTTTTATTCACAGGGGCTGCAGTTGAAGGTAAGTATCAGAGCTGAAAATGGGCTTTTTAAAATGTGGAGCACGCATGCAGAACACACATTTGGTGCATACGTGTACAAAACTCATGCTCACTGAACCGGTTGTTACACCGGTTGAATCGCACCACTGGTGGAAACTACCATAATAATCCCAATGTAACTAGATGAATATGAGATAAGGGATTGCCCCAGTCATCTAAAAAACTGAGTAGCTTTACTTGGCTAAATTATATCTCACAATTAGTTCAGCAAAGAATAAGCAGCTAAGGATCAGCTGCAAGAGGGATTATTGTTTCGAAGAGTGTTTGTTAGGTGAAGAGAAGAATAAGTGCTTCTTATATTGTCTTAGACCTGGAGCAAGGGTGTCAAATTCATATCATCACAGCATCGTAACATGACATATCTTGACTTTTTTCCCCTTCCCTAAACTGGGCATGGCTGTGGCCAGTGCGTGGCACATGAGGCCACGGGGCATGAGTTTGACAGCCCTGTCTTAGAGTGTTAGATTTGAAAGTGCTAAATGACCATTTATCATGATTAATCACACTTTATCATGTACAAATCTCAGCTGTACTCTCTATTTGTCAAGAATAGCAGTTGTGTGATATGACAATTAGTGAATAAGAAATCCCTTCCCTGAATTATATCTCTTTCTCTATATAGAGATATAGGGATCTATTTAAATAGTCTTTTTTAAAAATTTGTATGAATGATGCATATCCCAAGAGATAGCAGCCTCTAACCAGCTGGAATGATCTTTAGGATCTAACCAGAGATAAACCTGGTTATCACTTGCAGGACAGACCACCAGAAACTCTGATCACTTTGCGATGCAGAAGATAAACTAAGAATTATGAAAGAATTCCAGCAAGTTTCAAGCATTAAGCCCAAAGCTTGTTTATAATAAACAATCTTCAAAGTTCTTGCATCATTTTCCTTCTGCTTACTTTACTATAAAGGCCTGCTTACTCCTCTATAAAGGCTTAGTAACATGTCTCTTTACTATGGGAGCAAAATCAAAAATAAAGAATCAAAATAAAGAATCAAAATAAAGTATAGGTTGCTTCCTTTTGAGCATGGAAATACCAGAGTTTGAGTTTGATGAGTGGTAAGAAAACATACATCTCACAAGAAGGAAATGGCGATCTGTTCCCTGTTAATATTCAAACATTAGTCAATTTAGAGATAGTTCTTCCCACATTACAATGAAATAGCTTTAAGAGGTTTTCTTCCTTGATAAATTTCCAAGCTAAAAAGGAAAATGTTGGTCCTCTTTACTTTTCCCACTTATTTCTCTGTGCAAAGTTATACTATTGCTAATATAAACAGGAACATTTCTGCATATAAGCCCTCCACTAGATCCAGACACTATTGCCAGATTATCTTCTTTCATGAAGATGATATCTGATATTTTTCATGTACTTAATATAAAATTATGGGTATAGTAACAACATGTATATTATATCTCAATTATTTATTGCACAGGTTTTACACAGAAAGCATTCTTACTGCCCCAGCACAATGCTTCCCTTCATTCACCAAACATTTAAATGGTAAAAGGTCCATTCTTCTGACTTCATGAATATAAGTGTATATTTCTTTCTTTTTTTCCAGGGTTCTTTTTCTACTTTCTAATTAATCTCAGGTCCTGGTATTCCCTGATGTCTCTCATCCAATGAATATCCATTCCCTACCATCCAGTCAGAGCTGAAGAAATCTCTTGGATGAGAAGCATAACATCTTCAAAGAAAAAACAGAAAGACCAGTTGCCTCTTAAAAAAAGCATATTTGGGACAACCATGACTTGGATGACTGAGCATCTCCATAGACATACAAGAAATAAACATACTCAATCCAATTTAGCTTCCAAATGCAAAGTGAGCTATGGCATTTCTCCTCTGGAGAGATGCTACAGGTTGTATGGCCAGCTAGCCCAAGCACAAAAAATGGGCCACAGATAATTTCTCAAAGGCAAGAAAGCATGATATGGGATGGTAACCTCAATCTACCTTTTCCTGCTACAGTATTTTCTGAGTCAAATGATGCTGTGGTATTTGTCTGCTGGTCCTTCATTTCATTATAGGCAAAGACCTCTACATCTATTGGTTACTGTACATAACATAACACCAGTCCCTGATCTGAAATAAAGCTGGGCTTCTCCTCTCTCTCTTTTTAATGGAACAATGAAATGATGAACCTGTCCTTAAAAGCAAAAACAAATCAAATGCAAGTGTTCTGCTGTGTTTTCCTAGTAGCCCAAATAATAGGCAAAAGGGTAAATTTGTGATTCATGTTGGGTTTTTCACAAGTCTTTCAGAGGTGAAGAAGCTCTAGGGGTAAATGGCAATCATGACTTGGAGAAAACATGAAACTATCATTATGACCAAAGAGTTAACATCCGGAAAGGAATTTCTCAAGATGGTTTAATTCTAAAATGGTTTATGCATGAGTCAAACAGATTAAGGTGGAAGCATAGAAAAGTTCCAAGCATTAAATTCAGTAGATACCAAATTGCCTTAAGCCCCTGTCACACAGCACCAACTATTACCCATCCCAAAGGTATCACTGCCCATCCCACAGCTATCCTTACGCATCCCACAAGCATGCAAAGGCTTAAACCATTTCTATAAGTTTCCACCAAGACTTTATTTAATAAAATAAATGAAGCAAGTGTGTGAAGCAAAGATAATCTTTATTAATAACAAGCTTTAAAAGCAAAATGACCCAAGTGTCCCAAGCAAAGATAAAGTCACTCTGAGGCATGCCCATAGTCTCAGGGGTGAAGGGTCCAGTTGCTGTGGAGGTGGCTGCTGCTGGAGTGCTGGTCTGAAGTGCCATTGGGGTGCCTGGCCCCAAGAAGACAACAGGGGATGGTGTGTAGAGGAAGTTCTCAGAGAGCTGGCTCAGTCATGTGATGTTGAGAGCCCCTTCCTCCAGGACATGGGGTGTCAGCCCCAATACCGATGACAGATGTTCTGAGGCCGGGCTTGGCTGTGGGTGGAGGAAGGAGCAGTGTAGTGGGGATGTCTGGTCTGCAGGTGAGCGAGGTGAGGCGTGGGTGGCATCTGTGGCATGGGTAGCATCTGTGGCATGGGTGGCATTGGTGGCATGGGTGGCATCGGTGGCATCGGTGGCATCGGTGGCATCGGTGGCACTGGTGGCACCGGTGGCGTACGATGTACCTGTGCCTGGACTGGGAAGGGCTGCATGTGCTGCTGGAGCTCCTGGTAGGTGAGGGCCTTGGAAGGGCAGTGACATCACCTGGGGTGGAGGAGCAGACCTGGACTGAGTGGTAGCAGGTTTAGCTGGGTCTGGAGGGTTGTGAAGAAGACCAGTGATCCTGTCCTTTATCACCTGGTACTGTGATTCGGACATGTCCATGAGGGTCTGGTTGACGTAGGTGAAGAAGGGCTTGCGGTTTGAGGATAGTATGTCGGTGTGTACCAGCTGAGGAGATCTACGCTGCTTCTGATGGTGTCCCTGATCTCCAGCAGGACAGTGTGGCTCTGCCCCTCCGGTCTGGCTCTCTGCCTGCTTTCTGTGGAGGTGGAGCTGGGGGTGGAGGTGGGTTGATCTCTGGGGACAGTGCCCTCTCCTTGCTCCCACTGCATCAGGGGGTCCTCCACGTGCTCCGCCATGGGTAGTGCAGCTGTTGGGGGGTTCTCCGTCGTGGCACGCTCCACAGATACTTGCCTGGACACAGGAGCTGACTCTTGGCCAGAAGAGGACTGGCTCTCTGCGGGCTGCCTAAGAGAGAGGGTTGTCAGAGGGGCTGCTCCTCGGTGGCGGATCTCACCCTCCAAGAAGCTGCACTTGGTCTCTCGGTCCATCAGCTTGACCGTGGCCTGGCCAGATTTCTTGAGGTGCAGCTTCCCGTACAAGGTGTGCATGTGCTTCCACCAGCTGAGGAGCACCTCCGAAGTGTAGCCCAGGCTCTCCACCTTCTCTCTCCAAGCACCCTGCTTCCTTTTGGTGTCTCAATAGAGCCTTTGTCCCTTCCGCCATAGATACTCGTTCTCCCTCAGCCATTCCAGCACCTCATCCTCATGTTCCTCTTCGATGGAGTATTGCCTCCTCTCCCATTCTCGTTCTCGCATATGCCTCTTCCTCCCTCTGGCGGGGCCATATGGGCCCTCATCAGAGGGGCTGATCCACCACACCACCAGCAGCAGCAGCAGCAACAATAGCAGCAAAAGCAGGACCAGCAGCACCAGCAGCACCAGAAGCACCAGGATCAGCAGCAGCAGAGTAAGTACCAGCAGCACCAGCAGCACCAGCAGCACCAGGAGCACCAGGAGCACCAGCAGCACCAGCAGCACCAGCAGCACCAGCAGGACCAGGAGCAGCACCAGCAGAGTAAGCACCAGCAGAAGCACCAGCACCAGGAGCAGCGCCAGCAGAGTAAGCACCAGCAGAAGCACCAGCACCAGGAGGAGCGCCAGCAGAAGCTCCAGCACCAGCAGAGTCAGCCCGAGCAGCAGAAGCCCCAGCAGAAGCAGAGTCAGGGCCAGGGAGTGGGATGGTGGCCCTGTCCTTCTTGCCAGGGCTGGCAGCAGATGGCAGAGGCTTTCTCTTCTTCCCCATGATTGTTGGCTGGCTGGCTGGCTGGCTAGCTGGCTGGCTGGGTGGAGCTGTGTCTGGCAGCAGGTCTTTCCTCTGAATGGTGACCTGCTTGCGAGCTGCTTCCCTTTATATCCGCGGGGCTGACGCAATGCATCCTCCCCGCATGCACAGTGGACACTTTGCATCCGCTAGGCATCCACGAGGCTTCCGTGATGAATCCACTTCATCCGCTCATCATCCGCTCTGCATCCACTCCTTCTGTTGCGCATCCGCTTCGCTGTGCTCCCCCGGAACCCCCGCCGATGTGCCATCCGCTTCCATCCGCTAGGCTTCCGTGGAGCATCCACTTTACATCCTGGCTACATCCTCCCCCCGTCCATTCCTTTCCGTTATTGTCCACTCTGTTTATGCAAATTTGGGGCACTTTTGAGAGCGGATAACAATGGATGGAACATTTTTTCATCCGCTGTGTCCTTTTTACATATGTTTTGCATGCGTCGGCCTATGTGACAGGCCTTTTAAATGTTGACCAAATTGAAAAATCTATTTGCTAACACTGTTTTAATTTTGACCTATAAAGCAAGCTTGCTTTCTCCTTCAAAGAAAGAAAGAAAGTGAAAACAAAATCATTCAAATCTCTAGAATATTCCATTTTTAAAAGAAAAGTTCAGCACATTTCCTTAACTTAAGCAGAGTGACCAGCTCTAATTAACATGACTTTATGTAGACTTTCATTATTAAACATTTCATGTGTTCAAATTTAATGAACAGTTCTTGAAATGTTCTGTTAAATGGGCCTTTTCCCACTTGGTTCATAGTTGTGTTGTTATGCTCAAACAAATGGGTTCTTAGTTTTATAATAGGCTTTGAATTATATAGTATATCATGTTGGCAAAAGGGAACATATATAAAGCTTTTGGAATTACAATTAGTAAACTGTTTTAGATGATACAGTTTATAGTCTCATGAAGACTAGAGAATTATTCTGTCTCTCACATTTGTGAAACAAATACCAGTTTTATAATGGCCATCTATTTCTAAATGGCATATGGTGTTGTTACACACAGTACATAGATATAAGGAAATATCCTACATTAGAAGTTTAAGAACCTCGAAATAGTGAATAGCTGATTAATGCATAGCTGCCTTGTGTTTACAGTGTCCTAAAAGGTGACATATACATGTCAACTTAAAATAATGGAAACCTGTCTAAAAATAATATTGTTACAAGAAGAAATTCTAAGAACTATACCTGCATATTTATTGATTATGTACCATCAAGTTGTTTTTGACTCCTAGAGACTATATAGATATTATATGTGAATAAGAATAAATAATGGTACTTATAACTTTAGAGATATCATAACTTTATTACCAGTATCTAAACTTAGCAAGAGATGGATTTTTATTTCTCCAGTGGTTCCCTCCCAAGTATTGTGATTAAATTGTATTGTAGCCTTCTTTTAGGGCTGTGCAACATTTTTAAAGAAGTGCTTTGCAAAGTGTATTAGTTGAAATGAAGCATTTTTTGTTGGAAGGATGACATGGCTGCTTTCAAAGATTTTTCCTAACTCTATGTCTGCCCAGACACTTCATTACTGATCCCAGGGCAAGTATTATCAGTGCATACCCTTATGGAAACAGCTAGAGAGCAAAATACCCTACAAGCCTTTCGAACAATGTGGCTGCTTTAACTTTTTGAAAAAGTTGCTACATTCACACTAACATATTTTGCAAAACTCCTTTTCAAATTCTCAGGACATCTTTTCTCTTTATTCCTTCATCTCTCAAAGCCAATAGGAAGTATTTCTCTTGAGGATAGTTTGTTGTTGTTGTTTGATCAGGCATAAGCAACTGGAGCCACACAAGAAGAGTTGAAGTT
Source organism: Laticauda colubrina (assembly GCA_015471245.1). Classification (NCBI taxonomy): domain Eukaryota; kingdom Metazoa; phylum Chordata; class Lepidosauria; order Squamata; family Elapidae; genus Laticauda; species Laticauda colubrina. Next base: position 38,769,380 of record BLBF01000007.1, on the reverse strand, counting down.
GATTACTTTATTGTATTCTACCTATAATACAAGAATTTTCCCAGACTGCTTGCGTTCTCTTGGGAAAAATTCAAGGAACTCAAGGCTCCTACTTAATCCCTTCTCTTTCCATAGCTAGCAGTTTTCCAACAGTTTTTCAAATGGACCCTTTGGCTATCCTTTGTAAATTACCTCTTGTTTTGTTACCATGTACAAAGGAATCATTTGTACAAATGATTGTACAAATCATTTGAATCAAGCTGTGAATTTGTTTATGCAAGCAAGCAATACTTTAATATTAATAACCTTATAGTTTATTGAGATCTGGGCATACGATATAAAGAAAGGGGAGCAATCTTATTCAGATTGCATTAGTTGGCATCAAATAATATGTCAGAAAGATGAAGCAACTACATTTAAGTATGGTAACAGCATTCAAGCAGGATGTTCTGACCAAGGCTTCCTGAGACAGTAACAATCACACGCTTAGTCCCCAAAACCATCTGTTTATTTCAATAGCTGCAAATTATATTCATTCACAGCCCGTAATGAGTCCCAAACAGTTTGTGAATAGTCCAACAGAAGTCTGCCACAGTCCTTCAGGATAAGTCTGATAAGCATCCACCTTTATCTCCCTTGAAGTGCTGCCAATGGCTAAATTGCCAATTAGCTGTACAAGGCCAAATGGAGGATAAAGTCAATATGGAGCTTCAGAGTTTAAATCAATCAGAACAGAGTTGCTTCCTGCCAAGGCTTATGTCCCTTTCCGCCTCCTTTTTGTCTTATGGAAGGGGCCAATCATCTCCAAGCCTTACTCCCAAGTCATCCCTTTTGTCTTAACTGTTCTTGCCTTGTGACAGCTCTGCGCAAGCATGCACTGGGAACAGGATCCCCCTCTTTCTCTGCCTCGCTGATGTCAGATTCTGGAGGATCCAATGTCAGGACCTAACTCTCAGATGGCCCTGACATCTCTATGGCAGATGCAGATCCCTTGTCTCAGCCCTCCCCAGTCTCCAGGACTGGCCCATGTTCTTCCCCACTGTCCGACTCTACTTCCAGCTCTGCAGGCTGCCAGCAGACCGCAACAAAGGGCACATGGAAAGTTTTGATTAAAGGTTACAAAAAAATTAATATGTCAGATTTAGAGCTAAATTTCTACTGGGGGAAAACTTTTAGTTGACTAGAAGGGAAGTTAACATAAAGGGTGAGAAAGTCTGCCTCCCCCAATACTGGACATTTAAGAGTCAAATCTAAACAGATGCATGGTAAAAAGCCACAATAGAAGCAAAATAGCAAGAGAAAGTGCACCTTGTAAGAAATGAGTTTTATTACCTTATATCCAGACCAGTTCCTTTCAATCTTACCCCTTTCGTCTTATCTGAAAGTCCTAAGGGATATCCTAAGGAAAGTCCGAAGGGATCCCTTTCTCAAGGGATGTTTTTGGATTTATATTTAATGGAAAATGAAATTGCCATTTGGTGTTACTCATGTTAGCCCAACCAAGTTGACCAAATCCAGAATAAGCTCCACAGAAAGACTGCGTCTATTGAGATTAGCTATACAATAACAGAATCTTGCAAGTTTGGTTGTATGATACTTCCTCCCTTTCTTATATTCTTGTGAATTAGGGAGTCATCTGTCTGAACTGCTTACACATACTTTCAGCTTGTTTTGGACTTCAGCCATGGTTGTCTTCCTTATTGATAACAAATCTGGTCTATCTCTGTCAAGATCATTTTTGTTATCCTTGGCATCAATGTTGGCTTTCTCTTTCTCTTTTATTAATGAGCCAGCTTCTTAGATGAATGCTCATTGACTTATGTGGCTTCCATATGATTAGTCATAAGCATTATTGCTTAATGCCAATGTAATTCATCTGTGTTGCTTCTGTCTAACCCAGTGTTCCTGGATGAACAGACACATGCACACACACACACACACACACACACACACACACACCATATACAATCATAGTAGGATGAAACATAATAGTAAATATTCTTTTAGCTGAAGGACTCCTGCAAAACAAAATTTTTCATGAGAAATCTGATGCCTCATCTGTAATTCTGACAATTATTATACCTGTCTTCTAAAGCAGCGGTCCCCAAACTTTGCAGCTTGGAGGCCCAGCTGGAGGGGAGCGGAACTAGCCCACACAAGCACATGAGCACCTGTTCAACACTTGTGCAATTTGAGCTTCATGCACGCACATCTGCGCCAGCCCATTTCTTGTGTGGCCTGGTTTCAAATAGGCCATAGTCCATAGTGAGCTGCAACCCGGGTTGGGAACCCCTGTTGGAAAGTTACTTCTCATTTATTGTAATTTACATGATTCCTTTTCAAGTGCAGAAGCTGAAGGAGATTTGCACAAGATTTTTGTTTATTTGATGTTCCGGCTATAGCAAAAGAAAGAAAACTTGCTAGAGGAAATGATGGATATGTTATGGAAATGCTAATTTAAAATAGAATTACATAGGATTAATGGGGTGAACTAGAGTCCAGAGGTATCTGTAGGAGAAGGTCAAAACAGCAAGATTTAAAAAGGGGCAACATCCATCATCAATATGCTTCTGTTAACCTACCTGTTTTTTTAGCCTCCTCCCCTTCGCAGACTCCATTGCTAGAGTCTTGTTGTACATTGTAAGTTCGGCACCCACGTTCTGAATATATCCCTTATTTTTGTACACAGCTATTGATAATTTGTGAAGCTAAAACTGTGTGGAGAAAGGATTTAAGGTCAGGAATTAAACAGGATTTATGGTTGTCTATACATAAGCTATTAAGCATTCACAGTTTGATCCTATCACACAGTTCCACAGAACAGTGTTTCTGTTCCACTATACCCTCTTGGGTCCTAAAAAAAATCAAAATTGAAATATAATATAATATTAAAATCCCATCAAAAAATCATGAGAAGCAGTGGAGGCAGCAAATGTATCCATTTTAATTTTTAATACAGTAAATATTGATAAATATAATCCAAAACAAACAAAAGTACTTTCGTGGCTGTCCATAATTTTTGAAAATATGATGGGATCCTTGGAGAAAAACATTTAAGAACTTCTGCTATGGAAATATCAGTCTGTTTGATAGTTTATTTCTTGAGCATTATAGGATTATGGTGAATGGTGCAGTTAATAAATTTGCATCATGGCTGCATCGTATCCATTACAGCAGGGGTGTCAAACTCAAGGCCCACAGGAAATATCAAAGGACCAGCCCATGGGACCTCTGCCTCTGCTGGCCAAAATGGGCCAGGGGGAGCATTTTTGGTCTCCTCAGCCTCTAGCAGCACTCTGCTGGCACATTTTCGGCTGGGAGAGTGCTGCAGGTGGCCATGGAGGCTGAAAATGAGGCGAGGGGAGAACAAGTGCAGCCTCCTCTATGTCCCATTTTGGCCAGCAGGGTGTTACAGGAGGCATCTGTCATGTCCCCTCACCCTCACCACCCCACTGGCCAGAAATCCAGTTTGACACTCCTGCATTAGAATGCTTTGCAAGAATCCTGTCTCAATTCAAAGAAAAACTACACAAGGAAATGCTGACTTAAGGCCCTGTCACAATGCCCAATGGATGCAAAACGGACACAACGGACGAGAAAAATGTTCCATCCATTGTTATCCGCTCTCAGAAGGGGCAAAAATTTGCATAACCGGAGCGGATAACACGGACGCGGGGAGGACGTAGGGCGGATGGAAAGTGGATGCGGAACGGAAGCCCAGCAGATGGAAGCGGATGGGAGTGGATGGCACATCCGCTAGGCTTCCGGGGGGGCGCAGCAAAGCAGACATGGAACGGATACAGCGGATGCACAGCAGACGCCGAACGGATGAAGCGGATGCACAGCGGAAGCCTAGCGGATGCACAGCGTTAATTGCGCATGCGGGGAGGATGCATTGCATCAGCCCCGTGGATATAACGGAAGCAGCTCGGAAGCAGGTCACCATTCAGAGGAAAGACCAGCTTCCAGACACATCGACTGCCTTGCCTGTCCTGCCTGCATGTCTGCCTGCAAGCCTTGCTGCCTGCCTCCCTGCCAGCCTTGCTGTCTGCCTGCCTGCCAGCCTTGTTGCCAGCCTTGGTGCCTGCCTGCCTGCCAGTCTTCCTGCCAGCCTTGGTGCCTGCCTCCCTGCCAGCCTTGGTGCCAGCGTTGGTTCCTGCCAGCCTCCCTGCCAGCCAGCAACCCCACAACCATGCTGAAGCACAGCAAGCCTTAGCCATCTGCTGCTAGCCCTTGCAAGAAGGAAAGAGCTACCATCCCACCCCCTGGTCCTCACTCTGGTTCTGCTGGGGCTTCTGCAGCACGGGCTCGCTCTTCTGGGGCTGGGGCTTCTGCTGCTTCTGCTTTTGGAGGAGCTGATGACAAGCACTCCAGCACCAGCCACCTCCACAGCACCTGGACCCTTCACCCCTGAGACTGATCGACCAAGAGGAGTGCCAGAGACTCATTTTTGTTTTATAGCTTCTTGTTAATAAAGTCTATTTTTGATTCATACACTTGCTTCATTTCTTTTTTTCAATAAAGTCTTGGTGGAAACTTTTAGAAATGGTTTAAGCCTTTGCATGCTTGTGGGATGGGTTAAGATAGCAGTGGGATGGGCAGGGATACCTTTGGGATGGGTAATAGCTGTGGGATAGATAAACCTCCAGTGCAAGCATAGTGGGACTGTATGGTCCACCCTCCCAGGTGCCACACCTATGGCTCTTTATTATCAATAATAATGTAATCAATCATCCACACATGGCAACATAAACACAACTCTTTATTAAATGCCCTGTTCATTGTAGGCCCACCCAACATACATGGCCCAATCTCATCCGTGTGATGAGACAGGCTGAAGGAAGCATCCATTAATCATCTATCATCTTGCCACTCCACTGCTCCAGCTGGGGAGTTGCACCAGCGTCTCAGGAGGTTGCGCTGCTTCTTCCCTTCACATGAGGCTCTGTTGGGGCCTTGCACATCCTCAGTGTCTATCAGGTTTCGCCCTTGCCTCCATTCCCCAGGCTCCATGTCCCCATTGCCTTGTTGGAGGTCCACGAGCCTGTTCTGCAAGATTGGGTAGCGGGTGCGCATGAGATTGTGCAGGATGCAGCAAGCTTCCATGATCCTCCTCACGGTCTCTGGGCAATGCTGCATGGTGGTGAGAAGTACCTGGAACCTGTTGGCCAGGATGCCAAAGGCGTTCTCCACCACCCGCCTTGCCCTGGACAGCCTGTAGTTGAAGATCCTCTCTTCATGGGTGAGGAGTCTGGAGATGTAGGGCTTCATCCCCCATGATGAAGTAGGGCACATCTTGTGTGTCGTTGGGCAGGGGTTCTGGATCTGGGAAGCCCACGATGAGGTTGCATTCCAGCTCCTCCTTGAGGTGACTGGCGTTGTATACCTGTGCATCTGAAGATGAGCCATTGCCTGAAGCATCGATGTACATGAACTTGTAGTCAGCATCGACCATGGCGAAGAGGATGATGCTGAAGAAGCCCTTGTAATTGAAATAAGTGGACCCCGACTTGGCTGGAGCTTTGCAGGCCACGTGCTTGCCATCTATGGCTCCAACGGTGTGGGGGAAGTTCCACTTCTGATACCACTGCTCTGCAACTTTCTTCCATCCTTCTTCAGTAGAGGGGCACTGGAGGAGCTCCTCCAGGTATTCTTCGATGATGGCCTGCACCACTTCTCTGACCACAATGCTGATGGTGTTGGATGGCACCTTCCAGCTGTACTGCATGCTGCTGTAGGTGGTCCCTGAGGCCAGGTGGCGCCGAGTGAGTGCCACCTTGAGCCCAGGGTCCAGGCTGGGCCGGAAGTTGGTGTTTGCCTTGGTCAACCTGGGTGTCAGCCGCTGCACAAGTTCGTCAAACATGGCTGGAGGCATCCTCACGAAGTTCTGGAATGTCCGAGTGTCTTCGTTCCTAAGCTCCACCATCAGCTTGTTGTACAGTCCGTACTCTGCTATTCTGGCGAACCATCTTCGTACCCAGAGGCTTCTTGGCCGCCTCTTTTTCTTCCCGTAGTAGAGTTCACAGAGCCTGTAGATGGCTTCGCACTGTTGCAGAAGGATGGTCGCTGCCAAAAGGACTGTGTTACGATCCACGGTGGACATGACTGGATGCTCTGGAAGAGCAAGAGGCAGATGAAGGCTGCAGAGGTCTGCACCACAGGGCTGCTGTTCTGAAAGTGAGATCCAGATGTGTTGCTCCCCCTTTTTATAGGCAGTATAGGTGTCCCTTTGCATCCTCTAGGCATCGTCTAGGCAACCTGTAGACATCCTTAATATCCAAGATAGGTCCCCTCTGCGGATGTTTTTTTCCGCTTTAAATGCTTTGTTTCCGTGCTGCATCCATTCTGCATCTGTTCTGCATCTGTTCTGCGTCCGTTCCGCTTCCTCCCTGCGTCCGAGCGGATGCGAGTTGCACGGATGCAGAACGGATGCCTAGCGGATATAGCGGATGCGTAACAGATGCAGAACGGATGTGTAGCGGATGCATAGCGGATGCAGAACAGACGAATTGGATACATTTTCCGTACAAAAGTTTTGTGCAGCTCAAAACTTTCTGAGCAGATGAAACATCAATAAACGGATGCTGGACGGATAGAGAGGAAGCAAAACGGAGGCAGTGAGTACATCGTGTTATCCAACAGATGGCCAGCTTTTTTGTCCGTTTTATATCCTCTTTGCATCCGTTGGTGCAGTGTGACATGGGCTTTACTCTCTACTGTGCTTCTTGACCTTAGTTCTGTACTATGGTACCACCTGATTTTGTCCCAAGGGTAACAAATTAGTTGTACACATAATACTTTGCAGCTGTGTTTGAGACTTTTTAGCAATGGTGTCATGTTGACTGATAGAATTGTTTCTTCTTTAAAATAGAATAATCCAAATCGTTAATCTAAAGATTCGTGTAAAGCTAACCCAACTATTCTAATCTGCATTTTGTTGTGATACTTATCTTCAAAATCTGGTTCTTTCTTTCTTTCTTTCTTTCTTTCTTTCTTTCTTTCTTTCTTTCTTTCTTTC
>BLBF01000007.1:38687860-38745403 GCA_015471245.1 Laticauda colubrina | reverse complement strand
TAACTAGTTGAAGAATAAAGTATTTGTTGTTGGAACCCGGTCTACCTTGTGTGTTTTCCGAACAAAACACTCGCTTTCCTGAAAAATAAAAAGATCCAGCTTTCAAGCAGTTGTCCGTATCCTTGCGCCGGAGCTCTCCTAGCGGGAAAATTTGAATCCTCGGAAAAAAGGCACTTTGACATCCTTTCAACATCGGAAAAACAGGGATTGATGAAACAGGACTAGATTTAGGCCTACAAATCTTTTAGAAGCCTGCAGAAGCCTTCCTCAAGCCTTTGGGAGGCCGAAAAAGTCCTCAAACTGGCTGAAAATCGGCTGTGAGGCTCAGTGCAGGTAAGGGGACAGTGGGGGTGGGTGGGATTGCACTGAATGCCTAGGGATGTTGAGGGGGCATTGCCTTCTGGGTGCTGACACGTGAGTGCGAGCATGCAAGCACATGCATGATTTTTTGCACAGGAGCCCAAAAAGGTGAGCCACCACTGCCTTAGAAGATATTCCTGACTTACAACAACCTGATCAGAAGATGGAATTAGATCAATATGTTAATTATTACCAGATTGGAAGGCTACAGGAATTGATGGAATATCCACAGAAATATGGCAAGCAACAAAAGAAGAATCAATAAAAGTTCTAATCAAGTTATACATATAAATCTGAGACATGATGAATGTATTGTTTATAGAACCCCAAAGTGAGAAGTTGGAGGAAAATCTTTTTAAAATCATAGAAAACTTGCTCGTTGTACAATCAGTTCTTCCAATCAGAGCTTCTAAGAAGAGCTTGGAAGAGCATCCTACTACTTTAACTATTTGTTCATTCCAGTTATTGCTATCCTCTTCCTTAAAATTTTATGGTGCTGCCTTGTCTACCTGATAGGCTTAAGGGTCATTTTGTTTATTAAAAAGCTGATAAATTTCCCCATGCCTTCAATCTCTGGCATTACTGCTTGTCTTTTCTTTGCACATAAAATCCTAACTCCATCTTTCTGACATTTAGCTTCTCACTTAGTTTTGCTACACATTTCATTGCTTTATGTTTCACAGTTATGGGCACCTTTACTTTAATAAAATCACTTTAAAAAGCATACATACTTAAAAAAAACTCTTTTTCTATGATGTATGTACTGTAAAATACATCCTATACTACCAAAAAAGAAAAGTGATGGTCACTTAAAAAATCTTAAGGCTTGTAGTCTAAAACCTTGCAACAGTTGGCCCATTTTCTCCCCATTAAATACTGTATGTGTCCTGCAAATTTCAACCCATGTAAGAAAAGATAAAAATGTGACAGTAATTTACTTCAGTTGTCCTTTATTATGTAGTGAAAAAGTGCAACTTCTCATCCAGAGATGAAATTGGTTTGGGTTTCTCTGGAGTAATCCAGAGCAAATTGAGTTTGGACATCTCTAACACAATGAAGAGCATCATGGATCTCTCTCTCTCTCTCTCTCTCTCTCTCTCTCTCTCTCTCTCTCTCTTGCTTCCCTCTTTATCCCGCTTTATTATTTTTACAAATAACTCTAGGTGGTGAACATACCTTGACTTTTCTTTGAAAACTCAGTGTGAATCTCTCGAAATTCTAATCCTGAGAAAGAGAGAGAGGGGAGGGGGAGAGAGAAAAAAAAAATTATCAACTCAATAAGGTAAACCAGGCTTAAGCCCATGTCACACTGAACCAACGGATGCAAAGAGGATGTAAAACGGACAAAAAACCTTGCCATCTGTTCGAAAACGCGATGTACTCACTGCCTCCGTTTTGCTTCCTCTCTATCTGTCCAGCATCCATTTATTGACGTTTCATCCACTCCGAAAGTTTTGGGCTGCCTAAAACTTTTGCATGGAAAATGTATCCAGTTTGTCCATTCTGCATCCGCTACGCATCCGCTACGCACCCGTTACGCATCCATTGCGCATCCGCTATATCCTCTAGGCGTCCGCTACGCATCCGTGGAACTCCATCCGCCCGGACGCAGGGAGGAAGCGGAACGGATGCAGAATGGATGCAGAACGGATGCTTAGCGGATGCAGAACGGAAACAAAGTGTTTAAAACGGAAAAAATGTTCGGAGAGGGGACCTATCTGGGATATTAAGGATGTCTAGAGGATGCCTAGAGGATGCCTAGCGGAAAACCTATACTGCCTATAAAAAGGGGGAGCAACTCACCTGCATCTCACTTTCAGAACAGCAGCCCAGTGGTGCAGACCTCTGCAGCCTTCATCTGGCTCTTCCTCTTCCACAGCATCCAGTCATGTCCACCGTGGATTGTAACAAAGTCCTTTCGGCAGCCACCATCTTTCTGCAACAGTGAGAAGCCATCTACAGGCTCTGTGAACTCTACTGCGAGAAGAAAAGGAGCCACCCAAAAAGAGTCTGGATCTGAAGATGGTTCGCCAGAAGAGCAGAGGACGGACTGTACAACAAGCTGATGGTGGAGCTCAGGAGCGAAGACACTCGGGCGTTCCAGAACTTCATGAGGATGCCTCCAGCCATGTTTGACGAAGTTGTGCAGCGCCTGACACCCAGGTTGACCAAGGCAAACACCAGCTTCCGGCCCAGCCTGGAACCTGGGCTCAAGGTGGCACTCACTCTGCGCCACCTGGCTTCAGGGACCTCCTACAGGAGCATGCAGTACAGCTGGAGAGTGCCACACAACACCATCAGCATTGTGGTCAGAGAAGTGGTGCAGGCCATCATCGAAGAATATAAGGAGGAGCTCCTCCAGTACCCCTCCACTGAAGAAGGATGGAAGAAAGTTGCAGAGCAGTGGTATCAGAAGTGGAACTTACCACACACCGTTGGAGCCATCAATGGCAAGCACGTGGTCTGAAAATCTCCAGCCAAGTCGGGGTCCACTTATTTCAACTCCAAGGGCTTCTTCAGCATCATCCTCTTCGCCATGGTCGATGCTGACTACAAGTTCATGTACATCGATGCTTCGGTCAACGGGTCAGCTTCAGATGCCCAGGTATACAACGCCAGTCACCTCAAGGAGGAGCTGGAACGCAACCTCATGGTGGGCTTCCCAGATCCAGAACCCCTGCCCAACGACACACAAGATGTGCCCTACTTCATCATGGGGAATGACGCCTTCTCCCTCACAACCTACCTCATGAAGCCCTACATCTCCAGACTCCTCACCCATGAAGAGAGGATCTTCAACTACAGGCTGTCCAGGGCAAGGCGGGTGGTGGAGAACACGTTTGGCATCCTGGCCAACAGGTTCCAGGTACTTCTCACCACCATGCAGCATTGCCCAGAGACCATGAGGAGGATCATGGAAGCTTGCTGCATCCTGCACAATCTCATGCGCACCCGCTACCCAGTCTTGCAGAACAGGCTCATGGATCTCCAGCAAGGCAATGGGGACATGGAGCCTGGGGAATGGAGGCAAGGGCAAAACCTGATCGACACTGAGGATATGCAAGGCCCCAACAGAGCCTCACATGAAGCGAAGAAGCAGCGCAACCTCCTGAGACACTGGTGCAACTCCCCAGCTGGAGCAGTGGAGTGGCAAGACAGGATGGTAGATGCTTAATGGATGCTTCCTTCAACCTGTCTCATCACACGGATGAGATTGTGCAATGTATGTTGGGTTGGCCTGCAATGAACAGGGCGTTTAATAAAGAGTTGTGTTTATGTTGACATGTGTGGATAATTATTACATTATTATTGATAATAAAGGGCCGTAGGTATGGCACCTGGGAGGGTGGACCATACAGTCCCACTATGCTTGCACTGGAGGTTTATCTATCCCACAGCTATTACCCATCCCACAGGTATCCCTGCCCATTCCACAGCTATCTCAACCCATCCCACAGTTATTTTAACCCATCCCACAAGCATGCAAAGGCTTAAACCATTTCTAAAAGTTTCCAGCAAGACTTTATTAAAAAAAAGGAAAGGAAGCAAGTGTGTGAATCAAAACTAGACTTTATTAACAACAAGCTATAAGACAAAAATGAGTTTCTGGCACTCCTCTTGGTCGCTCAGTCTCAGGGTTGAAGGGTCCAGGTGCTGTGGAGGTGGCTGGTGCTGGAGTGCTTGTCATCAGCTCCTCCAGAAGCAGAAGCAGCAGAAGCCCCAGCCCCAGAAGAGCGAGCCCATGCTGCAGAAGCCCCAGCAGAACCAGAGTGAGGGCCAGGGGGCGGGATTGTAGCCCTGTCCTTCTTGCCAGGGCTGGCAGCAGATGGCTGAGGCTTGCTGTGCTTCCGCATGGTTGTGGGGTTTCTGGCTGGCAGGGAGGCTGGCAGGAACCAAGGCTGGCAGGGAGGCTGGCACCAAGGCAGGCACCAAGGCTGGCAGGGAGGTAGGCACCAAGGCTGGCAGGAAGGCTGGCAGGCATGCAGGCAGCCACCAAGGCTGGCAGGAAGGCTGGCACCAAGGCAGGCACTAAGGCTGGCAGGGAGGCAGGCACCAAGGCTGGCAGGAAGGCTGGCAGGCAGTCAGGCACCAAGGCTGGCAGGCAGACATGAACCAAGGCTGGCAGGAAGGCAGGCATCAAGGCTGGCAGGCAGACTGGCTGGCAGCAAGGCTTGCAGGCAGGCTGGCAGTAAGGCTGGCAGGGAGGCTGGCAGAAAGGCTGGCAGGGAGGCTGACAGCAAGGCTGGTAGCAAGGCTGGCAGCAAGGCTGGCATGCAGACATGCAGGCAGGGCAGGCAAGGCAGTCGTTGTGTCCAGCAGCAGGTCTTTCCTCTGAATGGCGACCTGCTTCCGAGCTGCTTCCGTTATATCCGCGGGGCTGATGCAATGCATCCTCCCCGCATGCGCAATTAACACCAGGCATCCGTTAGGCTTCCGCTGTGCATCCGCTGTGCATCTGCTTCATCTGTTCAGCGTCCGCTGTGCATCTGCTGTATCCGTTCTGCGTCCGCTTTGCTGAGGTCCCCCAGAAGCCTAGCGGACGCGCCATCCGCTCTCATCCAATTCCATCCGCTGGACTTCCGTTCCGCATCCGCTTTGCATCCGCCCTGCGTCCTCCCTGCGCCCGTTTTATCCGCTCCGGTTATGCAAATTTTTGCCCCTTTTGAGAGCGGATAACAACGGATGGAACATTTTGCTCGTCCGCTGTGTCCTTTTTGCATCCGTTGGGCTGTGTGACAGGGGCTTTAGTGCTGTCATATAGATCAGGATTAATTTTATTGTAACAGCTTTAGAAACAGAATCTTGCAGATCTGATTGAACTTTCCCCTCCCTCTCTTTGTCTACATATGAACTAGGGAGGGCCCTGTCTGAAACATGTACTAAAATTAATTTCTTGTCCTGACCAGAGGTGGTATTCAGCAGATTCTGACCAGTTCTGGAGAACCTGTAGCAGAAATTTTGAGGAGTTCAGAGAATGGCAAATACCACCTCTGACTGGGGATTTTACAATATCTTTCCCCTGCCACGCCCACCAAGCCACAACCACAGAACCAGTAGTAAAAAATTTTGAATCCCACTACTGGTCCTGACTCAAGCTCCTTTTATTTGACCATTTTCTTGGTAGATACAGCGATAACATTTAGGCTTGTATACCATCCCATGGCACTTTATAGCACTCTCTGGGCAGTTTACAAAGTAGAAGCATTATTTGCATATTGCCAACAGTCTGGGTCCTCATTTTACCAACCTGGGAAGGATGCAAGGCTGATCAAACTCCAGGTTGTTGGCAGAATTAGCCTGCAATGCTGCACTTTAATCACTGCACCACCACAGATTGATAGCTGTGGTATTAATTCCTCCTTCTCCTCTCTCCCTCTACTGTAACTGACTTACATCATCCAGTGAGCACCACGGCTGAGTGAAGATCTAAACCCAAGACTTCCAAATCCACATCTACTACCTTAGTCACTGTAGTATACTGGCTAATCCAGTACTGATAATCATTGGCGGGATTCAATTTTTTTACTACCAGTTCTGTGGGTGTGGATTGGTGGGCGTGTCTGGGGAAAGATACTGTAAAATCAGAGGTGGTATTTGCTGGTCACCAACCAGTGGGCTGGGGACTACTGGTGGTCTGCGAGAAAATTTTGGTGGTCTGCAGAGAAATGTCACCCCCCAAAGCAATAAATCTAGGCTTCACGGGAACACAAGGCTGCACCACCCACATGGCCCACAGGAACACAAGGCTTGCATTGCTTGCATTGCAAACAATGCAAGGTAGTGAGGGGAGGGGGGGAAGGCAGAGGGGGGAACTTGCCCCACTCACCCCTGGCCACCGGGCTGCTTCTTTCCTTCTTTCTTCTGCTGCTTTGAGCTGAACACAAGGAAAGCAGCAAAAGTCTTCCTCTTCCCCAAACTTTGCCAGAAATGAGTCTTTGGGACCTTGCAAGGCATCCTGCTCCAAGAGGCTGTGCCGGTGTGACAAATCTCACAAAGACTCATTTCTGGCAGAGTTTGGGGGAGAGAAAGAAAGACTTCTGCTGCTTTCCTTGCATGAAGCCAAAAGTCTCTCTCTTCCCCCCCTCCCCCCCAAGAACAGAGCTAGAGACGGTATCCTGCAATCCCAAATAAAGAATGATTGATCGATAGGAAAACAGGGTGGGAATTTTCCTGCAGACTTTTTGGGGGTTTTCCCAGGGTCTCTGGTCCATGAGATTTAAAATGATGAGTTTGGTGGTCCCTGAGGTCCAAAAGTTTGGCGACCCCTGCTCTGAACTACTCAAAATTTCTGCTACTGGTTCTCCAGAACTGGTAAGAACCTGCTGAAACCACCTCTGCTGATAATGCTGCAAAGATATTTACAAAAAAAACATCTTTAAAATAGTCACTTTATAGATCTTTTCTTTGGCCTCATTGCCTTTGATCATGATTACAGTTTGTAATGCAATTTATTAGATAAATGGCAGCCCCCATGGGAAGATCTCAAACATAGCATTTAAGTACATACAGCAAATTGCATTCCTCTACTTCTCAGCTGAAATCATGACAGTTTACATGAATTTATTAACATTAGTCCCAAAATGGGAATAATGTTTTTTTTAAAAAAATGGCTGTTAATGTAGGCTGGAAAAGGCTGAATTTTAAATAGGTTTTACCCATCAACTACATAGAAGCCAAGACATAGCATCTCTGAAAATAATGAGTGTTTCAGATGAGAGAAAATATATCCATTTCCCTGAACATTGTCTTCTCTCCAGCATAACCTTAACACAGGATTTAGCATCAAGCAAAGAAGTCATCTCCTCTCTCTTTCTTCTTATAGCTTGAATATGAGTAGGAGGCTGGGAAGTTTTACTGCCATTTTTTACTTAAGTGCAACTTCTTCTGCCATCCCAAAGTGACTGAATTGTAACATGCCTGAAATGATTATTCACATAAGCCATCTAGTATCCCATAAAGAATTGTTATAAAAATCCTTGTCTAGGAGATGGAAATTTTGTTGCTAATTCAAAACTACTAGGTTTAGCTCCATATTATTACATAGTGAAAGTTCAGAGTCATTGGGTAGTATAAGCAATCTTAAAGAAGTTTCTAATTGACTAACATGATATAAGTTTTTTCCCCTAACCATTTGATAAAACAATCATATATTTCCATTGGATAACTGGGTTGCTCTAATCATAAATCTCAACCAGTGAGTGCAATATCAAGCCTAATGTCAAACAATGATCCCTCTTAAGATTGTTTGCTCTACAAAGATGAGATAGCTTGACTTTCTTCATTGTATTTTCCAAGACTCTTTCATACCCTCAGCATTTCCACCTCCAATCCATAACAAATCAGTTAGAAATTGACCTGCAATCCACTTAACAATTTGTAGCTATGACAACATTGAAGAAAAACCTGGTCAACATGAGTAGGTCAAGTTCTCATGAAGAATGCCATAAACCAATTCAAGACTCACTTATTCTATCACATAAGCTGGTCAAGAGAGTACACTAATAAGAGTCCTTTCTGAGCTGTCTTTGGTCAGAGGAGTAACCAAAATGAGGAAATAAAATACTCTGTGTATCTTAGAGATACATCCTTTTCTGTAATTGCATTTGCTGTATTTCTCTGGTGGTTAGCCAAACAAAAATATTACCCTGGGAGATAATTATGAATGAAAGAAGCTGTGTAGAAGCCGACAGATGTTTGATTGTAAAAATAAATAAATAATGGATTTATTTATTTATTTTTACAATCAAACATCAAAATCCATAAAAACCCAATGCTCCCTGCTTGTGGTAGTTCCAGTTTAGCACTGTATCGAATCGTGAAAAAGTGGGGAAGTAGCATGCCTTCCATTGCATGCATTGTTTTCCAATACTTGCAATCATGGTTGTCTATTGCTATGGTGGCAGTATTGATTGGGAGAAGAGATGGAGAAAAAAAGAAGTTTTAAGCTATCCTTATAGGTAAAAAGAAATATTTTAGGGACAGGAACTTGATGAAAAAAATGAAGAGAGAAGCCACTGCAGCTGCTGTAAAACAGTATCAGGCAGCAGAAAGAGAGAATTCCCTTCAGAGGAAGTGAGTCACCCGTTAAGGCTTCCTGGAAATTTCATGATCTAAAGGAAAAATAAATTCAATATCCATTTTGCTGTAGCTTGTAATAAACTAAAGCAGAGTCAGAAATATAGCAACTCACTGAAAATCAGACAATATCCTGAGAACAATAGATCCACAGGGGATATCAATAAAGCTTACAGCATGAATTAGAGAATGGCCCAAATCTCTTGCTTGATAGAGATTTTCCATTCTTTGCAGATAAATCTTTTGTTTTTAAAAGGAATTTAAAATCCTCAAGTTATGACCACAATTGAGCCCCCAATTTTTGTTGCTAAGTGAGAACATTTCTTAAGTGAGTTTTGCCCATTTTACGACCTTTCTTGCCATGTTAAGTGAATCACTGCAGTGATTAAGTTAGTAACACAGTTGTTAAGTGAACCAGGCTTCCCTACTGACTTTGCTTGTCAGAAGGTTGCAGAAGTTGATCACATGACCCCGGGATAATACAACCATCATAAATATGAACCAGTTATCAAGTATCCAGATTTTGATCATGTGACTATGGGGATGCTGCAGTGATTGTGTGAAACCAATCATAAGTCACTTTTTTCAATCATGTTGTAACTTCAAACAGTGTTTGAACGAAATGAAGTTGAGGACTACTTATATTCCGAGAATAGTCTCTATGGTTCTATAGGGCTTGGTTTCCCTGGGTTTTATGAAAGTGAACTCACTTTCTTTTTATTCTTTTTCTTTTATTGAAGCTAGACTTTAGGAAACCGTGCAAAGAAATCTCCCAAACAACTGGGCAGCCTAGCATGTTTTTCAAAGAAAGTTTGTTCTGTCAAGATGTCCAACCTTAATAGTGCCAGCAAATGTTTTACTTAATAGGGGCATCTTCTTCCCTTTTAGGAAAAAGGTTCTCTCACCCCAGGATCCATCAGATTTTTTTTATGAAGCTGGGCATATTCTATATGTCAACAATTTGCGATACATTTGTTCTTCAGAAATTCTGAGAATGGAAGTTTGAGATCTAGAAAAGATGTTTAATTGTCTTCTACTCTGACAATTGAACAGGATATTCAATCTATATGCACATGGGCATCGGTGTTCCTTTTCTTCATACCACAGCACTTGGTACTTTTCATCAAAAATAACCAAAAGGTCTAACCACATGACTGTCTTAATCTGATCCAGTAAGGGTTTCTTCATCCTTGGAAAAGCATGGCTTTCAAGAACCATTCTTCACACACTTATGGATATATTATGTTCATCATTCAAGAGACATAGTAGCACCAAAGTATCTTTTAATTTTAGCATTTCACAAGATGATAATTTCAGATTTTAATCTTCTGTTTAATTATGTTCCAATTAGATGTTTTTAAATGAAATGTGTGGTCTGTAGCAGTTCCAGGAGAAAAATCATTTACAGATAAAGTTTTTGTTCCAAAGTGATCTACAACTTTGAGTCTACAACATGCTTATTGCATATGAAAAATATGTGATTTTTGCTACTGCTAATAGAGATTGCTTCATTTCCCCCATAATAAGCACAAGGAAGGTCTCATCAGAGAATAAGGAACCTTATGCTGAAGAAGTGGAAAATGGCAGCTTAAGGACTTGAGTGCAATTATTGTGAGCCATTAATGAACAGTTTGGCAGAAGTCTGATAAGGCTTTAGTGGTGAGCATATACTGTGTTTAAGAAGTGGCCATTACAGCATAAAGCTATTATATCAAAATTGCAGTGGACTTTGCCAGAAAACTGGTGGAAAAACTTCATTTGTATTGGAAATGTTCATCATTACTGATGGAATGGATCTTGACTGTCTGCTAAATATAGATAATTTCTGATTTGTCACTGTACATTATGCTACAAGCAAACTGGTATGACACATTCCAGGGTAATTTTAGCAGGGGACACCTTCATTCAAAACCTCTTACAATATACTTTTTCTTATTTTTGAAAGTGTTTTTGAGAGTGTTATTTTTAGTCTGGGAGATATTGCAGATGAGATCTATGTTATATAATTACCACATCTTATGGAATTTTTCAAGGAGCCAAACAATGTTCACTTTGCAACATTTGCATTTTGTCTAGCACTTCTGTCTTTTTTGTTGGAATATTTTGTTGGAAACTTACCACTTGAATCCTTTCAATGGATAGATTGATCTAGATATTCCAAGTGCTGAACGTTAACTTTCACATTATTACACCCCAAGATTTAGAAGTTATCCTTTATGTTAGACCTGCAAAATCTGCATGCAAAAAATTCATAACATTTAAGCAGTATATGCTTCATCTCATCTATCTGTTTTGATACACATTAAATATATATCTTACGGCCAGATTATCATAGCAATAGTCTTCCAGGAGTGATTTGAATTCCCAGACCTTATGTAACTTGATTTAATTCTATTATTTTAAACTTACAGATTTTATTTTAATTTTCTTCCATGGGCACTGCATAGAAGATGGCTTCTTTTTGTTAAAGAATCTGGAAAAGAATGATAACACCAAAGATAAAAAGTTAGAATTATTCAGGAAAGTCTATTTAGGTGTTTTATAATCCCGCCTTTATAAATAACTAAAGTTAGTAAAGATATTACTTCTTCCCTCTCCTATTTTCCCCACAAGAGCGGAGGTGAGCTGGGCTGAGAGTGACTATGTCTGTGTTGTGGAAGTGTATGTGTACAAAGGAGTATTTGAGGAAAGGTTGCTCAGGAGTATTTCAATTACAACATTCATAACCAAAACATTTGCCATTAGGTGCCACTATTTGAAGGGGGAGCAATGGCTCAGATGCTGAGCTTGTCAGCTGGAAAGCTGATGCCTGGGTTTGAGACCTGAGCACCATGTGACAGGATGAGCTCTTATTACTTGCCCCAGCTCCTGCCCACCTAGCAGTTTGAAAGCATGCAAATGCAAGTAGATAAATGGATACCACTTTGGTACCACGTGCATCTTGGCATAGAGTCATGCTTGCCACATGACCACAGAAGCATCTTCAGATAATGCTGGTTCCCTCAGCTAAGAAACAGAGGTGAGCATTATCCCCTAAAGTTGGACATGATTGGACAGGGGAAACATTTACCTTTACCTTTGTTAATATTTGACATTTTAAATACTGATTGAGAGACCATTGTTGATCCAAACCTGAGTCTTAAGAAAACTTGAAAAGGGTATCACCAAAATGTGGACAATCATAATTACTTTGTTTCTCACAAAATAAGGTCGGCCTTATTTTGAGTCCCGAAAAAATGGCTAGGGAGTCTTTTCCGGGATGAATTAATTTCTACCCCCCACACACCAGTGCTGTCTCCAATAACAGTGTCTCAGTCGCTCCCACTTTCCCCCCATCCCCGTAACCACAGGGAAAAAAAAAACATTTTGAAGTACCTGGGAGTGCCGCATGCTGCATTTTGGTTTAATCCCAAGCGGCTGGGTGGGCGTGAGAAGAGCCAAGTGAGTGTCTCTGCTGCTGCTATCCTTGGTGCTCCAACCTCGGACTCTACAAGTTTGCAAAAGTCCCAGTGCGCAGCCCATTCCTGCATTCCAAGCACCCAGGCTGAGCTGCAGCTGTCCCTCTCTCGCCAGTGCCGTCTCCAATCACAGCGGCGGCAGCGGCGGGAACCATGGAAGTTATGGAGGGGGCTTCCCCACCTGAGAAGCGGCTAAAACACTTCCACAGTTTCCGCCGCTGCTGCCGCTGTTATTGGAGATGGCGCTGGTGAGAGAGGGACAAGAACGGGCTACGGAGGCCTGAGAAGCGGCTGAAACACTGCTGGACATCCACACCAATGCCGCCAGCCTGCTGACCCGGGTAAGGGAGGGGTAAGGGAGCCCTCCATGCTCCAAAATGGTGTTAGGAGCGGCTGATGGTGAGGCATAGCTGTCCGTGGGGCACTCCTAGTGGCAAGTTCCCTCCCCGCCTTCCCCCCCAATTTCGCATGTTTTAAACTAGGCCTAAATTTGGGGGGAGGGGCTTAATTTTATTTTATGCCTAGAAAACATGCTGGGTCTTCCTACTGGGGGGGCTGTATTGTTGGAGAAACATGGTACATTGAAATGAAGTCCACTTGTTGAAAAAGTACACTTTAGAAAAAGTTTTGTTTTGTGTTTTTTGTTTGCAATTTATCAAGAGACCATCCTCAAATAACGATGAAAGATGAGAAAAATTTGAACTATGTCAGAAAAAAGGGTTTGATATTCAAATGCTTTGTGGGAAGAAGTCCTCATGGGGAAATTAGAAAAAAGAAATCCTTTCGGAATAACTAGATATATTTCTCAAGTGATAATACTGATGTGTTAAAAAAAGGTCTTGTAGGAAGCTTCTAAGAATAATTACCATTTGGATTAATTACCTATATTTGCATAACAGCATAATTTTCTAATTACCGGAAAGCTTTATAGCAGAGAAAGGTCAAGTTGTGGACTAAAAGAATTAAAGACTGATTTACTTCCTGCTAGAAGTATTGATTTTCTCATGAAAGCCCAGTTGACAGCTTGCAAAAAATTTGCTTACATTTCCAATTAGCTCTTCAATTCCTACATTCATAGCCATCTGCTCAGTTATCTCAGTATCTGGAGGCTGTTTGGGTCTGGATGGGACAAAGCAGGCTCTGACTCAACCAGAGCAAGAAGGTGTAGCTCTGGGTATTTGAACTTTCCAAAGATAAGGTTCTTCCATCTCTAGTTCTGGATGGAATGGCACTACCTCAGGCAGACCCAGTGTGCAATTTTTTTTATATATATATATAAAAGATAATACAAGTAAAATTTCTTTTTTTGAGAATGGCATGGTTCCAGGTTATCACTTCTCCATACAGACACAAATTCAATTTCATATTAATCTTTGTGTTCTGTTCCATATCTTATTACTATTTTAACATTTTCTCAAAAATTTTCCCTTCCCTTAGTTTTCTCAATCTTACTTTTAATTATCTCATTTCTTTCTAAATTCAATTATAGATATATTTTTCCTAAGTTTCGATACCTTTCTAGTCATCATATTTATACTTTTGTCTGTCCTGTTTCAATTTCATATTTTCTTTTCTCACTAAACAAAATTTTCCCCTGTAGTTACTAATTGGAGTATGACACCTTTGTATCTTTTAATTTTTATCCATTCAACTCTTATTTAAACTTCAATTTATGCTTTTACAATTATAACATTCAATATAACACATAACTTCCAGTCGAATTCTGCTTAGTACATTCTTAAAATACGCACTAAGTTCTAAAAGAGAAAATATATGTATAACAATAATAAATAAAATACTTATTCTATTCCAATTCAAGTTCTATCATTAATGTTAGTTACAATCTTTGACATCTTTAACATTTATTTTCAATAGGATATCATACTTCTAGGAACACTTATCATATTTCCATATTTTTTTCATGTTTCTTTCATATTCCTCTTCACTTAAAATTTTATCACACATTTATAATAATTAAAATGTTTCCCTCCTTCCCTAATTTCATTCTCTCATTCTCTTTATTTCATTTATTTATTAAACATTCCATTCCATTACAATGAGTATTTTATCTATCATTTTAATCACACTTATTTTATATTTTCAAAGTTCATTTCTATTTCTAATATAACAATACTATCTAATGTACCCTTGCAGAATCCCCCTTTCAATGAAGTTTTCACCCATTATCTCTGTGTCTTGTATGTTTTCCCTGTTTCTCTATGTTCTGATTCTGTCCTTTATAATTTCTTTTCCTTTCCCTTTTCTCCCTCTTCTTCTCCCTTCCCCTTTTGACCCCTTCTCTCTCTAATTCTGATTTTCTCTTCTGTAGTCCTCTCTTCTGTTTCTTCCTAATGTAATTACTTTTCAAACTATTCTTTTGGGGGGTTGTTTTTTCAGATCTTAAATTTTTCACTCTCTTTCTCCCCTTCCCTTTCTTTTCCCCACATAGAAATACAGTACTTGGTCATTGAAAATGGCTTCTTCTTTGTCCCGCCCTTCTTGTTCTACAGGCATTTCTTGTTGTTTCTCATAGTTCAGGATCTCCATTTCTAAAAATTGAAATACGAAGCCAAAAGAACCTCTTCTTTCTTGTGCATCTTCTTTCTGTTTTTTAAGTTCCATTCTCAATTCTTCCAAGAGTGATACCATTTTAAGCATTTAAACAACCACCTGATTAATTTTAGTCCTTTAGATCCAATAGCCAAAAATCCAAAAATCGCCAAGTATTCCAAATAATCCAAAACTGTTTCTTCTTGCTTCTTTTTCCACTTTCTCTTCCTGGGGTTCTCATCTTGTTACAATGTTTCAGTTAAAATGTATCTTTTAGGAATCTTGTTAAAGTTTCACCATTAATTCCTTTCACTTCCAGGTGGTCTCCTCCATTTTTCCAGATCCCACCCTTTTGTTTTTTTCCTTCTTTTAAAAGTTTTTGAGAATCCAGAAATCTTTATTATCTCTTTGACATTTTATTTTCAGCTTATATACCTGTTAATGTCAAAGTTGATTTTTTCCGTTTTTTTTGCTTAAATCTCTTAGTTGTCAATATGGGGAAGAAAAGAAAAAAAACAAATCCTTTCCCTTCCCTGTCTCATTTGCAGCTTCAAAGGCTTCTTTGGGAACAATATTGTTCTTTATAATTCAAATTCCAGGATAACTTACACTGTTGCTTTTCCAGTTCTACCCGATCAGCCAAAACTTTCTCTTATCTTCCTTCTGCATGTTCTTTTCCAATCGAGTTCTTCTTTGAAGTGGCCATTTCTGACCACCTCTGCAACTGCCTTCGGGAAAGGGAGTAATGGCCAGCTGGGGAGGAGAGATGCAGCTCTCCTCGACCCTGTTGGCAGTCTCCCCCCTCTTCACCACCTCTATGGGGTGGCTTAGTCCCAAAACCAGCTGGCTCAGGGCACTCCAGCACCAAGCACAGATCAAAACTGTGCACAATTTCAGATTTCAGTCTGTCACCGAAGAAGCTCAAACTGGAACTCCCAGTGTGCAATTCTGAGGGTCCTCCTACACTCCTAGCTCCTGCTTGAAGAGCTGTGACTAGGAGAGCCTTTGCACATCTTCTGGTAGTGCTCCAATTGTGCCTATTCCTGCATAAGGAAGTCTTGTTCACCACAATCCATGTCCTTGCAACTTACTGCCTAGATTTCTGTAATATGTTCTACATGTCCTGCCGTTGAAGGCAGTTCAGAGACTTTAACTGGTGGAAAATGCAGCTGCATGGGTAATAAATGGTGTCAGATACCTGACATATGTAACACCACTACTCTTGCACAAATTGCACTTGTTTCCTGTGTGTTTTGGGATACAATCCGAGGTGCTGGTTGTCACCTTTAAAATCCTACATGGCTTGGGACTCGATTATCTGAGGAATCATCTTTTTCTAAGAGTTTCTACCCATTCAGTCTGACCCAACAAAGTGGGTATATTGCAAATCCCATCAGTCAAAGTGTGTCAACTGGTAGAAACTAGAGGACATGGTTTTTTTATGCTGTAGTCCCTGTCTTATGGGATATTCTCCCCTTGAAGATTGGAATGGCCCCGACCCTATTGGCTTTTTGCAAAGTTTTGAAAACTTTGGTTATTTAGTTGGGCTTGGGGCTCAAAATGTGTAAGGGTCCTGTTATTTGGATTTAATCATCATGGCTGCCATTTGCAGTTATTTATTTTATGAATGTTTTTCTTGTTTTAAAGTTTTTTCATTGTTTTCATTGTTTTATAATTTTAGATTTGTAAGCCACCCAGAGTCACTTGGTTGAGTTGGGTTTCTATAGAAATTGAATGAATGCATCCATGCTTGCCTGAATAATATCCTTGCTGTACTCAAAGTACTTTTACTATTTGAATTCCAAGACTCTTGCCCCAAAATGAATGTGTGGAACTTTTTTCCCTAAAAAAAATGTGTGCCATTTTTTCCCTAAAAATTTCCTTACATGCAGAGTTGTTCATACTATGTGCTCTCTCTTTCCAATTTTCCCTGCAGTCATTCTGAGAAAGTATACTAATGTTGGCAAATCAGCTTGTTTTGCCCTGTAGACCTGCTTTAAATGGATTAAAAACTCTGTTGATCACAGGTGAAATTTCTTTACAGATATTAATGAAGGAATTCTGTCTGTCCTGCACTTTAAAATTAAGAAAGAAATATAAAGGTTGATTGACTGGGAGGATGGAGACTGGAGATACAATATTTGGAATTTAGTGAAAGAATTTAGACATGGACTTGCAGAGCACTTGGAGCAATGGGTTAATTAAACAGATCTTCCATCATTAACATGACACTGGACAACTTGACCTGCCAAATATATGACTTTCATACAAAACAATACAGAGAATTCATACATAATATTCCAGTAAATCATCTTAGGGTAACACAGAGGCCAAAAATAGTATTACCATTGCTTTATATTTTCACAGGTATAATTTTACATATCACATTCAAAGAAAAACATGGTACTGGGAGTTAATTACATAAATGAAGTAAATAGCAATAGCACTTAGACTTACATACTGCTTCAAAGACCCTCTCTATAGTTTACAGACACAGCCTATTGCCCCCAACAATCTGGGTCCTCATTTTACCATCCTCTGATAGATGGAAGGCTGAGTCAACCTTGAGCAGGTGAGGATAGAACTCCTGGCAGTCAGCAGAATTTAGTCTGCAATACTGCTTTCTAACCACTGCATCACCAGGTCTTCTTCAAATAATATATTATTGCCATTGGCAGTCTCTACTTTGATCCTGGACCACCAAGCAGAATGAGTGTCTCATCTGCTTTTCAAAGCCAATAAGGCCATGGCATCTGATCTATATCCAGATATGAATCAGACCTCCCAAAATCAGACCTCCCAGAATCAGACCTCCTACTGGAATAAATGTTGGGCTATTGTTTTAACGTACATACTCACAGCTAGCTGAAAGCTTCATATAGAAAACACATTTACACTGACAAGCACAGAAGGTGTGAATCATCCCACTGAACTGAGAACATGTAGCATGGCCATGGATAACAAGTGTCCATATGATTGTAACTTTTTATAAGAAAAAGAAATGAACACACGAACTGAAGAAAACGTTCACTCTTAGGAATAGGTAGCTTGGAAATGCTTTGCTTTCACAAAACTGGGCTGTTTCATCCAATTTTTGCAAAAGAGCGAGGGCAATACACTATTTTGGGGATGTTTATTCCACACAGATATACCTCAGCAAATTGGCAAGGAGCATTTCAAATAACTTTCTTTTCCTAAATCCATTTTTGATTGGACTTTTACACCTGGGTGTCTCTTTTTCATCTGGGTGATGCTTTTTCTTTCAGTGCAAATACGAGCAGGTTTAGACTTGTGAAACAGCCTTTTAATACTTTTATGATCTATTTTATTTCTGTTTTATTTACTCAGCATTGGAGGCTGTATGCCTGTCATTTGAAGATGCTTCTGACACAAATCATGAATGACATGGATCAGCCAAGCTCAGCAATATTCTTTTAGAACCAGTGAGACCAGAGGTGGTATTCAGCAGGATCTGAACAGTTCTGCTAGTGGAAATTATGAGTTGTTCGAAAAACCAGCAAAGACCACCTCTGACTGATCCCGCCCCCATTTATTCTCTGCCTCCTGAGTCCCAGCTGATCGGCTGGGTCTTATTTTGTTGCCCTGTACAGGAGAATGGAGCTGGAAAGCAGGTTAGTGAGGTGGGGAGGGAATGGGGATTTTGCAGTAACCTTTCCCCAGAAGTGGGGAGGGAATGGAGATTTTGCAATATCCTTCCCCTGCCACAGCCACCAAGCCACGACCTCCAAGTCATGGCCACCAAGCCATGGCCACAGAACCGGTAGCAAAAATTTTTGAATCCCACTACTGAATGAGACCATTACAAAGCAATGCATGGATTTTTTCAAATTGCCAAAATGTTTTTAAAAACTTGCTCATGGCATGGTGGGGCTGTCTAGATGGACTATGTTATTTGAAGAAGTAAGTATTCCAATATACAAGTGAAAGTCAACAACTTTCTTTGTGCTAAAAAATAAGAAGCTTCTTTTAAAGACACGTAGTCCTCGATTTTTAAGTCACTTTTTGGTGCTGTTATAACTTTGTATGGTCACTGATGAACTGTTATAAGTGAAGAACTACCTGCATACAGTAGGTATAGGTATTCTTTAAGATGCTGTAAGAGTTTAAAAATATTTAATTGTTCTGAATCTTTTAATAGTCAAAATCCAATAAACACATTTTTTAAAAAAGTAATAAAGTTTCATCAGGGATAGCTATTTTGGTTCATTAAAAAAGTTAAATCACAATAAAGCAATACAATACACCGTATGCTCACAATGTGGTATAATTCTACACGGTGATCCCCTATGCATTCAAAATCTTCATGCTTTCAGGGTATTCTTGAAGAAATGACACGCTCTCATTTCAGATCATCTGCTAAGGAAGTATGTGTAAAAAATCACCTATGAGTTTGGATGGTTTTGGTCAAAATGGGTGAGCTTCTTGACTTTGTCCCATAAAAAGGAGGGTTTTTTTTCTCTAACCATATTTAGTATGTGTTACAGCAGCACTGAAAATAGTGACTTATGACCATTTTTCAGACTTATGACCATTTTAGCATCCCCATGGTCATGTGATCAAAATGCAGGCACTTGGTATGTGCTTGTGATGGTTGCAGTGTCCCAGAATCTTTTGTGATCTTCTGACAAGCAAAAGCAATGGGGAAGCCAGATTCAATTAACAACTGTGCTACCAACTTAACAAACCACAGTGATCCACTTAACGACTGTGGGGAAAAAAAGAACATAAAATGTGGCAAAGCTCACTTAACAGTTGTCTTGCTTGGCAACAGAAATGTTGGCCTCAATTGTGGTCATACGTTGAGGACTATCTGTATTATTTTCTTGTTGAAATTTCTTATAAATAGTAGGAAACCGCATTCAAAAAAGACTAATTTTTCTTGCTTTCTTTTTGCAGTTGTTCTGCTGGGTCCTCGAAAAGACCCTGAACTGTACAGTACAGTTGGGTGTTTTCTTCTTCTGTGTGCTAAAGAAAGTATAATGTCTCCTTAGCTAAACTTGACTCCTAGTCCACTCTGTTTTCTGGCAATAATATCAAAGAAGTTTTGCTTTTGCCTTCCTTCAGGATTTCTGCAGCATGTGTTTACTTTTCACAGACTAGAATCCCCAGGTGGTCTCCCATCCGAGTTCGAATGTAACATTGGGCATAGGCTCAATTTGCAAGTTGATACAGGTGTAGCTGTCACAGACTTATAATGAGCTCCCCTGTTGCTCATGTAGCATCCAAGTGGCAGACGCTAAAAAAGATCAGGTTGGTACCAATGTGAAATGAGAGGTTGAATATAGTCAGATGGTAAAATTATGCTGAAGGAATTATCTCATGTGAATTTCAGAAGGACAGGCAAAAGTACTCTTAATTGCTGCTTTGGTAAATCATTTTCTTCCTAAGGTTGCATTGTTTACTGAATCATTAACATAGTTTCAATGACTAATATAATGTCTGCCAAAGCACAAGTATAAATATTCAAATACATTCATATGTGCAATTTCTTTGTAATGCTGGATTTTATGTTGAAATTAAATGAATACAGTTAACACGACTCAAGGGGGAAATGAAAAGCATCCACGCTGCACCATCCTTAATTTAGGTAAGCTTCTGGAACTTTTCAAGTAAAATGTCTTTAAAAAAAAAAAAAAGTGAGAATCACATATTGAAAATCCAGTGCTGTACTTTAATGTACAGCAAAGGTACTATGATTATGTCACAGTTTGTCCAATAAATTAAACACTACTAGCAAGACATTGTTTCTAGTTTTCTTGACATTTCATCTGATAATAGCAAAAGAGGAAGGCAAAAGGCTTGTGGAGAAGGAGGCAGAGATAACATTGTTGAAGTTGTTTTATGTCTAAGATACTTTCTCTGCTGGTTCAAATACATGATATAGTACATGTTCAGTTGTTTTTTTTCCTTTTCAATTTTTTTTCTATATAGCCTCTTTTCCAGTGGTGAACTAACTGAACTAACAATCTCCAACAGAAAATTATTTGTAACAAAAGCAATAGCACTTCGACATATATACCGCTTCACATCACCTTAGAGTCCTCTTTAAGCAGCTTACGGAATCAGCCTATTGTCCCCACCCCAACAATCTGGCTCCTCATTTTAAGGCCCTGTCACACTGCCCAATGGATGCAAAACGGACACAACGGACGAGCAAAATGTTCCATCCGTTGTTATCCACTCTCAGAATGGGCAAAAATTTGCATAACAGGGGCGGATAACACAGACGCGGGGAGGACGCAGGGCAGATGGAAAGCGGATGCGGAACGGAAGCTCAGCAGATGGAAGCGGATGGGAGCGTATGGCACATCTGCTAGGCTTCTGGGGGGCCGCAGCAAAGTGGATGCGGAACGGATACAGCGGATGCAGAGCAGACGCCGAATGGATGAAGCAGATGCACAGCGGAAGCCTAGCGGAGGCAGAGCGTTAATTGCACATGCGGGGAGGATGCATTGCGTCAGCCCCGTGGATATAACGGAAGCAGCTCGGAAGCAGGTCGCCATTCAGAGGAAAGACCTGCTTCCAGACACATCGACTGCCTTGCCTGTCCTGCCTACATGTCTGCCTGCAAGCCTTGTTGCCAGCCTTGCTGCCAGCCTCCCTGCCAGCCTTGGTTCATGCCTGCCTGCCAACCTTGGTGCCTGCATGCCTGCCAGCCTTCCTGCCAGCCTTGGTGCCTGCCTGCCTGCCTGCCTGCCAGCCTTCCTGCCAGCCTTGGTGCCTGCCTGCCTGCCAGCCTTCCTGCCTGCCTCCCTGCCAGCCTTCCTGCCAGCCTTGGTTCCTGCCAGCCTCCCTGCCAGCCAGAAACCCCACAACCATGCGGAAGCACAGCAAGCCTCAGCCATCTGCTGCCAGCCCTTGCAAGAAGGACAGGGCTACCATCCCGCCCCCTGGCCCTCACTCTGGTTCTGCTGGGGCTTCTGCAGCACGGGCTCGCTCTTCTGGGGCTGGGGCTTCTGCTGCTTCTGCTTTTGGAGGAGCTGATGACAAGCACTCCAGCACCAGCCACCTCCACAGCACCTGGACCCTTCACCCCTGAGACTGAGCGACCAAGAGGAGTGCCAGAGACTCATTTTTGTTTTATAGCTTCTTGTTAATAAAGTCTATTTTTGATTCATACACTTGCTTCGTTTCTTTTTTTTATTAAAGTCTTGGTGGAAACTTTTAGAAATGGTTTAAGCCTTTGCATGCTTGTGGGATGGGTTAAGATAGCAGTGGGTTGGGCAGGGATACCTAATAGCTGTGGGATAGATAAACCTCCAGTGCAAGCATAGTGGGACTGTATGGTCCACCCTCCAGGTGCCACACTTATGGCCCTTTATTATCAATAATAATGTAATCAATCATCCACACATGTCAAAATAAACACAACTCTTTATTAAACGCCCTGTTCATTGTAGGCCCACCCAACATACATGGCCCAATCTCATCCGTGTGATGAGACAGGCTGAAGGAAGCATCCATTAATCATCTATCATCCTGTCTTGCCACTCCACTGCTCCAGCTGGGGAGTTGCACCAGTGTTTCAGGAGGTTGTGCTGCTTCTTCCCTTCACATGAGGTTCTGTTGGGGCCTTGCACATCCTCAGTGTCTATCAGGTTTCGCCCTTGCCTCCATTCCCCAGGCTCCATGTCCCCATTGCCTTGTTGGAGGTCCATGAGCCTGTTCTGCAAGACTGGGTAGCGGGTGCGCATGAGATTGTGCAGGATGCAGCAAGCTTCCATGATCCTCCTCACGGTCTCTGGGCAATGCTGCATGGTGGTGAGAAGTACCTGGAACCTGTGGGCCAGGATGCCAAAGGCGTTCTCCACCACCCACCTTGCCCTGGACAGCCTGTAGTTGAAGATCCTCTCTTCACGGGTGAGGAGTCTGGAAGTGTAGGGCTTTATGAGGTAGGTTGTGAGGGAGAAGGTGTCATCCCCCATGATGAAGTAGGGCACATCTTGTGTGTCGTTGGGCAGGGGTTCTGGATCTGGGAAGCCCACGATGAGGTTGCGTTCCAGCTCCTCCTTGAGGTGACTGGCGTTTTATACCTGGGCATCTGAAGCTGACCCATTGCCTGAAGCATCGATGTACATGAACTTGTAGTCAGCATCGACCATGGCGAAGAGGATGATGCTGAAGAAGCCCTTGTAATTGAAATAAGTGGACCCCGACTTGGCTGGAGCTTTGCAGGCCACGTGCTCCCCATCTATGGCTCCAACGGTGTGGGGGAAGTTCCATTTCTGATACCACTGCTCTGCAACTTTCTTCCATCCTTCTTCAGTGGAGAGGCACTGGAGGAGCTCCTCCAGGTATTCTTCGATGATGGCCTGCACCACTTCTCTGACCACAATGCTGATGGTGTTGTGTGGCACCCTCCAGCCGTATTGCATGCTGCTGTAGGTGGTCCCTGAGGCCAGGTGGCGCAGAGTCAGTGCCACCTTGAGCCCAGGGTCCAGGCTGGACCGGAAGTTGGTGTTTGCCTTGGTCAACCTGGGTGTCAGCCGCTGCACAAGTTTGTCAAACATGGCTGGAGGCATCCTCATGAAGTTCTGGAATGCCCGAGTGTCTTCGTTCCTGAGCTTCACCATCAGCTTGTTGTACAGTCCATCCTCTGCTCTTCTGGTGAACCATCTTCGTACCCAGAGGCTTCTTGGACGCCTCTTTTTCTTCCCGTAGTAGAGTTCACAGAGCCTGTAGATGGCTTCTCACTGTTGCAGAAGGATGGTGGCTGCCAAAAGGACTTTTTTACGATCCACGGTGGACATGACTGGATGCTGTGGAAGAGCAAGAGGCAGATGAAGGCTGCAGAGGTCCGCACCGCAGGGCTGCTGTTCTGAAAGTGAGATCCAGATGTGTTGCTCCCCCTTTTTATAGGCAGTATAGGTGTCCCTTTGCATCCTCTAGGCATCCTCTAGGCATCCTCTAGGCAACCTGTAGACATCCTTAATATCCGAGATAGGTCCCCTCTGCGGATGTTTTTTCCGTTTTAAACACTTTGTTTCCGTGCTGCATCCGTTCTGCATCCGTTCTGCATCCGTTCTGCATCCGTTCCACTTCCTTCCTGCGTCCGAGCGGATGCGAGTTGTGCGGATGCGGAACGGATGCCTAGCGGATATAGCGGATGCGGAACGGATGCAGAACGGATGCGTAGCGGATGCAGAATGGAAGAATTGGATACATTTTCTGCGTAAAAGTTTTGTGCAGCTCAAAAATTTCTGAGCGGATGAAACGTCAATAAACGGATGCTGGACGGATAGAGAGGAAGCAAAACGGAGGCAGTGAGTACATCGCATTAACCAATGGATGGCAAACTTTTTTGTCCGTTTTACATCCTCTGCATCCGTTGGTGCAGTGTGACACGGGCTTTACCAACCTCGGAAGGATTGAAGGCTGAGTCAACCTTGAGCTGGCTAAGATTGAACTCCTGGCAATGAGCAGTGAGTTAATCTGCAATACTTCCTTCTAACTTAGACTTAGAAAGACTTAGAATAACTTTGTTGTCATGGTGAATGTACACTAATCAGAATACATTAAAATGAAATTTTATTGCATACCACTATCAAAGGTCCACCTCCAATATACACTACATAAACATGACAAAATAAATAAAAAATATGCATATACCCACACATATGTACTGTGCCACAAGAGCTGCTATCATCCCAAGCCCCTCCCTCCCCAATTAGCCATGTGTGACAGGACCAAGAATGGGGAGATAATAAAATTATTTCCCTTCCCCCTTCTCAGAAGGACAACTCTTATTTTATTTGTTTACTTATTTGTTAAATTTTAATGTATGTATGGGAGGCGACCAAACTCTAATGTTAAACATAGTAGAATCCTAGGACAGTAGTATAGACATTCCCACTCTGCCTTCATACTATGAGTATGACCATGATCTATTCTTCTCTCTGTGCACCAGTTTCTCTTTGACAGAGCTATGAATAACTGAACTGACACTTGAGGGTTTCATTATGGTGATTGCACATATGTAGTTCAACTACCTGTTTGGTATCTTTTCCTGCTTCTCTGTCCTTACCTATTTGGAATGGCATTTACAGTGAAGGACTAGATCCAGTTTCAGAGGAAATAATGCAGAACTTTTTGTGTTATAGAATTAGGGGGTTCTGTAAGGGAATAGAGCAAACCTTCATGTTTCAGCCCACCTATCTAGCTGATCAGCAATGCATCCACTGTCCTGAACAGCATATGATTTTCATGGAAGGGAAAGTCTAGAACTGCAGCCATTCCAGATCTAGATATCCTTGTGAATAGGGCATTGAGAAGTATTGTTAATCACAAGTCCTGTTGTTGTGCTAACTCCACCCCTTATATACTCAAATGCAACATTGCTACACAAGCATCAAAGGGTTGAGCTTGCGTCACAAAGTCATGACATTGTTTTGTCTGAATAGCATCCCTAGAGCCAGGACCAATTCCTATGACTTCATGAATTATAAATAATTTGTACTAATAGTGATACTTGTCAAACTTTCTCCATGCCGCTACAATTAATAATATGAGTCAGAGAGTTTATTTCATCCAGCCATTCCTGCCTTATTTAGTTTTGCTAAAAGAAATGTGCAATGCTTGTGAGTGAGAGAGAAAAATACCACCATGCCTCAATAGAAAGTTATGTTTAGAACTTATCACTGTCTGATCTCCTCCATCTATGGAACACAGAATCCCATTTTATTTCAGCAACACATCTGGTTAAGCTAAAAGATCATGGTCACCCGATTCACAGTATTTTACACAGATAAGCCTAAATGTAAACTATACAGTTGCAGGTCCAGATTGATAATAAATTATATTATCTTTCCCTGTCTGATGACTACCAGATATGTGAGACTTCAACTTCCCTTAATTCCTAGCCATCATGGGTAATCTGGCCTATCAGTAATGCATCCACTGTCC
Organism: Laticauda colubrina; assembly: GCA_015471245.1. NCBI lineage: Eukaryota > Metazoa > Chordata > Lepidosauria > Squamata > Elapidae > Laticauda > Laticauda colubrina. Next base: position 38,720,036 of record BLBF01000007.1, on the reverse strand, counting down.
AGAATAGCCATCATGGGTAATCAGGCTAGCTGTAAATTAGGGCATGTCTGGTGAGGGAGCTTCAGGTTGGGGAAAGCTATATCACATCACTGTGCCTCTGGAAGAGTATAGCTGCAGCACTTAACAGGCAGTGGATTAAAACCCATGAGAATTTAGATGCATTGTTTAAGAAAAAGCATTACATCAAATTTTACCCTCAATCAGATAGGACCAAGTAGAATAATTGTTCCACACATTGAAGCAAAGACTGGAACGCAAAATGTGGCATAGGAAGATGGTGCTTTTGGAATCTGAAGTACAATATAACATTCTTCTGTATTCTCATCTAACATCCTCTTGTGAAATAAAATAATTGTTAGTCAATCAATATTTGGCATATTGAAGTTGGATGCGTGGCTTAACACCAGGGCCATCTGTCTGTCTATAATGCGTAACAGCTGAAACCAGAATGACATTCAATCAGTTCCAAATTACAAACTGTACTTTTGGACATAACCTATTGATTTAGTTGAAAATGGGAAGATTTGGAATGTCTGAAAAAAAGTGTAAATCTTGGGTGGTTGACTGAGCAAAATCAATAAAGTGATATGCAAAACATGTGGGGAAGATAAAAGGTTGAATAGTTACCTTCACAAATCACCATCTTTAGGTGATATATGAAGTTCCATTCCAGGTTCACTTGTAAAAAAAAAAATGCATGAAACACTGAAGAAGTCAGACAATCTGTTCCTTTAAGAGTTCCAATTGCTACCTTTCCAGGACTCCAGGATTTATGGTTTTCCCCTCACCCAATATATAAGCCTCTGCTTGTCATTTAGAAGCACACATTAATATACTTACATTCCAAAACAAAAAGTTATGAAGAAAGAGTTAACAAATTCAGATTGTATATTTGAGTATTTGTTCAGAGAACTTTCACCTGATTGTCAACTTGAGACCAACTTACAGTGACAACTCTGAGTTTGTTTGTTCTTTTCTTCCCTCTTCATTTTTTGTTATATTTTTCAGAATGTAAGCTCACAGTATAGGAGCTGTTTTGATTTAAATCTGTGTAAATGTTATGCATTATATAAAGTATTTTGGATGTAACTCTATACAGTAAGCCCAGATATTCATTCAGGTTATTCTTCACTGTAGTTTTAAAACCATATGGCAGTGCAATTCAAATCATATCTCCCAAAAGCAGAATGTAGATGTAAACAAGAATATTAAATGACATGAAATGACCATGTTTTTTAAAAAGTCTTATCTTGACTAAGCAATTTTATTAGTGTTTCTTGATTGAATCCTTCCTGCGAATTGGATTTTGTAACACCTGCTTTTCTGGACTAAATGCTTTTTGGAACACAGGCTGGCCCTGTTCCCCTTGTTTTTGCTTCCTTCTACTCAAATGACTCTTGGAGATTTGCTTAATCTAATTCTGCTTTTTTTGCCCTGAACTGCAGAAAGAGAACAATTAACATTGTGTTCCATGTGGTTGACTGAGTTTTGAAGATGTTATTGTCCCTAAAGAGAGCAGTGGATGTTCCACACCTGGGGTACAACCTTTTGAACAATTGAAATATGTTATGCATATGTCTGTTTGCTATATTCATCTGGTTTGAAGAAATACGAAGAGGGTGAAGCAGGGCTGTATTCTGTCTCCAGTATTGTTTAATATCTACTTTGAATCAATTTTCAATGAAGCTAGAAAACATCAATGCTGGCCTCAAAGTAAATGGTGTTTTGATCAACAATTTAAGATATACTGATGACACAGTTCTGCTTGCTAGTAAGCATGAAGATTTTCAGTTCCTCATCAACAGAGTCACAGAAATATCTGGAAAATACATCTTGAAGTTTAACACCTCAAAAACCAAGATCATGGTCATCAGCAAACAACCCATTAATTCACCACTGATAACTTCGGAAAGAATACCACTAGAAAAAGTTGAAAGGATCACATACCTCACTTCTAATTTACATGAAAGCTGCAACATGACGACTGAAGCAAAAACAAGGCTAGAGAAAGCTCGAACAGCATTTTTCAAAATGAAAAAGGTCTTCTGCAGTCACAACATAAGTCTAAGATTGAAGGTTTGTCAGGTGCTACATTTTTTTCTATCCTGATCTATGGAGTAGAGAGTTGGTCTCTGACAGAAAGCCACTTGAAGAGACTCGAAGCATTTGAAATGTGAATTTACAGGTGGCTGTTACATTTAAGTTGGGTTGAAAAAATCAGAAATGAGGAGGTGATAAGCCTCTTGGGAAAGCCAAGGGAAATCATCAAAACTATAAAAAAGTGAAAGTTAGATATTTTGGACATGTGATGCGGCACCCAAAATATACAGCATATCAGGCAAACAAGGTCCAGGCAATGTTCTTCTCAGAAACAATGAAGAAACAATGTTTTTCTTCTCCAGAAGAACATCATGGCTTCAAAACTGGTTTGGAGAAAACTCAATAACACTTTTTCGTACTGCTGTTGATAAAAATAGGATTGCAAACATGATTGGCAATGTCCGATGAGGGATATGGCACAACAACAACAAGAATATCTGGTTTGCAGGCCATAAATGTTGGAGACCTCAACTATTCAGTTATAGTCATAGTGCTGCCAATGAAGATAAATCTTTGGGGCTTGGGGCTACCATATTTCAACTGCAAGTATGGATGTCATGTACCTACATGGCAGCAGCAGAGACTAAGCTTCAATTAAGTGGCCATTTAGGTTTTTCTAGTCTAGAGATACAACCAAATTCAGATGAATAAAATCCAGAAATGTTTTTGAGATACTACAGTCATTCCTGCTGGATAGAAATTGCAATTCCAGGTTGCCTAAGAAATCATTATTGTTCCTAATACAAGAAAATGTAAATTGAATAAGCTCAAGCAACGTATATTTTCTAAAGCCATAATTAGATGTTGAAGTATTTGACAATTCTTTGCAAGCCCAAACACCCAGCTGAATACATTTCTAATAAGAATATGTAAACTGTAATTTCATTGAATTAGAATATAGTTACCAACCTCCACAGACAAGGACATCAGGCGTTTTGATAAAATTACTTCCAGAATTAAATTACTTCCTGGAAGTAATCTGGAGGCAAGATAATACTTTTTAAAAAGGTAGATTTGAATCCTCAATTTTCCTGTTTTACTCAAATAAAATTTCTGGGTGTCATTCTGAAAGAATTCAACCATTTCTTCTAAACTGATACATAGGTTTCTGAATAGTTTGTTTTCCCTCTTATACAAGTCACAGATCTGTCTGTCTATCTGTCTGTCCATCTGTCTATCTATCATCTCTATCTATCATCTATCTGTCATTAACTATCTTTTATCTATCTCTATCCATCCATCCATCCATCCATCCATATCTATCTATCTGTCTGTCTGTCTGTCTGTCTGTCTGTCTGTCTGTCTGTCTGTCTTTCTATCTATCTATCATCTATCATCTATCTATCATCTGGCTGCCATTCCCACCAAAAGCAATTCTGGGCAGTGTAAAAGAGAGCTAAAAGCTGTAAATAAACACATAAAGCCCCTATCATTATTAATTATAAAAACAATTGAAAATACGATAAAAATAAAACAAACAAGGAAATAGTAGGCAAAGGATGTTAATAATAATGGAGCTACCTAACAAATTTTACAGTATGCTTGCTACAGCAGTGAAAATGAGGCACCAACTAAAACATCATCTCCCTGAGTTGGAATTCAGTTATTTGCTGACCACTTGGACGTTTTTAGAATCTTATTACCTTTAGCATTTCCTGTTTGGGGCTTTTGCTATGACCTAATGAAGGATGATGATTTGTTTCTACTGAGTCACTGCATTATAGTAATAGACAACTTTCTACCTTCAAATAACAAAACATTAAATGTCAGGCAACTGATTGGCTTGTGCTTTCTAATAGAAGATTCCAATTGATTTGGCTGTTTATGGAGCTCTTAAGTCCAAATATTATTAATGTAAAAGATGCTGTTCTAATATCAAAATCTGTGTGATTTTTTATTCATTTGAAATATTAGGAGATTCTCTTTCCTATAAGAGATGTGCCGTATATATTTACATGTAAACCCATCCACAAATAAGCCAACCTTCACACCTTTAACTAAAATACAGTGAAAAATGTGCCACCTGCAGATGTGCCAACTTTCAATATTTTTAATACTTTAATTCTCACAATTGGCTTATCCATGGGTAATCTATGGATTATCCATTTTTCATGGTATTTTGGTGGAAAATTCGAGGGTCAGTTTAGCAGTGAATCGGTTTACATGATTAGATAAAGGAGAAATGAGCACTTTTAAAAGTATTACAATGTATCTTCTGATTTACTGTTTTACTGTTTTATGATTGTTTTATAGTTATTGGTTTTGTTCTGAGTATCTCAGAATTGCTTTAAGAAGGGCAGCTATATAAATATTTTAAATGAATCAATAAATATTATTGCTGATAAGTCCATTCATTGATAAACTGAAGCCAATTTTTGTGTGTATGATGGCATCTAAAAATTTGTGAATATACATATTGTATGGTATGTATGGAGGATCCAGGACTGAAGAATGGCAAGATAATTTGTGATTAGGTTTCTTGTCAAGTCAAAAACAAAAGAGAGAAAGGGGAGGAATTTCATATGGATATGAACACTTTTTAAAAATGTTTTTGAGGGGGTGGGAGGGTGGGAGACAGGAAGGAAGCAAAGGAAGGAAATAAAGATATCTCTTCATGAATGTATGTATGTATGTATCCATGCATGCATGCATGTAACTATGTATGTATTTCAATGGGTAGCAGCCATGCTTCAATATAAACATCCAAAGATAATCTGCATCGATAACTGGTTCACTCATAAGCCACATAGGTCTTTGACCTATGGCCAGTTGTTTAACAACTGTCCAAAGTTACAACAGCTGATAAAGCACTTCTAGCCATCATAAAACATTATGCTGCTCCTCCATCTGCTATCACATGTCCAGATTTCAGGCATTTGGTAAACAGTTCACATTTATAACTGCTTGCCAAGAATGCCACAATCATGTGATTGTCATCTGCAATCTTCTCTGCTGGCTTCTCCAGAAAGTCAATGGGGAAGCCAGAAAGAAAGGTTGCAAGCTGCTGCCACCTGCCAAAAAAAACAACAACCTCCCTCTTGTCTCTGGGGGTTGGCTGAAAGACCTGCCTGCAGAGTGGAGCTTAGCCCTTCCACCAGAGTAGAGAAATGTGCCTCAAATTCCAAGGACCTGAACATAGGTTTCTAGGTTTCAGCAGAAGCATTCTCTTCTGTGCATGGTGAAGAGCTCAATCCCTCCTATGGGCTGCAGAAACAGGGCCTGGATCTTGAAGATCTGAGTCCCACATCTGCAGCACAGCAGAGCTATTCTCTTCTGGACATGGAAGAATGATGGAAATTGCTAGACTTCAGAGCAATAGTTTTCACTGCCTTTTGGAGAAGGAAACTTCCACCGATCACAAGAATGGATCCCATCTACAGGATGCTGCAAGGCATCCTTGGTAGGAAGGCAACACATCCTATCAGCTGGGCATACCTGCAGCTGCAGAAAAAGGCAAAGGTAAGTTGGTCCAGGTAAGTTGGTCAAGGCCTGATTAGGCAGGGAGTGGGCCTGAACTTCTTGGGCATGGGGGCAAGGAGAGAGGCATTCTGAGTGATCACTTAATGACTACAGCTGGAAGAGCCAAGATTATAGTCATTGAACAAAAACATTATGTGGGTGTGTCACTTAACTACTTCACTAAAGGAGCATATGTTTATCCTTCTAATACTGGGAAAGAAATCTTGTAGATATAAGCAGGGTATGGAGAATCCCTTTTCTTTGTTCAGATGCCAATGCCTATACAATAGGAATTTAGCTCAGGATAGCATGAAACTCTGAGAATATTAAAACTTGTCACAAAATGAATAGACACCAAACAAGGTATATCACTGTTAATGTAGCAGAACATTACAAGCTGGAAAAATTAACATCCCAAATCAGGTAAAGAGTAACAACATTAGCAATTAATATCTAGTTCAAACTGGCAGAAAACACTGCTAGTAATGATATTAGATTGATAATCTGATTGAATGCCTGGAAGGCGAAATTAACTGAAATAGTGATTTAATTGTAATTATTTTTCAGTTTAATGTTTCTGTGGCAGGTCTCATCGATCATTTTCATCTCTTCCACATTTAACTGCTTTTCCTACAGTCATATTTAAATAATGCACACTGAACACTGTTTCAGTATACCGTAGAAAAAGACACAATTTTGTCTTATTGGTGGTGGTTGTTATTGATAAGCATATATGTTAAAAGCCACAGTGGCACAGTGATTAGAATGCAGTACTGCAGCTACTTCTGCTGACTGTGGGCTGCCTGCAATTTGGCAGATCGAATCCCACCAGACTCAAGGTTGACTCAGCCTTCCATTCTTCCGAAGTGGGTAAATGAGGACTCAGACTATTTGGGGCAATATGCTGACTCTATAAACTGCTTAGAGAGGACTGTAAAAACCACTGTGAAACAGTATGTAAGTCTAAGTGCTATTGCTATATGTTAAGAAATTTATAATGATAGAAATGATTGTCCAAGAACAATGTTACTGTAAATATGTCAACTGAATTTCAGTCTTCAACAGGGATGGTATTCAATTTTTTTAACAACCAGTTCTGTAGGTGTGGCTTAGTTGGTGGGCATGGCTTGGTGGTCATGTGACTGGGTGAACATGGCTTGGTGGTCATGTGACTGGGTGGGCGTGGCCAACTCGACATCATTCATATTGAGGGGTGCTTCTCCTCGTCTCACCTCTCATGACAGTGGGGATGCTGCAACAGTCATGTGAAAAACAGTCATAAGTTACTTTTTTCAGAGCCATTGTAACTTTGAATGGTCACTAAATGAATTGTTGTAAATTAAGGATTACATGTACAAAAATACAAAAAGCTTCTTTGCTTGCAAAAAGCTGTCCTAAATACCATCATTAGATTAAAAATACATGCAAGCCAGAGTTACAAGTCAGGCAGGGTGCCAGAGCACTTTGAGGAATTAAAATAGTTGAAATGCTATGGTAACTATCAGCAGCCAACACTTGCTCATAAAATAAAACCCTTTAGCTGAGAGGTCACTTAAGCTCTCCAGAAAGAGCACACCCAGGAGAAGCAATCCTTAGATCCATTTGCATCACTTAGATACCAGATGGTCTCACTCACTTCACAAGATATCCTAAGGAAATCATCCAGATTTAAGGAAAAATCACATCCCCCCCCCCAGAAAGGCAGTAAAAAAATCAGTGCCAAGCTTGCATTCTGCCTCTTGGAAGTACACCCCAAAAGGACAGTGCCAGATACCACTAAAGCAGTGAAGTAAGACCCCCCCCCTCCCCAGATAGAAAAAGAAACCATGAGGCAGGAAAAAAATTCAAACACAGTACAAATAATTAAATCACAATAGTATATGTTGCTTGTTAAACCAATTACCAGAACAAATAGACATAGGAACTAGCCAGATTTCTCAACCCAATTTCTTTTCAGGAACAGAGATTAACCTTTTTCCTTCCAAACAAAGCTGAATAAGGAAAATTATCCCATCAATGAACACAGGATTAAATGTCACCAAGCACAGAATTAAACTTCACCAAGAACCAATTTTAGACCAAAACTCAGAAAGGGTATATAAACTCACGTTTGAATGTCAATCTTTCTAGCTAGCCAAGAAGCCTTGTGGAATGTCACTCATCTTGGTTCCTTGTCATTAAAAGCTTCTTTTCGGCAGGTCTACTTCATTATTATTATTCAATTATTTCTTCAAAGTTAACTCCAACAGGGGAGTATTTCCTCCCAACAGCAGTGTAAAAAGCTTAAAACAATCCTCCCCATTTAAGAAAGTCAAGCTGTCAGATTTCAAAGTGAAATGGCTACACATTATTTCAGGCTCCACACAAGCAAATTACCAGCAAAGGAGAAAAAAAAACTCCAGAGAAGCTCCAGAGCCAGCAAGTCTAGTAATAAGGGTTAACAGACAGGCAGTTTCTGTAAGCAACAACAGCAGAATGTTTCCTTCCTGCCTTCCTTACAGGATTAGGCCAAAAAAACAAAGAAGATTTCTTCTAACAACCAGTTCTCTTAGAAAGTTAACAACAGGTTCTAGGTGTGAACCGGTAGAATCCCAGCTCTAGTCTTCATCCTAAAATCATTCAGAAGAAAAAGTTAAGGGGGGGGGTTGAAACAAGACAACTAATAAGTGAATGTCTGAAGACAGTCAGGAATAACCATCATACACACCATTCCACAGAGAGAATATCCTGTGCAATGTTTACTGTTCCCATATTATCATATCAATATTTCCAATTCCAACAACCCCGAAGCATTCTCCAGTATTGGTGAAGCTCTAAAAAGGGAACAAACTCCACACTCACTGGCACCAATGATGTTCCTTGGCCAGTTTTGAGACAAAGAGTCTCAATCAAATAACTAAGCTCAGAGAGCACCAAGGACTCCACAGTTCAATACTGAGCTACAGATATTGTCTTCTACTGGAGACTTGACTGTACCTAATCAAAATTTAAATGAGTTTTTCCACAAATCATAAAGGTGACCTGCATTTAAGACAATATCTCCTAGACAATATCTAAGAAGATGAGGCATAAAATAGGATATTTTGCCTACACAGAAACCCTTGTGAATATATCCTGTTCATTACCCAATTTTCCTGCCTTGTCAGCTAAAATTGTGGACATTAAAATACTGTGAATAATGATTCTGCTAAATAGTCTCCAAAATGTATGTATGTGTTGCATTTTGCAATGAAATCTCATTAAAGTAAGAGCTTGGCGGCTCATTTGTTGTTTCAATTTGGACCCTGCCCGGGACATCTGTAGGAATGACCACACACAGTAGCATGCCATTTAGAGAAAGCCTCAGAAATTAACAGAGTTCTCCCCAAACTCATTTTGAATCAACCTACATTCCTTTGATCGCATCCATTAATGTTTCCCACCTGACATGGAACCAATATACTGAGCAGTAAACGTCAGTTCCACTCTTCATCTTCCAGGCAGGGGACCAATGAAAGAAAACAAGAGCAAAACAAGAACCAGCAGGATGACCTGAAAAGCTTTTCTTAACAGTGTTTGAAAATGTTGCAATATTTTGGCAGGGGTGCACCATGGTTAATCTTGCTAGCTAAAATGTACCCAGGCGTGACTGAAATGCCATATTATAGCATTAGCATGGCTTATAAAAGTGAATCCCTCCCTTTTGGATTTTAATAGTAATTATGAGTCCAATTGAAGAGTTGGTTTTAAATCTAAAAGCAGCTGTGTGCTTAATCATGCATTTTTCCATATGTCAATAATTAGAATTGTGTTGAACAGCAGTGCTTCAACTTAATATTTCTTGTTCCAAAATTAATCCCCTTTCATATTGTTCTGTACAAACTTCTAATAACTACCTTGGACTTTCAATTTTCAGCAGGCGATATCTTTTTTATGATATCTGAAATGACAAAAATGGACTGATCTAAATTTGCTTTGAGCCTCTTTCAGCTGTTTAGAAGACTTCTCTTGTCTGCTAGCAAGAGAGGTTCTGCCTATGCCAACCCCGCATAGCTGGGTAGCAGAAAATAGTAATAGAAATTTATATACTGCTTCACAATGCTTCACAGTCCTCTCTAAGTGGTTTACAGAGTCAGTTTCAGAGGTGGTATTCAGCAGGTTCTGACCAGTTCTGGAGAACCAGTGGTGGAAATATTGAATAGTTCGGAAAACTGGCAAATACCACCTTTGACTGGAGATTTTACAGTATCCTTTCCCTGCCACACCCACCAAGCCACGTCCACAGAACCAGTAATAAAAAAATTTGAATTCCACCACTAGTCAGTATATTTCCACCAACAATCTGGCTCCTCATTTTACCCACCTCAGAAGGATTGTGTTAGGGTTCCAAGTAACACCCCTAACCAAGTAAGATTCTGAGGCAGGCAATTCCTCAAACCTCCATTTTATTAGAAATGTCATATTGGCACATTTCAGAAAAACCAAATCTGAAAGCCCCTAGGTTTTCCCCACCCAAAGGAAAGTCAAAGTCCCTTCCCCTGCACTGACATATCCATCACATGGTCCAATCAATCCACCGTCCCAACTGATGATATTTCCCAGTCATGTCTCTCCAGGTGCAAGCTGAATGTTCTTGACTTTCTGAGAAATGAATGTTGTTGTGACCATCTATCTCTACCCACTCCATGCACACACACACCCCAGTTTCCCACAGTGCTAAATATGGCAGCCCTGAAGATCCAAAGAGAAAAATGGCCTCTAGGGCTGACAGATGGAAAGCTGAGTCAACCTTGAGTTGGTCAGAATCAATTTGCTGGCAGTCGGCAGAATTACCCTGCAATATTGCATTCTAACCACTGTGGCACCACAACTCAAAAGGGGTGGGTGATGTTGAACACCACTCAGAGTCACTGTTGATGGTATGGGTAGCAGTTTAAACTAGATAAATAAATAAAATAAAATACATAAATAAATAAGGTTGGACCTGTGTAGTGGTCTCCAATGACCAGTCTGTGCCAATGAGTTGCAGATTCTGTGGTAAGCATTAAAAAATAGGCAGGGTAAGAAAAAGAGTATTATAAGATTTGGGATTTATTTTATGAATGGTTAGATAGAAGAATAAGAAACTGAAATATGTAATATACTATAATAGTATATTAGTAATAATATACTTTAATTATTAATAATATACTATAATTGATTAATCTCAAAGAATTAAGAGAATGAATATAATTCAGCAAGAATGAGATATGTTTTTAAAGATAACAATTATTATAATAATATAATAATTGAATAATATAAAATGTTGTTTAGAATGGTTTATGAATATAATCAAGCAAGAAATGTACAATTATATTATTATGTATACAAGATATATGTATCCAACTGATACACTGTAAAATTGAAAGATGGTTTTATTTGTTGTCTTTCTTGTTAAAATAAAAAAAAAACTTTTCTCAAAAAAGAAATAAAGAAAATAGGCAGGGTAAGGTCATGATCATGGCCAGATGTGGTGGAATCTCTGGCTAGAATGGGAGAAATTGGTGAGCATAGAGTCCTTATAGGGCAGAAAGTGACATACATCTTTTCAAATTCCTCAAGCCTTTTTCTGGCTATTGCCAAGAGAATGCAGTCAGGCTGCCAAGATTCTTCTAAATAAATCAGCAACAATAAAGAAACAATGCTAATCAATTCACAGTGTCATTCGTGTTCTTTTTGCCTAACATCAGGAAAGTTTCAGTGAATGCCACTGTGGCCCATTCTGGAGTGGAAGGATCTGGCTACTGTGACACATTTACTTATCACCACACTGGTAGACCTCTGCAATACACTCAACATGGAGTTGCCTTGAAAGACAATTCAGAAATTATATTGCCTCTATCTTCCAGACCTTGTATTGGGTACCTGTAGGATTCCAGGTGCAATTTAAAATGTTGATTCTAATTTATAGCATCAAATTATGGCTTGGTTAAAAAAAAAAAAGGAACTTACAGGACTGCATACAATAGAGCAGGGGTGTCAAAGAGAATGCTTAGATCTGGTCCATGGGGCCACCCTGAAAACAGTGAAGGACCAGCCCACGGTGCCTCTGCCAACAAAAATGGAGCACAGCCCTCCCGAGCTCTGTTTTCGCTGGCAGAAAGTTGCAGGAGGCCATTGAATACTATGCTGAAAATCAGGAACCTATCTATTCATGAAGCAGTTTGGATTTATCATTCAGTTAGCATAGTTAAGATGGCTTTGTTCTATATGTATTATAGTTCTTGACATGATGATAGTCTTTACCAGGGATGGGCAACTATGGGCTCTTTAACAACCTGTGCACTTCAACTCTCAAATTCCTGAGCCAGTTGCCCATCCCTGGTCTTTATCTATATACTATGTGTCTACTAATATAGCATGAAGGACTGACAAATAACTCTGTATGATCAGGGTTAATCTCCCCATAGTTTTTCCATCTCAGGTGCTAGGTTTGAAATTTCAAGGCATATAATGAAAGGGTATAATTAAGCTAATGTTGCTTCTGTTTTCCTGATTTTTCCCATTCTAAAATTATCATGCTACATATCTGAGTAAGTAAAAAAAAATCTAGCCTCAACAAAATTACAGAGTAAGAAACTTCTGCTTAATGAATCTGATTGTTATAGCATAAAATAAGGTCAGTTGGTCTCCTCACCTTTGGCTTAGTCTACTTCAGCGATGCACTAGTTGTGAATTCAAATTTTCTTAACTTTGTACACAGCATATAGTAAAGCTGGGCTGAAAAATTCTTGGTTTCCTGTTACTTAGTAAAAAAAATTTTTAAATGTTTTTGATTTCTTTTTCCTGCAGAGGAAAACAGCTTCAGTAAAACTAAGGACATTATCCTTCTTTCACTGTAGAGCTTGTTATTTTCCAATCCACAATTTACTTATCTTCTCAAATTACATTTAAATGCCAGGAAAAATAATATGAAGGAAATCCACTATATTTCTAGAGGAAGTAAACCAGAGAAGATGCAGAGCTAGGTTGCAGGGAGGGAGTATCTGTGGGAAGATGAGAAACAGAGGTGGTATTCAGCAGGATGTGATCAGTTCTGAAAATTTTGAGTAGTTTGGAGAACCAGCAAATACCACCTCTGACTGGCCCCACCCCATCTATTCTCTGTGTTGTAACTATGTATCATTTATGTGTTTGCAACTGTATATCAATGCAACTATGGATCATTCAGACATTTCAACATTGTATCATTTCACGTGTAATCATTAAGCTTCTGTCTTCTCAGTGACCTTTTACAGGGCACGTACAGAGACAAGGAGTCAAACATTTGCAGAAATGGTTTATTCACTTGGGATTACATTGTCTGGCATGCAGCTTTGTGAAGAAGTAATATCCTGATCAAATATAATTCTTGCCATCCTGTCTGTCCTGATATCCTGCTGTTTTTTGAGTCATTGTTAAATTTGTATATTCCGTCTGACCTAGGCTTAACCTAGGTTCTGAATAAACAATCACCCCCTTTTGAATGAGCATAATAAAAGAGCGTGTACCCGGGCATTCGGGGCGCACTCATCTCGAGGAACTTCGCCTCCTGTCGTTTCTCTCTCCTTCGCTCCCTGTCATGAGACGCCCATCTGATGCGGGATAGCAGATACCGCACTCTGTCTCCAAAATCCCAGCTGATTGGCTCGGTCTTCTTTTGTTACCCTGTACAGGAGAACACAGCTGGAAAGAAGGTTAGTGGGGTGGGGAGGCAATGGAGATATTGCAGTATCCTTCCCTTGCCCCACCCACCAAGCCATGTCCCACCCACCAAGTCCCACCCACAGAACTGGTAGAAAAAAATGTTGAATCCCACCACTGACGAGATAATTTTGATAAGTCAACAGGGTGCTGCAACTGTGCAAACAAAGCGCCACCTCTTTACCTCATAACATATGTTAAAAAAAGAAAAAAGAACAAGACTTCAATTGCAAGGTTACCCTCTTTTGGGTACCCTGCTATAGATACCCTTTGTGCAGAGGAAGAACCATGCTGCAAATCCTCCCTCACCATATTCTCCCTCCCCATATTCTAAAGTTATCTTGAGAATCAAACAAGAAAACAAAGCTGAGGGCAGTAGATCTGTTGTTGCTGAACTTTCATGTAAATTTAAATTTCAGATCCAGCATAATAAAATTATAGGGACAAGGTGGAATATGTTCACCAAGTCACAATAGTTATCATAATTTTTATAATTATCCATTTATTAAGGAAAAAAACATTCCAAAATAAATTTTTCCTCACCTTGAAAGTAAAGACCAAGACCTTGGAACAAAAACCCCTTAGTATTCTCACTTTAATTGTGATAGATCATTGTATCCCAGCTTGGGCATAACTATAGACTAAACAGAAGCTGATCAAGCAGAAAATAAATATTGCAGTCTATGATACTCAAGATCACATTCATAGTTATTTACCTCAGGGACAATTTCCTTCTCAGTTTAACCTCAAAAGGCCATTTTAATTCTCTTCACTTGTCTTTTCATATCTTCAAGAATATAAAGCAGATGCTTTTTTGTGGCTCATTTGGCCTTTGATTACTAGTTTGTTTATGCAGTCATGTTAATAGATTATTGGTCATCACCAGTGTCTTTCAAATGACTGTAATTCAATGCAGATACATTATTATTTTCTGCACCACAGTGTGTGTGTGTGTGTGTGTACAGAAAGAGGTGTTGAGGTGATTGTTCATGTTTTCCCTACTTGGAGGCTTGCTGTGCTGACCAAAACCATTGCTACAGTATTTGGAAAATCCCTCAAAGCAGCATGAAAAGTGAAATGAAGAGAAATTGAGTAAAGGGGAACGAATGATCAAATAAGTCTTACAGGAGTCTCTGATAAATCTAAGTCTGTGGTAAAAATGAACTCTTCCATTCATGGTTTGATAGATCTGGATTTGAGCTATTTGCACCTTTGCTGGGATTACTAGTGAAGCAAGTCAATGAATTATTTATGGAGCCCCCAAAATGATGAATCACCAGGTTCATACTGTATCCATCAAGACTTCTTGAAGAACTGACATATAAAATTTAATCTAGTGTTAAAGGAGAAGCGTGAAATGAATAAATTCCCTGAAAACTTCAAATCAAGTATTTTTAAGGATTGTAAAGAACTCCAACAGCATTTTTTTTTTTAAACCAACCTGATGATTGGCAGAAGAAAAAGATGAAGGAGGAAGAGAGAGAGAAAACAAGAGATGATGGTCTTGCCAGGTAAGTCAAAAATGAAAGAAGTAAATTAGAGGAAAATATCCCTGATGCATGTAGATGGGATATGAACTAGTATCTACCAGGAAAAAGTTCTTGGATCTTAATGCAAACTACAAGCTCTACCCCATTCAAATAACTGATAAATCAATCAATAAGCAAATGACTTATTAGGTATAATTAGATAAATGGTGCTGGTGGTAATTGGAAGTATAGGTAGTCCTTGACTTACAAATGACTTACAGTCATTTAGTGGCTGTTCGCAGTTAGAATGGTACTGAAAAAAATAACTTACAACTGTTTTCCATAATTACAACTGTTGCAGCATCAGCACAATTATGTGATTAAAATTTGGAATCTTGGCAACTGCTTCATATTTATGATGATTGCGGTGTCCCAGGGACATGTGATCACCTTTTGTGACCTTCAAACAAGCTATGTCAATGGGGGAGCCAGATTCACTTAACAACCATGTTACTAACTTAACAGCTGTAGTGATTCATTTAACAATTATGACAAGGAAGGTTGTAAAACACCTAACAAGTGTCTTGCTTAGCAATGGGAATAGTAAGTCATTTCTTGCTGAATTTGAAATGTCAGCTAGATGTATTCTTAAAGTTTGCCCTACATTGCAGAGTTTATAGAAATAGGTTCAGAAATTAGTGTGACTCTCAAGGAAGTGAAGGTAATGTATGAAAGACAGGCCCTGAAGTTAGCTCTCAGTTCATCAGTCACTGGGAATCACATATTGGCTAAGTTTAATTGCCTTTCTCATTCATGCCCCTCTCTCCTTCTTCATTTTCACAAGGAGAGTGGCAGGTGAAAGAATATAGTGGCAAGACTGGCTTCGCTTTGGTTCTTCTGCTATCGTTTTGTGTCTGTGTTGTCAAGTTTAAACCAAATGTATTTGAGATTGCCTTATCCATGTGTGTCGCAGAAAAGACAGAATGCTGGGAAGTGACATGAAGCCTATTAGCAATGATTTTTCTCTACAAGGGAGCTACATCTAAGTTGCCAGCAATTTTTATGAACATCTGGGGCGGGCTGTTTTTATCTCTGAGTTCACAATCCCAGGTTTAAATGATCCATTTGGGATTAAAATACCCATATTTAATTTTAACACAACAGAGTATAAGGAAAGAGACCTTCACCAACATAATCATGTAATTATTATGTTTAGAATTGTTTATAATACTTCTGCTGTGCCATTGGAACTCTTGTTCCCTGCGGTTTGCTGAGACAGTTGCCATCAACTGTTTGAAGCTACTCTTGTGCATGCAGAAACAGCTTTATGTAATCTGTGTCTCCCTTGGGCGTAAGGTTTGCCATTGGTTGCTTTCCTGCATATGTTATAGGCTTAATTAATTCTCTTGCTGGAACTTATGTTTGAGGCTGATTTTAACCATGCTATTGTAATGTAGGTACTGATGAGTCAGAGGTGGTATTCAGCAGGTTCTGACCAGTTCTGGAGAACCGATAGTGGACATTTTGAGTAGTTCAGAGAACCAATAAATGCCACCTCTAACTGGCCCCGCCCCCATCTATTCTCTGCCTCTCGAGTCCTAGCTGATTGGTTGGGTTTTCTTTTGATGCCCTGCACAGGACAACGGAGCTGGAAAGCACGTTAGTGGGGTGGGGGAGGGAATGGAGATTTTGCAGTATCCTTCCACTGTCACACCCACCAAGCCACACCTACCAAGCCAGGCCACAGTCACAGAACCGGTCGTAAAAAAAATTGAATCCCACCACCTTGATGAGTCAATACGAAATGCTTGCACCAACTCTGTTAGTCTTTAGGCTGTATTGTTGAAATTATTATATTTATCTTATCTGGCTTATTTTGACTTACTGGATTGTATCCAATAGTAACTTTGCACTACAATAATTTCTTCCACCAGTGGAACAATGGAACTGCTTTTTTCCTTTGGGGACTGCACTTTTACTTTTATATCCTTTTTTTTTTTTTTGCATTCCCAGGACCAAGGGCAATTGTGGCTGGTGATGCAATAACACTATTGGATTGGGTATAACAGAATTTTGCAGTTTGCTTGGTGTATTTACAGCTGTTGTTTTTTCTGTGCAAAGTATCTCTGTTAAAGCTTTGTGAAGGTGATATTCCTTTTATAGAGAGATTCAGAAAAAAACTGTATTCTTCCAATAATTGCTAGTATCCTGGCCATTCTGACACTGCTTATCTCCAGTGGCTGCTTAAGGATAAACAGTCCATAACTACAGTGCAAGTGGCTAGATTCTGCACAGCAATACAGGGGATTTGTCGGAAACATGTGTCTAATCCACCATAGCTATTTCATACAACAAATGTGGCAAACTCTTTGCACTGCTTATTCCTTTCCTTTTTAGTATTAAACTGACAACAGGCCACACAGTTTATGGACTGTCATTTTAGTATTGTTAAACCATATATAATTGACAGACCGGATTTTATCATAGATTTTAGTTGTTATTTATTATTTTATACTAGAATTTTTATTTGTATATTTACTGAGTGTTTTTATTTGTTCTGGTGCCTGGTCTATGACTGTAATAAACTGAATTGAATTGAAAGCTTTGTGAAGGCTTCAGGTTTCTATTTTCAACTTAAAAAGACAAACGGTTCTGCTGCTCGGAGGTGCTGCATTGCTGCCAAATTTTGATGCTGCGGTCTCTAGAGTTTGAGATTGACCACTTACGAAGAAGGGCGTCCTGTGTTTTCTATTCTCTGTCCCCTGCTCCTGGGATGTCTTTCAAAACTAAGGAGCAGTGATTTTTTTAGAGACAAGGGAGCCTCAGTCAATAAGGGAAATTGATTTTAAAAAACAGCATTCCCACCAGGCACGAATACAAATGCTTCCCATAGATATAAAGTCACTACTGGATACAATCCAGTGTTGCTTTGGCATTTACAGGTAGATTACTTTAATAAAGTATTGTACATTTATTTCACATCCACAACTATTCCAATGACTACCTTCTTTGCCAAATATCTGTTTGCATGTCTTCATGCAAATAAAGTAATAATTACCATTCTCCTGATAGCTGGGGCATATAGATGGAAAAAAGGCTTAAAAAGTAATTTCTTCCAAAGAAAAAAAATAAAGCAAATTGATAGAATTTATAAATCTTATCACTAAACTACCTTTAGCAGGTAGGGAAGGGATTAATAAAAGTAAAGATTATTTGAGCAGAGCGACTTGAAAGAGGGAATATATTTTGTGGATTTCAAATAAGTGATGTTCTCTAAATATAGGATTTCAAGAGCCCAACTGAGCTTGTCAAAGTCTATATGCATACTAAACAAACTGTTTCATGTATCCTTTATGATGGCTTCAAATCAGATGGGGACAGAAATATGTCTCACTACCTATTGTTAGAACTAACCTGGTTTTTCCATGGAGAACTTTAGCATCCAGATAAGAACTTTAGAAGAGTCCCCTATTTGGCCTTGAATGAGATCCGTATTGCAGGATCACTTCCCTTCTATAGTAGTGCCATAAACAGAGTGTGTTAGAGATAAATTTAACTCCTTCCCAGCAGATCCTTTCTTCTAAGATTTTCCAAGTAAAAGAAAATTGTAATAATCTGTCATTAGTCAAACTAAACCTCCTAATCACCCTAATCTCTCCAGCATGAGGTAGAGCTGGTGTTCAGCAGGTTCTGACCAGTTCTGGAGAACTAGTAGCGGAAATTTTGAGTAGTTCGGAGAACTGGAAAATATCACAATCTCTGACTGGAGATTTTACAGTATCCTTCCCCTGCCATTTTACAGTTTCCTTCCCCTGTGGGCATGGCTTGCCCGCCAAGCCACAGCCACAGAACCGGTAGTAAAAAAAAAAATGAACCCCACCACCAGCATGAGACCTTAGATTTTCTATCCTAACTTCTCCTTTAATCCAATTCAAGGAAAGCAGAATGGAATTGATTTTTGTGTGGACGTATATTGAGACAAAAGTCAATCATTCTGTGGTCACTGTTGGAAAAGGGTTCTTCACTTTGTATTCCATATATTGAATTCAAACTATTGCAGAAGATGAGATCGAGGCAGTTGTTAAGTCTCGTATTGTTGGTTACTAGTTGTTCCAGTTCCAGGTTTGTTACAGCATTGTAGAAGGTTGTATGTATGGGTTCAGTTTTACGTTCATTTAGGGTCCAGTTAATGTGAGGTAGATTGAAGTCACCAAAAAAGATAAAAGTGTGTGGGCAGGATGTTGCCCATGTTAGTAGTGAATTTAGCTTTACATGTTCGATGTCATAGTCAGGGGCTCTGTAACATAGTAAGAATCGAAATGTGATATTTAAGGACTGTTCACAGATGATGGTCTCAGGAAGAGCAAGCTCTTGGGTATTTTGGATGTTTTTTATATGTAAGGACTTTTTATTGAAGATAGCAACACCACCTCCTCTACGGATTTCACAATCTGATTGGTAAACATGATAGTCTCTTACTGTGGTAATGAAGTCAGGGAGAGATGCATTGAGCCATGTTTCACAGACAAATATGATGTCGAATTTAGCCATATTTAGTAAGAGGAGAAATTCAGGTATTTTATTCACAAGGCTTCTTGCATTGAGTAGCTTTCATTGAAGGCCAGTTGTAGTTGGAATTGAGGTAGTTAGGGGCATGCGTGCCTAGCTTTGAGTGATGGTGGGTTGGATGAGGTAGGGTTGGATGTGGAGTTGTGGATTGTGTAACTTACTTTTGATACAATCAGTGCGATAATCAATGTAGAGATCCTTCTCTCTATTGTCCAGATGTCTTTGGAGTTCCTTGCAGAGTTCACGGGAGCGGATTCTTTGCAGTGTGGATAAGTCTAGTCTTGAGCGAAGTTTTTTGTAGTTGGGATTGGTTTTTGCAATAGCATTTATTGTATGAACGAATATGCATTTGCTGGACTCATTTTTGCATACAACTCTACAAAATTTTGGGGCCACCGAGCCGTCACTGTATTTGAACTCTGAGCCATCTCTGATTATTTCAATATCTTCAGGAGAGATGTTTGTTGCATTTGAGTTGCTCATGATATTATGAACTTTGGTGATGTCATCTGATTTGTTGGTTCATGCCCAGATGATAATGAGTCCCAAACAGTCCCTTCGAGATAAGCACCCACCTTTCTTTCCTTTGAATTGCTGCCAACAACTAGAGTGCCAAATGAACTATAAAAAACTAACCGAAGTACAAAGTCGATACAGAGCTTCAAGGGTTAATCTGAACAGAACAAATGACTTTGCTTCCGACAAAGTTTTCTTCACCTTTGCCTGTCCTTTATACCTTATGGGAGGGGCAATCACCTCCAAGCCTTACTCCCGAGTTTCCCCTTTTGTCTCAGCTGATCTTGCCTTCCAGCAGCTCTGCACACATGTCACTGGGAACAGGATCCCCTTGTTCCTTGGCCTCGCTGTTGCCAAACTCTGGAGACACCAGAGTCAGCACACAACTCCCAGATGGTCTTGGCCCCATCTCTGCATTGGATGCAGGATCCTCATCCGAATCTTCTCCAGACTCCCAGACTGGTTCCCATTCTTCCCACTGTCCAATTCCACTGCCATCTGCACAGGCTGCCATCAAACCACAACACTTTTCTTCACCCCCTTCTAAATATCTTCTGGGTCCATGGACCATGGCCATAGACACTAAGACTTGACTCAAGATTTAAATGATAACATTTCTTCAAGCCTTCATGGACCCCCTGTGATGACATCATGCCCCCCCCTGGGATCTGCAGACCACAGGCTGAGAACCACAGTTTTATACCATTCATTCTGGCAAGGCTCTTGCCTCAAAACAATATTAAAATTTATTTAAATATTTATAGCTGGAAACAATGATATTTAGAAACACTTGAAGAAAGCATCATTAAAATGTGCAATTTAAGATAAAATACATAGATCCATTTCAATAAATAATTTGGTCACATGCTGAGGAGCATACAAAACAAACACTAAACAAAAATTTTACTTTCAACCTTTATTTACTTTTTAATGCATTTTACCCCATTCCAATTCTATGTGCACAGAGAGATACACTTCAAAGTTGCATGAAAAGGTTTTTTCATATATATGAAAAAATTCTGGAGAACTGGTAGCAGAAATTTTGAGTAGTTCGGAGAACTAGCCAATCCGACCTTTGACTGGCCCCCCAACCCAATCTCTTCTCTGCCTCCTGAGTCCCAATTGATCAGCTGGGTCTTCTTTGGTTGCCTTGCATAGGAGAACAGAGCTTGAAAGCAGATTAATGGGGTGGGGAGGGAATGGGGATTTTGCAGTATATCCTTCCCCCTGCCACACCCAACAAACCACATTCACAGAACCAGTAGTAATTTTTTTTGAAACCCACCACTGTCTCTAATACTTTCTACAATACAAGGTTAATATAAAGACTTTGTGATACATTTTTCCAAGCTTATGAGATAATGCAATTTGTGGTGGTAAGGTTTACAAAACTATTTCAGTTTGGAAAATTTAGTTGAAAACACCAAACAAACCCAAGAAACCAGGAAAGTCATAGAATAGCAGGTGTTGCATTTGGTGGATAAAAGTTAGTTCTCAGTCTAGATTTAATTAAAAGCACTTCAAGTGAATCCTGGTTTTTTTTGTGTCAGGCAGTTCATACAATGCTAAATGAAGGCTAGGTGTAGTTTCCTTCAAAAACCTGTCAACGGTCAGAAAATATCAAAGTTTCCTATCAAACAGTGAAGGAACAATTTGATGCACCCAGTTGCAATACTTCGCCAAGTTTTCTAAGACATTTTCCCCCTTCATACTGAATGGCAGTTGTATAACTTTAAGCAGTTCAGTTATTATAGTATAAGATGCAAATAATACTGTATATTGGAAGAACATCAACATTTGTCATTCAGGTCCAGTAGGAATTCTTACTAGTTTTTTTTAACCATTTTATGATTTCCTAATCTTTATGACTTTGTAGACAAGTGCCCTCCATGCTACCCTATCAAAAAGAGCTTCTTTCAGTTGTTGTATGTTCAACTTTGCATCAGATTTGATGTTGTTGAGCCAGTGAGTTCTTTCTTTGTCAGCAGGAACTGAGGATATGCTAAGTGTCTGATAGGTCACAGGTTCTCTTAAGGCTAGATTATGTCAAACATTTCTCTTGCCTGGAAGTCACATTTTTTGCCTACTTGTGTAAATATATTTTGGGAATTGATGACTTATCATTGTCATGACTCTTCTGCAATATCAGTCATATCAGAGGAAGTGGATTACAGTCCCAAGGTTTTGTTGTAATAGATGGCCCCAACTTTAAAGGAACCATTAGTTTCATCAATCACCTTACCAAAGATATATTGGTAACAAAAACAGCACCTGTTCCCCTAAGCTTATCATTTGAAAGAGAGAGCAGCAGAATTGCAGGACGAGAAAAGAGGAATAGGGACTGTGGGCAGGGAAGAAGAAGAGCAAAACAGCTGGGAATGAAGATTGAGAGTATCCCACAAAGGCTGTGGGGAAAGACTTGAAAAAGCAGTTAAAAGAACAAAGAGAAGATGCATCAGCTCAAAGCCCTGTTTCAGGTTTTGGCCGCTGGAGGAAAATGTCCTACATCAGCATTAAAAAGCCACAAATATTTTGTTTTCACCTAGAATGAAGTTGCTCAAAAATTGCTTGGACCTCAGACAATCTCCTTAAATTATATATTGGAGAAAATATCAATAACAAGCAATTCCTTTGGGTTTCAGGTGCTGTCTCCAATCAGCTGTCCAAGGTAAGACTAATGATATCCTTTCTTTCTTCTTTCTTTCTTTCTTTCTTTCTCACAGTATTGTCTTGAAATGTCTTCTTCTAATTTTTGGAACAATCTGGACTGTTAGTCCAAATAATAAGTTTGTTCAAAGTGAACTTAGAATGTATAAGTTCTTTTTATGTATAAAGAAAAGATTTAAGAGTACTCTTCTTTCAAAGATATACAGGTAGTCCTCAACTTATGAACACAATTGAGTTCAAAATGTATGTTACGAAGTGAGGTGTTTGTTAAGTGAATTTTGCTCCATTTTATGTACAGTAAAGGGAACACGGTCTATCTCTTTCCTGAGGGCAGGGAAATCAGTCCTATTGATTGTTTTTGGAACTGGCTCCTAAAATTCTCACCAATGTGCAGACAGTTCTCACATTCTCTTGTGCTTGTCAACTGTTGTTTAGCCTGCTTTTGGACCCAAGTGCCATAATTTATAATGATAAAACTATCAGAAAGAAGCCCAACTATTAGGTGATATCGGCTGACAATTAGGTTGCCTTTAAATGGATACCTGCAAAATATTTGCATGAAACCAGAGCAAGTTTTAACAAATGGCTAATTTTGAGTTTTGTTTTTTTTACAACCGGTTCTGTGACCGTAGCTTTGTGGGCATGGTAGGGGAAGGGTACTACAAAATCCCATTCCCTCCCCACTCCACTATCCTATTTTCCAGCTCCGTTCTCCTGTGCAGGGCAACAAAAGAAGACCCAGCCAATTAGCTGGGTCTCAGGAGGCAGAGAATAGATGGAGGAGGAGCCAGTCAGAGGTGGTATTTGCCAGTTCTGCGAACTACTCAAAATTTCTGCTATCAGTTCTCCAGAACTGGCCAGGACCTGCTGAATACCACCTCTGAAGCCCATTAATCCTTATTCTGTACACCATTAATAAAGACAGCATCATTTGCTAGTGTTGTGCTTAAGGCAGGGTAAGAATTGGCAGTTGGAACATAACATTTTGTATTGAAATGTTTTTTTTTCCTGCTGATTCATAGACTGTTGGATAGTATTTGAAATCACCCTTGAAAAATAGCTAGCAAAGGGACTTGTCAAATCTACTGAATATATGATTGGAGGCAGGAGGAAGGTAAAAAAGACTTTGGACCAGTAGTAAGATTGGGCATCATTCAGAGCCTGGATTTGGCCAATCAGTCAATCATTTTTCTTCCAAAGGTACAGTAGACTCAGCCGTGCATGCCAACACTGAAGGGTTATTAATTAGAACATAGTTATTTTCCACATTGACGTGCTGTACAAGCAGCCAAGAGAAGAGTCGTCATATGCAGATAAGTATGAAAATGACATTTAGTTAAAAATCAAAACAAAAACACCTTAGAACACTTTGGAAGTGGGATTGGAAGGTGATCTTCAGAGACTGATCATGTCCAGCAAAAACAAGGGATTTTTCAAGAGTTCCAGTCCCCCTATTCAGCTAAAACGGCACATCAATCAAACCATTTTGACCAACTGATCACCGATCAGTTGTCAGGTTCTCAAAGGAGAACTAATACACATGTGTAGGTCTGACATACTTACACTAGGCAAAGTGCCAATGAAGCCAGTGCAAGTTGGATTCTCTTTTTTCTTAGCTTAGAATCACACAGAAAGACACCAGTCATGAATTCAGTTTGGGCGACACCTTTGATGGCTTAAGGACTGCATCTGGCCTTTGCCAGGGGCTGTTGAAGAACTGAAAGTGTAATCTGACTTGACTTCAACTGTAATTAAGAATGAAGGAATTACAGTCAGTGGATATGGCTCTTCCTCTTGTATATAATAATTTCACCCTTCTGCTGCATTAAAAAAGTACAGTCTAATGCCATCTTTTTAAAAGGACTCTCCCATTATAGGGAACGTTTCCCCTCACATATACACACTAGTGTTTCCAGCTCTAGGGAGCAGTGCTCATTCTGTTACAAAGCTGAAGAGCCAGCACTGTCCAAGGACGTCTCCATGGTCATGTGGCTGGCATTATTAAATGCCAAAGGCGAATGGAATGCTGTTACTTTCCCACCAAAGTGGTCCCGATTATTCTACTTTCATTTTTACATGCTTTCAAACTGCCAGCATTGCAAAAGCTGCAACAAGTAATAGGAGCTCACTCCGTTACACGGTGCTAGGGATTTGAACAGCAGAACTTCCAACCTTTCTGATCAATAAACTCAGCATCTTAAGCCCATGTCACACTGCCCAACGGATGCAAAAAGGACACAACAGATGAGCAAAATGTTCCATCTGTTGTTATCCGCTATCAAAAGGGGCAAAAATTTGCATAACCAGAGCGGATAACACGGACACAGGGAGGACGCAGGGCGGATGCAAAGCGGATGCGGAACGGAAGCCCAGCGAATGGAAGCGGATGGGAGCAGATGGCACATCCGCGAGGCTTCCGGGGGGCCGCAGCAAAGCGGACGCGGAACGGATACAGCGGATGCAGAGCAGATGCACAGCGGATGAAGCGGATGCACAGAGGATGCACAGCGGATGCACAGCGGAAGCCTAATGGATGCCTGGCGTTAATTGCACATGCAGGGAGGATGCATTGCATCAGCCCCGCGGATATAACGGAAGCAGCTCGGAAGCAGGTCGCCATTCAGAGGAAAGACCTGCTGCCAGACGGATTGGCTGCCTTGCCTGCCCTGCCTGCATGTCTGCCTGCAAGCCTTGCTGCCAGCCTTGGTGCCAGCCTTGGTGCCAGCCTGCCTGCAAGCCTTGCTGCCAGCCCGTCTGCCTGCCAGCCTTGCTGTCTGCCTGCCTGCCAGCCTTGCTGCCTGCCTTGGTGCCTGCCTGCCTTCCTGCCAGCCTTGGTGCCTGCCTCCCTGCCAGCCTTGGTTCCTGCCAGCCTCCCTGCCAGCCAGCAACCCCACAACCATGCGGAAGCAGAGCAAGCCTCAGCCATCTGCTGCCAGCCCTTGCAAGAGGGACAGGGCTACCATCCCTCCCCCTGGCCCTCACTCTGGTTCTGCTGGGGCTTCTGCAGCACGGGCTCACTCTTTTGGGGCTGGGGCTTCTGCTGCTTCTGCTTCTGGAGGAGCTGATGACAAACATTCCAGCACCAGCCATCTCCACAGCACCTGGACCCTTCACCCCTGAGACTGAGCGACCAAGAGGAGTGCCAGAGACTCTTTTTTGTTGTATATCTTGTTGTTAATAAAGTCTATTTATGATTCACACACTTGCTTCATTTCTTTTTTTTAATAAAGTCTTGGTGGAAACTTTTAGAAATGGTTTAAGCCTTTGCATGCTTGTGGGATGGGTAAGGATAGCTTTGGCATGGGTTAGGATACCTGTGGAATGGGTAATAGCTGTGGGATGGGTTAGGATAGCAGTGGGATAGATAAATCTCCAGTGCAAGCATAGTGGGAGTGTATGGTCCACCCTCCCAGGTGCCACACCTATGGCCCTTTATTATCAATAATGTTATAATTATCCACACATGTCAACATAAACACAACTCTTTATTAAACACCCTGTTCATTGTAGGCCAACCAAACATACATGGCCCAATCTCATCTGTGTGATGAGACAGGCTGAAGGAAGCATCCATTAAGCATTTACCATTCTGTCTTGCCACTCCACTGCTCCAGCTGGGGAGTTGCACCAGTGTTTCAGGGGGTTGTGCTGCTTCTTCACCTCACGTGAGGCTCTGTTGGGGCCTTGCACATCCTCAGTGTCTATCAGGTTTCGCCCTTGCCTCCATTCCCCAGGCTCCATATCCCCATTGCCTTGTTGGAGGTCCACGAGCCTGTTCTGCAAGACTGGGTAGCGGGTGCGCATGAGATTGTGCAGGATGCAGCAAGCTTCCATGATCCTCCTCTTGGTCTCTGGGCTATGCTGCATGTTGGTGAGAAGTACCTGGAACCTGTTGGCCAGGATGCCAAAGGCGTTCTCCACCACCGGTCTTGCCCTGAACAGCCTGTAGTTGAAGATCCTCTCTTCACAGGTGAGGTATTTGGAGGTGTAGGGCTTCATGAGGTAGGTTGTGAGGGAGAAGGCGTCATCCCCCACGATGAAGTAGGGCACATCTTGCTTGTCGTTGGGCAGCAGGTCTTGATCTGGGAAGCCCACCATGAGGTTGCCTTCCAGCCCCTCCTTGAGGTCACTGGCATTGTATACCTGGGCATCTGAAGATGACCCATTGGCTGAAGCATCGATGTACATGAACTTGTAGTCAGCATTGACCATGACGAAGAGGATGATGCTGAAGAAGCCCTTGTAGTTGTGATAAGTGGACCCCGACTTGGCTGGAGCTTTGCAGGCCACGTGCTTGCCCTGTATGGCTCCGACGGTGTGTGGGAAGTTCCACTTCTGATACCACTGCTCTGCAACTTTCTTCCATCCTTCTTTAGTGGAGGGGTACTGGAGGAGCTCCTCCTTGTATTCTTCGATGATGGCCTGCACCACTTCTCTGATCACAATGGTGATGGTGTTGGATGGCACCCTCCAGCCATACTGCATGCTCCTGTAGGAGGTCCCTGAGGCCAGGTGGCGCAGAGTGAGTGCCACCTTGAGCCCAGGTTCCAGGCTGGGCCGGAAGCTGGTGTTTGCCTTGGTCAACCTGGGTCTCAGCCGAATGCCCAAGTGTCTTCACTCCTGAGCTCCACCATCAGCTTGTTGTACAGTCCGTCCTCTGCTCTTCTGGTGAACCATCTTTGGACCCAGACTTTTTTTGGGTGCCCCCTTTTCTTCCCGTAGTAGAGTTCACAAAGCCTGTAGATGGCTTCGCACTGTTGCAGAAGGATGGTGGCTGCCGAAAGGACTTTGTCACAATCCACGGTGGACATGACTGATGCTGTGGAAGAGGAAGAGTCAGATGAAGGCTGCAGAGGTCTGCACAGCTTGGCTGCTGTTCTGAAAGTGAGATGCAAGTGAGTTGCTCCCCCTTTTTATCGGCAGTATAGGTGTCCCTTTGCATCCTCTAGGCATCCTGCAGACATCCTTAATATCCAAGATAGGTCCCCTCTGCAAATGTTTTTTCCGTTTTAAACACTTTGTTTCCATGCTGCATCCGTTCTGCATCCGTTCTGCATCTGTTCTGCATCCGTTCTGCTTCCTCCCTGCGTCCGGGCGGATGCGAGTTGCGTGGATGTGTAGCGGATGCCTAGCGGATATAGCAGATGCGTAACGGATGCATAACGGATGCTTAGCGGATGCAGAATGGACGAACTGGATACATTTTCCGCACAAAAGTTTTGGGCAGCCCAAAACTTTTGGAGCAGATGAAACGTCCATAAACGGATGCTGGACAGATAGACAGGAAGCAAAACGGAGGCAGTGAGTACATTGCGTTTTCCAATGGATGGCAAGCTTTTTTGTCCGTTTTACATCCTATTTGCATCCATTGGTTCAGTGTGACATGGGCTTTAGCCACTGAACCACAGTTCCCCTTTCTCCTATTATAGCAAGATATAAAAGCAATAGAAGTGGGGACATCCATAATTTAAAGAGTCAAGGTGGCAGGTATAATTGCCCAATAAAAATCCTGTCCTTTTTTTACTATCCTGAAGACACACCTGAACTGAAGCCTTGATAAAAATGTCCTTATTTACTGTAATGTTTTACTATAACTCTAGTCTGATTTCCCTAAGATTTCATTTTTTTGTCCTTAAGTTGTATATATATTGTATATATGAGATCAATATATTTAAAAAGAATCATTAAAATGATTCTGTATTTTAATTTCTGACTTTTCCAAGCATACAAGTTTTGGTGTGTTTCCCCATCTCTATTTATGTGAAAATTTTACAAGTATGACCATGTTTCATATATTTTTTTTGCAAATGCAAAGCATTTGCATATGTGTTTCTCTATTACACACATTTTGAACTCATGTTTTCCCAAAATGTAGATTTGTGAATGTTTATGTAAAATTCAAAAGAATGTGGGATTCAGTTTTGACTAATTTATATGTAGACTTGGAAAACATGTTTGCATTAAAATGATTGCAGATGCAAATCTTTATTAAGTTTCCTTCTTCCCCAGATGGTAATACTTTACCAATATGCAGAAACCCCTTGTGGACAGTCTACTTTTGATATATACTGTAATAAACTGGTACAAAAATTGTTTCCATAAAAACTATATAGGCAAAAGAAACTGAGTAAATGTTCCAGCAGCAAGATGCTACACTTTAAGACCAGATGAAAAAGTAAAATGAAATATTCAGAGAACCCTCTAGGCAAGCATTTAGTTTAGGAACAAGGCAAAAGAATAAACAAACAATTCATCTTATTTCCCAGTGCTGTACAAGAAAGCAGCAGTAGGTAATTGTAGAAGTAATCCTCAAGCTTAGAACATCCGGTGTGATCACTGTGCAATGATTGAGATCGGAAGAGAGTAGACTGAAAAGTTGGCAGATGGATAGCAGCTAATACTCTCTTATGCTCCAGCTTTCATATATTTTTCATTTTATTGAATATTTCCAATGTAAGAAATGCCAGCAGATCTATGTCCCAATGGGAAAGAGAAGGGGAGAGGGAGGGGAAAGGGAAGGGAAGGGGAGCAAAGGGAAGGGGAAGGGAAGGGGAAGGGAAAGGAAGGGGTAGAGGAAGGGGAAGGGAATGGGAATGGGAAGGGAAGGGAAGGGAAGAAATAGGAAGAAATGGGAAGGGGAGGAGCAGGGAAAGGAAGGGGTAGGGAAAGGAAAGGAAAGGAAAGAAAGGAAAGGGCTTTATATATGAGCCCACGTCATGCTTTGGTGGCTCTTATATGGATATGTGGATCCTTGGTCTGATTTGGTAGAGATTTTTATCTTTTTTTTTAATCTGAAGTTGGAATAAGAGCACATGACATATATTTTGATATTTCTATGTATCCCTTGTCAGTTAAACTCCCTGCATGACTTCTCAATACATTTTGCAAAGTAAAATAGTGACAGCCATAGATGCCCTAAAAGGTACCTTGGCCAAGCACCTCAGTAAATCTCACATTTGCCAAAACATCATTAGTGATGTGCCTACTGAGATGTAATTAAAATCCATCTTGAAAAAGTGAGATTCCATACACAGGGCTCTTATTATTTAGCTGATAATATGGACAAAGGACCCTGCAATCATATGCACATATTTCACAATTACACAAATGCTTGCAATTCAAATGGTTTATATTGTAATTAACCTTGCAGAGAAAAAAATTAATTTAAAGCATCCCATTTAGCACTTAGCATCATTTCTTTAATATGAGGAAAATTTTCCTTTTAAATCTTCTGGGCTGTACTTTAAATCTCCTTTGATCCATTCTTCTTATACAACTATATTGCGTTTTTATAAATGGATCATTGCACATATAATTCAATTTCCAGCAATCACTGTTCATTACAACAGTTTATGGTTCTGTGATTTTAATGCTGGTTGTTTTGGTTCATTGGCAGCAACTTCCATAAATAATACATATAATTTTAACAAACTCGTTAGATGTCACCCAATTATTGAAGCAATTATATCCAGGATTTTATTGTTCAAATGAAGTCACATGTTTGCTATCATTTCCAATGAATTCAGATTGCTACTTGCTGTGAAGATTATTTCTCTGTGATCTTGTATTGTTGTTTTTTATAGTAGAGAGTGAAGCTTATATCTCTTTCCCCAAAAGTTATCACTGAGTTGGAATTCTTAATGACACAGAAAAGGAAAATAGAATAGAATACTTCATTGGCCAAGTGTGATTGGACACACAAGGAATTTGTCTTGGTGTAAATGTTCTCAGTATACATAAAAAAGAGATACATTTGTCAGGAGTCAAGAATCATAAGGTACGACATTTAATGATAGTCATAGGGTACAATAAGCAATCAATCATACTAGGAACCAGTCAATATAAATTGTAAGTATATTAGCAACAAAGTTACAGTCATTCGGTCACAAGTGGAAGGGGATGGGTGGTAAGGTATGATGACAAGATTAACAGTAATAGTAGTGCAGATTTTGTAATAGTTGAACAGTGTTGAGGGAATCATTTGTTTAGCAGAGTGATGCTTTCTGGAAAAAACTGTCCTTGTGTCTAGTTGTTCTGGTGTGCAGTGCTCTGTAGTGTCATTTTGAGGGAAGGAGTTGAAACAGTTTATGTCCTGAATGTGAGGGATCTGTAAATATTTTCACAGCCCTCTTTTTGACTTGTGCAGTATACAGGTCCTCGATTGAAGGCAGGTGAGTAGTAATTATTTGTTCTGCAGTCCTAATTATCCTCTGAAGTCTGTGTCTGTCCTGTTGGGTTGCAGAACCGAACCAGACAGTTGTAGAGGTGCAAATGACAGACTCAATCATTCCTCTGTAGAACTGGAAATGCAAAGGAATAGAAAATTTAAAGTACTTAATATAATTTCACTTCAAATGAAATGGTATGTATGCTTTGTCCTTGGCTCACATACCTTTTGAAGTGTGGTCTCTGGACTTTTATTAACATGAGCATGAATCTGAAGAAGGTTATACATTCCTGCATTATATCGGTGAGGAATTATTCAAGCCTTCCGTTCTTGACTCTGCTTTGAGCATATATAAGAGGTCTGTTACAGAATTGCTGAAGCTCTTTTCAATCATTCCCGTAGGTTTTAGTCTCTGTGTTGTTGCAGCCATTCAGAAAAAAATATTTCAATGATTTGCTTGGTTTTGACGCTGTGCAACCATTTTCACATCTTATCATTCATTGGCACAACGGAGATAGCTGCAAAGGAGTTCCCTTTACAGGAATAGCCCTATATGTAACAATTTCCATCTAATTTGAAATGCCAATCATATAGAGTTCTTGACTGAGTGGCTACTTTGATCTTTACAATTTAATGCATAAAATCTGACAAAAAAATCCTGCAATGTAGTTTCCCCACTATGTTCGTCTATATTTCAACGTTAGCTTCAATAAATCCTAGAGTCACACTACCCACCCACCTGCCTCCACATAACTATGTAAATAGTTCACACTGGCTGTAGGCCACACTTCAAAAACTATTAATATGAGACAAGGAGTTATTAATTGCCTGTAAAATAAAGCAGTTCATTTGTAAAATTAATAGGTCTTTGCCTTTTATATACACAAAGCTTCCTCCTTCACATATGAGGAAGGGAGAAATAGAGGAGAGACATTGCCAGTAAGATCAAAAGCATCAGCTTGGTGGGCATGATTGGGCAATGGAAGCCCTGCTCCCTTTTTAACTTGCAGCATACAAACATAGAAAGAAATGAAGGACTGTTTATGACCTGTGACATAAGAAAGGGATAGTTGCACTGCAAAGGAAAAAGAAAATTGCAGGAGGAAATGAATCAGAGACAAGGGGAGAAGAAATCACTAAAAAAGGAAAGATAAGAAAATAAATACTTGCCGGTCTCTAATTCCACTGCAATTATTGACACCATTTATGGAATTTATTTGTTTGCCATTTTCTCCCCAGAAGCTGGAGAGAGGAGGGCTTTCTGTTTCTCTTCTGCATATAAGATAATTCTCTCACTTCAAAGTCAATTATCACTTTAGCGGGGAAACTAATCTTTCTTTTTGCAGTATCTGCTATCCCGCATCAGATGGGCGTCTCATGATAGGGAGCGAAGGAGAGAAAAACGACAGGAGACGAAGTTTCTCGGGATGAGTGCGCCCAGAATGGCTGGGTACAAGCTCTTTTATTATGCCCATTCAAAAGGGGGGGGTCACTATCATTGTTATTCAGAGCCTAGGTCAAGCCCAGG
>BLBF01000007.1:38646331-38672860 GCA_015471245.1 Laticauda colubrina | reverse complement strand
TTTGTTGTTGGAACCCGGTCTACCTCGTGTGTTTTCCGAACAAAACAGTTTAAGTGCCTTCCATGGAGGCACTTAAGATATAGTATGATGGATGGCATCAAAAAAGGAGTGACTCTTTTTTGACATCTACTTCCACAAGAGTCCTGGAAATTTGGTGATCCAGAGGCCATGTGCAATGACATAGAAGGCCATTTTCCTTGGTCCCATCAGATGGCACTGTTTAACTGATGGGACCTGGAGCACAGCATCTCTGCCTGATCATAAGCTGCAGAAAAAAGATGTCATTTAGTTAACCAGCCCCTTAGAAACTCTGCTTTTACAACTAAATGGTTTGAGCTTGATCATCAAATATGGTTAGGTGTCATTCTAAAACTAAGACCCGGGTTCAAATTCCCTCAACCATAGACCTTCATTCAGTCCCTCTGGCCAGCCACTTTCTCACTGTATCTGATAGGGTCTCTGTTTTAGGAATAAAATACAAAACACTGGGAATTCCCAAAAGAAAGGTAGGATATAAATCAAACAAACAAATTAACCCTTGAACATTTATTTAGCGGAAACTAAGAAGTGCTGCTTAAGAAAGATATACAATAGCTGCCTGACAGTGGTGGGATTAAAAAAAAATTTACTGCCAGTTCTGTGGACGTGGCTTGGTGGGTGTAGCTTGGGCGTGGCAGGGGAAGGATATTGCAAAAATCTCCATTCCCTCCCCACCCCACTAACCTGCTTTACAGCTACATTCTCCTGTGCAGAGAAACAAAAGAAGACCCATCCGATCAGCTGGGACTTAGGAGGCAGAGAATAGATGGAGGAGGAGCCAGTCAGAGGTGGTATTTGCCAGTTCTCCAAACTACTCAAAATTTCTGCTACTGATTCTCCAGAACTGGTCAAAACCTGCTGAATGCCACATCTGTTGCCTGAGCATTAAAACCTAGCAGAGATAAAGGAACAGTGCTTCGGGACTCACTCTGGCCTTGGAATTCCTTTTCCCTGGAGGAGACCTTAGTGCCAACATTAGCAACTGGAGACTCACTTTATTTGCTTTGCTTAACTTTAGGACAATGGATTAGCTCTAAATATTTTGTTTGATGTTTATTTTTTAAAAAAACCCTATAAGCATCTGTTTTCTTTTCTCAGCATTTTAGTAAACTGTTATAATCTATTCCAGCCTAAAAATACCAAAATAAAGCATGCTTTCTCTGTGCAGAACCTAAAATGGGAAATTAAAGAACAAAGGGGACAGGAAAATGGTGATCCAATATTTTGATATTTTAATATGTCAGCACAGTTTTGGTACCACTTGCATCAGTTTCATGAAGATATTTTATTTTAAGCTCTTGGAATTGAATGGAAGATGCTATTCAGAATCAGAACTGGCAGACTCATTAGGTACAATAGGAACAGTTCCTAATGCCACCCACAAACCCAAACTATGGTTAAGATACATTGATGACACATTTGTGATTTGGCCTCATGGAAAAGAAAACCTAAACAATTTCCTAACACACCTAAACAGCACACATCCCAAAATCAAGTTCATCATGGAAACAGAAACAAACAAACAACTACCATTCCTAGATGTACTAATCTACAAAAAAACAGATGGCACACTAGGACACACCAAATACCAGAAGAAAACACAAACCAACCGCTACCTCAGCACCCAATCCCACCACCACCCAGCACAGATAAACTCCTTGGCCAAAACACTAATTGCTAGAACCAAATGCCTGGCAGACAAGACACACATAAAGACTGAACTATGCACCCTGACTAAAGTACTGATAGCCAACGGCTTCCACAAAAGCAAAATCACCAGTTTGATCCACAAAAACATACCAAGACATAACAGAGACCTAGAAGATCAAAAGACCTATGGAACAGCTGTCCTGCCTTACATAAGAGGTACTACAGACAAAATAAGTAAGATACTACACAGGCATCACATCAAGACTGCCTTCAAAGCAGACAAAAAAATAGCAGCCATCCTTAAAAACCCCAAAGACAAAATTGACCTGGAAAACCAAGGCATATACGAAGTTCCCTGTGCATCATGCCCGGCCACATACATTGGACAGACCAATAGAAGAATAAGTACCCGCCTAGAGGAACACAAAAATGCAGTAAAAAAGCTGGAACATACCTCCTCACTAGTCCAACACATGAAAACCACAGGTCACAACATCAACTTCAATGGCACTAAAACCCTGGCCACTATAGAAAACCCCAGCCACAGAATCATCAGAGAAGCCATAGAGATTGAAAAAAGACCTGACAGCATGAATAGAAGAGATGATTCCACCAGACTGTCAATCATTTGGAAGCCTGCACTCTCAAATAGAAAGATCTCCACACCAAAAGCCAGGCAAACACCTGGGCACAAAGAGACTCCCTCTGATGCCTCCAGCTCAAACACCCCCCCCACCAGGCACCCAGATGAAACCTAGTTTCCTGATGGATAATAGCCATCCTTTCACATGAAACCAAGCTGCACTGAAAGCCTCCAATACAGGAACAGAGTGTTGCCAGCCAATCAAAGCCACAAAACAGACAGAAGAAACCAGAAACACCAATCAAACAAACTCCAAGTCCAATAAACACAGACCAAGACTCCCAACCAATCAGGATGAAGAAAAAACCATTCTGGCACAATAATAGGCTAGCCTCAAATTTAAAACCAACGGCTGTGAGACCCTGACCCACATACAAACTCAATACAGAAGCCTGATGATGGCAGATGAGATTCTTTCGGGTATTATCCCACGTCATTGGAGTTCTGTTAAAGTTGTAGCAACGTTTCAGCAGAATCTCATCTGCCATCCTCAGGCTTCTGTGTAGAGTTAGTTCCTGGTTTCAAATTTGAGGCTGGTCCATTCTGATTGGCTGGGAGCCTGGATCTGTGTTCATTGGACTTGGAGTTTGATTGATTGGTGTTTCTGGTTTCTTCTGTCTGTTTTGTGGCTTTGATTGGCTGGCAACACTCTGTTCTTGTGTTGGAAGCTTTCAGTGCAGCTCGGCTCCGTGTGAAGGGACGGCTGCTCTTCATTAGCAAGCTGGGTTTCACCTGGGTGCCTGGTGGGGGGGGTGTTTGGGTTGGAGCTATCAGAGGGAGTCTGTTTTTGCCCAGGTGTTTGCCTGGCTTGTGGCATGGAGATCTTTCTATTTGAGAGTGCAGGCTTCCAAATGATTGACAGTCTGGTGGAATCATCTCTTCTATTCATGCTGTCAGGTCTTTTTTCAATCTCTATGGCTTCTCTGATGATTCTGTGGTTGGGGTTTTCTATAGTAGCCAGGGTTTTAGTGCCATTGAAGTTGATGTTGTGACCTGTGGCTTTCATGTGTTGGACTAATGAGGAGGTGTGTTCCAGCTTTTTTACTGCATTTTTGTGTTCATCTAGGCGGGTACTTATTCTTCTATTGGTCTGTCCAATGTAGGTGGCCGGGCATGATGTACAGGGAATTTCGTATATGCCTTGGTTTTCCAGGTCAATTTTGTCTTTGGGGTTCCTCAGTGTGTGTGTGTGTGTGTGTGTGTGTGTGTGTGTTCAGGTCTTTTCCTGTGTAAGATTAAGAGTATCTTGGCAATGTTTCAGCGAGGTCCCACTCGTCATCCTCAGGCTGGTGATTTCTGCTTTGTGCTAGTGCAAACAGTGTGTGATTGGAGCTGCCGTCTCTCTATAAATACTGGGGGGGGGGGAGAATGGTGTGCTGGGCTGGTTGGCTGTGCTGCTGCCTCTTGATTGGTTGATGGAGTTGATGTTGGTATAATGGGCTTTGTGATGGTCTTGTGAGTTTTGTTGTGGAGATATCCTGGATCTAGTGCTGTAATCTCTTCGGTCATTTGTTTTGTAGTGATCTTTTTTCCATTAGCTTCCCATGTTTTAACGGCCTGGGTAATGAATTGTGTGATGGCCTTGCAAGTTCTTTTGTTGTGGTATCCTGGGCCCTGCATTGTAATCTTCTGGGTCGTTTGTGTTTTGATTTCTTTTCCATTAGCCTCCTGTGTTGTAACAGCTTGGGTAATGGGCTGTGTGATGACCTTGTGAGTTTTATTGCTGTGGTATCCTTGGTCTGGTGCTGTGATTTCCTGGGTCATTTGCTGTGTTGAAACTTCTTGAGTTCTTGTAGTGTAATTTCTTGAGTTTTCTGATGTGATATCCTGAACAGGTGGCTGTGATTAACATTCTGGGTTTTGGTCTGGCTTCAAGTTTGGGGTCTGGGTCTGTGTTCTTGGCATTGTCTGCAACAGGCTTTGTTGCAAGCTCCTAGTTTAAACCTTCCAGATTTGGAAAAGCCATTTCAGTTGTTTGTAGACACTAAACAGAATGTGGCAGTAGGGGTTCTTACCCAGATTATGGGGACGTGGTACTGTCTTGTGGCATATCTTTCTAAACAACTTGATAGTGTCTCAAAGGGATGGTCTGCTTGTCTTAAAGCAGTAACGGGAACAGCTAAATTAACTCAAGAAGCAAATAAGTTGACCTTTGGTCAACATCTTGACATTTACACCCAACATGATCTTAAATCAGTACTAGAAACAAAAGGCCACTTGTGGTTAACTAACCCTCAGATGTTGAAATACCAAGGACTAATTACTCATAACCCCATGATTATCCAATCCACCGCCTTGAATCCTGCCTCATTGTTACCTGAACCTAATACTGAGCTCAATCATGATTGTATCCATACAATAGAGGAAACATATGCTAGCCGCCCAGACATGACCGATATACCTCTCTCCGACCCAGATTACACCCTATTTACAGATGGCACTAGCTATATACAGGAAGGAAACAGAAGGGCAGGATATGCAGTAGTTACTTTAGTTGATGTTTGGGAAGCGGAGCCCCTTCCCATTGGCACTAGTGCACATCTGGCAGAATTGCATGCATTAACAAGAGCCCTAGAGATGGCTAAAGGGTTAAAGGTCAACATTTATACCGATTCAAAATACGCTTTCCTCACAGTTCAAGTCCATGGTGCTCTTTAAAAAGAAAGAAGACTTATCACCACAGGAGGCAGAGATATTAAGTATGGCCCCCAAATATTACGTCTCCTAGAAAGTGTTTGGGCTCCATAAAAAGTAGCGGTCATGCACTGCCAGGGGCATCAGAAGGTGGTCACAGACATACAAAGGGGGAATGAAAAGGCAGATAGGTTGGCGCATGAGGCTGCTCAAAAGGTAATCACCTTTACCGAAAAATTCCTTGCCATTTGGACGCTGGCTGATCATCCCCAACCTCAATATTCACAAGAAGACATGGCCCAAATTAAGGCACTTGAGGCACACCTGGAGGGAGGGTGGTGGATTTTACCAGACGATAGGGTCTTTATACTGGCACATATGGCATGGGATATTGTGCGACAATTACACCAGCAGCTGCACCTAGGGAAAACAGCTTTAACTAAGGCTCTGAAAAGGGAACTTTACATAAACAAGGTATGCAGTATAGCAGCTAATGTTTGTGCTAGGTGTGAGGTCTGTGCAATTAATAATCCTAGACAAGGGCCGCAACCACCTCCAGGCCATCAACCCAGAGGTTGCTACCCATTCGACTCCCTGATGATTGACTTCACTGACATGCCCCTCTGCGGCCCCTACAATGCACTATTGGTTATCGTATGTACATATACGGGTTGGCCTAAATGCATTCCAACCCACACCAAGAAGGCCGCCGAAGTTGCTAGGGCATTATTCCATATTATAATCCCTAGATATGGACTACCCTCTAGAATCTCATCAGACAATGGACCCGAGTTTATTCACAAAGCTACTCAACAATTAGCAAAAATGTTAGCTATAACTTGGAAACTTCATTGTAGTCTCCATACCCCTTCTGGAGGGAGGGTGGAAAGGGCAAACAGGACTGTTAAAGAAAAACTTGCCAAAATCTGCCAAGAAACTAACCTCAAGTGTGCTGCCTTTGGCCCTGGTAGCTGTACAGTGTGCCCCTCAGAAAGGAATCTCACTTTCTCCATTTGAATTGCTATATGGTCAAGTCCCCAATTAAGCTCGCCTGAATATTCAAAACATGGTACAAATCTCTGATACTATCCACTTGCAACAACTCCAAACCCTTAATGAAACAGTCCATAAATTGCAACAATACATATTAACTTGTAAACCCCATGTCTTGGTGACCTCTCCACATAATATACACCCAGGACAGGAGGTCTGGGTTAAAGATTGGAAAAGGGAAACATTAGGCCCAAAGTGGAAAGGACCCTACATTGTCGTTATGCGTTCTCCCCTTGCCATTAAGGTAGCTGAAATAAAACTGTGGATCCATTGGTCCCGAGTTAAATTAGCTGCACCTACCCGCTGGAGGGTTGAATCACACTTAGACGATCCATTAAAGGTGACCTTGCAAAAGGAAAAGAAGAGGAATGTCTCCCCTTATGGTGACACACTGGAAGCTGTCCCTCTACCAACGGGAGACAAAGAACAACAGACCCCTACAGACATTACTCTGGAAGCTAATACCCAACATACAGGTCTTCCTTGGAAATTTAGATCACGAACTAAACATATTTGAGACCCCGCCATTTTTAGGAAAAGGGAAAAAAGGAAAAAGGGGTGGGGTAAATTACTATCAGGCAAACAGGCAAATCAAAGGATGAGAGAAACAGCATGCATCCAAAAGGGCTTGATGCCCTTGATTTGGATTGTGACCATTTTGCTTGTAATTAGTGTTGCCCTCAACTCTGCATACATATATCAGTTACTAATGGAACAGAATACTCATACAAATCAGGAAGTATCACTTAATGAGGATGCAGTAGATGAATGGTACTCCCCAAACCCCTCTGAAGACACTGAATCCATACCATTAGAAGAGGGGACTGTGATTAGGCCGTGTGTTAACTGTTTTATGGTGTTACCCACAGGAAGACATTTTACATATAGTGTAACCAGGTTTCCTAATTGCTCAATAACCAATATTTCTCAGTGTGAACATGAAGGGACTAGATATTGGCAGTGTGTGTATAACAATACCATAAGGTGTCATCTTCTACGTACTCCCTGGGTACCAATTAGGCATGTTCGCATTCCTCGAATGGTAAAAGGTAGTGGATGTGAAGTATGCAAGGATAGTAGAGGAACCCTTAAAGGCAAAATTGGAAAGCCGCTCTCATGTATACAATTTAACTTATCATCATGTCCACATATGACATTGGGCCAGCCAACCTCATGCAATACGACATGTCAAGATAAAACCAGGCCATTGATGTGTCATACATCATGTACAGGCATATCTAAAGTGACAACAATGGTGAAACATTGTAAAGGAATGGATGGTATAATATGTTATGTGGACAACGTAGTCCCGCCTACCACTCATTGGGAAAATCCCATACGGGGAATCACTGACCCTCCTCTCCATAAAAAGGATCCCCCATTGCCAAAAATTAGTATCCTGACAAAGGATCGTAGCAATATTGAAAGGCTCGAACTGAGAAATCAAAGATTTCGGTAGCTCAGGATCCATTATGCCCAAATAATTGCATGGTATGTACCAAGACTGTGCTAAAGGGGAGAACAATTTCCACCACCCTGATATCTCATACCTATTATACCTGCCAAGGACAACCTATACCTTGTTGTTATAATAAAACATGGTACTCTATCTGCCCACAGAAAAATGAATGTTATGATCCCAGATTTATTCCGGCCCAAATGTGGTTGGTGGCAAGAAGTGGAGGTAACCCAAATAGCCCTATCATTGCCCAGACATGTAATCAAGTGATTACTGTGCAGTTTCACACAGAGGAGTAAGCTTTTAGTGCGGTTTGGCTTTGAGTAAATGGACGGCTATCATTTATTAGGAAGCTATGTTTCATCTGGGTGCCTGGTTGGGGTGTGTTTGAGCTGGAGGTACCAGACTCAGACTCAAACCCAAACCCACCCCATAGACGAAAGACCACCACCATCCAGAAACCAGACCATGGCTGCATCACCAGCTGCTACACACCCCTACCCCAAAACCAAGCAAATGGACACACGCCATGAACACATAGCCAGGCCTCAAACTTGGAGCCAAACCAAAACCCGGAACGTCACATCACAGCCACCCGCTCAGGATATCACATCACGGAACTCAGGTGGCTACACCACAAAACCTCAGGAAGTTACAACACAGCCAACAACCCAGGAGATTACAGCACAAGACCCAGGATGTCACAACAATAGAATTCAGAAGGTCATCACACAGCCCATTACCCAGGTTGTTACAACACAGGAGGCTGATAGACACACAGCCAATACCTCAGCCATACATGTTCTTATGAAAAAAACCAATCAATCTGCAAACATCAATTTCATCAACCAATCAAGAAATGACAACACAGCCAACCTCCCCACCAGTATTTGTAGAGAGACGGCAGCTCAGATCACACTTTGCTCGCACAAGCAAGAAGCCAAAAGCACCAGCTTGAAGATGGTGAGTGGGACCTCATCAAAACATCACCAAGATGCCCTCAATCTTACATGGGAAAAGACCCGAACACGCCAAGACCTGCGTATTTTGCCTCCAGAAATTGCATTTGTTCCATCATTGGAGGCCTTTAAGAAGAGATTGGACAACGATTTGTTTGAAATATTATAGGTCTTCTGCTTGATCAGAGGGTTGAACTGCAAGTTCTTCTAGTTCCAGTTCTGCTACTGTTATTCTAAAATTCATAGGGAGGTAATCATCTCCATATGTAACATTCAATGACATTTTAGTCATTTTAGCAGCTGTACCATGGAGTGGCACAGATATCATACCTCTGAATATTATGTGGATGTATCGCATTTCTTCTCTCAGAGAGCCAAAAGATGTGATACCCAGGCAGTGGGATCCTTGCTCACTCTATTCATAGCATCTTCCCATTCTGTTAAGACACATGAAGCCCAAAACACATGTAAAAGTGAATTTTTTCAACAACAAACATAACCCCAGATTGCCATTAGTGTCATGCCCTGTTGTAACTATGTATCATTTATGTGTTTGCAACTGTGTATCATTGCAACATTGTATCATTCACGTGTAATCATTAAGCTTCTGTCTTCTCAGTGACCTTTTACAGGGCACGTACAGAGACAAGGAGTCAAACATTTGCAGAAATGGTTTATTCACTTGGGATTACATTGTCTGGCATGCAGCTTTGTGAAGAAGAAATATCCTGATCAAATATAAATCTTGCCATCCTGTCTGTCCTGGTATCTTGCTTTTGTTTGAGCCATTGTTAATTCTGTATATTCCGTCTGACCTAGGCTTAACCTAGGTTCTGAATAAACAATCACCCCCTTTTGAATGAGCATAATAAAAGAGCGTGTACCCGGACATTCGGGGCGCACTCATCCCGAGGAACTTCGTCTCCTGTCGTTTCTTTCTCCTTCGCTCCCTATCATGAGACGCCCATCTAATGCGGGATAGCAGATACCGCAATGCCCCTATTGGAATCTGATTCAGAGGGGGAGACAGGGAGTGGGAGTGTGGCTTCGTTGGCTAATTGAAAATGGGGAAGGGCAAAGTCTGGCTGGGCAGAGCAGGGGAGAGATAGAGCAAGGGAGAGGGAATTCGGAGGAAGACCTAGGCCCACCCCCTCTTCATTCTAGGGCATGCAGGGAGAAATGGAGAAGGGAGCAATGTGAGTTATGTGGTTTACGGGGGAGGAAAGGGCCCTGATTCTCTTCATTAGCTGCAGCTGGGAACCCAGTGTTTTAAAAAGGGAAGCTGCGCACAGAAAGTTGTTGGGAGCAAATCATGAATTATCTGGTATCGTCAAGGCTTATCTGTGTTCCTGGCATCTTCCCAATTGTGTGTGTTTTGCTATGCTTTCAAGTCTGCAATTCCTCCTGCTGCCCTGTCAAGGTAATTACTGCAGCGTGGTATGTTTGGATTTTTAGTTACAATTTGGATGTACTTTGTTTTCAGACTGAATTTCCTCCACTTAAAGACTGTTGCTGGGAGAGGTTTTCTCCAGCCAAAAGTAACCTGGACATTGGGGGCAAAGTTGGAGATAATTAAGGGACTCTTCTTGCTTATTTGACTGTGTTGCCTTTGTGCCACACCCCCGGTCATCACATTCAGGGAAATATTTACTGTGAGCATGTTAGAGTCAGTAATCTATTTTTCTAGCCATAGTTTGAGCCATATGATGTTTCATCTCAGAAGGGGATGTAAATTTAAAACCTTCTTTCAGATTCCTTCTAGATTCCCTGGTGTCTCATAAGAAAGCCAACACCATGTAATAGTTAAGATATTGGACTAGAACTTGGGAAACATCCATTGAAGTCCCTCTTTAAGAATGTTGTCACTGGGCAACATGGACTCAGTCCAATTTACTGATTTGCTGATATAAAAAGGAGTTGGTACACATCTACTGGAAAAAAGATGATATATACACCTAAATCTATCAAACATATGAATTGATTAGATATAAATCTAAATAGTATAAATTAAAACTAAATAATACTCAACTAATTAGGCAGAAGACAAATAAACTGGAGCACAAAACACAGACATGTTACTAGAAGGCAGACTCACAAAACTGCTTCTCACTTACTTTGACCATTTCATACAGGGAAATTCAGTGAAGAAAGCAATTATGTTTGGAAGAATTTGTGGTAAAAGGAATCCAGGCCACCAAAGAACCCAGTGTTTGGACACCATAAAAGCTGACTCCAGTCAGAGCATAGAACAATTCAAAGAAATAGTGCAAGATTGGAAGATGTGTAGAGACATGGCACATAGAATCACCAAGAGTTGGATACAGCCAAATGGATATCATCATCATGATAGCCATCCAGAGTTTCGTATAAGAAAGGCAGCTATTTAAACATTTTTAAAAAGCAAGCAAACAAACAAACTTATTTCCTGTATTTGACAATTCACTTTCAGTTTTGGAGGGTACAAGAAGCTACCAATGCATGCAGATAACTGCATTTTTACAAAATCTGGGTAGACCAATAAACTTATCAACATTTCAAGAGATCCTCAAGGGTCCCCAACTGGATCACCTCTCTCTCTTTCAAAGGGAATTTGAGATTTCCTCAATTGTATGATATTTGGGTAGCTAGTAACTTCCCTTTTGGGAGGGATCTCTCTGCCACTTTATCCTTCATTAAGTTGAAAGGTTTTATCTGCAAAGCTGTAGCTGAACAGAGCTTATGGGTGGTTTATGTTTTATTGGCTGGAATGCCTCCTTTGATATAACTTTTGGAGTCAAACAAGCTCTCACTCTTTCTCACCAACAAAAAACTCAGTTTCCTTTTCCTGGAGCTTCAAATAGGCATTCATTACCTCAGTAGTCCCACTTCAGTTGCCTTCAGCCATAGCTATAGTAGATACAGAAAGAGAACAGTTAGACTGTAAAACCACTGATAAGTAGTCAATTCACATTAACTGAATTAGCTTAACATTAGCTTAACTGAAGAATTGTGTCAAGGTGTTTGAAAGTCTCCCAAGCACTGAACTATGAATCTTGCGCTTAGATTGATCAGTTGAAAAAAGTGCTAATTGGCCCAGGGGTGTTCTCTGTATATTCTCAGGGTTTGGAGATAAGCATAAGGTCTTACAGCTGACTTCAGAAGAGTTAGGAAAGATGAAAGTTCCTCAAAGGTATGATTGCAGTTTCTTTGGTCCAGAATGTTTTTGCTCTTATATGTTTTCACACATGATTGGTCCCATCTAAAAAGATTCATGAGTAAATGTCTTTTTCTCTTTAGTCTGCCCTTTAATAACTTTCATGGTCCAATTGGGCCTTCATTACCAAAACCATCAAGAGACTCTCCCTAAATCAGGGATGGGCACAGCAGTCCAAAATTGCTGTGTAATCTTTAAAGACCTTGCAAGTCATCACAGAGAAGATTAGATGCACCAG
Organism: Laticauda colubrina; assembly: GCA_015471245.1. Lineage (NCBI taxonomy): Eukaryota > Metazoa > Chordata > Lepidosauria > Squamata > Elapidae > Laticauda > Laticauda colubrina. Next base: position 38,660,992 of record BLBF01000007.1, on the reverse strand, counting down.
CTCTCTGCTCTGCTCATATAACTAAGCAGTATTCTTCAACACATGGCCCAGAAACTTCTGCTTTGTTGTAGAAAAGGCAGCCTAACCTATGAGGAAATGTGTACAATAGCCACTAAGAAAATATTATTATTGTTCTGCTACCAAGGTCATCTACAGGGCGTGCATAAGTGCACAATTGTGCCTACTGTTCCTGTCCTATTGTCCTCATTTATTCGTACCTATTTCCTGTATTCTTACTCATGTTTATACTTATACCTTATTATCTTGTAAGCGATTGACAAATCAATCAAACAAATAAATAAATAAACTTGTTGCTTTAATCAAAAGAATAATGAAAGCAGCATCAAGCCAGTAAATTCTAACTCTGCCCACAATGCAGATATAAAAGGGATGAGACTTGCATCACAACAACCCAATGCTGTTTTTATCATTCTCCTCCTCCCTATAGGACCCATTGTGTGCTGCAGTGGTGGGATTCAATTTTTTTTTACGACCGGTTCTGTGGGTTTGGCTTGGTGGGCATGACAGAGGAAAGATACTGTACAATCTCCAATCAGAGGTGGTTTTTGCCAGTTTTCCAAACAACTCAAAATTTCCACTACTGGTTCTCCAGAACTGGTCAGGACCTGTTGAATACCACCTCTGGTTTGCTGCTAACTAAAAAAGAAGAGGCATTTCTTTGCATCATTGGTACTAGATCACCCATTGTCTCTTCAACCACATTACTTCCTTGGAATGTCCTTCCTCATTTCTCTCCATTATATGAGGATAGGGGTGTCAAACTCATATCATCAAGGTGGCGTCATGTGATGTATCAGGATTTTTTTTTCCCTTGGCAAAACTGGGCATGGCCAGCACAGGATGCATCTGGCCCTCAGACTGGGAGTTTGACAGGCCTGTATTAGTATCTTAAAAGTATTTTTCATATGCTACGTGATGGGTACATTTTTTTGAATATGCATGTTTGTTTCTTCAAAGTTTTTAATGCACTTGAGTTTGTAAAATATCACACATTTTATTAACTTTAATACTTGCCTCCCCATTACTTTTAAGTGGATGTACCATAATTTTTGACCTAGTGTGAAAGATCTTATTTATCCCCATTCATGGTCTGGATGAAGAATGTGGTCATTGTTAGAAAAATAATCCCTCCTCCTTTCTTTAAGGGCTTCCATATCACCATTACTTTAACTCCCAGTCTTTATATAAAGGTTTTGAAGATGCCCAATGATCCACAACATCCACTGATCTTACAATCCTTGGGAGCACTTGAGGACCCAAGAATCCTTCCAGTTGATTACTAGAAAAGTGCAAAAGAGCCAAGATGCAATTGGAGCCAAGCCACAATTCTTCAGGTACAATGGAGCTGCAAGGACAACATGTGCTGCATTTTCCAGATTCAGGAAATTTTGACATATTATAGTGGATGACTCTATAGACAGAAGAGGCTGAGTTGAATTTGGGTGCCCAGAATGAGGCCAGGATTCCAAGAAAGTCAGGTGCAAGCAGTATGTTATAAAGAGAAGATCACCTTCAGGGTAACTAATGGTAAGCTGGAGATAGAGTAAATGGTCTCAGCTGCCATCACAGATGAATGATGTGATAGTGCACAGATGTGGAGCAAATTCTGGAGTGATATAAAGGTTTTGTCTGCAACTGCCCAAAATATTCAGAAGTTAATATGGGGAGACTGAGTTTTATTCAAACATCTGGATTCAGTTTAAAACATCAGAGTTGCTCTTTTTCTAGGTACCAGTCTGAAGTGCCTGTTATTTAATCCAGTCAGGAATGGAGGCAGTGAAATGAGGGAACCATAGGGTTATAATTCAGAATATAAGTTGTTTCTATTGTTCCATAGGGTTAAAAAAAAGTAGCAACAGTAATGAGAAATCACATGACTCTTCTTCCAGTAAATCACATAGGGAAAATCTATGCTATGATGGAATTTATTCATCATCATTATTTATTTGCACAACCAGTTACTTAAAGAGAGAAAGGCATATTGAACAGGGAATTACGAACTCCGATAATAGTAGAAAAATCAACTTTTTTCTCAATGTATTGGAACAAAATTTATCTTTGCTGTTCAAGTTATTCTCAGCTGTGAAATGCAATTGTTTCATCTCAAAATGTAAGGTACAATTAAGTGTTTGAGCCTATTTTTCAACCCTAACACTGTTCTTTTGCCCATCAACAGTGATGACACTAATTAAATTTCTCCTAAAGTAAGAGAATGGCTGGAGAAAAGTAACAGAGGTCAAGTCTATTGGCTTAATTTCTATACTGAGATAATTAAGCTGTCAACCATGAGATAGGCTGTTTGATTGCTAAATATCCCAAAGCCTTCAATAAAAATTTCCCGAGAACTCTGTTCAAGGTTGAAACAGAATACCCATTACTGATTTTTCAATAATTAACCTACATTAAATTGGGCCAAAGCTTCTCAAATTAATTCTACTAGAAAAAGATTTCATTTGTTGTAGAGGTGGCTATTCTTTCTTCTGTTTCTGTTTTGTTGATTTTGCTTAACCCCTGGCAACAATAACCACTTTATATTAAGAAATGCAGATTAATCAATTAAAGGAAGTTAATTTGGATGAATCCTTGGAAACAGTAAATGAACTAGACTTAACATTTTATAAATGCTGAACATAGAGTCATTTTGGTGTGGTGGGTTAAGGTACCACATAAGAAACCAGAGCATTATGAGCTCTAGTCATGCCTTAAGCACTAAACTGAAGCAGCTTGGAAGGTCAAAAACAAAATATGCATTTACCAGAAATCCTCTGACCCCTTACTTTGCTTCTTATAGAGATACTGTGCAAAACCACAAAATTGCTGAACTAAGGAACTGGAAGTAAGCATGTTTCAGTGAATATGGATGAGTCTGGAAAATAACAGAAATGTACTTCTCCTTTTTGGTATAGTTTAACATAAGAAATGCCCCGGGCTAGGCTGAGGTTATGAAATGTATAAAAGTGACACCTCGGGAAGAGCCAGGGGTTCAGAATTTGCCATGCTAATGCTCTGAACCTTTGTGCACAAATAAAGCCTGTACTCTCCAACCTTTCGTGGTCTTGTGTCCTGATTTGGAAGCAAGATTTGCTGCAACATTTATGGCAACCCAGATGGGACACTAGGGGCCCTGAGGCCCACTGGAGGGTCTACCCCGGGTGCCAGCGACTGGGTAAGTTGAAGGGAACATCCCAGGCACCATCGGTCCTTTAAATCTGAGGGACTTCCCGAGACTACCCTGTTCTGGTGGCAGCGGTTGACACACCTCCAGGAACCACTGGTGAAAGGTGAGGAGACCAGGACATCTTCCAGCCAGCTGGTGGAGGAAGAAGAAGCCTGCAGGCAAGTATTGGACCTGGGAAATAATCCCTCCCTGTAAGCAGGGACGGAGGAAAGGACTGATCACCCTCTCTTAGGTAAAGGTGGGAGGAATTGTCAAAAATGGTTGAGGTGAGTGACTACTGTGGTTCCCATTGGTGACTGTGAGCATCCAGCACTGTGGGCCAGTAGAAAGCGAATGGCATTCGCAGTTCCCATTGGAGACCGTTTGCATCCGGCTCCCTGGGTCGGACGTAAATGTGTGAAAGTCCCTGGTGTTTCTGGAAAAGGAGGGACCCCATACCCTCCTCTCCAAACCCCTTTCTCATTTATCTTGTCTGGTACCCTGGGTGGATCATGGGTGGCAGAGAGAGTAAGGACCTGACTCCGTTAAGGGCCATGAAAAAACATTTTAAGGAAACATATGAATCTCAGGATTATTGTGTGGAGTAGGCACAAAATACAGGTGTTTTGTGAGGGAGAAAATAGTAAAATGAAAAACTCCTAAAGGACTGGGAAATAGGTCAGGTTAGTGTTATACTTGTAAACAGGCATAGGAGTGCCTGGAACTGGTAAAAATACAGTCGTGGTCTCCATGATGCCCATGTGGACACATTAAAACAGTAAAAGTTGTCTTTAAAAGGAGCAGTGGAATTCAATCCTGCTCAGGGGAACCCTGGCCTGGTGCAAACATGGTGTGAAAAAAAAAGAGGTCTCTATAGATCTTGATCTTTAAAAATAAGCCAGCATCTGCTGGGAGATTCTAAGATAGATAGAAAACAATTTGGATCTTTAAAAATAAGCCAGCGTTGTCTGGGAGATCCAAACGAGAAAGATAAGGGATGGAACAAAACCCAACGAGTGAGCTCATGGAAGGAGCACAAAAGGTGTTTGTAAAAAGGAGGGGCACTGGAAGGGTGAGTGCCCAAAAGTGGTAAGGAAGAGAGGCCAGAGGGCACTTTCAAAGAGACCCTCAAAGACCCCTGGGAGGAAGCCGGGGAGGAAAAGGATGTGGGAGAACTCCCCGATTGGTTTGGCAGAGGCAGAATAATGGGACTGAAGCTGACCGGGTTGAGTGCCTCCCAGAATCTATGGTCCGGCTAAATGTAGGAGGCAGACCAATCTCTTTTTAGTGAATATTGGAGTCACACGATCAGTTTTCACCCAACCCCTAACACAGCCCTCCTCTCATACCATGAATATTCGGGGGGCAACTGGAATTATTTTACAACATCCTTGTTTTGAAGCTCCTTGTATGTACGGCTAAAGGAAAGAGTATAATGCACCAATTTATGTATATGCCTGACTGCCCTGTCCCACTCCTTGGAGAGCTTTGCTGTGCAACCTTCGAGCACATCTCTTGTTTGAAGAGGATGGGACTATGGCAATGAGGTATGGCAGGGTTAAAGTAGTGGTACCCTAGGACTTTATGAGCGTTTCAGGTCCATAAAAAGGGAGGTTGGTGGATCTTGCCAGACAATCAAGTTTTTGTCCCTGGAAATATGGCTAGGGATATCGTACAGCAGGTCCACAAATGGTTTCACCTAGGGAAAACAGCTCTAGCAAAGGCCCTACAAAGGGAAGTTTATAGTAACAAAATACACAGTATTACGGTGAATGTTTGTGCACTATAGGTTATTGTGTGCACCTATACTGGATGTCCCAGGTGCATCCCCACCCCTAAGAAAGCCACTGAGGGCGCGAGGGCATTATTCCACATTATAATCCCAAGGTATGGTCTACCTTCATGAATTTCATCAGATAATGGTCCCAAGTTTATCCAAAAGGCTACCCAGCAAGTGGCTAAGGTATTGGGTATCAATTGGAAACTGCATTGTAGCTTCCATGCCCCTTCCAGGGGCAAGGTTGAAGGGGTCAATAGGACTATTTCACTATTTGGATTATTGTTTGGTCGAGTCCCCAACTTACTTCACTTAAATATTCAAAATACTGTACAGATTTCTGATACTATCAGGATGCGACAACTCCAAACCCTTAACATGATAGTACAGAAACTGAAGCAACTTGTAAACCCCATGTTTTAGTCACCTCCCCACATAACATACACTTGGGACAAGACGTCTGGGTTAAAGATTGGAAACGAGAAACGTTAAGCCCAAAGTGGAAAGGAACGCACATTGTCTCCCCCTTGCCGTTCAAGTAGCTGAAATAAAACCTTGGATTCATTGGTCTCGAGGTAAATTGGCCGCACCTACCCATTGGAAAGTAGAATCCCACCCGATTCACCCAAATAAAAGTGAGAAGTTCACTAAGGCAATCGGAAAGAAAGCCCAATTAGTGAAACCCCAAATAGATACTTAGGTTGCTATAAGTTAAGGCCACAGAACTATAGAACATGAGAAAAAGGAAGCTGTGTGCTGAATTGCAGAACCGACAGACAGGAGTTTTTTTTGAGCAGCAGGCTATTGTGGAAGTTTTGCCGTGCTAGCCAAATCGCTCTATGAGTCCACAAAGGGGGGAGGAAGGGAACCCTTTGTTTGGACATGTGAAAAACAAAAACAACTTTTTGGGATTTTTGGGATATAATAGATATATCTTACTGTAGTCAGCTAGGTGTCGAAACAACCTTAACACTGTGCAACAGGAAGAAGGGAAGAATAAATTGTCTAAAATAGCTTCAACAAGCCATTTCTGTGTTTTGCGTATGTGTGTGTGGAATCAAATATGGGAGATTTAATGGAATCCAGCAAATTTGGATTGTGGGTGGCTATTGTTGTTTTGCCCAATGGGCTGAGTGAAGTTCTATTAAAACAAGTGACATGTAGTGAAATATGTTACTGTAAGAATCATGTAGCAACTAATAGCAACTGGACTACCCCAGAAATTATGTATAGGGAATGTGAAAAATATGCCTATACTAGCCTCCCCACTGGGTGGTTTGGACGCTGTGTGACGAGATTTATTAAGCAACATAAGGGAATCGCTATCAAAGGAATGAATTCAGGTTTGGGAAGTAAAGAGCCCTCGAATCCCTAGATAGCAGTGATGCCCCCGGATGCTTGAAACTCTAAAGGGCCTATACGTAGGTGGAGGATGGCACTCTAGGAGCTAATGAACTAACAATTAAATTTGACTAAAAACTTAAAGGAGATGACTGCATCCTGGGACCCTTAGCAAAAGGAAAGTGTGGGAAATAACATTGTGCAAAACCAGCTAGCCCAAATAAAAAAATTGGGAGGGTAGCAAATTGGGTTGGTGAAGGGTTCAACAAAGTCTACTGTATTAGGATTCTGGTTTATAGCATTTCTCTCCTGTTTGATTCCCTTTATGAGAGATATAGTACTATCAAAGTTTAAAGGGCCTGTCACATAGGCCGACGGATGCAAAAAGTATGTAAAAAGGACACAGTGGATGAGAAAATTTTCCATCCGTTGTTATCCGCTCTCAAAAGTGCCCCAAATTTGCATAAACAGAGTGAACAACAACGGAAAGTAATGGACGGGGGGAGGACGTAGCCAGGATGTAAAGCGGATGCTCCACGGAGCCAAGCAAATGGAAGCGGATGGAAGCGGATGAAACATCCGCATGGCTTCCGGGGGAGCACAGTGAAGCGGACACGCAGCAGAAGGAACGGATGCAGAGCGGATGCCTAGCGGATGATGCAGATGCATCACGGATGCATAGCGGATGCCTAGCGGATGCAAAGCGTTCACTGCGCATGTGGGGAGGATGCATTGCATCAGCCCCGCAGATATAAAAGGATGCAGCTCACAAGCAGGTCACCATTCAGAGGAAAGACCTGCTTCCAGACACATCTCCAGCCAACAACCATGGGGAAGAAGAGGAAGCCTGAGCCATCTGGTGCCAGCCCTGGCAAGAAGGACAGGGCCACCATCCCACCCCCTGGCCCTGACTCTGCTTCTGCCGGGGCTTCTGCTACTCGGGCTGACTCTGCTGGTGCTGGGGAATCTGCTGGTGCTGCTCCTGGTGCTGGGGCTTCTGCTGGGGCTTACTCTGCTGGTGCTGCTCCTGGTGGTGGTGCTCCTGCTGGTGCTTACTCTGCTGGCGCTGCTCCTGGTGCTGCTGCTTCTGCTGGTGCTTACTCTGCTGGTGCTGCTCCTGGTCCTACTGGTCCAGTTGGTCCTGCTGGTCCTGCTGGTGCTGCTGGTGCTGCTGGTTCTTACTCTGCTGCTGCTGCTCCTGGTCCTGCTGGTCCTGCTGGTGCTGCTGGTCCTGCTGGTGCTGCTGGTCCTGCTGGTGCTGCTTTTGCTGCTACTGTTGTTGTTGCTGCTGCTGCTGCTAGTGATGTGGTGAAGCAGCCCCCAGAACCTCGAAGCCCCTCTGATGAGGGCCCAGATGGCCCTGCCAGAGGGAGGAAGAGGCACGCAAGATCGGGAGAGGAGGCAAAACTCCATCAAAGAGGAACATGAGGATGAGGTGCTCGAATGGCTGAGGGAGAATGAGTACCGATGGCGGAAGGGACACAGGCTCTATCGAGACACCAAGAGGAATCAGGCTGCTTGGAGAGAGAAGGCGGAGAGCCTGGGCTACACTTCGGAGGTCCTCCTCGGGTGGTGGAAGCACATGCACACCTGATACGGGAAGCTTCATCTCAAGAAGTCTGGCCAGGCCACGGTCAAGCTCACTGACCGGGAGACCTACGTGATGGCCAAGTGCAGCTTCTTGGAGGGTGAGATCAACCACCAAGGAGCAGCCTCTCTGTCTACACTCTCTCTCAGGCAGCCCACAGAGAGCCAGTCTTCTTCTGGCCAAAAGTCACCTCCTGTGTCCAGGGAGGTATCTTTGGAGCATCCCACGATGGAGCCCCTCCCAACAGCTGCACTCCCCGTGGCGGAGAGCATGGAGCACCCCCTGATGCAGTGGGAGCAAGGAGAGGGCACTTCCACCAGAGACCAACCCACACCCACCCCCAACTCCACCTCCACAGAAAGCAGGCAGAGAGCCAGACCGGAGGGACAGAGCCACACTGTCCTGCTGGAGATCAGGGACACCATCAAAAGCAGTGTAGATCTCCTCTCTCAGTTGGTACACACCGACATACCATCCTCAAATCGCAAGCCCTTCCTCACCTACGTCAACCAGACCCTCATGGACATGTACGAATCATAGTACCAGGTGATAAAGGAGAGGATCACCGGTCTTCTGCACAACCCTCCAGGCCCAGCTGAACCTGCTCCGACCCAGTCCAGGTCTGCTCCTCCACCCCAGGTGATGTCACAGCCCTTCCAAGGCTTTCCACAGGCCCTCACCTACCAAGGCTATGGCTACCAGGGGTTCCAGCAGCACAGGCAGCCCTTCCCAGTCCAGCCACAGGTTCATCGAATGCCATCAATGCCACTGATGCCACTGATGCCACCCAGGCCAAAGAGGCCACCCACACTACAGATGCCAACCATGCCTCACCTCGCTCAGCTGCAGACCAGACAGCCCCACTACACTCCTCCTTCCTCCACCCACAGCCAAGCCCGGCCTCAGAACATCTGTCATTAGTCTTGGGACTGACACCTCATGTCATGGAGGAAGGGGCTCTCAACATCACAGGACTGAGCCAGCTCTCTGAGAGCTTCCTCCACACACCATCCCCTGTTGTCCTCTCGGGGCCAGGCACCCCAATGGCGCCTCAGACCAGCACTCCAGCAGCAGCCACCTCCACAGCACCTGGACCCTTCACCCCTGAGACTATGGGCACACCTCAGAGTGACTGAGAAGAGTGCCAGAGACTGGGTTGCCACCTGTTGACTTTATCTTTGCTTGGGACACTTTTCTTGGGTCATTTTGCTTTTACAGTTTGTTATTAATTAAGTTTATCTTTGCTTCACACACTTGGTTCATTTATTTTTTTCAATAAAGTCTTGGTGAAAACTTTTAGAAATGGTTTAAGCCTTTGCATGCTTGTGGGATGGGTAAGGATAGCAGTGGGATGGGCAGGGATACCTATGGGATTGGTAATAGCTGTGGGATGGGTAAGGATAGCAGTGGGATGGGCAGGGATACCTGTGGGATGGGTAATAGCTGTGGGATAGATAAACCTCCAGTGCAAGCATAGTGGGACTCTATGGTCCACCCTCCGAGGTGCCACACCTATGGCCCTTTATTATCAATAACAATGTAATCGTTGATCCACACAAAGAGGATGTAAAACGGAGAGAAACACTTGCCATCCATTGATTAACGCGATGCATCCGTTCTGTACTCACTGCATCCGTTTTTCATACTCTCTATCCGTCCAGCATCCGTCTACTAACATTTCATCCACTCAAAAAGTTTTGAGCTGCACAAGACTTTTTGAGTGGAAAATGTATCCAACACGTCCGTTGTGCATCTGCAACACATACAGGGAACATCCGTTCTACATCCGTTGTCATCTGTTATGCGTCTGCTATATCCGCTAGGCATCCGCTACGCATCTGCGCAACTCGCATCCACTCCAGTGGAAAACGGACACAGGGAGGAAGTGAAACGGATGCAGAACAGACATGCAGCATTAGTAGCATGGACGTAGAAAGGATGAAAGCAGATGCAGCTCGCATACAAAGCATTAAAACAGAAAAAACGTTCATATATAGGACGTATCTTGGATATTTAGGATGTCTGGAGGATTCCTAGAGGATGCAAAAGGACGTCTAGCGGAAAACCTATATTTCCAATAAAAAGGGGGAGGAAATCACCTGGATCTCATTTTCAGTCCAGCAGCCCTGCGGTGCAGACCTCTGCAGCCTTCATCTGACTCTTGCTCTTCCACAGCATCCAGTCATCTCCACCACGGATTGTCGCACACTCCTTTTGGTAGCTGCCATTGTTCTACAACAGTGCGAAGCCCTCTACAGACTCTTTCACCTGTTCTACATGAAGAAAAGGAGGCGTCCAAGAAGTGTCTGGGTCCAAAGATGGATCGCGAGAAGAGCCGAGTACGGACTGTATAACAAGCTGATGGTGGAGCTGAGGAACGAAGACTTCATTAGGATGCCACCAGCCATGTTTGATGAAGTTGTGGAGCGGCTGAGACCCAGGTTGACCAAGACAAACACCAACTTCTGGCCCAGCCTGGACCCTGGACTCAAGGTGGCACTGACTCTGCGCCACCTGGCCTCAGGGACCACCTACAGGAGCATGCAGTATGCCTGGAGGGTGCCACACAACACCATCAGCATTGTGATCAGAGAAGTGGTGCAGGCCATCATCGAAGAATACCTGGAGGAGCTCCTCCAATGCCCCTCCACTGAAGAAGGATGGAAGAAAGTTGCAGAGCAGTGGTATCAGAAGTGGAACTTCCCCTGCACCGTTGGAGCCATAGATGGCAAGCACGTGGCCTGCAAAGCTCCAGCCAAGTCGGGGTCCACTTATCACAACTACAAGGGCTTCTTCAGCATCATCCTCTTCACCATGGTCGATGCTGACTACAAGTTCATGTACATCGATGCTTCAGGCAACAGGTGCCTGAAGATGCCCAGGTATACAACGCCAATGACCTCAAGGAGGGGCTGGAACGCAACCTCATCATGGGCTTCCCAGATCCAGAACCCCTGCCCAATGACACACAAGATGTGCCCTACTTCATCATGGGGGATGACGCCTTCTCCCTCAGAATCTACCTCATGAAGCCCTACACTTCCAGATGCCTCACCCGTGAAGAGAGGATCTTCAACTACAGGCTGTCCAGGGCAAGTCGGGTGGTGGAGAACGCCTTTGGCATCCTGGTTCCAGGTACTTCTCACCACCATGCAGCATCGCTCAGAGACCGTGAGGAACATCGTGGAAGCTTGCTGCATCCTGCACAATCTCATGCGCACCCGCTACCCAGTGTTGCAGAACAGGCTTGTGGACCGTCAACAAGGCAATGGGGACATGGAGCCTGATGAATGGAGGCAAGGGCGAAACCTGATAGACACTATGGATGTGCAAGGCCACAACAGAGCTTCACGTGAAGGGAAGAAGCAGCCCAACCTACTGAGACACTGGTGCAACTCCCCAGCTGAAGCAGTGGAGTGGCAAGACAGGATGGTAGATGCTTAATGGATGCTTCCTTCACCCTGTCTCATCACACTGATGAGATTGTGCCATGTATGTTGAATGGCCCTACAATGAATAGGGCATTTAATAAAGAGTTGTGCTTATGTTGAAATGTGTTGATGAATGATTACATTGTTATTGATAATAAAGGGCCATAGGTGTGGCACCTGGGAGGGTGGACCATACAGTCCCACTTTGCTTGCACTGGAGGCTTATCTATACCACTGCTATCCTTACCCATCCCACAGCTATTACCCATTCCACAGGTATCCCTGCCCATCTCACTGCTATCCTTACCCATCCCACAAGCATGCAAAGGCATAAACCATTTTTAAAAGTTTCCACCAATACTTTATTTACTAAAATAAATGAACCAAGTGTGTGAAGCAAAGATAAACTTTATTAATAACAAACTGTAAAAGCAAAATGACCCAAGAAAAGTGTCCCAAGCAAAGATAAAGTCAACAGGTAGCAACCCAGTCTCTGGCACTCTTCTCAGTCACTCTGAGGCGTGCCCATAATCTCAGGGGTGAAGGGTCCAGGTGCTGTGGAGGTGGCTGCTGCTGGAGTGCTGGTCTGAGGCGCCATTGGGGTGCCTGGCCCCGAGAGGACAACAGGGGATGGTGTGTGGAGGAAGCCCTCAGAGAGCTGGCTCAGTCCTGTGATGTTGAGAGCCCCTTCCTCCATGACATGGGGTGTCAGTCCCAAGACCGATGACAGATTTTCTGAGGCCGGGCTTGGCTGTGGGGTGGAGGAAGGAGTGTAGTGGGGCTGTCTGGTCTGCAGCTGAGCGAGGTGAGGCGTGGGTGGCATCTGTGGCGTGGTTGGCATCTGTGCTGTGGGTGGCATCGGTGGTGTGCGATGAACCTGTTCCTGGACTGTGAATGGCTGCCTGTGCTGCTAGAACTCCTGGTACCCATAGCCTTGGAACGTGAGGGCCTGTGGAAAGCCTTGGAAGGTCTGTGATATCACCTGGGGTGGAGGAGCAGAACTGGACTGGGTCGGAGCAGGAGCAGACCTGGACTGGGTTGGAGCAGGTTCAGCTGGGCCTAGAGGGTTGTGCAGAAGACCGGTGATCCTCTTCTTTATCACCTGGTAATGTGATTTAGACATGTCCATGAGGGTCTGGTTGACGTAGGTGAGGAAGGGCTTGTGGTTTGAGGATGGTATGTTGGTGTGTACCAGCTGAGAGAGGAGATCTATGCTGCTTTTGATGGTGTCCCTGATCTCCAGCAGAACAGTGTGGCTCTGCCCCTCCGGTCTGGCTCTCTGCCTGCTTTCTTTTTTTTTTTTTTTCTTTTTTTTTTTTTTAAGAATTTTATTAATTTTCTACAAACAGACATAACATACAAAACATTAAAAACATCTACTCTCATATATACTTCCGGTGTGTCGGTTGGTTCATCAGTTTTGTGCATTCATTTTATAGTCTCAATTACAGTTATATTACATAACCACTCATATTGTCAATCCATATCCTAATATTACCAAAAAAATTTAAAATAAAGTCTTTTTCTGACTATACTTTTAATCATTCATGCTTTGTGAGATAACAATACTTCAAACAGTTTATTCTATAACAAATCATATAGTCATAACAAATCAATCCTAAAAACCCTTCATAGATATAATACTAATGCTCTATTATTGTATTTTATCATCTAACCATTGATAAAAAAGATCCCAAATTTCATAAAATTGTTTATCTTCTTGCTCTCTAATTTCAAATGTCAATCTACTCATCTCAGCACATTCCAATATTTTCTTAATAATTTCTTCCTGCAATGGTATTTTCTCATTCTTCCAATTTTTAGCAAATACAATCCTAGCCGCTGTTAATACATTTACAATCAAATATTTCAAGTCTTTATTATATATATCAGGTAAGATTCCCAATAAAAAGATCTCTGGTTTCAAGTCTATGTGTTTCTTTGTCATTTTTTCCAACCACATGTGAATTTTAATCCAATATTTTCTGGCATCCTCACAAGTCCACCACATATGATAATATGAGCCAGGTATCTGATGACATTTCCAACATTTTTCAGATTTGTTCTTGAACATTCTTGCTATTCTTGTCGGGGGGAAGTGCCACCTGTAAAACATCTTATACAAGTTTTCTTTATATGCTATTGACATTGTCATTTTATAATTTTGAGACCACAATTTTTGCCATTGCTCTAAATCAGTCCCATATCCAAAATTCTTCTCCCAAGCAATCATAGTTTCTTTAACTTGTTCTTCCTCTAGCTTAATTCCCAATAAATAACCATATAATTTTTTAATCACTTTCTCATCAGTACCCATCAATATCTTATCTAAATCAGTCTGTTTGTCATAAAATCCTTCCATTTTAAAATCTTCAACATATCTTGAGTGTATTTGCGCATATGAAAACCAATTCATCCTTATACCTTGTTCCTCTAAGTTTTGGATCGATTTAAGTCCACCCTTTCATCCAACAGTTCCCCATATCTAACTGTTTGTTCCTTTTTATAGATCATAGGATAGGAAAATGCTTCAATAGTCGATAACCAAACTGGAATTTTCAGGTAACATTGTTTTTTTATCTTCTCCCAATTTAACCACAAAGACTCCCGTATATAATGTCTTCTGAAATACCCCTGTGTTTTAGTTCCCTTGTACCATAAAAAAGCATGCCAGCCCAACAGTAAATCATGTCCTTCTAATGTCAACAATCTATGTTTTCTTAATGTTATCCATTCTTTGACCCACATCAAACTTGCAGCTTGATAATACAGTTCCCAATTAGGCAGGCCAAAACCTCCTCTAATTCTAGCATCTTGCAAAAGCTTTAACTTTATTCTCGCTCTTTTACCTTGACATATAAACTTCAACATGATTTTATTTAAATCTTCAAAGTAGTCTTTTCCAAGTCTAATTGGTATTGTTTGAAAGAGAAATAAAATTCTAGGTAAAATATTCATCTTAATTGTTGAAATTCTCCCTATTAATGACAATTGTAAATTTTCCCATTTCTTCAAATCTGTAATTATCTGTTGTTTGAGTTTAATATAATTATTCTCTTTTAATGTGCTACATCTTGCTGTCAAATATATCCCCAGATACTTAACCTTATTTGTAACTTGGATTTTCAAAAGATCTGTCAGTTCTTCTCTTTGTCTCAATAACATGTTTTTTGTCAAAATCTTTGTTTTATCTTTATTTATTTTCAAGCCAGCCATCTCACCATATGTCTCTATCTTTTCCAATAATTTTGGAGCGGTTTCTAACGGGTCTTCCAGAATAAAAGCTAAATCATCAGCAAAAGCTTGTAGTTTAAATTCTTCCTTTTTAATTTTCATTCCTTTTATA
>BLBF01000007.1:38594334-38626331 GCA_015471245.1 Laticauda colubrina | reverse complement strand
ATATATATATATATATATATATATATATATATATATATATATATATATATATGTGTGTGTGTGTGTGTGTGTGTGTGTGTGTGTGTGTGTGTGTGTGTGTATAATTTCAAAACTCAGGTATGGGGAAAAGTTAAAGAAAAGGCCCAGCAGTCCCCAAACAGGTTTCATAAGCAACATTTCCCATAATTCTTAATCAGTATCACTATTCATGCTGCTTGAGTATTGGTGCAGTGGTTAGAATGTAGCATTGCAGGCTAACTCTGTCCACTGCCAGCAATTCAGCTGGCTCAAGGTTGACTTAGCCTTCCATCCTTCCGAGGTGGGTAAAATGAGGACCGGATTGTTGGGGACAATATGCTGACTCTATAAACCACTTAGAGAAGATTATGAAGTACTATGAAACAATATATAAGTCTAAGTGCTATTGCCATTGTTATTAAGAGAGTTATGGCTCAATACATCCAGAAGACACCAAATTGGAGAACGCTGATAGGCCTGAAACAGTAACCAGATAGGCCGTATTTTTGAACAGCTTATTCTGCACAATCTCTGTGGTTCTTCTTCAAATCTCAGACAGTTTTAGCCTTAGCATCTGTGAATCGTATCTTACAAACTTTTAGTGTAACATTAGCTATTCGCAAGAGAGAAAAGCACAACTTTCAAATTTCATCCTCTTTAATAAAATGGATGCAGATCAAGCAGAATCAACATCTACATGCCATTCCAGTTCTTCAAAAGAAGGCTTCCCTCCTGGGAGGAATAACAGAAGAACTCTTATGCAAAAGAATTATCCACGGCTGTGGCACAGATCAAAAGAAATCTTGTTCCAGCAGGAAACAGCACGGGAAATTAGTTTGGTTCATATTTTAATACAAGCTTACCGAATGTGCACTTCTGATAACTAACAGTAAACCAGAAAACACACAGTTTGAAGTACAGAAAATCAAACAGATATACAGTTGGAAATGCAAGAGCACTTTCTGTACCTAAGGAAACTCCATTGCATCATGATCGACATAGACAGGAAGGATATGCCCAGTGGTGGGATTAAAATAATTTAACAACTGGTTCTCTGCCCTAATGATTTCTTCCAACAACCACTTCATCAAACTGCTCAGAAAGTTAACAACTGGTTCTCCTGAAGTAGTGTGAACTGGCTGAATCCCACCACTGACTATGCCTAGACGTAAGTGATGGAGCTGCCCATCATCGCTTTCCCTTCCTCAAGGCAGTTATCACAGGGGAAGAAGCCAATAGCTTGCCTTGTTTAACTAGCCTAATTAAATACCTGGAAAGCTGAAGGATGTCCCATTCAAACAAGAAAATACTTTTTGCTTACAGATGAGCCAATCTGTTCAGCCTGATTCTTCTCAGTTCCTCAATTTTCTTCCCCTTCTCAGTTTTATTATTCTATTATTTTAAGACCTTTTCTCATGCCCATACCATACAATCTTTTTAAGTGACTTTTGAACACAGTTCCTTCTAACTCATAGTTGTAAATATGGTATTCTTTCTTCTGAAGATGTTTATGTGCAGTTTTTGAAATGTTGCAAAATTTTAACTGTAAGTGTGTTAGGATAGAATCATCTATCCTATAATTCTGAAATCCTGTTTATCGAACAATATATTGAAAGAACACTCCTCACCTCTCAGTGCTATAAAAATGGAAGGAAACTCCAGGTAGGGGAAATTGTCTTTTTTTTTTTTTAGAATTTCAGATGAACATCTCCCCTGATAGTTTTCAAGAGTGCTAAAAGCTACTTGCAAGAAAACCTCTGTTCAAAATTCCACAGTGCAACTGAGTTGACCAGAAAATGTCAACCATGGTCAGCTGTCAGAGTATGTTTTTCTCCTAGATAGCCATGAAAATGGAATGAGATGGATTGTTGCCTGATTGAGGAGCCTGTTTTTATGGTTGAACTGATCTCTCTAAAATAGGTTGGTACACTGAGCATATATTTTATTTTTCAAGAGCATTCCAACATAATATTATATACTGAACCAGTCTTTACACATCTGTGTCAAGACTGCCAATTTCAGATGAACATCTCCCCTGATAGTTTTCAAGAGTGCTAAAAGCTACTTGCAAGAAAACCTCTGTTCAAAATTCCACAGTGCAACTGAGTTGACCAGAAAATGTCAGCCATGGTCAGCTGTCAGAGCATGTTTTTCTCCTAGATAGCCATGAAAATGGAATGAGATGGATTGTTGCCTGATTGAGGAGCCTGTTTTTATGGTTGAACTGATCTCTCTAAAATAGGTTGGTACACTGAGCACATATTTTATTTTTCAAGAGCATTCCAATACAATATTATATACTGAACCAGTCTTTACACATCTGTGTTGAGATTGCCATTCTTCACCTATGCTTCTTCCTACCAGCTCCTTGTTGTCTCCCTTCACTGGCAGCTCTCCAAACTTAGATACAGGACTGAGGAAGAATCATTCCGCTCCCTTCCTCCAATGTAATCAGCCCCTAAATAGAGTTCAGGTTCACACAATTCTGGATCCAGTCCATGGGTTTATACATCTGCATGTGTTTAAATACTGCAGACAAAATTTAAATCTGTATAACAGTTTTCTAAAGCCCTGATTAGGAAAACAAAACAAAAAACTCATGACAGTGATAGCTGATTTGAGCTACTCCACTGATTTCATACTTTGTCCACTTTATTTATTTATTTTATTTAGTTTAGTTTGTCAAGCATGTATGAGAAAACAAGTATTAATCTGAACATAACCAGTGGTGGTATTCTACTAGTTTGGCCCAGTTCTGCTGAGTTGCTAGTGGCGATGAGCAGCAGAGACCGAACCGATTCTCTCCACTGCTCTGCTATTGGGCTCACCTGCCCGCCCAGACTCCTATATTCACCCTTATCCTCTGCTTTTGAAGTGCAGCTGCTGAAGCGATTAGGGGAATGCAGGCTTGCAGGAGGTGAATTGGAATGTCTCTCCACCTGCACAAACACTTCTGCACCTATGCAAAGTGCATGTTTGGCACACGTGTGCACGCAAAATGTGTGCATGCATGCAAAGCACACCCACCAAGCCATGCCCACCAAACTGGTGTTAAAACTTTTTGAATCCCATCAATGAACATAACAAATAAACATATAAGTATAAACGGATATAAGTACATACATAATAAATGAATACGAATAAATGGGAACAGTAGGACAGGGATGGTAGGCATTCTGGTGCGCTTATGCATGACCCCTTACAGACCTCCTAGGAATGAAGTAAGGTCCATTGTAGACAGTTTAAGGTTAAAGTTTTGGGGGTTTGAGGATGTAACAACAGAGTCAGGTAGTTAATTCCAGGCATTGACCACTCGTTGCTGAAGTCGTATTTTCTGCAATTGGGTTTGGAACAGTTTACTTTAAGTTTATATCTATTGTTTACCTGTGTGTTATGGTGGTTGAAGCTGAAGTAGTCACTGACAGGTAGGACATTGTAGCAGACAATTTTGTGTACTAAGCTTAGGTCAGACTGTAGGCAGTGTAGTTCTAAGTTGTCTAGGTCCAAAATTTCAAGCCTAGTGGCTATTGTGAGCTGAGGAGTGGAGTACTCTTCTCATGAAATACCTCTGGCCTTGTTTAATTGTATTAATTGTTACTATTACAGTGAGCTCTGGGGCTTAGATCTTTTGAAATGAGTCTAGTCTACTTCAGTGATCATATGTAAGGTTTGGACCAGTTCTGAAGCATCATCATGAGCCTCAGGACAGTAGGTGCAGATTAAATGAGAATCTTAAATAAAAGTGCTTGGACGGCCCCAGGGAGATGCTGATCCCAGTCCATCCTCATCCATTAAGCCTTAATGGGTGGCTTTGTGGCCAGTCACATTCTTTCAACCTGAACTACTACAAGGGTGGTTGTGGAGAAAAATGGGAGAAAGGACTGGTAGGAATGTCTTGAGTTTTTAATGAAAGGCAATACGATACGACACAACACCCAATCAGCTTCATATTAACTAGATAAATCAGTTACTTGTTTTATTCAGAATTATTTTGCTTCCATCGGACTGCCACCATTACAACTTTCTTATTTTTATTTTGTTTCATCTTAAGCATCAAGGTTATGTTAAAGGCTCTTAACTTAAGCCAAAGGTTAATAAGAAAGACTCTCAGAAAACTATATAAGATGTGTGATATGGAGCAAATAAACAGGAGATCTCCCTTCATTTCTCAGAACATTATAGGCCAAACTTATCCAATGAAGAAGAATGAACATTTCAGGATATATAAATGAGATGAAGGAATGCTGCATAAAGGAAGGATAAGACATTTTCTTGCTTGTGGATTTTGGTTATAGAAAGATTCTGAATAAATGTTAGGAAAAACAGGAGTAAAACCTTACAGAAGTATGCTATCAAAAAGATTTTTACTGCTATCAGCTACAGAGATGGTTGTCATTATGAATAACTTCAAGGGGATTGGATGCATTCATTGAGAACAAGTGATTCTTAGGCATGATTGTAATTTGTATGAATTTAGGTATTTCAGAGCAAAATACCCATAAATATAAATTGCTGGGTAAGGTGCTCCTATATCCATGACCTCTGATGAACTTCCCATAGTGCTGGATCATCTTTACTGGAAACACAAACTGAGCTACATGGACTTTTATTTTGATCCAGCTTAACAGTATCATTTGCTGTTAGTTGAAAAAGGTTCTATTTGCCCATTTGCCATTTGCACCAGAAATTCTGGTGACGCAGTGGTTAAAATCCAGTGAATCCAGTATTTCAGGCTGATTTTTCCTACAATCTGGAGTTTGATCCTAATGAGATCAAGGTTGATTCAGATTTCCATCCTTCCAAAATCGGTAAAATGAGGACCCAGATTGTTGGGGGCAAGATGCTGACTCTGTAAACTGCTTAGTGATGGCTGTAAAGCACTATGAAGTAGTATGTAAATCTAAATGCTAGTGCTATTATTATTATTATTTTTGAAATAGAGAATTAGGGAGGGAAATCTTAGATTGTCTCCTCTAATCATTCTTAACTGCTAGAACTTGCAAGCAATTTACCAAGTGGTACACCAAGTGCATTTAAAATGATTGCAGCTTCATTGGCTGCTTAAGTAGCACATACTCTTTCTACAGTGGTTATCTGACATTGTACAACATATCTGCAGTGGAAGTGAAAGATCAAGCTCTGAGGGAATTTATTTATCAGGAAATCTACCAAGAAGTGATCCTTTTGTTACAGAACCTGCTGTTCCCAACACTGTTGGTATTTTGGAAACCTTAAAGTTGTGGCTGATTTAAGATGGGAGACATAGTATTATTGG
The DNA here is from genome assembly GCA_015471245.1 of Laticauda colubrina. Lineage (NCBI taxonomy): Eukaryota > Metazoa > Chordata > Lepidosauria > Squamata > Elapidae > Laticauda > Laticauda colubrina. The sequence goes on along the minus strand of BLBF01000007.1, from coordinate 38,621,038 downwards.
GACTGTTGCTGTCCTTGGTATCCACTACATTAAATATGTTGTTGTTACTGTTCTTGACTATTGTATTGAGTTTCAACATTGCTAGCTGCTGCCATAAGATGAGTGGCCATATAGATTAATTGATTATATCAGGACATAAGAAACTCAGGATCAAAGAGTGAGTTAGCCTGCAGTACTTCATTCTAACCACTGCAGCACCAAGGCTCATATAGTTTTACCAAATTCACAGGCTAAAGGCCCTGTCACACTGCCCAACGGATGCAAAACGTTTGTAAAAAGGACACAGCAGACGAGAAAAATGTTCCATCCGTTGTTATCCACTCTCAAAAGGGGCAAAAATTTGCATAACCAGAGTGGATAACACGGAAAGGAACGGATGCGGGGAGGACGCAGAGCGGATGGAAAGCGGATGCGGAATGGAAGCCCAGTGGATGGAAGCGGATGAGAGTGGATGGCACATCCGCAAGGCTTCCGGGGGACCTCAGCAAAGCAGACGTGGAACGGATGAAGCGGATGCAGAGCGGATGCGGAACGGATGAAGCGGATGCACAGCGGACGCGGAACGGATGAAGCGGATGCACAGCGGATGCACAGCAGATGAAGCGGATGCAGAGCGGAAGCCTAGCGGATGCACAGCAGAAGTTTAGCGGATGCCGAGAATTAATTGTGCATGCGGGGGGGATGCATTGCGTAAGCCCCGCGGATATAAAGGGAAGCAGCTCGTAAGCAGGTCACCATTCGGAGGAAAGACCTGCTGCCGGACACATTGACTGCCTTGCCTGCCCTGCCTCCATTCCTGCCTGCAAGCCTTGCTGCAAGCCTTGCTGCCAGCCTTCCTGCCAGCCTTGCTGCCAGCCTTCCTGCCAGCCTGCCTCCCAGCCTTCTTCCCAGCCTCCTGGCCAGCCTCCCTGCCAGCCTTGCTGTCTGCCTGCCTGCCAGCCTTGCTGCCAGCCTGCCTTCCAGCCTCCCTGCCAGCCAGTCTGCCTGAGGGAGAAGGCGTCATCCCCCACGATGAAGTAGGGCACATCTTGCATGTCATTGGGCAGTGGGTCTGGATCTGGGAAGCCCACGATGAGGTTGCATTCCAGCCCCTCCTTGAGGTGACTGGAGTTGTATACCTGGGCTTCTGAAGCTGACCCATTGCCTATAGCATCGATGTACATGAATTTGTAGTCAGCATCGACCATGGCGAAGAGGATGATGCTGAAGAAGCCCTTGGAGTTCAAATTAGTGGACCCCAACTTGGCTGGTGCTTTGCAGGCCACGTGCTTGCCATCTATGGCTCCAACGGTGTGGGGGAAGTTCCACTTCTGATACCACTGCTCTGCAACTTTCTTCCATCCTTCTTCAGTGGTGGGACACTGGAGGAGCTCCTCCATGTATTCTTCGATGATGGCCTGCACCACTTCTCTGATCACAATGCTGATGGTGTTGTGTGGCACCCTCCAGCCGTATTGCATGCTCCTGTAGGTGGTCCCTGAGGCCAGGTGGCGCAGAGTGAGTGCCACCTTGAGCCCAGGGTCCAGGCTGGGCCGGAAGCTGGTGTTTGCCTTGGTCAACCTGGATGTCAGCCGCTGCACAACTTCGTCAAACATGGCTGGAGGCATCCTCATGAAGTTCTGGAATGCACGAGTGTCTTCGTTCCTGAGCTCCACCATCAGCTTGTTGTACAGTCCATACTCTGCTCTTCTCCCGATCCATTTTCGGACCCAGACGCTTCTTGGCCACCTTCTTTTCTTCCTGTAGTAGAGTTCACAGAGCCTGTAGATGGCTTCGCACTGCTGCAGAACGATGGTGACTGCCAAAAAGACTTTGTTACGATCCATGGTGGACATGACTGGATGCTGTGGAAGAGGAAGAGTCAGATGAAGGCTTCAGAGGTCTGCACAGCTGGGCTTCTGGTCTGAAAGTGAGATCCAGATGAGTTTCTCCCCCTTTTTATAGGCAGTATAGGTTTTCCACTATGTGTCCCTTTGCATCCTCTAGGCATCCTCTAGACATCCTTAATATCTGAGATAGATCCCCTCTGCGAACGTTTTTTCCGTTTTAAATGCTTTCTTTGTGAGCTGCATCCGCTTTCATCCTTTCTCCATCAGTTCTACATCCGTTCTGCATCTGTTCCGCGTCTGTTCTGCTTCCTCCCTGCGTCCATTTACTGCTGGAGCGGATCGAGTTGCGCGGATGCTTTGCGGATGCCTAGCGGATATAGCGGATGCGCAACGGATGCCGAACGGATGCCTAGCGGATGCCTAGCAGATGCAGAACGGACGCATTGGATACATTTTCCACTCAAAAGTTTTGAGCAGCTCAAAACCCTCTGAGCGGATGAAACATCAGTAGATGGATGCTGGACGGATAGAGAGGAAACAAAACAGAGGCAGTGAGTACAGAACGGATGCATCGTGTTAACCAACGGATTGTAAGTGTTTTTCTCCATTTTACATCCTCTTTCCATCCGTTGGTGCAGTGTGACAGGGGCTTTACTTTTACTAAATTCAGCAACTGTTTTCCTAATATAAACACTGTAACATTTGAGGCGGGGGGAAAGAGTTTAAACAGGCAGGCCTGAAAATGGAAGATTAGTAGAATTGATATCTGTACCATACCATTTGAAGTATCCATGCAAAGAATACTCAATATATTTGATAAAAGTTGATTTCTATCCACGTATAACAGGATAAGATGAAACGCAGGTTTGGTTCTTTAACAGAAGAGAGATGATGCACAACTTTAATTTAATTCCTCCATAGACTTGATGGACACATGTACCATTTGTCAAGTTTCTAATCTCTTCTTATTTTTATAGAGCTCTTGAGATTCCAGTAATAATCCTGTTGTGACTGCCAATGCTATAAATATCTTTTAATATTCATTGGACTGCATCCATGCAGATAAAGTTGACAGAGAGAACTTACTCTGAAACAGCACAGAGGGAAAACTATTTATGAGCTTAAATGGTTAACTTAAGTTTGGGAGATCTACTTTGGTAAAAATATTTCAACTATTTTTCCAAAGCTTGTCAGTCTTTCATGTGCAGCCTGAATTATCAACAGGCTATCAAATCTGACACATGAAAGAGATAAATGGCTTAGAATAGAATGCACTAAAAACAACATTAAGTCTTGTCTTCTTCATTGAAAAATTGAAAAGCATAAACAATATGTTACCTTTTATAAATAACTTGGAGGAAACAACCTAAGCAGTTAAAGCATGCTGTGAATACAAGAAATCTAAATAATAAGTAAATTGTTTGTGTGTGCTTGTAAACTAGACTCAAATAAGAAAAGAAAATTGTCCAGATTAATTCAATGTTCTGGTATGTGTTGTAAAAAGTTGTAAAATCTGTGAAGTTTCAAACTGCAACTCTTTGTATATATAATCATTTTCCATATGACTTTCAAGCTATCTATTAATATTACAGCTTAATTTTATCATCACAAGCATGTACAGGGGGGGAAATGGTACTTGCAGCTATATCATTAATTGGTTTTCATGGAAGATTTATTTTAAACTCCTCAAAGGACATTTTCTTGGTAGAAAAGATAACTGAAATGCAGTTACATATTTTCCTATTAAAACGTGCGACAGGTAAAGGGGAGCAAGCTGTACAATTGATGCTAAATTGCTCTCCAGTTTCCAAAATTGGAAAACAAGGAGAACATGAAGACAGTAGAGGAGAGTGAAACAAGATTGGTGAGGGGATGAACTTATTCCCTCCATTATCCCTTTGATGACGCAAGCCACAACTGCAGAGAATATATTACTAACTACGTTAGCTCAGTTTGTATTTTGACTGGAGTTTAGCCATGCAGATGTTCCTACACATGAAAGCAAACCATTCACGTATTCTGTAAAGAAAGAGGCTTTTTTTACTTTCAGTTTCATGTACACTATAGCCAACCCAGAAATGTGCCTGTTGAACTTTCAGCAAGTTGCTCTGCTGTTTGAAAACTGCCTTCCGCTTCTCTGCACATCCATGTAGACAAATGCTTCCATTGAGGCAGCCAACAAAAAGATTTTTACAGTTATGCTTTTATGCCATTTAAAGCTACCTGGATAGTGAGATAAATGACATATACATTTAATAAATAAATAAATGAAAGGTCTCACCTTCTGCTACTAACTTTTCAAATATAGCCAGGCATGAGGTAGGTAGTCCTGAGCTGGACTATCTGAGGGTGGGTTTATTTATCTATTTATCTGGCTAGTAAGACAAGCGGCATATAAATTTAATAAATAAATAAATAAAATGAAAGGTCTCGCATTCTGCTACTAACCTTTCAAATATAGCCTGGCATCAGGTAGACAATTCCGAGCTGGATGAACCATCCTAAGAATTGGTTTATTTATCTATTTATCTTGATAGTGAGACAAGTGGCATATAAATTTAATAAATAAATCAATAAAAAGTCTCACCTTCTGCTACTAACCTTTCAAATATTGCCAGGCATGAGGTGAATAGTCCTGAGCTGGATGAAGCATCCTGAGGGTGGGTTTATTTATCTATTTATCAGATTCACATAGCTACCCATCTTGCAAAACATAGTTCTGGGTGGTGTGCACTAAAACCATAAAATATATTTAAAAATTTTCAACAACTACAAAAGTTAATAATGACTTGATAGGCAGGTAGTACAATGCATATTACTTAGTTGATGTGATGTAGTCAACATTATCTTAGTTTTTAAATAGATTTCTAGTCTGAAGATCCTAGTTTACATAAACAGCTAGAAGTAAAATTGAGTTTTGGCTATGCTTGTGGCATTGTAGCAAAAAAAAGTACCTGAAATAACAGATATTGTTCTTACTGTTATTAAGAAATGCTGTATCTCCATTGGTATGAAGAAGGCTGGTAACCTAAACTACCCCTTCTCTATCTTATTCAGAAGCTCTAAGTAAAAGCCTCAGTTGAGGAAAATCATAATGGGTGGTGAAGGCTGATATTTAGATGACAATCATGGAATATGAAAAATGTAGCTTGGAATGTAAGAGGAGTTAACAAACATAAATTAACAAATGAACTGAAAGAAAAATTTTTCTCAACTTCTTAGTCCAACCAAAGATGATGGAAAGGAAATGTTTTGCTATGAGAACATTGGTAATGCTGTAGGAATCCTGCATTTTAACATGTTAAAATGTTGTGACTGCTCATGAAGTGGCTGTATTATTTGCCTCATAAATGCGTGGAGACTGCATCTGTGACTGACAATTGAAAGAATTCTATAATTGTTCCCCCATACCATGCGTCTCCATTAAAATTGTCATGAATGCCTCATGAGGACTAGTTCATTAATTAGACTTTTCATCCATTGTTGCAACATTTTAGTGAGTCAATAATGAATACATACAATGGATGACACTAAATTTAAACCACTTTAGTGCAAAAGAAATTGTTCATATTTCACTTTGGCTGATTGAGCATTTTTCATTAACCAGAAGACAAATATCTCATTCTGTATCTTGAGAGGAAGCCAAGTTGATTTTTGCTTGCCGATGTTATGTCATGCCCTCAGTACACACATGTTAATTTTCAAAGCTGAGGCAAAACTGTTCATATGCATATTTACCTCCAGAAACTGCTAGTACCCTTGAGGGAGCTATGAATAACTATGAGAAATCTTAAGAAAAAAATTTGTAGACATTTAAAAATCCTAATAAGCATTTACATCTGGTTCCAAATGGTGTCACTGTGATGGTCTCCTAACTCAATTCATTGATAACATTAACAAGAATGGGATAGAAAAAGGCTGAGATTGGTTCGAGGATTTATGTATGTACTGCTTATATATAAACTATGTGTGAAACTGTGACTGTAAATTAGAAATCACACTGTAAACTCTTTCAAGGGTTTGGGGCATTTTGGCTTAAGGAATTTCAGAGCTGGGATAGGCATCAAATTGCCAGCAGTCAACTGTTCCCCCACAAATAAAGTTTTGCAATCATGTAATTTTCTTTTCCATGAAGTTTTAGGTTTGACACCTCCAGATAATCAATTCTGTCTGTTAGAAAAGTCAAGTTGCATCTACCATCTCACATATCTAGTGTCAACTGATAAAACATTTCCATGCCTCTTTTAGAGTTGCCAGAAACAGGAGGAGAGGAAAGGAATTTGAAATGTGCATTCCATTAGTATCTTGCAAAAGATAATAGCTAGGCCAGGTTTCTTGACTTAAACAAGATAATAGTTTCTGCCAAGCAAATCTCTAATTGGAGAATGTGATTGATGACTCTTGGCTATGAACATGTTTCATTGGAGAATATGAATTATGACATACCCAGAGGGGTAGGGAAAACCAGGGTCAAGGGTGACAGTGAATTACATGTCTCAGAATCGGCTACATCCAGGTCATGCCGACATGTTAACTCCTAATAAATCCTTTGAAGTTTTGGAAGTTTGGCTCCAGACTCATGATTTAATTGGGGTAACTGCTGGAATCCTGACACCTAGAAGCTCACAGGGTAAATTTAAGCCTTTCTCTTTCTCAGCCCACTTTGTTTCACAGAGTCATTGTGAAGAATGCCTTCTGAACAAAAGCTGGAATATCAATGCAACTGACAAACAAATAGGTAAAGGTAAAAATAGATAAAGGTAGTTCATGTGTAGTAGGAAAAAAATATGTTACTGGGGGCAAATGTTTGCTAAAAGAAGCAAAAATGGTTGTGTGGAAGAGCATGTTTCCACTCATTTTATTACATGGAAGGGAGAACTGAGAATGCCAGGAGAACCAGAGGTGGTATTCAGCAGGTTCTGACCAGTTCTGGAGAACTGGTGGCAGAAATTTTGAGTAGTTTGGAGAAACAGCAAATACCACCTTTGACTTTACGGTATCCTTCCCCTGTCATGCCCACCAAGCAATGCCACAGAACTGGTAGTAAAAAAATTTGAACCCCACCACTGATAAAAACTATAAAGCAAGTTGACAAGTGTAGAAATGGACTGTGTGATGTACAGTGTGTGTGATAAAACAAGAAGACTCAAGGTCAAGTAATGGCAGAGTGATGAATGACTGTGACGTTAATGCAAAAGTAAATGTGGAAGCGCATTGAAGTGGTTTGATTATGGAGAGAGAATGAAAGAGACTCACATTGCAAAGCCAAACTATATGAAAGACTGAATAGTCAAGGGGAAGGGAAAAGTGAAAAAGATTGGACGGAAGTTAGTAAAAACTTGTAATAGGGAAGAATGAGATGCTCAAAGAAAAGGCAATGTCTGAATCTAGTCACGGGTGTGGTACAAGCAAGAATGGTTTTGCATTGATAGAAATGTGTGAAGAAATTAAATAAATGGTGTTGGTATAAACTTGCTTTAGTCCTTCTTTATAAAGTATTTCAAATCGCTTTTGCTTACTATTTTATAGATCTCGTTTTTGTTTTGCATAATATACCTTACCCTAAAAGAGAATTGCATGATATGATGATTCATTCATTCAATATGATGATTCATTGCAGTGTTTTGCCACTTCAATTCTAACCCAAGTCCTCCACCCTTTGAAATACTTTTAAATAATTGTGTTGATGTGTCTGCTATTTTATATAGTACATGGAAATGTGATGGTCTGTATTTTAAAATGTTGAATGAATGTTACATTTTATATGAGTTCAAATCCCGTCTTAGCCATGAAAGCCAGATGGGGAACTTTGACCAGACACTTTGTCTCAGCCCAACCTACCTCACAGGGTTGTTATTATGAGGAAAATAGGAGGAAGGTGTGTTTTTCACCACTTGAGTTATTTGAAAAATAATGAAGGCAGGATATAAATAAAGTAAAATTAATAAAAAATATAAGTAACCTGATAATTTATTTTTGTTATAACCTTAAGGCAATAGTTTCCTCTATTAATCTCTGGCTTCGTTCACATAGAGTATAACACTATATCTTTTTTTAAAGTAAAACTAAACTTTTCTTTAATTATTTAATTTCTAAATCTACTTTTGGGGGAGCTCTGATTATATTTGATTCAGACTATTTTGGCATATTTCTCAGGTCTAAGTTTGAAATCTTGATTTAGTTCAATGTCTAAACCCAACCACTGGTTTACAAAAACATAAATTCAAACCCAAATTTCAATTTCATGTTAGTAAGTGCTTTGCCAGGAATTCATGAAGAATTTTCAATAAAGACTTTGTCTATCTGCTGCTGGAATTAATAATAACTCTTAACAGTTACATTTCTGAGAAATATGAAAGGGTTTCCCCAACTTCAGAACCCATGCTGTGTGGAAAATTATTTTTCTCTACTTGATTAATTCTACAAGTTGTTGTCACAGAAATTACCAGCAAAGGAGATCAATACTGCAGAGCATGAAGGAGAAACAGCTTATTTGTAATATATTTTGTGTTCTTCTTTATCTTTTCAAACCCAAATTGTTTTCCAAATGCATGCGTTGGGGTTGAGAAGAGTAGCATTTCTTTCCATCATTTAAGCATTGCAGTGACAACTCTGCCCCTTTTTTCCTCTGCATTACGTATATCCTACATATATACGCAAGGGGTGACACCACAGCATTCATTTTACCATTCAAATGAAAACTTCAAATTTGGCAGACACCTCAGGAATGGATCCAGATGGTCAGGAGATATTGTGGGAAGCCAAAAGTTTCTCTGCTATGTTCTCTGTATCCAGGAATGCACAAGTGTTGAACAAAACAGGAAGTCCCACCTTCCCTTGTACCATAACTTGACTACTAAGGGAACCAGCAATTTGCACTATCTGGGGTTGCCCATATTTACTGCCAATCAAGGCAGGACATAAAGATGTCAATGGGGAACATGATTTCTCAGAGATCAAACAGGGTCAACGGATCTCTTCCCTTTGAATCCCTTATCTCAATCGATACTAACTATCAGAACCTCCCAGTACTTTCAGATAGGATCATTTTTTTTAGCATTTCTTGAAGATGTCAGATTTTTGTGCCTGGAATAATTTGCATGCAAGACATCAGGTTTTCCACTAATGCACTACAAGTCTGCCTCTTTTATTATTTGTTCTGCCAAAATCCCAACAAACCTGAACAAATATCCTCTCTGTGGTGGAACTAAGCTAGTTTTTATTTTTAAAAAGTTTTCATAACATACTGAGATATATCCTGAAATGCAGAATGTAAAAGTAGGGACAATAAGCATAAACAACTGACACCACTGAGCAAATCTAAGACAAAGTTTCTTCAAGCTGCTGTAGCATCTGTTCTTAACTGTTCTTGTTTTGGCATGCAGTGAAAGATTTGCATGTGAGTAAAAGAGAGAGGAGCATATGGTCTCTACCTTCAAATTGTCCCATGCTTCTCAACTACCCCAATGAAATAGAATTATAAAATGGTTTTAACATGGGTGTGTGTCTGTACATTGGCATGAACACAGATATTTATGTACACACACATCTACTTATATATTCAGACATGTAGCATCGATCTACAAAGATTTTCATCCCTTAACTTTCAATAAAATAGAAGCATGCCAAATCACTCATGCTTTGCTAAGTTATTGAGATGCTCCACAGGTGTGGTGCTAAGCATACTCATCTCCATCTTTCAGGCATTAGCATAAAAGCATTTAACTGTGGCCTTGAGTGGGAGGAGAGAGAATAGTCACTCAGCCCCCGGGAAAGCAGAAAAGCAAGAGAAAGAGAACTAAAACACCCTCACCTTGTCCTGGTTGTCCTTAAAAGAGACCAGGGAAAGTTTTGGTTCTGTTAAATTACTTGCACAATCTAAGGACATTCTTTGAATATTTGCTGTGTATGTTCCTTGACTCTGCCTACCTTGAAGGGCTGACAACATAGGTTGCATAGCTTGCTTTTTTGTGTGTATATGTCTTTTCATATCACATCTAGTAATTATTTTGACTTTTATATTATATATACTGCACTTCTCCCCTCTTTTCATAAATCTAACCCTGAACATCTTTGGCCCTTTCCCATTGTGTCAGATAACAGATAATGAGAGTTGGAAGGGACCTTGTAGGTCATCTAGTCCAACACCCCACCCAAGCAGGAGACCCTGCACCATTTCTGACAATTGGCAGTCCAATCTCTTCTTGAAAGGTTCAAGTGATGGCGCTCCCACAACTTCTGAGGGAAAGCTGTTCCATTGGTTGATTGTTCTCACTGTCAGAAAGTTTCTCCTTATTTCCAGGTTAAATCTTTCCTTGTTCATTTTCCATCCATTGTTCCTTGTCTGGCCTACAGACACTTTAGAAAATAGCTTCACCCCTTCCTCCCTGTGACAGAAAATAGCTTCACCCCTTCCTCCCCTCAAATATTGGAAGATCACTATCAAGTCTCCCCTGGTCCTTCTCTTTACGAGACTAGCCAAGCACAGTTCCTGCAACTGTTCATTGTATATATTAGCCTCCAGGCCCTTAATCATCCTGGTTGCTCTTCTCTGTACTTTTTCTAGAGTCTCAACATCTTTTTTATAATGTGGTGAACAAAACTGAATGCAGTACTCTAGGTGTGGTCTTACTAAGGCTTCATAGAGTGGTATTAGTACTTCCCTTGATCTTGACTGTATCCTTCTATTAATACAACTTAGGATTGCATTAGCTTTTTTGGCGGCTGCTGCACACTGCTGGCTCATATTTAGCTGGTTGTCCACTAAGACTCCAACATCCCTCTCACAGTTAAAATAATTATAAGATATGGAATAGAATATAAAGATGAATATGTAACTGAGTTTATGTCTGTATGGAGAAGTGATAACCCGGGATCATGCTGTTCTCAAAGAAAAAAAAAATATTGTATTTGTATTATGTTTTGTGAAAACCCAATTAAAACTTTATTTAAAAAAAAGCACAAGGGGGTATCTGAATACTATGAAACATGGAATAAATTCTATCAGTGGTTACGTAGAAGAAGGCAAGGTTGGAACATAAGTAGTTACGATGATCAGAATAATTAGTAAACAATGTATCAAGCAAGATAATTGTAAATGGTGAAGTAACATTTAAGGCCTGGTCCCACTGGCCGATGGACACAAAACATATGCATAAAGGACACAGCAGATGAGCAAAATTTTGGGGGTGGCTCCATCCATTTTCATCCGCTCCAGAAATGGACAACATTGGTGAAAATTTGCGAAAACAGAACGGAAAAGAACGGACGTGGGTAGTATGTAGCGGGGATGTTAAACGGATGTTCATCGGAAGCCTAGCGGATGAAAGCGGATGGAAATGGATGACAGCTTTGAAGGGGTTACCGGGGATAATTGCGAAGTGGACGCATAGCGGAAAGAGCAGATGCATAGCGGATGAAGCAGATGAATCACGTATGCCTAAAAGAAACAAAGGGGATGCCGCGCGGATGTATATCAGATGCAAACCGTTCACTGAGCATGTGGGGGGTATGAATTGCATCTGCTCCACAGATATAAAGGGATGCAGCACGCATGCAGTCAGCATAAAGCAGAAAGATGTGCTGGCAGCTACATTGATTCATCTCAACTACATCTTGTTATTGAAGAAGGCTACAATGATACATTTCTACTACATCTTGTATCAACACCATGGTGCATCAGGCAAGAAAAGGAAGTCCGTGTCAAGCCCTGGCAAGGTAAAGAAGATCAGAACCAGCACCCCACCCCCTAACACTGACTCTGATAGTGAAGCTGCTGCTGCTGTGGTGGACCAGCCCAAGGCCCTCAAGCCCCTCAAAGCCCTGCTCCTGAAGGCCCTGATGTTCAAGCCCCTGAAGGCCCTGATGCTCAAGCCCCTGAAGGCCTGATGCTCAAGCCCCTGAAGGCCCTGAACAAGCTCCTGAAGGCCCTGATGCTCCAGCCCATGAAGGCCCTGCTGAAGCCCCCGAAGGCTCTAAACAAGCTCCAGCCAGAGGGAGGAAGAGGCAAGGGAAGAAGAAAGGAGAGAGGAAACAGTACACCATTTCCGAGGAGCATGAGGATGATGTGCTGGAATGGCTGAGGGAGAATGAGTACCTCTGGAGAAAGGGCCACAGACTGTATCAGGACACCAGGAAGAAGCAGGCAGCTTGGAGAGACAAGGCAGAGAGCCTGGGGTACACTGCAGAAGTACTCCTGGGATGGTGGAAGCACATGCACTCCTGGTATGGGAAGCTACACCTCAAGAAATCCAGGCAGGCTGCTGTCAAGCTCACTGACCAGGAGAAGTACGTCATGGCCAAGTGCAATTTCCTGGAGGGTGAGATCCACCACCAAGGAGCAGCCCCTCTGAGACCCTTCTCCCTCAGACAGCCCACAGATAGCCAGGCATCTTCAAGCCAGGAGCCACCTACCCTGTCCAGGCAGGGGTCTTCAGAGGGCCCCACAGCAGAGACCCCCTCGACAGCTGCACTCCCCATGGTGCCGAAGTTGGAGGATCCCATGGAGGATGACGCCCTGCTGTCACAAATGGAGGAACAAGTGGCAGCCACCAGAGGCCAACCCACCCCCAACTCCACCACCAACTCCAGAGGACACAGGCAGAGAGGCACACTGGAGGGCCAGGACCACAGTGTGCTGTTGGAGATCAGGGACACAATGAAGACCAGCACAGAACTTCTCTCTCAGATGGTTGACTTGGACAGAGCATCCTCGGCCCGGAAGCCCTTCATCACCTACGTGAGCCAGACCCTGAGGGACCTGCCCAAGGCCAAGTACCAAGTGATGAAATAGAAGATCAAAGCACTTCTCCACAACCCTCAAGGCCCAGCTGAAGATCGTCCTACCCAGTCCAGGTCTGCTCCTCAGCCTGTAGTTGAAGATCATGTCTTCACGGGTGAGGTAACTTGAACTGTATATCTTCATGAGGTAGGTTCTGAGAGATAACGTGTCATCACCAATGATGAAGTAGGGCAAATCTTATGTGTCATTGGGTAGGGGGTCTGGACCTGGAAAATCCATGATGAGGTTGCGTTCCAGCCCATCCTTGAGGTCACTGGCATTGTGTACCTGGCTATCATTGCCTGAAGCATCGATGTACATGAACTTGTAGTCAGCATCGACCATGGCGAAGAGGATGACACTGAAGAAGCCCTTGGAGTTGAAATAAGTGGCCCCTGAGTTGGGTGGAGCTTTGCAGGCCACGTGCTTGCCATCTATGGCTCCAACGGTGTGTGGGAAGTTCCACTTCTGATACCACTGCTCTGCAACTTTCTTCCATCCTTCTTCAGTGGAGGGGTACTGGAGGAGCTCCTCCTTGTATTCTTCGATGATGGCCTGCACCACTTCTCTGACCACAATGCTGATGGTGTTGGATGGCACCCTCTAGCCGTACTGCATGCTCCTGTAGGTGGTCCCTGAGGCCAGGTGGCGCAGAGTGAGTGCCACCTTGAGCCCAGGTTCCAGGCTGGGCCTGAAGCTGGTGTTTACCTTGGTCAACCTGGGTGTCAGCCACTGCACAACTTTGTCAAACATGGCTGGAGGCATCCTCATTAAGTTCTGGAACGCCCAAGTGTCTTCGTTCCTGAGCTCCACCATCAGCTTGTTGTACAGTCCGTCCTCTGCTCTTCTGGCGAACCATCTTCGGACCCAGACTCTTTTTGGCTGCCTCTTTTTCTTCTCACAGTAGTGTTCACAGAGCCTGCAGATGGCTTCGCACTGTTGCAGAACGATGGTGGCTGCCGAAAGGACTTTGTTACAATCCACGGTGGACATGACTGGATGCTGTGGAAGAGGAAGAGCCAGATGAAGGCTGCAGAGGTCTGCACCGCTGGGCTGCTGTTCTGAAAGTGAGATGCAGATGAGTTGCTCCCCCTTTTTATAGGAAATATAGGTTTTCCGCTAGGCATCCTCTAGGCATCCTCTAGGCATCCTCTAGGCATCCTTAATATCTGAGATAGGTCCCCTCTGCGAACGTTTTTTCCGTTTTAAATGCTTTGTTTCCGTGCTGCATCCGCTAAGCATCCATTCTGCATCCATTCTGCGTCCGTTCCGCTTCCTCCCTGCGTCCGTTTACCGCTGGAGCGGATGGAGTTGCGCGGATGCGCAGCGGATGCCTAGCGGATATAGCGGATGCGTAACGGATGCGTAACGGATGCATAATGGATGCGTAGCAGATGTGTAGCAAATGCGAAACGGACAAACTGGATACATTTTCTGCGCAAAAATTTTGAGCAGCTCAAAACTTTCGGAGTGGATGAAACGTCAATAAACAGATGCTGGACGGATAGAGAGGAAGTAAAACGGAGGCAGTGAGTACATCGTGTTTTCCAACGGATGGCAAGCTTTTTTGTCCATTTTACATCCTCTTTGCATCCGTTGGTTCAGTGTGACATGAGCTTAAGCATGTGCTTCGTCTGCTTAATGGTTAATACACCACTGGCTGTCGTGATGTTAAAAGCAGTATTTTCCCATTGAATCCAGCAACAACGGGCAGACAATCTGTTCTGCTTTGGCACCTGTAATATCAGAGACACAAGAGATCAGTGAAGCACTTGATAGGGACATCTTTTTTCCTGTCTAGTTTCTGTGGACTGATGACTATGGATTCAAACTATCCTTCTGTAAGGCCTCTAGTCCTATTTTCAACTTTGTGACTCTCTTAATTTTGAAAACCCTTATTTGCTAAATAGTTGTCCCATGGCTAGACTAAGAGGCTTAAACCCATTTCTCTCTTTTGGTTTATAAATTTCAGGGCCAAACCTAAAAAGTATTTCTTTTAGCATTCATTGCCTTCTTAAGTAGCTACTAAAGATTAATTATTTGAACCTTCAGGGTTGAATGTGTTTACAGCCTACAGAGAAACAATGAAGACTTACTAAATCAGAACCCAGCTGTGGAATACCACAAAGCTCAGTTACCAAGGGGAGGAACTCTGTACGAAGCCATCTGGCTCCACCAGTTGCTTCAACTTTAAGACTACAGCAGGAAACAAATGGGAGACACATATCTTTGTAATTGTACTTTGTGAAGAAAGCAAGGAGACACCTCTGGGAGAACAAAAATAAAAAGACAATTCAGTCATTCTCACGCAATTGGCTATTTCAAGGAAGGTATATGCAACTCCATAATTTTAATCTAATCCAATTTTATTGCTGCTTTGGAAGTTGGAGCAAATTTATATCCTGACTTTCAATAAACATTTCAACATAAATTCACTGTTCTTTTTAGGTGGTAGCTGGAGACTGTTCTTAATTGAAAAATTGTACAAAGTAGCACAGTTGGGGGTATGGAGGTCCATTGTTTTATCATGACAAGAAAAACTTAAACCCTCACAACAGTGTGATGCTGTGGCTTCTTCTCTTCTCTATTGCTTGGAATTATCATATGACCAAATACAAGATGGGTTCATGCATTGTGCTAAGTCAAGTTCTGGAAAATGTTAATTTACCAAAGCAAAGGTTGAAGAACATCTGGGTAGGTGCAACATGTTAAGGTATAAAAACTGGTTTTGAGATACAAAGGACCAGATTCATATATGTTAAGCCATAACCGAATTATTTTTTATTCTGCTTTCAAATAAATTGCCTTTGTTTTAATATTTTTAATATAGTGCTACATGAGCAATGATTAAAGAAAACCTTTATCAACTCTTAGAAGCAATGTGACCAAACCAAAAAAGAAAAGAAAGAAATCATAAATATCAGAACGATATTAGAGAATGTTGGTTGGTAGCTATTTAAAAGCTTTGCAATGATTTCTGGCTCACAGTAGTGCAAGAAAATCATAGTGTGGGAATGAGCAACACTAAGTCAAGTAGAGTTGAATTTTGTTGTAAAAAATTATAAATGTGCTCCAGTTCAGTATGAGATCAAATCCACTGAATCAGAATTATTTAATTTAAAATGTACTCTATACATTCACTGTATAAGAATTCCAAATTATATTAGCTTATACTCTAATATTAGAATATAATGCTATATGATGGTATCATAAGAGGAAGACAAACAATAAGTAAATAGGTGGGATAGGGGAAAATGTGATCCTGAAAGACTGACATTAGTTCATCCTGAACATCTACTCAGCCTAAGTAGAGTAATTAATACAGTAAAACAAAGGTGAGGAAGCTCAAAAGAAGGATGATTAAAGAGGATGAGCTACAGAACTGGCTGAGGAACAGCAGATGGTGTGAGACAATATTGGTTCAGAGAATTATCTAAATGATAGATAATCACCCAATTACTACCTTTGTCTGCAAAAAAAAATCCCATTATCCAAGCACTCGTGGAGCAGGAAATTAAATATCCATGGCCTAGCTTTTACTGAAGCAGACAACCTCCTCAGCTGTAAAACCCAACAGATCAAATTCCATGGCATTTACTGTAATAATACACAATCCAACTTGTTTCGTAGTTAGCTAAAATATCATCTGAGTTGAAGCCCTGAAGCCACAGGAAAACTACCGGAGGGAAGCCTATTTCCTAAGCTCCCATGGAGGCTCATGACCTAACTCTTTGAGCTAGTTTTTCCCATTTACCAAACCTCATATTATGTAAGCTGATTTGAAATGATTGACTTCCCTGGAAACTCTTTCACCCTTATTAGATATCCAAAGACTTTGTTCAGAATTACATGAGGAAATTAAGGCATCAGTGTAAATTTGGGATAAGAGCACACGTTCCTCTTGGTTTTATTGTATATAAGTTTGTGACATTATCCTTTTGAAGACATGTGGTATGCCTGTTGGTTTGAGTTGCCTTGACCCTGAAGCAGAATTCTCACGGAGCCTTCTCATTGGGGCCACAACTATCAAGATTTTCATTATACCAGGGGTCTTCAAACTTGACAGCTTTAAGACTTGTGGACTTCAACTCCCAGAATTCCTCCTCCATTCATGTTAGCTCAGGAATTCTGGGAGTTGAAGTCCACAAGTCTAAAACTTGCCAAGTTTGAAGACCTTTGCATTATACCAAGCCTTCTTTCTGGATATCTCTCCCTATGTCTGAACCTTTTCCTTGAGAAGTATTTTCTGCAATTACATACATCCAAAACCTCATTGTGATCAAGAATTAAACAGACAACTAGCCAGGTTATGTTGCTAGAATGTATGAAGGCTAAAACTGCATTCTAATTGACTATGGTGGATCTCATTTATATGGTGGAATGGAACAACTCGTGGATCAATGCTTTAAATTATGACACCAGTGTTCAGAACCATCAGCTTTGGTCAAGGGACAGTGTTCAATACAAAGCTTCTTAGGATATAGAGCACAGGGATCAAATTTGCAGCAACACGTTGCTGTTATATGTTGTTTCATGACTTTTTTTTTCTTTGTGGAGCTGGGGTGGCTGTGGCCTGTGTGTGACACAACCAGCCTGCAGGACAGCAGTTTAACACCCCTGGTATGGGGGATTCAGGTGCAAGATGCAAGCCAAGCCAAACTGCCATTGTGGTATAGAAGGCCAAGAGTCTTAAGAGGGAAATAGCTGTCTTAGAATGCCTTTCATCCTTCCCAGCATTTTCCATGCTCACCACTACCGGGTCACCATCACTCAGTATGTCCAGCATGGAATGTTCCTGGAGAATCATCTTTTAAAAAATCATCAATCAAGAATAAGATCCAGGTGTTCATGAAAGGTAATCCCTGAGAATTCGGTTTTCTTTAATTATATTACAGTGGAATAAGCAACACCCTAAATTATTACCCATGAAGACTTCCTATTTCTCTTACATTTCTCACAATAGCCATAGAAAACATTCATCATAGTTATTTGCCCTAAAAGCAGATTGTTTGAGAGCAGTAAAGCATTTTATAAGAATTTTGTTTTGAAAAAGGCAAGGACGATGTCTGAGTCCTTTGATCCATTTTTTTCTCCTTTAAGATAAATTGAAAAGGATGCTTAAAGCTCAAGAGGGCTATTGAGAAGTTCTAAATTGCTTGAGTAGGAAGATTTCTGAGACTGATGATTGATAGGCAGAAACAAGCCTCAAGGGATTTCTGGAGCATAAAATATTTGGTCTATGATTATGGCATTTGGCATTCTACTGCAAGCTTCAACCCATAAGCCTTACAGATGGAAAAGTTTGTAAATGTAATTGAAATGATGTATACCATACATCATGTTGTTGACAATATATATAATTATCTAAACTAGTGCAGAATGATCCAGGCTGATAAAAATAGACCCTAAAAAATTGGAAAATGTGAGCCATCTGGTAGACTGATTTTTACGCCATGGGAAGTCCTAAAATGTTTGCTAATAGCAAACCATCACCATGTGTTCCCAGCCACAGTAAATAGAATGCAGTTTGAACAATGTCTCTCTTCTGTGAAATGATATACGTAATGTTAATCTGTCACTCTTCCTTTCCACTGTTTCCCAGAAACTTTATTCCAATTCCTCTCATGTAAATTTCAATATATTCCCCCAATGTGTCGTCTTTAAGAGGAGTGAGCATTCAGTACAAGCAATCTCTGAGCTGTTTCACTAATCTATGCTTTATCCTTCTATGATGGTATTCATCATTTCCAGCATTCAAAATTATTCTTAGGAAATGTGCGTAAGGCATCTACGGTCTGACTCACAGGTGTAAAACAAAGTAAATCTCTAAGAGACAGCACATCCCACATTGGGAAATGGAGAGGCTTGTGGTCACAAAGGGTCCTTAGTGTCCTAAAACTTTGGGACTAGTTCTCATAATAGTCCAAAGCTATCCTAAAGATTTGTTCCTTGAATGTCTTTTTGATTGTGGTCAGTGTGTTTGTTTTTGCATTTTGAGCATTAGATAGATAGATAGATAGATAGATAGATAGATAGATAGATAGATAGATAGATAGATAGATAGAATACTTTATTGGCCAAGTGTGATTGGACACACAAGGAATTTGTCTTGGTGTAAATATAAACACTGAGTTAGGTCTGTACACTTGCAATGTGAAAAGGGAGCAGGCATATCCCACTAACAAATGGAAAAGCTAACGTGAAAATTTTACTAATGAAATTAAATCAATTTTGGATGAACTTGGGCTTCTGAAATCCAATCATCAGAAACCTCCCCAATGAGGTCTGTTGAACTTTCTATCTGATTGGTATTACTGTTGACAAATGGTATTATTTTATAAAGGCTGGAAGAATTATAATGGTTGTGTGCATGAATATCCCCCAAAATCACAGTCAGGTTTTCGCTGTATATATGGCACAAATGATAGATCTACTTTTACTTTCTCTGAGGGTTTTTTTTCCTGATTGTGGCTTGTTGCTTAGTATTCTGGACAGAGCAGCACTGAGCACTAGAGGCAACTGCCCCAAGGTCATGTTTCAAATAATATGATATGCAGTGCAAGATGTTGCTCAAGTGGTCTGCCTCCCTCAAGTTATTATTTCTCTCCCAGATCTCAATGATATTATGTGCCGGTTTCTGATTCCTTGGCCTTGAATACCAATGCATTTAGGGTGAATGGCATATGAAATCAACTATCAGAAAGGATAATTGTTCCATATAATTAGAAATTGCTGGGTTATGCTATAGGGTCAATATTTTCACTATTTGATTCATTTACTTGTCTTTATTTCTAGTATTTGCCTCGAAGGTCACCTTCAATTATGGCCTTCAACAAGAGAGAAGTTTAAACACCAAGGACAGAAGAAGTGTTGTTGTGGTTAGCCAGCAGCAAGTGCGGATGGCTGAGGAAAGGGGCCAGGGCCATTAGGATGAGGGGCCAGGTGAGGGGCCAGGGCCATTAGGGAGTGGACTGCTGCCAAAGGCCCGGTCCCACTGCACTTACGGATGCAAAGAGGATGTAAAACATTTTAAAAAGCTTGCCATCCGTTGGAAAACGCTATGCATCCGTAATGTACTCACTGCATACGTGTTTCATACGCTCTATCCATTGAGCATCTGTCCACTGCGATTTCATCCGCGCAAGAAGTTTTGAGCTGCACAAAACTTTGTGAACGGATGAACTTTCCGCCACGGACGATGTACATCCACAACATATACGGGCAATAAACGTTCTATGTCCGTTATCATCCATTAAACATCCGCTGTATCCTCTCTGCATCCTCTGGCCATTCTCGCAACTCACATCCGCTGCAGCTGAAAATGGAAAGAGGGAGGAAACAAAAGGTAAATGGAACGTCTACACAGCATAAGTAGCACAGAAATAGAAAGGATGTAAGCGTATGCATCTCGTATATAAAGTATTAAAAATGGTCAAAACGTTTGTATCTGGAATGTATCTCGTATATTTAGGATGTCTGGAGTATGTCTACATTATGTAGAAGGACACCTAGCGGACAAGCGATATTTTCTATAAAAAGGGGGAGAAAATCATCTGGATCTCAGTATGAGTCCAGCAGCTGTGGTGTACAGACATCTTCACCCTTGGTCTTGGTCTTCAGAATCATCAATTGTTCTCCACCATGGATGATCAAAGAGTCCATATGATAGCTACGCTCATTCATCACCAGAACCACAACCTGTTCAGACTGTATCAAGTTTTAGACAGAAGGAGAGGAAGGAGACATCCAAGTGCTGTGTGGGTCCAAGGATGGATCATGAGAAGAATGGAGTTTGGACTGTATGACCAGTTGATGGTGGAGCTGAGGAATGAAGACCCTCGTGCATTCCATCACTTCATGAGGATGCCACCAGCCATGTTTGACGAACTTGTAGAGCATCTGAGACCCAGGTTGACCAAGCCTAGCACCAACTTCCATCCCAACCTGGACCCTGGACTGAAGGCGGCACTGACTCTGCGGCACCTGGCCTCTGAAACCACATACAGAAATATGCAGTATGCATGGAGGGTGCCACACAACAGCATCAGCAAAGTGGTCAGAGAAGTGGTGCAGGCCATCATCGAAGAATACATGGAGGAGCTCCTCCAGTGTCCCACCATTGAAGAAGGCTGGAGGAAAGTTGCAGAGCAGTGGTATCAGAGGTGGAACTTTCCCCACACCACTGGAGCCATAGATGGGAAGCACGTGGCCTGCAAAGCTCCAGCCAACTCAGGGTCCACTTATTGCAACTACAAGGGCTTCTTCAGTATCATCCTCTTTGCCATGGTTGATGCTGACTACAAGTTCATGTACATCGATGCTTCAGGCAATGGGTCAGCTTCAGATGGCCAGGTATACAACGCCAGTGACCTCAAGGAGGGGCTGGAAGGCAACCTCATCATGGGTTTTCCAGGTCCAGACCCCCTACCCTACCCAATGACACACAAGATGTGCCCTACTTCATCGTTGGTGATGATGCATTCTCCTTCGGAACCTACCTCATGAAGCCATACAGTTCAAGATACCTCACCTGTGAAGAGAGGATCTTCAACTACAGGCTGTCCAGGGCAAGGCGGGTGGTGGAGAACACCTTTGGCATCCTGGCCAACAGGTTCCAGATACTTCTCACCACCATGCAGCATCACCCAGGGACTGTGAGGAACATTGTGGAAGCTTGCTGCATCCTGCACAATCTCATGCGCACCCGCTACCCAGTGTTGCAGAACAGACTTGTCGGCCATCAACAAGGCAATGGGGACATGGAGCCTGGTGAATGGAGGCAAGGACATAACCTGATAGACACTGTGGATGTACAAGGCCCCAACAGAGCTTCACGTGAAGGGAAGAAGCAGCGCAACCTCCTGAGACACTGGTGCAACTCCCCAGCTGGAGCAGTGGAGTGGCAAGACAGGATGATAGATGATTGATTGATGCTTCCTTGAGACTGTTGCATAACACTGATGAGATTGTGCCATGTATGTTGAGTGGTCCTATAATGAATAGGGCATTAATAAAAGCTTTGTTTATTTTAAAATGTGTTGATCAATGAATAAATTGTTATTGATAATAAAGGTCCATATGTGTGGCAGCTGGGATGGTGGACCATACAGTCCCACTATGCTTGCACTGGAGGTTTATCTATCCCACAACTATCCTTATCTATCCCACAAGCATGCAAAGGCTTAACCATTTTTTCAAAGTTTTTACCAACACTTTATTAAGTAAACAAAATGAACCAAGTAAACTTTATTAAGTGTCTTAAGCAAAGATAAACTTTATTAAACAAGTAAACAATTCAGTCTCTGAGACTATTCTGAGTCAGAATAGACTATTCTGCGTGCGTGCTGCATCCTTTTATATCCACGGAGTGGATGCAATTCATACCCCCCGCATGTGCAGTGAATGCTTTGCATCCGATATACATCCGCGCGGCATCCCCTTTGTTTCTGTTAGGCATATGTGATGCATCTGCTTCATCCGCTATGTATCCGCTCTTTCCGCTATGTGTCCGCTTCGCAATTATCCCCGGTAACCTCTTCAGAGCTGTCATCCCTTTCCATCCACTTTCATCCACTAGGCTTCCGATGAACATCCGTTTAACATCCCCGCTACATACTACCCACGTCCGTTCTTTTCTGTTCTGTTTATGCAAATTTTCACCACTTTTGGGAGCAGATGAAAATGGATGCAGCCACCCCTGAAATTTTGCTCGTCCACTCTGTCCTTTATGCATATGTTTTGCGTCCCTCAGCCAGTGGGACCTAGTCTTTAGAGATTGTGGGGGATGGCAGCAGTGATGAGGAGGTTCCCTAGGAGCCTCTACCAAGTGCTTATGCACATAGGGCTGCTCATAGGAAAGAGTAGCTGCAGCAGCAGGGGTGACTTGGGAGTAAGGCTGCAGGGTAATGGCCCCTCCTACAAGATAAAAAACAGCTGTGAATCAGACATTTTTGTAGGAAGCGAAAATGTTTTGAAACTCCAGCCCCATGGACATTGCAGTATCTTTAAGTTGGTATTTGAAGACTCTTGTGTTGTGGAATATTTCTTATCTGTTATTCTTGGCAGCCTTGCACAGTTTTGGCAGGCTTGTGTTTATCAAAGTTAATTAGTTTGTAGCAGCCTTTTAACCAGGGATTCGTAAGAATCATTAAAAGGTTTCTGTTCCCTTTGGTTCGTGCTTGTTTTATTGGAAAAGGGTTTGGGTCAGAACAAGTGTGTACGTATATGTAAAGATTCAATGGAAGATCCTCCAAAATAAATGAGCTTACTAGAGCCACAGAATAGCGGACTATTAAGAAGGGGAAGACTCCCAAATCCCGCTTTCAGTAATTCTGTGAATAATCTGCAGCTGAGTTCAGAATGATCGGCACAATGAGCATGAAGTGGACTTTGATCTCCAAGACCTATTGGCTGAGATTTAATGGCTTATTTGGAGTTGATCTGGCCTGTCAATATGCTTCTGACTTCATGGCACTCCTTGCTTCCCCTGCTTCTGGGTGATGCCTAGAACAAGTATGTGTCTTCTTCTTGCCCCTCTTAACAACAACAAATGTTCTATCTGTAGAGAAATTGACTGCACATCACCTTCATGGTGTTATCTAGAAGGGCAAAGCAAAACACAACAATAATAATGAATAACAATAATAAAGTCCCATTCAAGTTTCTAATTGAAGAAAACCACAGCTGTGTTTTTTCCAAAAGGCAGATGTTCCTATTTTATCTGCCACATATTTTTTAATATCAAAATGAAAAAAAAAAAGAGATACATGGATGGACTGTTGACAGCAAACCACAAAATTGGACTCTGGAGAATAAAACTGAGATAATCGTATTTATGGAGTATAATAAATGGAGTAATCATGTTTATGGAGCATAACATTATTAAATCTTTGCTTCCTTCTAACAAGATTTGCTTCAAGATTGCTAGCCACGCTCTGCTGTAGCATCCCTTTGCATTAGGAGCCTATTTGAACCATTTGGGTAAATGGTAAAAAACAGAAGAAGAGAGGAACACAATCTTCATACACTGACCTTATATCTGTTCCACATACCCAGTGATTGTTGATCTTAATCTCTTTTTGCTTATGATTCAAAAGGAAACTTATTGTTTCTCTCTCTTGTGTGTTTCTCTCTCTCTTGTGTGTTTCTCTCTCTCTTTCTTGTGTGCTTTTCTCTCTCTGTGTTTCTCTGTTCAAGAGATGCCTTAGGGAGAACTGAAGCTTTCCCATTCTTTACCTTTTTAAATCAATCCTATTTTTACTTCAAATGTCTGCTGGCTTCCATTCATACCTGGGCTACTCTGAGAGGGGCAGCAAATAAATTTGATAAATCAATAAAATACCCTGCATCAAAGACAATACAGTATGAGGAATAATATTGTATTAAAACTGCTTTTAATTTATATTTAATATATTGTTAATAATATGAATAGTGTACATCTAGTACTATAAACATTGTTTTGTTTTTAATGGGACCATCTGCTATTTAATTAATTGGCATTCTTTTAGCATCTGCATCTGTTCAACAACATAATTCTCAATAAGGTTCCCACAGTCAAGCTTACCAAATCCTATGACTGCATACTAAAAACTGGCTATAACAAAGCATAAGGTAAAGGTAACGGTTCCCCTCCCACATACGTGCTAGTCTCTAGGGGCCGGTGCTCATCTCCATTACAAAGCTGAAGAGCCAGTGCTGTCTGAAAATGTCTCTGTAGGCATGTGGCTGGCATGACATAAAGGGTGCACAGAATGCTGTTACCCTCCCACCAAAGAGATCCCTATTTTTCTACTTGCATTTTTACATACTTTCTAACTGCTAGGTTGGCAGAAGCTGTGACAAGTAACAGGAGCTCACTCTGTTACGTGGCACTAGGGATTTGAACCATTGAACTGCCAACCTTTCTGACTGACAAGCTCGGCATCTTAGCCACTGAGCCACTGCATCCCTCCCAACAAAGGATACTGACTGATAAAGGAAGGTTCAGATATTTTAAGTTATTTGGGGGTTATACAACTTCACTGTCATTTTTCCTAAAATGAAATTAATGTTAGTTAATCCTGACTGTCTTGATCGATTCAAGGTTGACTCAGCTTTCCATCCTTCCAAGGTCAGTAAAATGAGGACCAGATTGTTGGGGGGGCATATGCTGACTTTATAAAACTGCTTAAATTAAAGCAATATGAAGTATTATATAAGTCTAAGTGCTATTGCTAATTATTTTTTCATGAGAAGGCATGGTTCATACTCTTGGCTCAAGAACATGCATTCTGGTTATTTGCAAATGATTGTCTTGAATTTATTTTTGCAGGTGTGTGCATGTAGTTTGAAAGCTGACTCTGCTTTTCCAGTTCATTGCTGCAATGGATGACTAATTATTTCATCTTTATTTTCAAGATATAATATTCTAAACAGACTAACAAAACATTTTCACTGACTCTGAAGCCTCTGCACTTATTGTATTTTAAATGGGACACAATTGTCCACAGTAAGGAAAATCAATTCTTAGGTGAATGGAATTGATTACATCAACTTGATCTATAAAGATATAAGGCCAAAGTTTGTTACCTCATCCCATAGATTTGCAATGGGGAATTCTTTTTTTTCCTTTTTTCTTCCTCTTGATTTATGGGAAATGTTTCTCTTTCTGTTTAACCATTTTACTGCTTTATTGTCTTTTGTGTGTTTGTGTATTGTGTCAGCTCAACCAATTTAGTTTGTAAAACACAAGTTTTAGACTTATCATGTCTAGGTATAATTTGTTTAGGGAACTGTGCTAAACAAGCCATGATGTAGCCTATTAAACATAGCCATTGTCTTTTATTGTTGATATGCCAATGTATGCATTTATAGTTGATTTTTGTTTGGTGCTCATATACATGGGGATCAGTAGACATTTACAAGGCCAAGACAATGAAGCTGAATAGGGCAGATTAACAACTAAAAATGAATTAATTGAAAAGTATTTAAAATTAACCACTTACATTAATAAAAATACAGCTGTGTTGTTTAGTTTCCATTCACATTAGTTTGTCACATTAGTCACAGGTTATATTGGGGATCTGGGAATCTCGTCCAAGCTTGAACATTGACAATTTGAGATTTCTATGTCAGGGAAAGAGAATTTTATGTTGGTAAGTGAGACATTTGTTATGTGAGTTTTGCCATATTTTACGACTTTTCTTGCTACGTCTGTTAGTAATATGGTTGTTAAACGAATCTGGTTTCCCCACTGACTTGTCAGAAGGTCGCAAAAATGGATCGCATAACCATGAGACACTGCAACTGTCATAAATATGAATCAGCTGTCAAGTATCCAAATGTAAATCACGCGACCATTGAGGATGCTGCAATGGTCATAAGTGTGGAAACAGCACTTTTTTAGTGCTGTTGTAACTTCAAGTGGTCACTATATGAACTGTTGTAAGTTGAGGACTATCTATACGCTAAGGGAACCAGACCAACATTTTACACTTGTGAATGAAAATAATATATGAGCAGGTTGCAGCCCCTGTCTACCCTTGGCTGACCTCAAAAAAATAAGCAAGGGCTTGGTTAGTATTTACCGTGTTTCTCATAAAATAAGGTTGAGCCTTATTTTATTTTTTTTGAGCCCTGAAAAAATGCCTGGGCCATCTTTTGGGGGGTGACTTAATTTCACCCCCACATGCACTCCCACCTAGAGCACTCTGCAGGCAGCCACGCCTCGCCACCCAGCCACTTTGATCAGCTGATAGAAGCGGCCTCGTGGCAAGGCGTAGCTGCCTGCGGGGTGCTTCTATTGGCCGATAGAGGCGAGTCTGCCCACAGGGTGCTCTAGCCCAAGGCTACCTGTGGGGCGCTCCTAAAGACAAGTTTCCCCCCCGCCCTTCCCCCCATTTCTCTTTGCCTCATGTAGTTCAAGTGATGTGAGAAATGGTGGGGAACACATGGTTTAAATAGGCCCAAATTTTGGGGGAGGGGCTTAATTTCACCTCATGAATATAAAACAGTGCTAGGCCTTCCTATTGGGGGGTGGTGTATTGTTGGAGAAACACAGTAGATGACTTGATCAGGAAATCCCAGCTCTGTAAACTAGACTGACAAGTTGGGGGGG
>BLBF01000007.1:38573311-38594324 GCA_015471245.1 Laticauda colubrina | reverse complement strand
GGGGGGGGGCATGGGCGCCTCACAAAAATGAGACATGTTTTGACTGGCAGGGTACTGCAGGAGGCGTCTGTCTTGCCCCCAGCCGGCCCATGGAGAAGAAGTACAATGCTGATCCAGCCCTCGAAGAAATCCAGTTTGACATCCCTGCTCTACTGTATATGCTCTATCTGTCATCTCTCTACACACACACACACACACACACACACACACACACACACACACACACAAAGCAATAGCACTTAGACTTATATACTGCTTTACAGTGCTTGATAGCCCTCTCTAAGCAGTTTACAGAGTTAGCATATTGCCCCCAACAATGTGGGTCCTCATTTTATCTAATTTGGAAGGATGGAAGGCTGAGTCAACCTTGATACATACATACATACATACCAGTGGTGGGATTCTACCAGTTTCCCTACTGGTTCGGTGATCGTGCACTGCACATGCACAGCTTTCCAAGCACCAGCTGAGGCTCTGCCATGCCAATCAGCTGAGAGAACAGAGAACAGAAAAGTGCAGGGGTAGGCATGAAGACCAATCCTGTGCTTTTCTCTTCTTTCTCCTCTTAGCTGATCGTCAAAGCTTTTTTTTTTAACTACCAGTTTGGCTGAGCAAACTACCAGTTTAACTACCAGTTTGGCAAACCAGAAGCATTTCACCACTCATACATACATACATACATACATACGTATGTACAAAAAACAAACAAACATTGAATTAGCGTTCTTCTATGCATTACTAAATTAGGGAGTCAAATCTTTTTGAATTTTTCCATGACAATTTTTTATGTTTTTTCATGATAATATTTTTTCACTTTCTTCATTAAATTGTCTTCTAACGGTGACAGAGCAAGCATTTATCTTGAAAAGGACATTTAGTGCTGCTAGAACATCCATTCACTGTAGTTTCCGAGGTAACACTCCTTGACAATTCCTATGTTATACAAAAGATCAGAAGCTGCAAAAAATATATAACTTGGTCCTTGTTTTTTTCAGATTGGGATCTGCATATTTCATTATGGAATGGGGACTGACAGAAAACAGTAAATGTTCCCATAATTATAGTGCTAGTTTTACTCTCTAGTGCATACAAATCAAAAGAATCTGCTACTGTTATTCACCTCACCCATTTGTTACTGTACAGCAAACTTCTTTATTTCTAGAATTGCAATAAAAAGATTTGCTTGGAAAGCTAAAACGGATACTCTTTGAGGTTACAAAAGAATAACATAAACAAAAGGCAAATTGAAAGCTTTTTGCTTCAAGTAACAATTCTTGTTTCCAGTAAATAATCTAAAAACACAAAGGTTAGTCAGAACAAGGCAGATGTGCAGGATATTGAAAATTCTATTTTTGTTTCTTTCTGATTTTCTGGAAATGGTTCAATCCATTTTCAACCAAATAAAAATAACTCTGCCCTATCAAAAATCCTAAGTCTCAGATAAATTATAATTGGCCTAGCTGTATCAAGAAATCATTTTGCAAAGGCTTCAAGACATTTTTCTTCTTATTTGTTTATTTAAGAAATTTATATAGCCACCTAACTCTGAGTAGTTTACAGGAATAAAACTTCAAATACAAAATCCAATATACCCCCAATCTCCTGGAGACAGCATTGAAACAAACCACTTTATGGAGTCCATATCAACGTGAGATTCTCCAGGCCCACTGGCAAAACCATGTCTTTGGGGCATGGTTCTTTCAGAAGAGCATCAAGAACAGGCTAGTCTTATCTCTGCAGGGATGATGTTCCATAGGGAGGGAGGGAGCCACTACAGAAAAGGCTCTTCTTCTTAGTCTCAGTAGGTGGTCCTTCTAACCCAAACATTGCCTATCTGATCTGATCAGTTGGATAAATCATAATTGGGAAACAGGAGTCTTCCAAATAACTTGGCCTCAAGCCATATAAGTGATAACTATCACCATGAATTGGACCTGAAAGCAAATTGGAAACCAATGCAGCAAAAGAGAGGTAACATGTGCAAATCTAGACTTGCATAAAACCATGCAGATCATTTCATTTTACATCAACTGAAGCTTCCAAATACTTTTCAAGGATAGCCCCATGTACAAGTGCATTACAGTGGTCAAGACATAGATTAGGGAGTGAGTGACTGTGAACAGGGTCTGTTGGTCCAGGAAAGGGTACAACTAATGCACAATTTGCATCAACCTCACTTCTACATCAATCACCATCCCATCTATACTCCCCTCTCTAATTTGGAACATATGTTTCTTGCTCCACAGCTTTTCTGTCAAGGAATGACATTCTTTGTTTGGACAGCCTTTTCCCAGCTTTCAAATTGAAAAGCTGCACACAGTGCCTTGCTCGAGGGATTTCATTAGCTATGAATCCTTCTCATGCAATAACACACTTTTCTGCCATTGTCACTTGTCAGAGCTTCTCAGAGTAACATAAGCCACATGGCTTGAATGTCCAAAGGCAAGTAATCATCAATAGAAGAAGACTTCTATTATTTATTGGGGTCCACTAAAAAAAAAGGCTGACAGATGACACTCCAGAAGGTTAATAAGATGAAGGTAGTTCTTTCAGCTGGACCATAAGAGGGATTATGTCTGAGCAGCAGATAAAGAGCTTATTCCAGAAACAGACACTGCTTTATTGTTCTTGTTCAAACTTTGTCACTCCCTCAGAATTATTACTCTGGTCCCACTTCCATTCTCTTGGCTTAGAAATGTTGGCTTGAGAATTTGCTCTGTACTTATATTCCACATCTGTTATTATACACTGGACTAGATGACATTGTAAAATATATATTTGGAAGCACATTTTCTAAAAAGTCAACTGGTAGGAGATTTGGGCATTTTACTCCCTTACTTTAAAGGGAAATCTCTTGTTAAGTCATTCCTAATTCATTTTTTCTGCATGACTACTCATGAAAATTGTGAAGGATATTTTTTTTAGGAGACAAAAAAGCATGTGTTTCAAAATTGGATTAATGTGTCTTATAATTTGTTTCACACTCCAAGTTCAAGGAAGCAAAGGTAAGTGTGAATTAAAGTGTACTGCACATATGTTACTTCAACTAGGTGATGGAGAGGGAATAATGTAATGGAGAATTAGATGTGACTGCAACATATGTTTTGTTTAAACTAAGATATAGTTGCAATAGATCTAGGTTATTCCGATTTCCTGTTATAACTCTTAAGATAATAAATAATTGTTTTCATCCTTTACATTTAAAAAAATGTCCCAGGAAAGTTTTGAGTCTACAAAGCATAGAAATAATTCCTTCATTTTAGAGCACTAATTTTAACATGCATCAAGGCAATTTCTTTTGATAAATATGACTTCAATTAAGAACTTTCAGTGAGAGCCATTAATTTCAAAAACCAAAAGAGATAATAAACATTTTCTGGAAAAGCAAAAAAAAAATCATATCTATCCTGAAGCTAATTCAAATTTATTTTAACTAATTTTTTTGCTTTGATTTCAACATTACATTTGGGGATCTCTGTATACATTTAGATGAAGCATTTCCGATTAATAGAAGTTGTCATGCTCCAAATTAACACAGAGGATTTAAGAGGAACTAGCATACATAAATGTGTACATTTATCAGAACCAAAGACATTTTTATTATAATACCAGTATTAAAGAAAATATAAAATTAATAGCCCCTGGAAGTCTGATTTCCAGTTGGAATTTAGGATAATTTACTGACTTTTCTAATATCTGTAATGAGCTTAATTATGTAATCAATAAATAGAAGATGTTTGTTGTGAGGAAAACATAAGTGTTACAAATCTTAACTTGACTTTTTAGATTATTATTTGTTGTTCTACTTTTCATTTCTAAATCAATATAATAGTTTAATAGTATTCTAAAAGTACTATTTTCATGCCAGGGGAGGGTGGGAAATGAATGTTTCGCTAAAGCATTAAGCAAAATGTAGCTATAGCTATATGACCTTTGCAGTTAAACTGGCATTTTATAGAAATTAAAATAAATTTACTCAACAAGTTGCCCATACAAATTCATAAAGAGAGCCCTGTTGTTTTCTTAAAGGAGCTTTATTCTATGACTAGTTCTTCTTTGCATTTCTCCAGACATCAAAATAATTACAGGGGTTTACAACTTTTTATTATACTTTCTGAACTAAAAGTTTCAATCTCATTCTCTCTCTCTCTTACACACACACACACACCACATGCCCAACTTATCCCTTATCCCTAACTCAGACTAGGCTACAGTTCCAGAAAAATCCTATTGAAGTGGAAGTGTGCGGAGAGAAATGACCAATGCCTGGTCTCTGTGATGAGTTCAAAGGACTACAGTTCCCATTCAGTTTTAGACTTTCTAATAGAATAACAGAGTTAGAAAGGAAGTCTTCTTATCTGGTTCCCTGCTCATTTGTTTGAAGTGGTGTAGGGTTTCCTGTCTAGGCAGGTGGTTCGACTAGAAGACCTCCAAGGTCCCTTCCAACTCTGTTATTCTATTCTATTCAAACAGGAAAATCTTTACCACTTCAGACAAATCGTTCTCCAACCTCTTCTTGAAAACCTTCAGTGTAGGAGCATCCACAATTTCTGGAGGCAAGTTGTTCCACTGATTAATTGTTCTTATCATCAAGAAATTTCTCCTTAGTTCTAGGTTGGTTCTCTCCTTTATTAGTCTCTATCCATTGCTTCTTGTTCTGCCTTCAACTGTTTGGAGAACAGGTTGATCCCTCTTCTCTGTGCCAGCCCCTTAGATATTGGAACACTGCTATCATGTCACCGCAGTCCTTCTTTTCTTCAAATTAGACATATCCAATTCCTGCAACCATTCTTCAAATGTTTTAGCCTCCAATTCCTTTTTAAATAAACTTGATGAATCCAATTCATATACTTCCTGATATTACCCTACTTCGTTATCATCCAATTCTCATGAAATAATCCCATGTTTTGAGAACCATTCCTTGTTAAGTTTTCTTAATTATCTCCACTTTGGTATTTTTGCACTGCAAAAACTGCAAGACAGACTCTTTTGCCTCATTGGCCTGCTTTGGAGTTTCAGCTTAAATTTCAGCTTCATTCAATATTTTTCATATCTCCACACATCTATACAACACAAACAAACACAATGAAATACATAGCAACAGATGAATAGTGTATATAATAAATAACAACACTGGTAACAATGTGGTGATAGCAATTGGGTTAATTTTATATTAACAATTACAATTAAGGAGGGAGGCAGGTTCTAATCTGAGTGCCTATGACAGATAGAGCAGTATCTCATATTATTGGTAAGTATTTTCCTTCATCTGAAAACCAAAGTGAGTGTGTGCTTGGCATTCTGGAAAATTAATAAATATCTAAAGCTTCTTGACAGAAGTGATGACTAATCTTTACCAGGTGAAGCAATTAAAATTCTTCTTAAAAACATTTGGTGGATAAGATTTTTTTTAAAAAGCAGAAGTATAACCAAGTCTGGTGGGAAAAGAAAGGGATAGCATTTTTAAAAAATCTTTTTTTTCTTATTCTTTGCAAAAAGCCCTTGGTTGGCTGAATTTATAATTCTTCTGTTGCATATGTTTTAACACTGAGCAAAGTATACATCTATATCTTGACAGCCAGTCCTAGATGTAGTTTGTCAGAAGTCAGCCTCACTGATCTTGATTTTAACGAACCATTTCAAAATATAATTGCATAGGATTAAAAATTGAATGTGCTAATAGAGCATTTTCTTAGTTTGATGTGCCCATAAAAGAGATAAAATTATTGCAGTGAGTTGTTTGGAGAAAAGGTCCACATTTCCATCTATTATAACTTGGAAAACAGACTGTAAGTTGGAGGATGGTTGATTTAAGATTTTGTTTAGAGATAAGAGGTATATGAGAAAGAACTCATTTATTGCATTTTAAAATTATTAGATTAAAGTTAAAACAGTTATGCTGTTATGTTGCAATTTTTATTGGACCTTTATTGACTAGATTTGAATGATGAGGTTTAGGGGATTTGTCTGTAGATAGAAAATGAGATATAAATGTCAAAGGAAGGAATTCACATGGGTTTATTAGATCAAGTTTATAATAGATATGTTGCTATTTCTGGTAACCCTTAATGGATTTTTGCTTATTAGGATGGATGATGCGGCTTTAAATATTTATTAATAGAGAATGAGATGATGTATAGGGTGAGGAGATTGTTGATTTTAAGAGATGTGGATAAGTTGTTAAAGTTATTTATACTTGCTGGAATAAAGGAGAAAATTATCTCTTTCAATTTTTTTGTGTTTTTCTTTTATACTTTTTATAGTTTATATTAATTGTATCTATTTAATGCAATATTGGATAAAATTATTACCAAAAGATTTAAAAAAGGTAATGTACAGTAGGGGTCTTGGGAACCATCTTGATCATAAACCCCTTGAGGTCACTGGCGTTGTTTACCTGGCTATCTGAAGCTGACCCGTTGCCTGAAGCATCGATGTACATGAACTTGTAGTCAGCACCAACCATGGCAAAGAGGATGATAGTGAAGAAGTTGTGATTAGTGGACCCTGAGTTGGCTGGAGCTTTGCAGGCCACGTGCTTCCCATCTATGGCTCCAACGGTGTGGGGAAAGTTCCACCACTGATACCACTGTTCTGCAACTTTCCTCCAGCCTTCTTCAGTGGTGGGACACTGGAGGAGCTCCTCCAGGTATTCTTCGATGATGGCCTGTCTCCTGGCTGGAAGAGGACTGGCTCTCTGTGAGCTGTCTGAGGGAGAGGGTTGACAGAGGGGCTGCTCCTCGGTGGTGGATCTCACCCTCCAGGAAGCTGCACCTGGCCATGATGTACATCTCCCGGTCAGTGAGCTTGACAGCGGCCTGGCCAGATTTCTTCAGGTGCAGCTTGCCATATCAGGTGTGCATATGCTTCTACCATCCAAGGAGTACATCTGAAGTGTAGCCCAGGCTCTCTGCCTTTTCTCTCCATGCTGCCTGCTTTCTCTTGGTGTCGCGATATAGCCTGTGGCCCTTTCTCCACAGGTACTCGTTCTCCCTCAGCCATTCCAGCACCTCCTCCTCATGGTCCTCGGAAATGGAGTACTGTTTCCTCTCTCCCTTCTCCTTGCCTTGCCTCTTCCTCCCTCTGGCAGGGGCTTCAGGGCCTTCAGCAGCAGGGCTTTGAGGGCCTTGGGGCTGGTCCATCACAGCAGCAGCACCAGCAGCAGTAGCAGCAGCACCAGCAGCAGCAGGAGAAGCACCAGCAGCACCAGCAGGAGAAGCACCACCACCAGCAGCAGCAGGAGAAGCACCAGCAGCACCAGCAGGAGAAGCACCAGCAGCACCAGCAGGAGAAGCACCAGTAGCAGCAACACCAGGAGCACCAGCAGCAGCAACAGCAGAAGCACCAGCAGCTTCAGAGTCAGCGCCAGGGGCTGGGATGGTGGTTCTGTCCTTCTTGCCAGGGCTGGCAGGAGTAGGCACAGGCTTCCTCTTCTTCCCTGACTGTCGAATCATGGTGTTCTTTCAAGATGTCTCTGGCAGCAGGTCTTTCCTCTGAAAGCTGACTGCTTGCGAGCTGCATCCTTTTATATCCTTTTATAGCTGATGCAATTCATCCTCCCCGCATGCGCAGTGACCGCTTTGCATCCGCTATGCATCCTATAGGCATCCGTGATGCATCCATGTCATCCGCTACGCATCCGCTCCTTCCGCTATGCATCCGCTTCGCTATTCTCCCTGGAAGCCCTTCGGATGTTTCATCCACTTCCATCCGCTTCCATCCGCTAGGCTTCCTACAAACATCCACTTACCATCCTCGCTATGTACTACCCCCATCTGTTCCTTTCTGTTCTTTTCCATTCTCTTTATGCAAATTTTCGCCACTTTTGAGAGCAGATAACAACTGATGGAGCCACCCCCGAAATTTTGCTCGTCCGCTGTGTCCTTTCTGCATACGTTTTGCATCCGTCGGCCAGTGTGACCTAGCCTTTACTTCGGGGTATCAAACCTTGGCAACTCAAAGACCTGTGGACTTCTAAAATTGCCAAAGTTGGGCATCCCTGGATTACATAGATAGACCTTCTCTATGATAACCTGTTCCCAGTCTGCTCCTTCAAATCCTCCAATGGTGCACTTGTCACTGCTGTAATAAAATCCTTGCTTCATTCTGGTCACACACATCCTGTTCCTCCCTCCCTCTCTCCCTCCTCCCTTCCTTTTATCCTTTCACTTTTCCCAGTATTTCCCAACTTGTAAAAGCAAGAGCTGGAATTTTGCATAATGTGTCCAAAATATCATTTGGGCCTGTTTATTTGGGCCTCACATGAAAATTTTGGACTGATATGGTCTATTTTTTTTTTCTTGGCTATGTGCGGCCTTATCAGGAGACTTCTCCAACACCGGAGTTGAAATATGTTGATACATTTCCTATGCTGCCTTTTCAAATCCAACTGAAACATTGAATTCAGTCCAATACTTAAAA
Organism: Laticauda colubrina; assembly: GCA_015471245.1. Lineage (NCBI taxonomy): Eukaryota > Metazoa > Chordata > Lepidosauria > Squamata > Elapidae > Laticauda > Laticauda colubrina. Next base: position 38,585,903 of record BLBF01000007.1, on the reverse strand, counting down.
GAAAAACAGGAAATCAAAGACCCCACCCTCACTAACAATGACATGGCAAAAACTACTGTTTGTAAACAGGAAGTTAACCAAACACTTCTTAGCACTGATAATGTCACTGCCAACTCAAAAATAGTTCTCTGGTCTTTTAGAGTTGTCAGCAGAAAGGGAGGGGGGAGTAATGCATACTTTAAATATTTTCATAGATAATTGCTAGGCAGCCGAAGCTTCTGGCACACAAGATTATTACTGGAGAGCATGATTGATGACTCTTGGCTATGGTTGTAGCCCATTGGAGAATATACATCCAGGGGGTGGGGGAAGACCAGGGTCAAGGGTGAGATTAATGATGCGTCTCAGTGTCAGCTGCACCCAGGTAACGCCAACATGTTCACTCCTAATCAATGGTTTTTTTACACTCTGAAAGATGCAGCTAGAGACTTATAATTTGAATGGGGGTGATTGTCAGAGCCCTGACAGTTACCTAGTTGGGTAATGAAATATCTACTAGCAATCAAGCTCAAAGAGAACCTGGAACTCCAGTTCATACTGAACTACGTGTATTCTTTTCTGTAGAAAAGAGAAATAAATAAACAGAAAAACTTTGAATATGCAAATAAACCAAAAAAATTACTCGCCTATTCATTTAGAAAAAAAGAAATAAAAAATATTAGCAATAAAGTAAGTCTAAATTGTTACCTTCCACATCAGAAATAATGAAAGAATAAACAGCTTGGTTAAAATACAAATTATATTGCAAGACTAATTTTGATGAAGTTGCCATGAATAAACATATTAAAAAGTCAGATATTTTTTAAAAAATATCAACATAGGCATCTACTAAATACCCATATAACACTCTGTAAATTATATTCTTTATCCACAATGGCATAACAGATGTTGTATCAGATTGATTGAATTTCATCTAACCAGTTCTCTAACACAAAACCTGTGAATGACCTTGAAATGTAAGTCATGGGAAAAATTCGATCCCTCGGAAAATAATTTGGGATAGCTATCATATTCAGTAAGTTATATCAGTAAGTTATCTTTCCACGGTATTTTAAAAATCTTCACATCTTATAAAAAAAAAACTTCAGCAGTAACAAGTAAAAACAAAACAAAATCTGACAGAGAACAAGAGATGACACAAATCAAAGGTTCTTCACCCAGTAATGATCCAAATTAATAGGCTGCGGTGAAGTGGCTGTGTCCTAAATTATTGTTCATTTAAGATGCTGCTAGTGGTCATGCTCTTTGTATCTATATTGTGGTGAGGGTAAGTACATGTGTTTAGGTTTTAAATTAATCAATTTACAGTAGTTTCCAAGCACACTGAACAATATGAAAGGATGTGATAATACTAAACATGTTTGCCAACTGTATTTTGCATTTTCAGATAAATGTTGCAAATATATGTTTCCAATGTGATTTAAAGTCAATTATGCTTTACACTAAATATGTAGAAAAGCCTGCAATTTGACTCCCAAATTATTTTAAGCATGTTCATTTCCACTACCACCCCGCTTCTCCTCCCTCCTGCAGTCAATCAATTCCATGTTCCCCAAAGCCTCTGGGGAGACTAGGAGAAAAAGACTTTTAAATCATGTAGGAGCAGGCACAAAGGGAATAATTCAGAAAAATGGGCTTGGCTCCTAAAATAAATCATCTGAACTAAATTAACTAAGTATTTTTAATCCATCCCCTTCCTTCCTATCCCAAACCTATACTACAACTTTTGGAAGAAATAAATGATTTTCCATTCAGCAATTTGCTTATTCACTAGCAATACAAAGAATGATCGTTATTGCTTTCTGAGCATCTGAGCTCATGTGTTCATATCATTTTATAATGCTTATATCTGTGACAGGCTCAAAACTCTCTGCAACTCACTGGCAAACCTATATCATATTCCCAGTAAATTATCAATTCCTGACTAATTTGTCTGCCAAAGTCCTCAGCTTTTGCAGATCTGTTGATGCTATTTTACATGATGTGCAATTATTTCTTTTAATTACATCACACTTATTATCATTTTAATATGATGCAATATAAGAGATTTACCCCAAGGTGAGACTTCCTTCTGCAACCTGCAATATGTTTTCAAAATACTCTGATTCTTTTTTTTTTTTGATATTAATAGACAATTAGGAAAGAGCACGGAAGACTATTCATATACAAATAGTCCTTGGCTTACAACTAAAGCTCAAAATGTATGTTGCTAAGTGAAAAATTGGTTAGGTGAATTTTGCCTCATTTGATGAATTTTCTTGCCATAGTTGTAAAATGGATCACTGCAGTTTGAAGTCAGTAACACAGTTATTAAGTGAATCTGGTTTCCCCATTAACTTTGCTTGTTCAGAAGGTCACAAAAAGTGATCATGTGACCCCGGGGACACTACAACTGTCATAAACCTGAGTCAGTTGCCAAGCATCTGACAAATAACAGATAATCAGAGTTGGAAGAGACCTTATAGGTCATCTAGTCCAAACCCCTACCCAAGCGGGAGACCCTACACCATTTCTGACAAATGGCAGTCCAATCTCTCCTTGAAAGTCTCAAATGATGGCGCTCCCACAACTTCCGAGGGCAAGCTGTTCCATTGGTTGATTGTTCTCACTGACAGAGTGTTTCTCCTTATTTCCAGGTTAAATCTCTCCTTGTTCAATTTCCATCCATTATTCCTTAACTGGCCTACAGGTGCTTTAGAAAATAGCTTCACCCCTTCCTCTCTGTGGCAGCCCCTCAAATATTGGAAGACTGCTATCATGTCTCCCCTGGTCCTTCTCTTTACGAGACTAGCCAAGCCCAGTTCCTGCAACTGTTCATTCTATGTTTTAGTCTCCAGTCCCCTAATCATCCTGGTTGCTCTTCTCTGTACTTTTTCTAGAGTCTCAACATCTTTTTTATAATGTGGTGAACAAAATTGGATGCAGTATTCTAGGTGTGGTCTTACTAAGGCTTTATAGAGTGGTTTTAGTATCTCACTTGATCTCAATTGTATCCCTCTGTTAATGCAACTTAGGATTGCATTAGCTTTTTTGGCTGCTACTGCACACTGCTGGTTCATGTTTAGCTGGTTATCCACTAAGATTCTAACATCCCTCTCACAGTTACTGCTATTGAGCCTGGTTTCACCCAGTCTATATGTGTACTTCTCATTTTTCTTGCCTAAGAAAAATTTTCTTGCCTTACTTTTCTCTACATTGAATTTCATTTTGTTAGACATGGCCCAGTGTTCTAGTCTGTCAAAATCCATCTGGATCTTGAGCCTATCTTCTTGGGTGTTAGCTATTCCTGCCAGCTTAGTGTCATCTGTAAATTTGGTAAGTTCCCCTTCTATTCCCTCATCTAAGTCATTAATGAAGATATTGAAGAGTACTGGGCCTAAGATGGAACCCACTGTTTGTGGCACCCCACTGCTTATTTCCCTTGATGTAGACTTAAACCCATTAAGGACTAGTCGTTGAGTACAGTTTGTCAGCCAGTTGCGAGTCCATCTAGTAGTGGTGCTATTTATTCCACTTTTTTCTAGCTTACTAAGAAGTAAGTTGTGGTCTACTTTGTCAAATGCCTTGCTGAAATCTAAATACACTGCTCAAAAAAATAAAGGGAACACAAAAATAAGACATCCTAGATCTGAATGAATGAAATATTCTTATTAAATACTTTGTTCATTACATAGTTGAATGTGCTGACAACAAAATCACAAAAATTATCAATGGAAATCAAATTTAGCAGCCCATGGAGGTCTGGATTTGGAATTACACTCAAAATTAAAGTGGAAAAAAACACTACAGGCTGATCCAACTTTGATGTCCTTAAAACAAGTCAAAATGAGGCTCAGTAGTGTGGCCTCCACATGCCTGTATGACCTCCCATGTGTGGCCTCCACATGCCTGTATGACCTCCCTACAATGCCTGGGCATGCTCCTGATGAGGTGGCAGATGGTCTCCTGAGGGATCTCCTTCCACACCTGGACTAAAGCATCCCCCAACTCCTGGACAGTACAATGTTGCATTGGTGGATGGAGCGAGACATGATGTCCCAGATGTGGTCAATTGGATTCAGGTCTGGGGAACAGGTGGGCTAGTCCATAGCATCAATGCCTTCATCTTGCAGGAACTGCTGACACACTCCAGCCACATGAGGTCTAGCATAGTCTTGCATTAGGAGGAACCCAGGGCCAACTGCACCAGCATATGGTCTCACAAGGGGTCTGAGGATCTCATCTTGGTACCTAATGGCAGTCAGGCTACCTCTGGAGAGCACATGGAGGGCTGTGCGTCCCCCTAAAGAAATGCTACCTCACACCATTACTGACCCACTGCCAAACCGGTCATGCTGGAGGATGTTGCAGGCAGCAGAACGTTCTCCACAGTGTCTCCAGACCTTGTCATGTCTGTCACATGTGCTCAGCGTGAACCTGCTTTCATCTGTGAAGAGCACAGGGCACCAGTGGTGAATTTGCCAATCTTGGTGTTCTCTGGCAAATGCGAAACATCCTGCACGGTGTTGGGCTGTAAGCTCAACCCCCACCTGTGGACATCAGGCCCTCATACCACCCTCATGGAGTCTGTTTCTGACCATTTGAGCAGCCACATGCACATTTGTGGCCCACTGGAGGTCATTTTGCAGGACTCTGGCAGTGCTCCTCCTGTCCCTCCTTGCACAAAAGCGGAGGTAGCGGTCCTGATGCTGGGTTGTTGCCCTCCTACAACTCCTCCACGTCTCCTGATGTACTGGCCTATCTTCTGGTAGCGCCTCCATGCTCTGGACACTACGCTGACAGACACAGCAAACCTTCTTGCCACAGCTCCCATTGATGTGCCATCCTGGATGAGCTGCACTACCTGAGCCACTTGTGTGCGTTGTAGACTCCGTCTCATGCTACCACTAGAGTGACACCACCGCCAGCATTCAAAAGTGACCAAACCATCAGCCAGAAAGCATAGGAACTGAGAAGTGGTCTGTGGTCACCACCTGCAGAACCACTCCTTTATTGGGGATGTCTTGCTACCTGCCGATGCTTTCCACCTGTTGTCTATTCCATTTGTACAACAGCTGTGAAATTGATTGTCAATCAGTGTTGCTACCTAAGTAGACAATTTGATTCCACAGAAGTGTGATTGACTTGGAGTTACATTGCGTTGTTTAAGTGTTCCCTTTGTTTTTTGGGACAGTGTATATTATGTCCACATAATTTTGCTTGTATTTTGCTTGTCTACTAACTTAATCATTATGTTGAAGAATGAAATAAGATTGGTTTGGCATGATCTTTTTTAACAAACCTGTGCTGACTGCTGGTTATTTCTTTACTTTGGATCACATGACCAAGGGGACAGTTGTAACAGTTGTAAGTCTGAACAATGGTCATAAGTCAGTTTTTTTCAGTGCCGTTGTAACTTGAATGCTCACAAAATGAACTATTGTAAGCTCCTTGTAAAGCTTGAGGAAAGCTATTATATGCACAAAAATGAAAACAGACTTTGAAGTACCCATAATGGAGGAATGGTGGAAAAGATACTGGAACCAGCAGAGATGGGAAAATGAACTTGTTTGATTAGTGAAAGCTCAACTACTGCATTTATTAGTGAGTAGAACTTTTTTAAAAAATTTGGAAAAAGCAAAAAAAAACTGTGAGGATTGGAAAAGATATATTATGGAAATAAAGAAATTATGATGGAGGGTGAGAGGGAGAGAGAGAGAGATTCTGTCAAGATCAAAGCCTGTTCTTTGTAACTTTTTTTCTTTGTCTTTATTTTCTGTTTAATTTTAATTTCTCTCTGGTCTGTCTGGGAAAAAAATTAAGTTCTGATAAGCTCCAAAATTACACTGAAAACAACCTATCATTGAATATTCAAATCCAAGAAAATTATTCAGCAGGAGATAATTATAATAAATTGGCATTTTTCTTCTGTTAATAGAATGCTAACACTAAGGGTTGTTGTTGGTTTCAATTTTATTGTAAAAATAAAATAGGTGACTCTGATGTTAAGTCAGATGTTGCAAAGCATAATGCCCAAAAGAGGTTCCTCTGGAAAACAGTGAGCACTTCAGTATAAAAATATGAAGGAGAAAAATTGGATGTAAATGTTAAGTGATAATTAAATATCACTGGAGTATGACAGATGCCTGCCTATCTACAACTGAATTGTAATGACAATATACGCTATTTCCACAGCTGTCTTCAATGTGCAGAAAATAGGACAAATGCCTGTGACAATTAACAGAACTAAGTAAAAGGGCAAAACTATTGTCATTGCTGAATATGTTATATGCAGATATAAGAAATGCAATAAAACCAATATATTAGTTCAGTTTATTAAATATCAAAGATAAAGAGGTTGCGAATTCAGCATCTATGCTTCTGGAATTTTAAATGTTTGTGTTGGGAAGAGGGGGGCAATGGAAGTAATTTTCTATTGCCTTCTTCCAGGATATTTTGTTTTTCAATTTCCCATTCTCGTTGATAGCTCTAATGATTTGTGAGAATATCCAGCAGCAGCAGGAGGAGGAATAGCAATAGCAACAGACTAGGCATGGCTCAGATAAGAGGCAGCTTAGCTCACAGAAGGAATGGGGACCTGACAAATGTCTCAGAAGGAGCTCTCCCTTGTTTCTTGGACTGTAAAAGTGAGATGGAAGAGAGGTTACAAGATTCTGTTAATATAATCTTACAATACATGTTGAATTAGCTCTCGTGGCTGGTGCTTCTTGTCTGGATTACCTCAAAGTGCTATCAACAGTTGGAGGGTTTCTCATACAAGAACTAAAAACATCTGTCTCTGAGTTTATTTGTACAGAGATTAGAGAAATTGGTTTGCCAACTGGCAAAATGCTATTCTATTAAGTACATAAGAACTGAAATGAGATGGGCTTTCCCCACCATTGTGAAGAACCTTCTTGAATATTATTTTATATCTCATGTGTCAGGATTCCTGGCCAGAATTAAGCTTTGTTTACCTATTGCACAACTGAACCTTGTTACAAAGTCTTCCCGGGAAAAGATACATTCATCAGGAGTCGAGAATCATAAGGTACAACACTTAATGATAGTCATAGGATACAATAAGCAATCAATCATACTAGGAAACAGTCAATATAAGGATATAAGCTTATATGTAAGGATACAAGCAACAAAGTTACAGGCATACAGTCACAAGTAGGAGGAGATGGGTGGCAAGGAGTGATGACAAGATTAACAGTAATAGTAGTGCAGACTTTGTAATAGTTGAAGAGAGTTGAGGGAATTATTTGTTTAGCAGAGTGATGGCTTTCGGGAAAGAATTGTTCTTGTGTCCAGTTGTTCTGGTGTTCTGGTCCACCATTACAGTGGGAAAAGTAGTTTGTCCTAATTGGCTAAGCTGTCTGACAGCTCTCTATAAAAAGGCAAGCTGTAAGACAGGCTGCTGCTGGGTTGTTGTTGTTTAATAAAGAGCTTGAAGTTGAAGATCAGTGTCTGCCTCTTCAATCAGCCCACAATTTAACACTTTCCTTCAGTGGACTTAGCATAAAAATTACTCTAATATGATCTAAGGGAAATTCCACTGCCCACCACAAGCAGTTCACATTGAATCATGAAGGTCAGGAATTGGCTTCTTCCAAGGTTTTCTGGCAAGGTCCACAAACTGATAGTATTGCAACAATGCTACACCAAGGTGCACAGCAGATAGTGATGTGCCTTGAGGATTGGAGGCCATCTTCTGTAACCAAAGTGAAACCTTTTGCCTCTTCAAATAGAGCATATGAGAGTTGCAAGATCGAAGTCAGTCTTACAAGGAAGACCAGACTAAGAAACCAATAGGCCAGCATTACTTTTACTATAAACAGCTCTAGTAATAGCATTTTTCAAGTCTGAATGTGCTTCCATCTTCCCTTAACAGATAATAAATAACAGATAATCAGAGTTGAAAGGGACCTTGTAGGTTATCTAGTCCAACCCCCCACCCAAGCGGGAGACCCTACACCATTTCTGACAAATGGCAGTCCAATCTCTCCTTGAAAGTCTCAAGTGATGGCGCTCCCACAACTTCCGAGGGCAAGCTATTCCATTGGTTGATTGTTCTCACTGTCAGAAAGTTTCTCCTTATTTCCAGGTTAAATTTCTCCTTGTTCAATTTCCATCCATTATTCCTTAACTGGCCTGCAGGTGCTTTAGAAAATAGCTTGACCCCTTCCCCCCTGTGGCAGCCCCTCAAATATTGGAATACCACTATCATGTCTCCCCTGATCCTTCTCTTTACTAGATTAGCCAAGTCCAGTTCCTGTAACTGTTCTTCGTATGTTTTAGTCTCCAGTCCCCTAATCATCCTGGTTGCTCTTCTCTGTACTTTTTCTAGAGTCACAACATCTTTTTTATAATGTGGTGAACAAAACTGGATGCAGTACTCTAGGTGTGGTCTTACTGAGGCTTTATAGAGTGGTATTAGTACTTCCCTTGATCTTGATTGTATCCCTCTGTTAATACAATTTAGGATTGTCATTCAAACTAGGGAGTGATTTGTCTGAAATATTTTCTCAAATTAGTTTTTGGCCCAGGCTCAAGCCCTACTTACCTGATTGTTTCTTTGACAACAGCTGTTCCTTCTATCCTTCGTAATCATTCTCTAAGCCTACTACAGTTACTCATTAGTGTCAGACTCAAAGTTCTAGTTTTCCTTGGGAAATGCATTTGTCAGGCATCTTGACCTTCAGGGCAGTGATGGTATGCTACTGGTTCCACTGAACCAGGAGTAGGATTCAAACTTTTAACAACCGGTTCTGTGGGCATGGCTTCGGTGGTGGGCATGGCTTGGTGGTCATATGACTGGGTGGACATGGCTTGGTGGTCATGTTATTGGCTGGGTGGAGTCAACTCAATATCATTCACATTGTAGCACATATCTCTTTGCCTGGCCTCTCATGACTGTGGGATGTTGCAACAGTCATAAGTGTGAAAAATTGTCATAAGTCACTTTTTTCAGTGCCATTGTAACTTTGAATGGTCACTCCACACAAGCAAAGTACTAGCAAAGGAGGGAAAAAATAACTCCAGAGAAGTTCCTGAGACAGGAAGTCTAGTCCTGCCAAGAATGTAATAAGGGTTAATGGAGAGGCAATTTCTGTAAGCAACACCAGAATGTTTCCTTCCTGCATTCCTTACAGGATTAGGCCCGTAATTTCTTTTACCAACGGGTTCTCCGAACTGCTTAGAATTCTAGCAAATAGGTGTGAACTGGTAGAATCCCACCCCTTTGCTTAATTCTAGTAAAAAAAAAGCCTCCGATCAGCTGAGAGACTAAAAGACATGGGGAGGTGGGAGGGTTGCTCCTAGCTTTCCGTTTCTTCATCCTCTTAGCTGATTGGCTCGTTAGGAGAGCGTGCATGCACAAGCTCGTGCGATCATGCACCGAACTGGTACCAACAAAAGTAGGATCCCACTACTGCTTCAGGGTCTATGTTTGGCCTTCCATCTGGGTGATATTGTTGCTGGAAATAATAGCCTAAATAGTCAGACTTTCCATGGAAGGTCTTATAGTCTTTCAACCTCTTTCTTTCGACATGGGCACCCAACATAACATCTCTGGTTGTCTAAAGCTCCTTCCTTGATTATCATCCCCAGGCTCCATGCCCACCACTGATCCTTTTTAAGTCTACCTCCACACCCTTAAAGAAGTTAAAATGTGTCCATTATTTGATTATCCTGAAGCACACTTGCTGGTAGATGAAATAAGAGCAAACGCATATAAGAATATTCCCCATGTTACATATCTTTAAATAAGCTATGTGAAGATGAGGTAATTCAAAATAGGTTAATTAAAACTGTATGTCTTAAAAATTCAGTGGGATTTTTTTCAATTGGTTAAAAGTGACCTAAAATTAAACTAATAGGATCAGGAGTTTAATTTATAACTGTATGAAAAAAATGTGTTCTATACAGGAGATTAGATACGGACAGCCTGACTGCCCAGGGTTGCATGTGGCCCCCAAATGTATTTTTGTGGATCCTGGAATTGTTGGCAGGATATTGTTTCATGTTTGTTTTAATCATTGTTATGAATCAGATTTTAGAAATTTTCCAAATAACCCATTTTAATTTTTCCTCTATTTTTGGCCCACATATTCCATGCCAGTATTTCAAAACTCTTTCTTATTTCCAAGCCTTGCAGCACTTCTACTTATGAACCTAAATAGCTTTATTAAAAAAAATACAAAATATTTTCATATTTTTAATTTGTTGAAAATCTTGATTTTGATAAGCATACCCGGTTTGTCTAATCTCCCACATCAACAGAACAGGACCACAACTATTATTTGAATGCGAAAACAAAAATAGATCAAGCCTGCTTTTTCTCATCCCTCTTCCGGTACAAGATTTGATCCCTGGGTATATTTTGAATTACAAAATTTAATTCATAGTTGAATTATGCCATCTTCGGTCTGATCTAAGTATGGTATATAAAATCATACATTGCAATGACTTACCTGTCAATGAATATTTCAGCTTCAACCATAACAACACAAGAGCACACAATAGATACAAACCCAAGGTAAACCGCACTAAACTTGATTGCAGGAAATACGACTTCAGCAACAGAGTGGTCAGTGTCTGGAATACTCTACCTGACTCTGTGATTTGTTCCCCAAACCCCAAAAACTTTCACCTTAGACTGTCTATTATTGACCTCACCCCTTTCCTAAGAGGTCTGTAGGGGGCGTGCATAAGCCCATCAACGTGCCTACCATCCCTGTCCTACTGTTTCTTTTATTTTTCTTATATGTACCAATTTCATGTATTCATAACTATGTATACAATGATACCTATTATCTTGTAAGTGATTGACAAATCAAAATAAATAAAATAAATAAATAAATAAAGTCAAATTTTCTTCAAGCAATTTGGGAAAAAAATGTCTTTTTCTATAATGTGGCATTTTGGCTGGACTGTTTTACTCCTAACAGGCTCACCCCCAGCAGTACATTGAAATCAGTGGTGGGATTCAAAAAGTTTTTACAACAGGTTCTGTGGGTGTGGCTTGGTGGGCATGACAGGGGAAGGATACTATAAAATCTCCAGTCAGAGGTGGGATTTGCCGGTTCTCCGAACTACTCAAAATTTCCACGACCGGTTCTCCAGAACTGGTCAGAACTTGCTGAATGATTGAGATGCTTTGTAGAAGACAAAACACCCCTTCAGTGTAACCAAAAGTTATACTCATCTATTCTAAGTTCACCTACCTGGTACCCCTGGCAAATATTGCAGTGATTTAAAAAGCCACACAACACAAAAAAGGTTGCTGGTTCAAAACCTGAAAGGCCTTTATTTTAATTTTTACTTTCTTTCCACTAGTTTTTCCTAGCAGCTTGAAGGCCTGAAAAAAAAATATAGGTGCAAGATCCCACCATTTCATTGTTTTGCCAGATAATTGAGGCAAAACAGTTTCACAGTGTGAACCCCTTTTACCTTAAGAAATTGGAAAAACAGTGAAATGGTAATCTGCACTTACTTAAAAAAGAAAAAAAGTCCAAAGGCTTTCAGCAACCTGGGGAAATCAAGCTAGTCGAGGAATAGAAAATAGTAATTTAAAGAAAAGGTTTCAAACCACCAACTGCTTACGTCTTATGCAAATCTACCTGGTGTGGTGTTTTTGTGCTAAGGTTAAGCAAAGTCTAGAAGTTATTAATGTACAAAACATGTAATAAGAAAGGATTTTTAAAATAAAGGCAGTGTTGTCTCTGCATGTATGTGTTATATGTTCTGATGGTTCCAACAAAAAGGTTATTTTCTTGCATATAACTCAGCATTGCACTGTGGAGTCCTTGATGCTCTCTGAGCTTGGTTGTCTGTTTGCGGATGTTTCATTACCCAACTAAGTAACAGTGAATGTGAGGTTTGCTCCCTATTTATTTTCAGTAGCTTGCCTTAATAATATCAGTGGGGGTATGATTTTCTTCTTGATTGTTCATTGATAAGGGTATTGTTTTCTGCTTCATTGTCTGGTGTTAATACCTGCTTGTCTGGGTATTGACTGCTGGAGAGGATGTATTCCACTCTTCTTCTTTCCCTCTTAGTTTTTTTTTTTCTTATCGTTTTTGAGTGGGTGTAAATGTGATTAATTTCCATGTGTCTGTTGATGGCTTATTTGTCCTAAATACCATTTAATAGCATTTTTGAATTTATCTTGGTCTAGGATTTTCACAGCTTCCCCATTGAAACTATAGTTGAATCTGTCCATGTGTTGTGAGATTATGGACGTTTTGATGTATCTTATGGTAGCTGGTTGATGTTCATGTTTGCACTTTTTTAATCTTCTGCTTGCCTGCCTACATAGTGGCTCTTACAGTTCTTATACTTTACTCAACTTATGACCAGTCACTTAATGATCATTTGAAATTACAACAGACTTCCCCAGAGTTACTTATGACCTGTTTTCAAAGTTATGACAGCTGCATATTCTCTCATGGTTGCATGATTATATTTTGTGTGCTTGAGAAGTGCCTCACTTTTATAATCATTTGCAGCATCCCATAGTCACATGATCATGATAGATAGATAGATAGATAGATAGATAGATAGATAGATAGATAGATAGATAGATAGATAGATAGATAGATAGATA
>BLBF01000007.1:38558130-38570865 GCA_015471245.1 Laticauda colubrina | reverse complement strand
AAAGGAAAGGAAAGGAAAGGAAAGGAAAGGAAAGGAAAGGAAAGGAAAGGAAAGGAAAGGAAAGGAAAGGAAAGGAAAGGAAAGGAAAGGAAAGGAAAGGAAAGGAAAGGAAAGGAAAGGAAAGTGGTAGGATACAAAACAATTTACTGTCAGTTCTGTGGGCATGGCTGTGTGGGTGTGGCTTTATAGGTATGGCAGGGGAAGGATAATGCAAAATCCCATTCCCTCCCCATTCTAGGGGAAGGTTACAGCAAAATCCCATTCCTTCCCCACCCCACTAACCTGGTTTCCAGCTCCGTTCTCTGTTTTGCTCTTTGCTCTTTTGCAGGGCAACAAAAGAAGACCCAGGTAATCAGCTGGGACTCAGGAGGCAGAGAATAGATTGGGGCGGGGCCAGTTGGAGGCGGTATTTGCCAGTTCTCCAAACTATTCAAAATTTCCACTACCGGTTCTCCAGAACTGGTCAGAATCTGCTGAATACCACCTCTGCACCAAACATTACTTTCAACTTGAACCAGGTAGAGGCCAAATGTGAAAGATGGGCTCATCTCTTCCTGCCCTCCCTATACAGAGTGTGGTGTAGGGTAAATGGAACCTGTTGATGTTTAACTGTGAAGAAGAACCAGTGTTAAAGAGAGAGTAGTGAAGGACATATTTTGAGGTGACACAGTATGAAGTAACCGGAAGGGAGGAGTTAAGAAAAATAAAAGCAGTTTGTGTGCAGAGAACTCATGTATTATTATTACAAAATACGACATGGTATCAGAAGTTCTGTAGCACGGTAACTGAACAACGAGGTCTACCCAAAAGAGGAAAATGAGTGGCAGTGCGGATGAGCAGAATGAGGAAGGAGTTAGCAGAAGGGCTAGTGCACCCAGCGCTACTTTTAACATCCAACCACCGGAGCCCTTTGATTTTTCCAAACCAAATGAGTGGACAAAATGAATATGGCAATTTGAGAGATTTCAGCAAGCAAGCAATCTCACAATAAGCTCCGAAGAAAATCAGGTGAACACTTTGATTTACTGTATGGGAGACGAAGCAGAAGATGTTCTGCATGGCCTGAGACTCAGTGAAGCTGATCAGCATCAGTATACTAAAGTAAGAGATGACTTTCAGTCATTCTTTGTAGTAAAAAAGAACATTGTGTATGAGCGTGCAAGATTTAATATGCCCAAACAAGAAGCAAATGAGACAGTTGATGCATTTGGTACAGCGCTGTATGCATTAGCAGAACACTGTAACTATGGAGCACTACATGATGAGCTCATCAGAGACTGGATTGTAGTAGGCTTGGTCGATACACGGCTATCAAAACGCATGCAAATGGAAAAAGACCTAGACCTGGATAAAGCTATTAATATGGCAAGACAATCAGAGGAGATTAAAAAACAGCAAACCACATTGAGAAGTGATGTTAGTGCTGTAAACCTAAAGGATGTGAACTCTTTGGACAGACTGTTTAAAGGCAGGCATCAGAAAGAAAAGCAAAAATTCAGCAGATCAAAGAATGATGGAGCAAAGCCTCAAAGCAGGCAGAACAAAAATACTAAAGACTCCCAGTGTCACAAATGCGGTGGCATGCTTCACCCTTGACAGGAATGTCCTTCTAAGGATGCTAAATGCCATACATGTGGGTAAAGAGTCACTATCAACATGTATGTTTTACAAGCAAGGCTGTGCATGGCATTGAGGAAGAGGAGAGAAGCTTCTTTCTCAGCTCTGTGACATCACATGCTGATCCATGGACTGTGGAAATCAGAATGATGGATAAAAACGTCACGTTCAAGTTGGATACTGGAGCAGATGTCACTGTTGTTTCACAGAAAAATTTTGCCAACATTTTTCATAACACACATGCCAGTGCTGCAAAAAGCAGAGAGACCTCTACTGGGTCCAGGGAAAATTCTATGGAAGTGAAGGGGTTTGCCAAACTACAGCTAAAGAAAGGATCAAAACAAATTACAGAGAAGGTGTATGTGGTCAAAAACCTGAATATGCCTTTGCTGGGACTGCCAGCTATTGTAACTCTTGGTCTGTTGGTTCATGTGGACACTATTGACATGGAAAACCTGAAGTCAAGCTACCCTAAGTTATGCAGCGGCTTCGGGAAGGTTTGACAACCTTATTGTATTAAGCTCAAACCCGATGCTGTGCCTTTCTCTTTGAAAACCCAAGGAGGATTCCCCTACCATTGATGGGGAAAGTCAAAGATGAGCTTCAACGCATGGAAAACTTGGGAGTAATCACTCATGTGGAAGAGCCTACGGACTGGTGTGCAGGCATGGTTGTGGTGCCCAAGAAGGACAGCAAAAAGGTGCCTTTGTATGTGGATCTGTTTGGCTTGAACAAGTATGTGTGTTGTGAAAAATTCATTTTACCATCAGTAGAACAGAGTCTTGGAACACTGGCTGGTGCTAAAATGTTCAGTAAATTAGACGCCAACATGGAGTTTTGGCAGATACCCCTCACCGAGGATTCAGCAAAGTATACCACATTCATTACACCCTTTGGGCCGTTCCACTTTAACCGTCTTCTATTTGGCATTGCCTCAGCACCCGAACATTTCCAATGTATGATAGTGGAAGTTACACAGGGGCTGGAAGGTATAGTTTGCCATATTGATGATCTACTGGTATGGGGATGGGACCAAGAAAAACATGACAATCGATTCCATGCAGTGCTAAAAAAACCTGGAAAAGGTGGGAATCACTCTGAACATGGATAAGTGTAAACTCTCCAGGAGTGAGGTGGTCTTTTGGGGTTACATCATCTCTGATGCAAGATACGACCTGACCCAGGGAAAACAGAGGCTATCAGAGCTATTAAGGAGCCCTCTAGTGTGAACGAACTGAGGAGTTTTCTTGGCATGGTAAACCAGCTGGGAAAGTTCATCCCTCAGTTGGCAAAAAAAGACAAGCTACTTTGTGATCTCCTTTCTAAGAAAAACTGTTGGGTTTGGGATGTGGAACAGGTCAGGGCATTTAAGACATTGAAAGATTCTTTGTCTTCTCCTTCGGTGCTAGCCATGTATGATCTGAACAAAGTGTCAAAAGTGTCAGTGGATGCATCGTCATATGGCTTGGGTGCCGTTCTTCTTCAAGAGTGGGGAAATAAATGGAAGCCTGTGGCTTACATGTCGCGTTCACTCACTCCAACTGAATATCGCTATGCACAGGTAGAAAAAGAAGGCCTGGCTCTAACTGGGACATGTGAAAGGTTTTGGGACTTCCTCCTAGGAAAGCATTTCTGTCTGGAGACTGACCACAAACCACTTGTCAGTTTGTTTTGGAGACCAAGCACTAGATCTTCTACCCTTGAGAATTCAGCGATTCAGGATAAGGCTCATGCATTACTCTTACTACATTGTGCATGTGCCCGGAAAGTCACTTTGGAAAGCAGACACATTGTCACATTCATCTATGGACTCTAACATGTCCAAAGCAGAACTGAAGCTGATGGAAAGGACTAACATATACGTGGACTGTGTGGGAGACACCTTGCCTGTTAGCCACACATATATGGAAATCATAAAAGAGCAGTTTCAAGCTGATAGTATTTGTTCTCGAGTCATGAAATTGTGTGCAGATGGATGGCCAGTGCATGTAAAACAGGAACCTGCACTGAGAGGATACTGGCCAGAACGAGCTATACTCACTGTACAAAATGGATTACTACTGAAAGACACTAGGCTTGTGATCCCATCCACTCTGAGGAATAAGGTGTTGGAGAAGCTGCATGAAGGACACCAAGGGGTGGTGAAATGCAAAGAACATGCTCGTCAGTCTGTGTGGTGGCCAGGACTCAGTCAGCAGGTCAGTGAAATGGTGATCAAATGCAGGACATTATTCAAGAGCGTCAGAATCCTAAAGACCCTAATGAATCCTAAAGAACTCATGACATCTGAATGCCCTGAAAGACCATGGCAAAAGTTAGGGACTGACATGTTTGTACTTGGAAGGACAACATACTTAAGGCCCGGTCCCACTGGCTGATGGATGCAAAACATATGCATAAAGGACACAGCAGACGAGCAAAATTTCAGGGGTGGCTCCATCCATTTTCATCCACTCCAAAAATTGGTGCAAATTTGCATAAACAGAATGGAAAAGAACGGACGTGGGTAGTATGTAGCGGGGATGTTAAATGGATGTTCATCGGAAGTGTACCGGATGAAAGCGGATGGAAGTGGATGACACCTCTGAAGCGGTTCCGGGGGAGAATTTTGAAGCGGATGCATAGCAGAAGGGGCGGATGCATAGCGGATGAAGCGGATGCATCACGGATGCCTATAGGAAACAAAGGGGATGCCACGCAGATGTATATCGGATGCAAAGTGTTCATTGCGCATGCGGGGGATATGAATTGCATCCGCTCTGTGGATATAAAAGGAGGCAGCACACACGCAGTCAGCATACAGGGGAAAGATGTGCTGCCAGATACATCTTGCAGGAACACCATGGTTTGTCACTCAGGCAAGAAGAGGAAGTCCATACCCACTCGTTCAAGCCCTGGCAAGGGGAAGAAGGGCAGAACCAGTATCCCACCCCCTGACACTGACTCTGAAGCTGCTGCTGCTGCTGCTGCTGCTGCTGTGGTGGACCAGCCCCAAGGCCCTCAAGGCCCTCAAAGCCCTGCTGCTGAAGGCCCTGCTGCTCAAGCCCCTGAAGGCCCTGAACAATCTCCAGAAGGCCCTGATGCTGAAGGCCCTGAAGGCCCTGCTGAAGCCCCTGCCAGAGGGAGGAAGAGGCAAGGGAAGGAAAAGGGAGAGAGGAAACAGTACACCATTTCCGAGGAGCATGAGGATGAGGTGCTGGAATGGCTGAGGGAGAACGAGTACCTGTGGAGAAAGGACCACAGACTGTATTGGGACACCAAGAAGAAGCAGGCAGCTTGGCGAGACAAGGCAGAGAGCCTGGGGTACACTGCAGAAGTACTCCTGGGATGGTAGAAGCACATGCACACCTGGTATGGCAAGCTACACCTCAAAAAATCTGGGCAGGCCGCTGTCAAGCTCACTGACCAGGAGAAGTACATCGTGGCCAAGTGCAGTTTCCTGGAGGGTGAGATCTGCCACTGAGGAGCAGCCCCTCTGAGACCCCTCTCCCTCAGACAGCCCACAGACAGCCAGTCCTCTTCCAGCCAGGAGCCAGCTACCCTGTCCAGGCAGGTGTCTTCAGAGGGTCCCACAGCAGAGACCCCCTTGACATCTGCACTCCCTATGCCAACGGACTTGGAGGATCCCATGGAGGATGACGCCTTGCTGTCACAAATGGAGGAAGAAGCAGCAGCCACCAGAGGCCAACCCACCCCCACCCCCAGCTCCAGAGGATGCAGGCAGAGAGGCAGAGTGGAGGGCCAGGACCATAGTGTGCTGTTGGAGATCAGGGACACAATGAAGACCAGCACAGAACTTCCTTCTCAACTGGCCGACTTGGACAGAGCATCCTCGGCCCGGAAGCCCTTCATCACCTATGTGAGCCAGACCCTGAGGGACCTGCCTGAGGCCCAGTACCAGGTGATGAAGCAGAAGATCGCAGCACTTCTGCACAACCCTCAAGGCCCAGCTGAAGCTGCTCCTACCCGGTCCAGGTCTGCTCCTCCACCCAGGCAATGTCTCAACCCTTCCACGGTTTTCAACAGCCTCTCACCTACCAAGGCTATGACTACCAGGACTTCCCAAAGCACAAGCAGAACTTCCCAGTCCAGGCCCAGGTTCATTAGACACCACAGACGCCACTCCTCACCCAGCTGCAGACCAGATAGCTCCACTACACTCCTCCCAACCCTTCCTCCACCCCACAGCCAAGACCGTCAATGGACAATCTGTCATCAGTATTGGGCCTGACATCTCAAGTCCTTGATGAAGGGCCTCTCAACCTCACAGGACTGAGTCAGCTCTCGGATAGCTTCCTGAACACACCACCACCTGTTGTACCCTCAGGGCCAAGCACCCCAATGGCACCTCAGACCAGCACTCAAGCCACAGCCACATCCACAGTCACTGCCCGCTTCACAGCCGAGACCATGAACATGACTCAGAGTGACTCAGAATAATCTCAGAGACTGAGTTGTTTACTTGTTTAATAAAGTTTATCTTTGCTTAAGACATTTAATAAAGTTTACTTGGTTCATTTTGTTTACTTAATAATAATCGGTTGTCTGCTAGGTGTCCTTCTACATACTCTAGACATACTCCAGACATCCTAAATATACGAGATACATCCCAGATACAAACGTTTTGTCCATTTTTAATCCTTTATATACGAGATGCATATGCTTATATCCTTTCTATTTCCATGCTACTAACACTGTGTAGACGTTCCATGTACCTTTTGTTTCCTCCCTCTTTCCATTTTCAGCTGCAGCAGATGTGAGTTGAGGGGATGGCCAGAGGATGCAGAGAGGATACAGTGGACGTTTAATGGATGATAACAGACATAGAACGTTTGTTGCCCGTATATGTTGTGGATGTACATCGTACGCAGTGGAAAGTTCATCCGTTCACAAAGTTTTGTGCAGCTCAAAACTTTTTGCATGGATAAACTCGCAGTGGACGGATGCTCGATGGATAGAGCATATGAAACACGTATGCAGTGAGTACACAATGGATGCATAGCATTTTCCAATGGGTGGCAAGCTTTTTTTAACATTTTACATCCTCTTTGCATCCGTAAGTGCAGTGGGACCGGGTCTTTAGTTGTGATAAACTATTTCTCCAGATATGTCGAGATTGCACTGCTATTGAACATTACATCAACTGATGTCATTGTCCATCTGAAGTCAATCTTTGCCTGGCATGGAATTCCAGAGGAGTTGATGTCAGACAATGGACCACAGTTTTCTGGCCAAGATTTCTCTCATTTTGCATCCATATATGGGTTCAAACACGCTACCAGCAGTCCAAAGTTTCCACAAAGTAACGTAGAAGCTGAACATGCAGTTCAGACAGTGAAAAGTCTCTTGAAAAAGCCTAGCAACCCTTATCTGGCCCTGCTTGCCTACAGAGCTACCCCTCTCTAGAGTAGGTTCAGTCTGGCTCAGCTGCTTATGGGGTGACATCTTCATACCACTGTGTCGACTCTTCCCTCTCAGCTAGATCCAGCATTGCCAGATGTTGACCATTTTGCTCATAAAGAGAGAGAGAAGAGGAAATTGAATACTGAATACTACAACAGGAGACATCGTGCAAAACCTCTTAGTGATTTGGTACCAGGAGAGCATGTATGGGTCACTGAAACAAAAGAATCTGGGACTGTGCTGCAGAATCAAATGAGTCCAAGGTCATATCTGGTGGATGTACCTAAAGGTGTGGTGAGATGCAATCATCAGTTCTTGATACCCTTACACACACATGCAAG
Organism: Laticauda colubrina; assembly: GCA_015471245.1. NCBI lineage: Eukaryota > Metazoa > Chordata > Lepidosauria > Squamata > Elapidae > Laticauda > Laticauda colubrina. Next base: position 38,563,504 of record BLBF01000007.1, on the reverse strand, counting down.
TGAAGGAGGAACGGTGGAGCAGCAGGAGTTATTAGAGACAAACAGTGAATGAGTTTCTACATCATCTGGGAAAATACTTAAAAACTTTCCTAGTGTGACAGCTACCCCAAGGACAAGGTCTGGGAGAGCTATAGTTAAATCAGAGAGACTGAATATGTGAACTGGGAAAGTGAAAAGGCCCTGTCCCACTGCACTTACGGATGCAAAGAGGATGTAAAACGTTAAAAAAAGCTCGCCATCCGTTGGAAAACGCTATGCATCCATTGTGTACTCATTGCATACGTGTTTCATATGCTCTATCCGTCGAGCATCCATCCACTGTGATTTCATCCACACAAGAAGTTTTGAGCTGCACAACACTTTGTGAACGGATGAACTTTCCGCCGTGTATGATTTAAATCTGCAACATATGAGCAACAAACGTTCTATGTCCGTTTATCATCCGTTAAACATCCACTGTATCCTCTCTGCATCCTCTGGGCATCCTCGCAACTCACATCCGCTGCAGCTGAAAATGGAAAGAGGGAGGAAACAAAAGGTACACGGAATGTCTACACAGCGTTAGTAGCACGGAAATAGAAAGGATGCACAGTGAACAGTTTGCATCCAATATACATCCATGCGGCATCCACTTTCTTTCCTTTAGGCATACGTGATTCATCCGCTTCATCCACTATGCGTCCACTTTGCAATTATCCCCCGGAACCCCTTCGGAGGTATCATCCGCTTCCATCCACTAGGCTTCCTATGAACATCTGTTTAACATCCCCGCTACATACTACCCATGTCCGTTCTTTTCCATTCTGTTTATGCAAATTTTCACCATTTTTTGGAGCGGATGACAACGGATGGAGCCACCCCCAAAATTTTGCTCGTCTGCTGTGTCCTTTATGCATACGTTTTGCGTCTGTTGGCCAGTGGGACCGGGCCTAAAAAGAGTTAATGTTGATGTGTAAGAAATCTGAGGTGCAGAATAGTTTAAACACAGTTAGGTGTATTGGATTAGTAAATGGTTACATGATAACATTTTCTTCCCTACAGGATTAGATAGGAACAGACCTTCAACAAAAGAGGCAGAATAATCCTCTAAGGTCTGATGAGACAAAGGTAGTCTACCCTTTGTTTTTTAGAAAAGGGAGATGTGGTGTAGGGTAAATGGAACCTGTTGATGTTTAACTGTGAAGAGGAACCAATGTTAGACAGAGAGTAGTGAAGGACATATTTTGAGGTGACACAGTATGAAGGAACCGGAAAGGGAGGAGTTAAGAAAAATAAAAGCAGTTTGTGTGCAGAGAACTCACGTGTTAGGAGTATTATTACAAATACAACACGGAGAGCAGCCCATAATTAGAATGTGTCAATCTGACACCAAAAATACACGTCTTTCTCAGCTGAGCTTCTCTGATTCGTTTGTTTGGGTTTTTTAGCTTGATATATTGTGTGGAGCTAACTGTAGATGTAAACATTTTTATGCCGGGGTTCACTGAGACCTGAAAAATATTTCAAGAGTTCCTCCAGGGTAAAAAGTAGTTGTGGAAATCTGGAGAATGAAGTCTAAGGATTGCTAAATTTGAAAGACACTGATCGAGATGCTGGTATAGAGCATTATTTTAGCTGTTGCCCACCTTTTGGGGTCACATGAAGAAGTGATTTTTTTAAAAAAAAATCAAATTTTCCAAACTTTCTAAGTATTATAAAATGCTTGACTCTACTGCAATGTATTTCTTGGAGTGCAGAGTACAATGCACTGTAACATAATAATGCACTCCAGCTAAGATGCAATCATCAGACAGTTTGTTATTATACTGTCTATGAATCTATGGTATTCATTATTTAACAATCTCCTTTAATTCAGCCACAGTAATCAGTTATTTAATTTACTTTAATTACTCATTTTATGAATGTATTTAAAATAAACACCAGGCAGCCTTTGATGCTGAAGTAATTCAATCATTATAAAGCAAAACATGAGGCCATAAAACAACAATAATCACAAGATAAAAATGACACCAATGCTACAGAATTAGCAAAAGTAAATTATATAAAGCCACATTAAAAAGGTTGTTCTTGATGCTTTTTCCAGAGAGCACAGAGAATGCAAATCAAATGTAGCTCCATTAGCAGGATATTAAAATAATTTGGGAAGAATACTGACAGAGTTTCTTTCCTGCCTGCTTCACAAGATGTCCTATAAATGGCCTTTCCTGCAAGACTCAGCAATTAGAAGGAAAAAGAGAGTCCTTCTCTGACAGGCAGCCCTTCAACTGCAAGCTATCAGCATATGAATATAAACTGGTTGTGATAAGATGCAGCAAGCAAGCAGTACTCCCGGTATGACATTTTGCGTAAAAGAACACATAAATAATGTTCCTCAGTATTGAACTGTGATGCAATCAAAGCATCACTACCCATTTTCAGCTAAGACAGATTCCAGAATAGTTGCAGATAGCGTGTTCAGCATTGTTGTAGCAATATGTTCTTGCTAGGGCTGCATAGCCTGCCTTGGATACCCAAGGATTGTATAAGAGTTTCAACTTCCTATTCTTTCCTAGAGCCCTCAAGACCTAAGTCCTGAAAATCAATATCCTCTGGATGTTGTGGAATCACACCCTTTTCATATTTAAAGCATTGAGACTGTTTCTCCCAAGATGGTTGCCTCTGATGTTACATATTAGGGATTCTGCCCAAATGCAGTAGCCTATTCAGAAAACTCATATAGAAAGGCTTTTGCTAGGAACCCTGTCAACTTTTGTACTGATTTATATTAAAAGGCCATCTTGATTCCCTAGAAGATTTTAGCTCGTTCCCATAACACTGACCTTTTTATTCCAAGGGTTTTAATGGCGTTAATGTCTCCTCTATGTAAAGGCCAGTAAGTACCCAGCTTACTATGACAGTAAAGACACAACACATGACAGTCACTCTCTGTGATGTAACTGACTTGGAGAAGGCTATGTGGAGGAAATGTGCCCACACTGTCAAGCTTAGAGACCTGACATTATATATCTTGTGTTTTTTGTGTGTGTGTGTGTGCATCTTGTTGGAACAGAGCTCATGGTGGCTGATTTGGTTGGGAAATTGGGCCCTGCTGAGCTTTTGGAGCTGTCTTTAACTTCCTCTTTCAACTCTGAAGTGCCTAGATCACAGGTGTCAAATTCATGGCCCATAAGCCAGATGCATCACGGGCTGGCCATGCCCACACCCGGTTTAATGAAAGGAGGAAAAGTTGCAATATGTCACATGACAACAACTTGATGATGCAAGGTTGACACCCCTGGCCTAGATTATCCCATTGTGGACAATATTCAAGAGGCATAGACAGTCCTTCTGTAGTGTTCTTTTCAATGAAAGGTTTTGCCAAAATATCATAAGCTCTTCAAAATTGATTATGCAAAGAAAAAGAGGAAAAATTATTTCTGCTGTCTAGCGTGGCTTCCTCAGAGTTACATCCTATTTCAGTTTATCCAACTGCTCTGTTCTTTTTACCTATCAGCAGGACAAGATGAGAGATGTTTATTTCCCAACCTGCTGATTGGTTTTGTGTAAATTATTCTGAGATTAAGTCAATATCTTATTAAGGAAGCTTTATCCACACCTTCACTACCCTTGTCAGTGGTGAGTCAGGACAAAATTTTGCCAGTAATGATGTCCTGTTTGTCCTTGAAAGTAGGCCAGGTCAGGAAATAGACACCATAGTGATTTCAGGAATACTACTATATCATCATGAAAACATATCAAAATTTCTTTCTGCCCCACATTATACCAGACAAAATCAAGGCAAAGTTATACTGAGTTTCTTTCATAGGACTAAAAATTGACATTGCCTTAATGCTTCATGTCTTCTTTCCTCAAAGTTATCTGTCCATGGTGGTCATTCTAATCTTATCAGATAAATGTTTCCTAAAGTAATTATTCTCAATCATATGCAACACATCATGGTTTCATCACACAATGCCATTACTTGTGCATTGAAACACCCATGATCTCTGAACTTATCTCACATTTCTCATTGTCCTATTTATAACTCTCAAATCTCACTCCAAAGTCTAGTGATACTTACCTTACTACTGAAATATTCATGGTATTTTTTTTCCTGGGTTATGATGTACTGTAACTATGTCTGTTACAGTAGCAATCTTTTGAGGCACTTCCTCTTCCCAATTGTATCTACTCATATCCAGTGGCGATTCAACCGGTGTAACAACTGGTTCAGTGAGTGCATGCTTTGCATGAGTGTATGCCAAATATACACTTTGCGCATGCACCCAGCATTTAGGAAGGAGCATTTTTAGCTATTATACTTACCTTCTGCTGCAGCCCTGGTGAGTAAAACAGCTCATGCACGGCAAACCACGAGAATCAGCTGTGCTCAAAAACAAGAAATAAAGCACAGGAAAAGAGCAGGGGTGAGTGGGCAGGGCCAAAATGATCACTGGAACTACCAGTTCATCCAAACCAGTCCAAACTGGTAGAATCCCACCCTGCTCATATCATCAGATTAGGCAGGAGGGCCATCTTATGGGCCATATCAATTAAGATATTCCATCAGACATGATTTAGAAGGTGGGCTTTTTCTGCTGTAGCACCCACCTTTGCAATATCATTCCTTCAGAAGTGAGGCTGATCCAGAGATCTCTCAAATATAAGTGATTTTTCCCAGCAGTCCTGGAGAACCCTTCGAAACAAGAAGCCTATAAGATCATTTTATTAAGTGTGAGGGCTTTTATTTTTTTTAAAAAAAAAACCCATCTCCTGTGTTTTATTACATCTATGTGTTATTGTTTTTAATGGTTAAGAATCCTTGTTTATTGTTTCATTTTTAACTTATGCCATCCAGAGACAGTCTGAGATGGGATACACACACACACACACACACATACATATACATATACATATACATATACATATACATATACATATACATATACATATACATATACATATACATATACATATACATATACATATATATGGTTTTTTTTTTAAGTTTTCGCGGGTACTTACATGTGTGCTATTCAGCTTCCTTCGGGTATTATCCCATGTCATTGTTGTGCTTTTAAAGTTGTAGCAACGTTTCAGCAGAATCTCATCTGCCATCATCAGGCTTCTGTATTGAGTTTGTATGTATTTGGTTATTCGGGTTTTCTCCCGCGTAAAATTGGAAGTATTTTGACAACGTTTCGATGAAATCTCATTCGTCATCTTCAGGCTTGTGTCTTTTGCTTTGTGCTTCTCAGAGTAATGTGAGCTGTTTTTTCTTTTTAACTTCCAGTGGGGGTGTGACTTGACTGGGTGGGGGGTTGTCTGTGTTCCGATTGGCTGGGGGAGTGTTCTGTTCAGGTGGGGGCTTGGCTGTGGTGGTAGCATCTTGTGT
>BLBF01000007.1:38507104-38529578 GCA_015471245.1 Laticauda colubrina | reverse complement strand
GGCTATGGCTACCAGGAGGTCCAGCAGCACAGGCAGCAGCCCTTCCCAGTCCAGGCACAGAGTCATCGGACGACACCATTGCCACCAGTTCCACTCATGCCACCGATGCCACCCACGACACAGATGCCACCGACACCACCGATGCCACCCACGACACTGATGCCACCGACGCCAACGATGCCACCCATGACACTGATGCCACCGACGCCAGTCCTCACCCAGCTGCAGACCAGACAGCCCCACTACACTGCTCCTTCCTCCACCCCACAGCCAAGCCCGGCCTCAGTACATCTGTCCTCGGTACTGGGGCTGACACCCCATGGCATGGAGGAAGGATCTATCAACATCACGGGGCTGAGCCAGCTGTCCGAGAGCTTTCTCAACACACCATCACTTGTTGTCCTCTCAGGGCCAGGCAACCCAGTGGGGCTTCAGACCAACACTCCAGCAGCAGCCACCTCCACAGCACCAGGACCCTTCACCCCTGAGACTGGGCACACCTCCGAGTGACCTATAAGAGTGCCAGAGACTGGGTGGCTGGCTACCTGTGGACTTTATTTGGACACTTGACTTGGGTCATTTTTCTTTTACAGCTTGTTGTTCAATAAAGTTTATCTTTGATTCACGCACTTGCTTCATTTCTTTTTTTTTTAATAAAGTCTTGGTGGAAATTTTAGAATTGGTTTAAGCCTTTGCATGCTTGTGGGATGGGTTAAGATAGCAGTGGGGTGGGCAGGGATACCTTTGGGATGGGTAATAGCTGTGGGATGGGCAGGGATACCTGTGGTATAGGTAATAGCTGTGGGATGGGCAGGGATACCTGTGGGATGGCAGGGATACCTTTGGGATGGGTAATAGCTGTGGGACAGATAAACTTCCAGTGCAAGCATAGTGGGACTGTATGGTCCACCCTCCCAGGTGCCACACCTATGGCCCTTTATTATCAATAATAATGTAATAATCATCCACACATGTCAACACAAACACTACTCTTTATTAAATGCCCTGATCATTGTAGGGCCACCCAACTTAGATGGCCCAATCTCATCAGTGTGATGAGACAGGCTGAAGGAAGCATCCATTAAGCATCTATCATCCTGTCTTGCCACTCCACCGTCCAGCTGGGGAGTTGCACCAGTGTTTCAGGAGGATGCGCGACTTCTTCCCTTCCTGTGAGGCTCTGTTGTGGCCTTGCACATCCTCAGTGTCTATCAGGTTTTGCCCTTGCCTCCATTCACCAGGCTCCATGTCCCCATTGCCTTGTTGGAGGTCCACGAGACTGTTCTGCAACACTGGGTAGCGGGTGCGCATGAGATCGTGCAGGATGCAGCAATCTTCCACGATCTTCCTCGCGGTCTGTGGGAGATGCTGCATGGTGTGAGAAGTACCTGGAACCTGTTGGCCAGGATGCCAAAGGCGTTCTCCACCACCCGCCTTGCCCTGGACAGCCTGTAGTTGAAGATCCTCTCTTCACGGGTGAGGCATCTGGAAGTGTAGGGCTTCATGAGGTAGGTTCTGAGGGAGAAAGCGTCATCCTCCACGATGAAATAGGGCACATCTTGCATGTCGTTGGGCAGGGGGTCTGGATCTGGGAAGCCCACCATGAGGTTGCCTTCCAGCCCCTCCTTGAGGTCACTGGCGTTGTATACCTGGGCATCTGAACATGAGCCGTTGCCTGAAGCATCGATGTACATGAACTTGTTGTCAGCATCAACCATGGCGAAGAGGATGATGCTGAAGAAGCCCTTGTAGTTGAAATAAGTGGACCCCGACTTGGCTGGAGCTTTGCAGGCCACGTGCTTGCCATCTATGGCTCCAACAGTGTGGGAGAAGTTCCACCTCTGATACCACTGCTCTGCAACTTTCTTCCATCCTTCTTCAGTGGTGGGGCACTGGAGGAGCTCCTCCATGTATTCTTCGATGATGGCCTGCACCACTTCTCTGACCACAATGCTGATGGTCTTGTGTGGCACCCTCCAGCCGTACTGCATGCTCCTGTAGGTGGTCCCTGAGGCCAGGTGGCGCAGAGTGAGTGCCACCTTGAGCCCAGGTTCCAGTTGGTTTTTGCCTTGGTCAACCTGGGTGTCATCCGCTGCACAACTTCGTCAAACATGGCTGGAGGCATCCTCATGAAGTTTTGGAATGCACGAGTGTCTTCGTTCCTGAGCTCCACCATCAGCTTGTTGTACAGTCCGTACTCTGCTCTTCTGGCAATCCATCTTTGTACCCAGACGCTTCTTGGCCGCCTCTTTTTCTTCCCGTAGTAGAGTTCACAGAGCCTGTAGATGGCTTCGCACTGTTGCAGAAGGATGGTGGCTGCCAAAAGGACTTTGTTACGATCCACGGTGGACATGACTGGATGCTGTGGAAGAGGAAGAGTCAGATGAAGGATGCAGAGGTCTGCACCGCTGGGCTGCTGGTCTGAAAGTGAGATCCAGATGAGTTGCTCCCCCTTTTTATAGGCAGTATAGGTTTTCCCCTAGGTGTCCCTTTGCATCCTCTAGGCATCCTCTAGACATCCTTAATATCTGAGATAGGTCCCCTCTGCGAATGGTTTTTCCATTTTAAATGCTTTGTTTCCATGCTGCATCCGCTAGGCATCCGTTCTGCATCCGTTCTGCATCTGTTCTGCTTCCTCCCTGCGTCCGTTTACCGCTGGAGCAGGTGGAGTTGCGCGGATGTGCAGCAGATGCCTAGCAGATATTGCGGATGCGTAACGGATGCAGAACAGATGCCTAGCGGATGCCTAGCGGATGCAGAACGGACGCATTGGATACATTTTCCGCTCAAAAGTTTTGAGCAGTTCAAAACTTTCTGAGCAGATGAAACATCAAAAAACGGATGCTGGACGGATAGAGAGGATGCAAAACGGAGGCAGTGAGTACAGAACGGAAGCATCGCATTAACCAACGGATGGCAAGTGTTTTTGTCCATTTTACAGCCTCTTTCCATACGTTGGTGCAGTGTGACAGGGGCTTTAGATTCATACACACACAAGATTAGGTTCTTCTACTGTGATATATGCCACCATCTGCTACTTATGCCCCTTTGGGTTATACCTGGGATAAACGGGGTAAAATATTTTTTTTTAAATAATGCTGACAAACTTGACCAGAAGACTCAAAACAAAGATAAATGTTAGAGTTTTTCAAGATTCCTGGGATATTTTATAGTAGAAATCAATTTTTTTTTTTTTTGGGGGGGGGGGGGGGGGCTTTTATTTTACCAATGAGTGAGAAATTGCTGAAGTCATGTTTATTAACTTTTCAGGCAATCTCAATGAACATGACAGTTTTTTAACATGTTATTATTGTTAATTGATCATGTAGTTGTAATCAAACTCATGTATTTGTAACCTGCACCTGCATTTGTCTTCCTTCCATTCCCCCAATTTAAATTCTGTATCAGTCTGGTTATTCTGTGCTGCTGATAAAATGAGTTATGAAAGCATTCACCTTTTAATTGTCAAAACAGGTGCTATCAGACCCCGTCTGATGTCTAAGATGAATGCATCTATATCAGGGGTGTCAAACTCAAGGTCCATGAGCCACTTCCGGCCTGCAGGGTGCTTAGATCTGGTCCGTTGGGCCACCCTGGAAATAGCAAAGGACCAGCCCATGATGCCTCTGCCAGCAAAAATGGAGCTCAGGAGGGCCATGTGTGCCCCCCAGGTCCCATTTTCCATTGTAATGGCCTCCTGCAGCCCTCTGACAAAGCAAATGGAGCTTGGGGAGGCTGTGTGAGGGCTGCAGGAGACTGTCATGGCCAAAAATGGGGCTCAGGGAGGTTGAAGCTCCCCTGAGTTCCGTTTTCACTGGCAGAGGATTGCAGGAGGCTCTCATGGCCAAAAAGGGCACCTGGGGGGGGGGGCTACACACAGTCGTCATCCCTCCCAAGCTCCATTTTCATTGGCAGAGAGCTAGCAAAATAAAACAAAAACAAAACAAATGTTTCCCCTTTTGTATTTCATCATGTAAGAAGGGACAGTAAAAGAGAAAGGGAAAGAGGAAAGACAAAGAAAAAGAAAAAGAAGGCAAGATGGGAAGAGAACAAGGAAGGAAAAATAAAGAGGGAAGGAAGAAGAAAGGAGAAGGGAGGAAGGAAGGGAGGAAGGAAGGAAGGAAGGAAGATTATAATGATAGTGAGGGAGGGTCTGAGTGAACTTCTACTTTAGCATTTGTCTACCACAGGTGCCCCCAACATGAGTGATGTTGAGGTGGTCATGGCCATTCTGGTCATGGCCATTCTGGCCATGTTCTCTGCCCCCTCCGCCAAGGTCAAACACAACACTGATGCAGCTCAATGAACACTCAGTGAAATCAAGATTGACATCACTGATCTAGATTGATATGTCTACCCAGTATGAGGCTGCAGTTTACTTGTGGAAACTGAATCACTTTCATAATCCAAAGTGGTTTTGCTTTCTAACTAATCATGATGCAAAATAACTGAACAAAGTAAACTTAAGGGTGTCACTGCTTTTTAATTATCATCTTCTGATTTCATATCCATTTTTGACATTTAAATAGCATATTAAGTGATAAAACATTCTGGTTTTGTCTACGTTTTCAAGATTTCCAATTATAATACTTACCTTGAGGCAATCTTTATATTACATATTAATACTTGTGCATTTTTTAACAAAGTGCTTTCCTTATACAAACTAAGGCGCTCTACCAGATGTGGGCTACAAATATCCTGAAGATTATTGGATGGTAGCAGAAAGTTAGATTGTTCTGTGTCTTTTCTCTGCCTCCTTGAAGTCATCTGGGTTTTTATAAAGGGCCTGTCACATAGGCCGACGGATGCAAAAAGTATGTAAAAAGGACACAGCAGACGAGAAAATTTTCCATCCGTTGTTATCCACTCTCAAAAGTGCCCCAAATTTGCATAAACAGAGTGGACAACAACAGCAAGGAATGGATGGGGGGAGAATGTAGCCATGATGTAAAGCGGATACTCCATGGAAGCCTAGCAGATGGAAGCGGATGGCACATCCGCAGGGCTTCAGGGGAACACAGCGAAGCAGACACGCAGTGGAAGGAACGGATGCAGAGAGGATGCCTAGCGGATGACGCGGATGCATCACGGAAGCCTAGCGGATGCCTAGCGGATGCCTAGCGGATGCCTAGCGGATGCAAAGCGTTCACTGCGCATGCGGGGAGGATGCATTGCGTCAGCCCCGCGGATATAAAAGGAGGCAGCTCGCAAGCAGGTCACCATTCAGAAGAAAGACCTGCTGCCAGACACATCTCCAGCCAACAACCATGGGGAAGAAGAGGAAGCCTGTGCCTACTCCTGCCAGCCCTGGCAAGAAGGACAGGGCCACCATCCCACGCCCTGGCCCTGACTCTGCTTCTGCTGGAGCTTCTGCTGCTCGGGCTGACTCTGCTGGTGCTGGGGCTTCTGCTGGCGCTGCTCCTGGTGCTGGTGCTTCTGCTGGTGCTTACTCTGCTGGCGCTGCTCCTGGTGCTGGTGCTTCTGCTAGTGCTTACTCTGCTGGTGCTGCTCCTGGTCCTGCTGGTGCTGCTGGTGCTGCTGGTGCTGCTGGTGCTCCTGGTCCTGCTGGTCCTGCTGGTGCTTACTCTGCTGGTGCTGCTCCTGGTGCTGCTGGTGCTGCTGCTGGTGGTGTGGTGGAGCAGCCCCTAGTACCTCAAAGACCCTCTGATGAGGGCCCAGATGGCCCTGCCAGAGGGAGGAAGAGGCATATGCGAGAAGGGGAGAGGAGGCAATACTCCATCGAAGAGGAAAATAAGGATGAGGTGCTCGAATGGCTGAGGGAGAACAAGTACCTATGGCGGAAGGGACACAGGCTCTATCAAGACACCAAGAGGAAGGAGGCTGCTTGGAGAGAGAAGGCAGAGAGCCTGGGCTACACTTCGGAAGTCCTCCTCGGGTGGTGGAAGCACATGCACACCTGGTACGGGAAGCTGCACCTCAAGAAATCTGGCAGGCCGCGGTCAAGCTCACCGACCGGGAGACCTACGTGATGGCCAAGTGCAGCTTCTTGGAGGGTGAGATCCGCCACCAAGGAGCAGCCCCTCTGTCTACCCTCTCTCTCAGGCAGCCCACAGAGAGCCAGTCCTCTTCTGGCCAAGAGTCAGCTCCTGTGTCCAGGCAGGTATCTGCAGAGCGTCCCAGGACAGAGACCCCCCCGACAGCTGCACTCCCCGTGGCGGAGCACGTGGAGGACCCCCTGACGCAGTTGGAGCAAGGAGAGGGCACTGCCACCAGAGACCAAGCCACACCCACCTCCAGCTCCACCTCCACAGAAAGCAGGCATAGAGCCAGACCGGAGGGATAGAGCCACACTGTCCTGCTGGAGAGCAGGGACACCATCAAAAGCAGCGTAGATTTCCTCTCTCAGCTGGTACACACCAACATACCATCCTCAAACCGCAAGCCCTTCCTCACCCACATCAACCAGACCCTCATGGACATGTCCGAATCACAGTACCAGGTGATAAAGGAGAGGATCACCGGTCTTCTGCACAACCCTCCAGGCCCAGCTGAACCTGCTCCGACCCAGTCCAGGTCTGCTCCTCCACCCCAGGTGATGTCACAGCCCTCCCAAGGCTTTCCACAGGCCCTCACCTACCAAGGCTATGGCTACCAGGAGTTCCAGCAGCACAAGCAGCCCTTCCCAGTCCAGGCACAGGTACATCGTACGCCACCGATGCCACCCATGCCACCCATGCCACTGACGCCACAGATGCCACCAATGCCACAGATGCCACCCATGCCACAGATGCCACCCACACCTCATCTCGCTCAGCTGCAGACCAGACAGCCCCACTATACTCCTCCTTCCTCCACCCCACAGCCAAGCCCGGCCTCAGAACATCTGTCATCGGTCTTGGGACTGACAACACATGTTATGGAGGAAGGGGCTCTCAACATCACAGGACTGAGCCAGCTCTCTGAGAGCTTCCTCCACACACCATCCCCTGTTGTCCTCTCGGGGCCAGGCACTCCAATGGCACCTCAGACCAGCACTCCAGCAGCAGCCACCTCCACAGCACCTGGACCTTTCACCCCTGAGACTATGGGCACGCCTCAGAGTGACTGAGAAGAGTGCCAGAGACTGGGTTGCGACCTGTTGACTTTATCTTTGCTTGAGAAACTTTTCTTGGGTCATTTTGCTTTTACAGTTTGTTATTAATAAAGTTTATCTTTGCTTCACACACTTGGTTCATTTATTTTAGTCAATTAAGTCTTGGTGGAAACTTTTAGAAATGATTTAAGCCTTTGCATGCTTGTGGGATGGGTAAGGATAGCATTGGGATGGGCAGGGATACCTGTGGGATGGGCAATAGCTGTGGTATCGGTTAGGATAGCAGTGGGATGGGCAGGGATATCGGTGGAATGGGTAATAGCTGTGGGATGGGTAAGGATAGCAGTGTGATAGATAAGCCTCAAGTGCAAGCATAGTGTATGGTCCACCCTCCCAGGTGCCACACCTATGGCCCTTTATTATCAATAACAATTTATTCATTGATCAACACATTTCAACATAAACACAACTCTTTATTAAATGCCCTGTTCATTGTAGGGCCACTCAACATACATGGCACAATCTCATCCGTGTGATGGGACAGGCTGAAGGAAGCATCCATGAAGCATCTACCATCCTGTCTTGCCACTCCACTGCTCCAGCTGGGGAGTTGCACCAATGTTTCAGGAGGTTGCGCTGCTTCTTCCCTTCATGTGAAGCTCTTTTGGGGCCTTGCACATCCACAGTGTCTATCAGGTTTCGCCCTTGCCTCCATTCACCAGGCTCCATGTCCCCATTGTCTTGTTGGTGGTCCATGAGTCTGTTCTGCAACACTGGGTAGCGGATGCGCATGAGATTGTGCAAAATGCAGCAAGCTTCCAAGATGTTCCTCACGGTCTCTGGGTGATGCTGCATGGTGGTGAGAAGTACCTGGAACCTATTGGCCAGGATGCCAAAGGCATTCTCCACCACCCGTCTTGCCCTGGACAGCCTGTAGTTGAAGATCCTCTCTTCACGGGTGAGGCATCTGGAAGTGTAGGGCTTCATGAGGTAGGTTCTGAGGGAGAAGGCATCATCCCCCATGATGAAGTAGGGCACATTTTGTGTGTCGTTGGGCAGGGGTTCTGGAACTGGGAAGCCCATGATGAGGTTGCATTCCAGCCCCTCCTTGAGGTGACTGGCGTTGTATACCCAGGCATGTGAAGCTGACCCGTTGCCTGAAACATCAATGTACATTAACTTGTTGTCAGCATCGACCATGGCGAAGAGGATGATGCTGAAGAAGCCCTTGTAGTTGTGATAAGTGGACCCTGAGTTGGCTGGAGCTTTGCAGGCCACGTGCTTTCCCTCTATGGCTCCAACGGTGTGGGGGAAGTTCCACTTCTGATACCACTGCTCTGCAACTTTCTTCCATCCTTCTTCAGTGGAGGGGTACTGGAGGAGCTCCTCCTTGTATTCTTCGATGATGGCCTGCACCACTTCTCTGACCACAATGCTGATGGTGTTGTGTGGCACTCTCCAGCCGTACTGCATGCTCTTGTACGTGGTCCCTGAGGCCAGGTAGTGCAGAATCAGTGCCATCTTCAGCCCAGGGTCCAGGCTGAGCCGGAAGTTGGTGTTTGCCTTGGTCAACCTGGGTGTCAGCCGCTGCACAACTTCATCAAAAATGGCTGAAGGCAACCTCATGAAGTTCTGGAATGCATGAGGGTCTTCGTTCCTCAGCTCCACCATCAGCTTGTAATACAGTCCGTACTCTGCTCTTCTCCCAATCCATCTTCGGACCCAGACACTTCTTGGACGCCTCCTTTTCTTCACGTAGAACAGGTGAAAGAGCCTGTAGAGGGCTTTGCACTGTTGTGGAACGATGGTGGCTTCCAAAAGGAGTGTGTGACGATCTATGGTGGAGATGACTGGATGCTGTGGAAGAGCAAGAGCCAGATGAAGGCTGAAGAGGTCTGCACCGCAGGGCTGCTGGACTGAAAGTGAGATCCAGGTGATTTCCTCACCCTTTTTATAGGAAATATCGGTTTTCCACTAGGTGTCCTTTTGCATCCTCTAGGCATCCTGCAGACATCCTAAATATCCGAGATACATCCCCTACACGAATATTTTTTCTGTTTTAATGCTTTGTATGCGAGCTGCATCCACTTTCATCCTTTCTACGTCCGTGCTACTAACGCTGCGTGTCCGTTCCGTGTCTGTTTCGCTTCCTCCCTGTGTCCGTTTTCCGCTGGAGCGGATGCGAGTTGCACGGATGCACAGCAGATGCCTAGCGGATATAGCAGACGCATAACGGATGACGACGGACATATAACGAATGTTCCTCATATGCATAACGGATGTAGAATGGACACGTTGGATACATTTTCTGCTTAAAAAGTTTTGTGCAGCTCAAAACTTTTTGAGCGGATGAAATGTCAGTAGACGGATGCTGGATGGATAGAGAGTATGAAAAACAGATGCAGTGAGTACAGAATGGAAGCATCGCGTTAACCAACGGATGGCAAGTGTTTTTCTCCGTTTTACATCCTGTTTCCATCCGTTGGTGCAGTGTGACAGGGCTTTAACTGGATCAAGTGTTCCGGTATTTTTAAGTAAAAAAGTTTCTTCTTGTGTAACATTGTACTCCAAAATAAGTGGTGGAAAGGAGCTGGTGCAAGTAATGGGAGCTCACCCCCTCATGCAGTGCCCGAGTCTCAAACCTGGGCTGTCAGCTTTCCTGTCTTTAAACCACTGAGCCATCACTCCTTCTTGTACTAATTAGGCAATATAAATCAGTGGATATCATATGATTAATAGAAACAAATAGCTGCTGCCCAAATAATTGAGGTATATAGTTTCTTCTTCAGGAAAGCTCTCCTTACTCAGTTTTCACTAAAGATGCACTGTCTGAGGTTAATTTTCTTCATTGATAATGATAAATACATTTTTGATTAATATTTGCTGCTCGTCTGATGAGAGTTGCCATAAGGATTTATGCCAGACAGTATTTTCTTGGCAGGTTTCATTTATCAGGAGCAGCATGAGCATATTGGAGAGCTAAATTATAGAAAATACAATGTGCTGTGATTCTTTATTTTTAATTTGTGAAAGCATGTCTTTAGACAAAATGTGGCATTAATGGAAAGAAATGAATCCCTGCTTCTCTCATTTTCATAGTCTAATTTATAGTTTTACTTATTGCTCTTTTTCCCCTAGAAAAGAGGACATTTCTCCAGAAAAATCCAGTGGCAAAAAAACTGAAGAACCACCTTCTGTTATTACAGGTAAAACTAAGCATGCCTATTATATGGGTCTACCAATTTCCATTACATC
The DNA here is from genome assembly GCA_015471245.1 of Laticauda colubrina. Taxonomy (NCBI): domain Eukaryota; kingdom Metazoa; phylum Chordata; class Lepidosauria; order Squamata; family Elapidae; genus Laticauda; species Laticauda colubrina. Next base: position 38,519,269 of record BLBF01000007.1, on the reverse strand, counting down.
GTTCAAACCTTTTATTGTTTGAGCATGTAATTCAGAGTGGTAAATAGTGCATGTGAAATATAATGAAAGGAATGGAATGGCTTTTTATTGTAAACTTGGTTTGAGAAATATTTTAATGCTTAAACTGCAACAATTTTAACTGTTTGATATTTATTATGCTTCCTTGATGAAGAAATCCTGGCAAAGCTATCAAAAATAAATTTTCAACAAAGAAATCCTGTTGCATAGAATTAAATAACAAGTTAATTAATTTGATTGCTTGATTGATTAAATATTGTTTCTCATACCCACAGAAATTGTATCACCTTGCTCATCTTTCTCTAAAACAGGGGTGTCAAACTGGATTTCTTTGAGGACCAGATCGGCATTGTAGTTCTCATCTATGGGCCAATGGGGAGGAGCAGGGGGGGAAATGGGATGGATGCCTCATGCAGCACCTTGCTAGCCAAAACAGGGTGCAGGGGGGCCATGTCAATTCCCTGTGCCCCATTTTCAGCCTGGACAGCCTGCTGCAGCACTTTGAGGACCAAAATGAGACACGGAAGCCCCCACAGGGCCTATTTTCAGCCTCCCTGGCCTCCAGTAGCACTCTCCCAGCTGGAAACAGGCCACGCAGAGGCCTCATGAGGCCTCAACGTGGCGCATTTTTGGCCAGCAGAGTGCTACTGTAGACCGGGGAGGCCAAAAATGGGCTGTGGGGGAGATGCACGCAACTCCCCCTGGCCCATTTTGGCAGGCAGAGGCACTGTGGGCCGATCCTTTGATATTTTTCAGGCCAGCCCCATGGGCCAGATTTTAGCACCCCACAGTCTGCATCCAGCCCGCCGGCCTTGAGTTTGACACCCCTGTCCTAGAATATGGGGAACTGCAAATTCTAGAGTTCAGTAAAGCTTTCCAGTACTAAATCAGGAATTTCACACCTTGCTTGAACATATCCATTAAAAAAAACTTAATTACATGAAAGGGACCATATACACTTTGGCTCTTAACATTTAATCCTAGGCACATTTATGTAGTGATGTTTCATTAATTTCAGTGGGTTCTGAGTGTATGCATAAGATTACAGCTTTTTCACAAATACAGGTACTAGAATTATATGTAGCATGAGACCTGAATTTATGTTTTGGTTTGTAACTTATTTTCAAAAGGAAACAACTCAGATGTTTTCTTTTTGCTCTGAATTCTTGTAATACTGAGTAGCCACCCATTGGTAGATTTCCTTAATCCTTTTTTTATTTCTGCTTCCCAATGATCTCTACAGATACCCTTGTGAATGAGATTGTCAATGACACCAAAACATCAGGAAAGGTGAGGAGTCAATAGCATTCTCTCTCCTAAAGTAGTCACACTTCGTTTTCCCAACTCAGGAATTCACAGGGTGATGAAGCTAGCTCAGGGATCTCCAAACTTGGTTGTTTTAAGACTTGAGGGCTTCAATTCCCAGAATTCCTCAGCCAGCAGCTGGCTGAGGAATTCTGGGAATTGAAGTCATCAAGTCTTAAAATTACCAAGTTTGGAGATCACTGAGCTAGCTTCCTCACCAGATTTTTTCCTCTCTTCCCTTCACTTAAAAAGTACATATTGATTAAGGTCTTTCCTTTCAGCTAATTGTGAATGATGTTGCTTGCCTATGCATGAGAAACAGAAACAGACAACAGAGGACTGCACCAATGTCCAAATGCAGCATTTTTGTTCATCCTTATTATATAACTCACTTCTTTTCTACACAGTAGAAATGCAAGATCTCAAATCTAATTCTCCTACAAATCAACCATTTCCATGATCTTTCGTCTCTGGGTTTAGTGTTTTATTTCCTGCCCTATGGTATTTGTCTAAGCTTCCCTTATCTCCCCTTGCTGTCTGTAAAGCAAAAGCTACTCCCTTGATTATCATATTTGGCTTTTATATTGCTCTCTCTACTGAGCCTCTTTAGAGATTTATTTCAAGTAGGTGTTACATGCTTGGAGCCATATTGTCACCAGCACCTTCAATAATACAAGCTCCAGAGATCCCCATGATATGAAACTTGTACCCATGTTTGAATAATCCGTTCTAACTCCAATAAGTGAATTACTTCAATCCCCTTAACGTTAAACAGGGTTTTGCTGGAGGCCTTTCTTGTGTTTAAGTCTCCCTGGGAGTAGGTTTTATGTATCAGTTAGCAGTAATTTTCTGCTATAATAAGAAAGTGGTGAAGAACAGAAGTACCAACTGATAGCAAGTAGCCGGAGAAGGCAAAAACTGCTGCCTGTGTTTTCCCACTTTGGAGTGAGGCAACAGATCCAATGGTAGGGACAGCCTTATTATCATACTCCCCTGAATCCATTTACATGTGCTTTACTTTTAAACCCTGGGTAAAAGTTTTTTGCACTAGCTAATAAAAATAAACATAAAGCACAGGAAGGCATGGATAGAAAAAGAATATGTAGGAACTTGGACTGATGGGAATAATATCAAGAACATTATCAATTGTGTATGTGTTGTCCCCAATTTGGGTCTGAGCCTGAGGTCAAAGCCAATGAAGAACATAAGATGCAGGTTTTGTTTCCTTTTGTTGAAGTGCTCCAAGAAAGGGGGGGGTCTGCCCAGAAAATGCTAGGAACCTCAAGCAATAGAATTGGGAAAGCTTTATACAATTTCACTAAGGCAGAAGGCAGGATAAGGTGGGATATATAAGAAAAGTTATCTAATAAACATTTTTGTAATGATCTAACAATTGTTCTATTGGTTTCTAGCCATCCATATTCCTAAGCATTGGCCAATGAATGCTCTCGGAATTATCTTACACACATTCTATTTGCTCCGGACCATCCCTATTCCTAAATTCTAGCAGTGGTATGCAGGATATCTAACTCTTTACTCCTGTTACCTAAATTGATACAAGATTTACACTTGCATATTCTCTGTGAATAAGCATTCTTTGTCCTTGCAAGATAGGCTGCACAATTACAGGCTTCCCAGTTTTCTTTTAAGTGTATGCCTTGCTTTGTTTTACTGAACAGCCTCCAACTAGGCTTTTTATTCGTTCTGTTATTATTCTATTTTACTATATGTACTATCAGTTTCCCAGACTTGGGTTGCAGCCATATATAGTTTCATAAATAAACAAACAAATTCATGACCTTGGTGAGGCAGTGGTTAAAGTGCAGGACTGTAGGGCAAACTCTGCCCACAGCCTGGAGTTTGATCCTGATGAGGCTCATGGTTAACTTAGCCTTCCATCCTTCTGAGGTCAGTAAAATGAAGACCCAGGTTGTTGGGGGCAATAGGCTGACATAGTAAACTGCTCAGAGAATGCTATAAAGTGCTATGGGGTTACATATAAGTATAAATGCTATAGCTAAAGTGTGTAATAAAACCATGTACATCATAAGAGGTAACCTCCAAAATCCTAAAGTAACTATCTAACTATCGGAGCCTCAGTGGTGCAATGGTTATAGAGTGCAGTACTACATGCTATTCCTACTGTAATTTGACAGATTGAATCCCACCAGGTGCAAGGTTGACTCAGCCTCCCATCCTCCCAAGGTTGGTAAAATGAGGGCCCAAATTGTTGGCGGCAATAGGCTGACTCTGTAAACTGCTTTGAGAGGTCTGTAAAACACTATAAAGCGGTATATAAGTCTAAGTGCTATTGCTATTGCTATCTATATCCTAGTGCTTTGTAGAGATCTGGGACTTTAATCGCTATTCTCTTAAGGTGGTGCAATGCAACATAATCACAAAGTATAAGGAAGTACACACAAAGAATTTACAAACAAAGTAACTACAATGAAAAGAGCAACAATATAAGTGGCATGAAAAACTTCTTCTTGAAATGTGACCACCAAGTTATGCCCCTTTTCAATGTTTCCTGTTTTATTTCCCTGACTTCCTTGATTTTTTTTAAAAAATATAGTGTTTGCTTCCCTCCTTTTCTTCCACCTTCCCTCCCTTCTGAACCTGAGAATTCCTCAAGCTAAGACCTCCTTTGATTGCAGGCATCATAACTTAAGACACTCAGAGGATGCGTTTCATATTAGCGTAAAATGTATTCTGGGGTTTTTGAAGTGGGTTGGAAACTGATTTTTTCTTTTGTTCTCTTGGGAGCTAAAGCCAGAAGTTCCAAACATCATTTCCAAGCTGCCTGTGGAGCAAACGGTGGAGTTCAGTGTCACTCTCAATAACCAGGAATATACACCAGACTTGAATAACCCAGGTTCTCCTCTGTATCAGAAACTAGCAGCAAAATATCAGCTCCAGGTAAAGCACTCCTTAATAGTAATAGAACCTTTCCTTGTCTAATGAAGTCTGTTTCCTGTGATTTTTTTTTTAAGAAAACATATTATAGAGTACATATTGTGGTTATTGAAGACATAGAAAATATATTTCTTTTTTGGTTCTTAAATGTATAGGTAGTCCTTGTTTATTGGCTGTCTATTCTATGATTATTCAACATTACGATGGTGCTGATAATATAATTTTACAACCAATGCCTGTGTTTCTGATCTGTAGTATCCCACAGTAAGTGTGTAAGTAAGTGTGCATTGTCCTATGCTTGACCTATTGTTTTCCCTCTGCCTCCACCTTGCAGAGCGAAGAGAAAGGGATTACAAGAGAGTAAGCACACACACAATGGGAAATGTACATCAGAATAAATGCAGAGTAGTACTGGTAGCCCTAAATGTATAGGGTGCTGGGATCTACAAGGGATCTACTACCAAAATATCATAATTTATTCCCCATTGTGTGGTTGCATCATTTCCTTTCCAATGTCTCCATTCTGTGAGGGGGAAGGAACAAGTAATTTATGGACAGAAACTCAACAAGGAGAGATTTAACCTGGAAATAAGGAGAAACTTTCTGACAGTGAGAACAACCAACCAATGGAACAGCTTGTCCTCGGAAGTTGTGGGAGCGCCATCACTTGAGATCTTCAAAAAGAGATTGGACTGCCATTTGTCAGAAATGGTGTAGGGTCTTCCGCTTGGGCAGAGGGATGGACTAGATGACCTACAAGATCCCTTCCAACTCTGTTTATCTGTTATCTAGGCCATCTTTCCTGTGCCTGGCCCGTTTTTCTTCCCCACCACCCAGAGTAGAGAGATTGGAGAGGAAGAAGTCAGAAGAGAATAAGCAGGTATACAATGGGGAAAAGAGCAGGCTATTTGCCTAGCCAGTCACAGCTGCTGGTGCCACTATATTGTTTTCAGCTGTATTATGTGCCTGCGTACTCTCTTGTAATCCCTCTCTTAATGTAAATGTAAACATTAATTCCATTCTTGATTCCAGCAACTGGGTGAGCATTCCAAAGGACCAGAGTCAAAATCTGGAGAAATGAAAATGATTAATCTTGTCAGTTTCAAGCCAGATATCCCAGTGCTGTCAGAAAGCATTCAAAAGATTAGGGAAGTGGGAAAAGGGAAAGCACAAATGAGTCATACAATTTCCCATTTCTTTAACAACAGAGCTGCTGATCATGATTGTGGTAAGCTAAATGAGGACTGCTGCATTTTATGAAGATAGAAAAGTGAAATTATATTTTAGACTTCAGGTTTCTTTAATTTCCAAGCAACTCAGTATACACTATGCTATTTGGGTATTTCAGACTTTTGTTTTTGATTTTTGTCTTGTTTTTTTTTAAAGGAGTATAAACTATTCACAGTTAAACACTTTTAAATCTCACTTATTAAAGATGTGTGCTTAAATCTTACTGGAATAAGAAGTAAACTTTGGTAACTCAGACTCTTCCCTCTGTTTAATCTTTCAAAATGACTGTTCAAATGTTCTAGCCACTGTCAGATTGTTACCATATGTAATGATCAATAGGAGAGGTGCCTTCATTTTGCTGTCATACAAGCAAATGGTGATAGAATTTTATTTGTGCATTAGAATAAAGATATATCTGCACATAAGGAGAGGCAGATTATAGATTCATTTCCACTTAACATTGCCTTCTACCTCTGGACATGCTAGTATCACAAGGGTGATATCAAGGGTGAGGCTACTTAACCCAGGATTTTATCCCTGCTCACAAAATGGAGTTAGTCCCATATTTGTAGCACTGGGAAAATTATCAGGCTCAAGGATCTTCAAACTTAGCAAGTTTAAGACCTGTGGGCTTCAAATCTCAGAATTCCTGAGCTAACATGATTGGAGTAGGAATTCTGGGAGTTGAAGTCCACAAGTCTTAAAGCTGTCAAGTTTGAAGATCCCTGATTGCCAGAGTTAGTATATTTTAACAATCAGGATCCTGTTCATTTCCCATAATATTTCAGTGCTATGAACAGGCTCCATAAATGTCCCTAGATAATAAAAATTATGGTCAGTTCTAATTGTTCAGTGCTTGGATTAGAAATGTTCTCCCTGACCAGAAAAAGGGGCCACAATAATAAAGGAGCATCATTTTGAAAGTGGCTAGTAGCATTCTTGGAATTATGTCCCCCATTTTGTGAATAAGCCTCTCCTAGCATTTTCTAAACTGCAAACGTTGGTAATGCTTAAATTAAATATTAAGTAACACAGGAACAGTAACTGTTATTTTATGAAAAAGCAATTTGAAGAATAAAAGATGCATCAGTTCAAATATTGTGGATATTTCATTATTGCATAAAGTGCTACAAGTACAGAGTACTTTATCCTGATAAAATAATTAGCATGTAATGTGAAAACTTTATCATGTTTTAAGTCATGGATAATATCAGTGAGTTACACAAGGTAAATTACAGCCATTTCACATTGAAATCTTCCATCAAAAATTTCAATAATAGCTGCTAGAAAAGGTCTATTAGGTAGCCACTCTCCTCACTTCTATTTAGAGCCACAGATCAGAGATCTTCTCAAAGATGAAGTGGAATATCTTTTAAAAAATAGTTTTTTTATAACATTGTGAAGGGATTTTATAAATTGACATTAGTATTTAGAACTGGACCTAGAAGCCAACTCTGGTCTAGTGAAGGTGGTAGAATACTAGGATTTAGTTAGATCAGGGTAATAACAGATATTATTGCATCATGCTGCAATATATTTTAGTACGGGGATTTTACCTCTACATACTTCAGTAGGGATAGTTTTCATTAGAAATAAGATAATATTGATGCAATTGTTTCACAGAAAATCTACCCAATCAAACTAACATTTAGATCATGATATGTGAAAGCAAGATAGAATTTTTTATTCCTTAAGGATTACATATTGCTTACTTATAACATTCTCTTGGTAAAATATTCCAACTGTGAAAAATGTGCACACACCTTAGAAGAGACATCAAGCTTGAGATCTTTTTATATATTATGAGAAGATAACAAAGAGGGGAAGGTGATGGGAAAATACACCACAGATCTCTACAGAAGGGTATATTTACTAGATCTGTCAAAATAGACTCCTTCTGAATGGATAGTTCCATTAATGCATGGGTATCAAACTCTATCATGTCACATGGTGTATTGTGACATATCATGATGTTTTTTGCCTTTGCAAAACCAGGATGGGTGTGGCTTGTGCTTGATGCATCCAGCCCATGGGCTGCTAGTTTGATTGATTCCTTGCATGGAACCATTTTCTTTTTGTCAATAAAAATATCTGATCAAAGCAAGATAACATTTGTGAGATATATTTTTTATTTTAAAAAATGCATGTTTTGGAAAGTTGAACATGGAAAAAGGTAGTTGCTTGTGAGGGGTCCATGGGTTGTACAAAGTTGGAAAAGAAAACAAATGCAGATTTTTTTTCAAAGAATCTTCAAAAGAATTTTTTGGGAAATGTAGACCTATCACCGCAGATTGTAACATACAGATTTCTGCTTCTGCAGAAGTTCGGTATCACTGTCCTGCTCTCCATCTCTTTTAATGTTCTCAGCTGGGCATGACATCTGTTTCTCCACCAAAATAACACACACTGGCAGTATCTCTATAACAGACTGCAGATCTAGCCAGTCAGCAGAGCACATTAGACTTACACGCCATGAGGAAAAATTATTTGATCCCTAATCAGGAATTAATCTGACAATTCTCCATAATAATGCTATTGAAACAATAAGCCTGATAGTTAATTTAGGTATAGATGTTGAATGCCATTAACTAGTGATGAGCGAGAAAACCCAAAGCATGCATTTTCTCTGATCATTCCCTGGCCATTATTCTCCTTCTTCTGAGCTACAGCGAAAATAGCAAGTGTATATCATTATCAAAGATTAACTGACAGCTTCATTAAATCCTTGAGAGTCAGCAAGTAATGAACCAAAGCTTTCTCAGTTGAACACTAAGCAGAAATCAGTAACAGCACTGTGAAAAAGAATATTGGTGAGAGACAGTTTGGAGTGGTAGCTAAAGCGGTGGTCTAGAAGCCAGGAGACTGTGAGTTCTAGTCCCAGTTTAGGCATGAAAGCCAGCTGGGTGACCTTGAGCCAATCACTCTCACCCCAAGCCACCTGATGAAGTTGTTGTTGTGGGGAAAATAAGAAGAAATGGTGTTGTGAATGCTGCTTTGAGTGACTTATACATTCTTTTTGCCTTTGGAATTGCCAGATCAGTTTCAAATGTAAGGCTCCTTTAAGCAGCCTTTGAAGGAACTTAATGATGTTTCTCAACAAAGTGTACAGTAGAGAAAAAATCCCTTATTTTGCTGCATACTAAGTTTATTTTCCCTTATTTTGCTGCATACTAAGTTTATTTTCCCTTATTTTGCTGCATACTAAGCTTCAGAATTAATAATCTATTTGTCCACTATTACACTATGGGTTAAGTCCATTTTAAAATGAGATTTCAGACAAATTAATCTTTACAGTTTGAGTGTAAATCAATATACAAATGGACTGACATTATATATCAAACTTCACTTCTCTTGAAAGTATGTCTGCAAAGTGAAGCATTCGTCAGTGGGATAAGCACTTGTAGATTTGTCCAGAGGTGGTATTCAGCAGGTTCTGACCAGTTCTGAAGAACCAGTAGCAGAAATTTTGAGTAGTCCAGAGAACAGTGGTAACCTTCCCTCTGGAGTGGGGTGGGAATGGAGATTTTACAGTATCCTTCTCCTGCCATGTCCACCAAGCCACATTGACCAAGCCATGCCATGCCATGCCCACCAAGCCAAGCTCACAGAACCGGTAGTAAAAAAAATTTGAATCCCACCCTGGATTTGTCCCTTATGCATTCCTTCAGATAAAGATTCAAGGGCTGCTTTCTTCATGCTATCCTTGGTCAAGCAATTGGGGTATAATGGGAGCTGTAGTACAGAACACTTTGGAAGGTCTCAAGTTAGGGAAGGCTGTTCTAGAAAATGCAATGCAACTTTACATGATTTAATTGTATATGCTCATATATGATTTTAAACAGTTCCATATCTGGTATGTTTTATAGATATTGGCACCCTATTAATTATAGAACAGAAACAAGTTCTGTAATGTTCTTTAAAAATTCTTGAGTTGTGTTTAACAAATATTAAAACAAGGTCTGTTGGGAGTAAATACTAAATAAATATTTTAGACAATATTTGTTAATTCCTCTAGCTGAGGAATGAGCACATAATTACCTTCAGTTTTTTCTTTTCTTTTCTCTCTAATAGATGCAAAAGATATTTGAAAAACTTGCAGGTTTCAAAGAAATTCGCGTCTTAGGATTTAGGTAAGTGTTACTGCTTTTTGCTTTTAAAGTAACAAGACTGTTGTTATTATTTATTTACTGTATGATATCCCGCCTTTTCTGTGAGATCTCAAGGTGATAGATTTCTCCTTATTTTGTTTCTATAGCAATCCTAGGAAGTAGTGTTGGCTGAAAAATAGTGAATGGTCTTCCCTATTCCCCAATGAATTATGTGATTAAATGAAGAACTAATTAAGTAGAACTCCTTGCCTACTTAATTACACTTTCTCGCTTTCTTTTGTTAGAAGAAGTCCTCAGGAGTTGATTGACCTGCCTTTCCTTTTTAGTCTTTGCGGAACCTCTGATGAAATAATTAGTGGTAGGGGTGGTAATTTAATTGAAAATATTTCTAAATGAGTTTATGACTTGCATATTTTCAGTCTTTTAAATTGAAGAAATTGATACGGTTCTGGGATCACAAGCTGTTTTAAAAGATGATGCAACTACAATTTAACTTAAAAGCCTGCATGTCTTTCTTCACCATTGTAGAATTGGTTACATAAGTTATTGTTAATAAAACTTTCTTCATTGGCTTCCATTAATAATTGTAGGATACAAACAGCAAGTAGTTTGAATTTGCTAGTTTCAAATCTGAAGTTAGTAAGGCCAAGTTTATCTTCAATCCCCAAATTTCTATGAATACAATTTTTAATTTCTAAGAAATGAATAGCTATGATTGACTGGGGGGGAAATGATATTATTTAAAACAGGGGCTGGGGATTTCTGGGAGTTGAAGTCTGCCAGGCTTAGAGTTTCCAAGGTTGGAGACCCCTAATTTAAAAGACAGGCTAGAAATAGTTTAGAAAAGAAACTACCAGAAATGCCTTTTAAGTAATATATAATTTAAATGAAAAATGTGTGATTCCAGTGCAGAGGAAGTGTGAAGTGAAGTGAGCAGCAGCAAAGAATGATCTGAAAAAATAACATGCCACCACAAGAGCTTTCCCTAAATTGACCTTTCCTCGATATCAGGATGATGCTATCATATTACATTCACTGGCAGTCCTTGATGTTCATATCTCTCAGATGTATTTACCAAGGTTGACATTTTAAATGTCCCTTGCCATCATAGGAAAATGGGGTTTCAGCTAGGATCTTCTTACAGTAATTAATTTTTGCAGCAACCACACAACTATAAACATCATTTTGAAATTGACGCACATCCCTATCACAAATTTTTCCTTTTCAGAGTAAGCAAGATTAGTAGCGCAAAGAAAAGGAGTAAGAAAGAGTAAGTGGTAACAAAGCAATAATAATAATAATAAAAACATGAAAATGAAATATGAAATATGCAATTACATTTATTACACTAAATTCATTCATTATATATCTCCATACCTTATATTCTTGCCAAACATTTTGGCTTCCTCCTTGTCCACACACACAATTCATATTGTCCTTTGCTTCTTAAACTTCTCACTTCTTTTCATTAAGTTCCTGCAACAACTTTCTCTAACTTCTACTCTTTCTCAGTCCAGTCACTCTTCCATCATATAGACATTTTGCAATTTGAATGCAAAACATCCAATTTGTTTCTTGGTCTTTGTTTCAGTATAATAAACCACTTCAGTGCACCTCTTCCATCTTTGTCATTTCCTTTTGACCAATTCCTTCATCATTCATTCATTCTTCACCTTGTCTCTTTATGGTTTACCACACAGTCTTCTTAAGTATCCCATTCCCACATAAGTTTATTTTACGTTTCTCCTGACATGTAAATTGCTACTTTAATATAATAACATATTTGCACAAAACATTCTATAATACAAATCTATTTATTTATCACATACCCCCAGGCATGCTCACACTATTCTATGCAAGTTAGGATTTCTAATGTAGAGACAAGCCAGAATAGATTTGCCTATGCACTGCCACTTAGGAAGTATATGCAATGTGCTAACACAGCTCAACACATTATTCCTTTCTTCTAAATAAACAACCAATGGTGACATTTCTTGGTTTTTCTCTTTGTCCAACAATGACTTTACATAAAACTGAGAGTGGTTAAAAATAAATCTGGAAGAAAAATGGTAATTACTGTAGCTAGACATGAGTTCTGTGCTTCATCTAATCACAGTTCAAGACATTAATTTCAGCTTGTTGGCTGCAACTTGGATAAAACTTATTAGCTACCTGTTGATTTTAGCATTCCACTGAAGATAATAAGTGGTATCACTTTCAGTTGGTTTGTTCCTTGCTCCAATTTTTCCACTTTCCCCTAATCCCTGAGGGTGAAGTAAGCAATTTATTATTGTTTCTAATATCTATATTTGTATGTTTGTGATTTCCACACATACACACACACACAAACAAACATTCTCTTTAGGAGATATAATCTTAAATGAATGCTGAAAGATTATTTTCCTGTTTAAATTTGGGAAAACAAAGCTCTTTATCTTCTTTTTCTTTATTTCTGTTCTGACATGTTGTTATTTAGCTTTTTTTTTTTCAAACTTGTTGAGGTAATTCCCCATTAGGAGAATGAGTGCATACAGGGAGACTGTTAAGCCTGGGTTCCCCAACCAGGGTTAGGTAGACAAGCTAAACA
>BLBF01000007.1:38481151-38502104 GCA_015471245.1 Laticauda colubrina | reverse complement strand
ACAGTTAAAGCTGCAGACACTTTAACATACACTAACTATGATTCATATTTATTATTTCATTTAAACCAGTTAGGGTAAACAATGTTATCCCTAACAGAGACATATAGAGAATAGTGTTTGAATAATACACACACAGCACACAGATACACTGTACAGTAAATGTAGGTTTTTACTTCCAGAAAGGTTTAAGCAAAATTCAAAACACAGTCCAAAGTCATTCACAGGTAAATCAGTCAGTTTTCAATCCAGGGCTAATCCAATAATAAATTCCAGTGTCAAAAAAACAGTTCAGTATCAGACTTACATCAAATCCAGGAATATCAGTCAATTAGGAAAAATGGAGCAACTCCAATACTTTCCAACAGAAAGAAAACAGAGATACACTCACACTCTCTTCTGAGAGTCAGACTAAACAACTCAGGTTTCTGGCTCCATCTTGTGCCCATTTGAGAAACCACACTCAATTGCATGCTCTTGCATTCCCTTAAAGAGACAGTATTAAAATGTCTATCCTGGTTTATATATTTCTAACCCAAATACCTGTTAGGTGACTTATATTCCTAACAAAACTCTAATAAGATATGGTTAAGAAAAAGAAGTGGAAAGAATAATGATCCTAAATTCTGGATAAAATAAAACCAAAATCCTAAGTGAGTACAAAGATGAGTGAAGTCATGTTAATATTAGCCCAATAATGTCACGGTGACATGATCCAGTGAAGTCTTTGATTATTGTAATGCTTATTCAAATCTTTAACTAATTTAATAAATGCTTAAAGATTTCTTCTTTAGTATTCATTACATTTCTATGGTGTAAGAATGATAAGCTTCTTAAGCTTCTGTCAAAAAGAAATCCTGGTCATTTTTACCATGGTAGGTTTTGGCACATCTCTACTGTTCTCTCAGTTATGCTAATTATCCAAAACCCAGTTCCTCACCATTGCAAAGGTGTAACCATTCTCAGGTTCAATACAGTACACAGTACTGTAGCTCCTCTTTGCCCCTTCCTCCATAATCAACTTGTATTTATTAATAGGAACTCAAATGTCAACCTTATTTTACATGTTGGGGTAGTAATGTTCATATTACTGCTCAAATTATTTTCAAATAATTTGTCAAATTATTTTCCTCCGGAAAATTGTTCTGCTTTCACACCTGCTATTATAGCCATGCATTTTTTATTCTAGTGTAGATCCCTGGGTACAAAACATCTGAGAAATACCTCAAGCATTCAACTATGAAAATAAGGCAGAATAGAAGGGGGGGGGAAGCAAAATCAGGCATCTAAGGCTCTGAGATTTCTCAGTGATTGCTTCCACAGTAAGGCCCTTTACAATATGACCCTTGCTTGTATGATTCTGAAGGGACTCCTGTTATATTCAGTGAAACTTTCTCACAAGCAAAGAGATTAGAGTTTGCAGGACTTGAGGAATCAGTTGTGTTAATTAGCTAGAATTAGAATGTCATTTCACATGGTGCTGTTTAACTGGCAGTGACTTGCCTTACGGATAGGATCTTTGTACAATGTTACTTCAGGGAGTGTTAGAGGTCCCCAAACTTTAAAATAAGCATTTTAATAATACCATTGTTTTATTTGGGAAATTCTGGGACTTTTCTTACTACTTTCCTTAGATTGTTTTCCCCCTTCCTTTCCTTTTTCTTTTCAAAATGTTGAAAGTTCCACAAAATGTATATACATACTCAAGGAAAACATTAATGAAAGGGCCCCAGTACAGTGAAGATCAGAATTTGGATATAATTCATTTTAATTTAATATAATTTATCCTTCTCATCTTCTCATTTTTCTCACCTTTTATCTTTCCTTCTATCTTCTCCTGTTGGTATATTATAATTTATCAACTGTTATTGTATCTTATGATTTATTATTCTATCTTATAATTTATGACCTATGACTTATCACTTTATTGCTTGCTTGTGCACTGAGAACTTATGCATTGGAGACAAATTCCTTGTGTGTCCAATCACAATTGGCCAATAAAGAATTCTATATTCTATTCTATTCTATTCTATTCTATTCTATTCTATTCTGTTCTGTTCTGTTCTGTTCTGTTCTGTTCTGTTCTGTTCTGTTTTGTTCTGTTCTGCTCTATTCTAGTCTATTCTGTTCCAAACCAAACTGCACTTCTGCCCACCAGCCTTCAAAATATCAAGCTTAACAAGTTAGCCCTGTAATTTTATTTTGAATTTTAAAATTTCAAAACAGAATGGAAAACAAAGCAAACATGAAATTCGACAAAGCACCAGTAGCACAATATAAATTATCCAGTAAAAAAACAAATTAACAAAATAATTTCAGTTTTAAAAGCTGGTTTTAAAGTATGCAGTAAACTAGATATTTGAATTCTTTGCCCCAAAGCAGAATCTGAGAGAAACAGAAACATGAGTAAAACTACTTCCCTTCTTTTCTGTGTCATATAGGAAACAATAGAGGTTTGAACTTCTTATAATGTAGTTTTGATGTTTAGTGTTTTATTCTGCACCAACATTCTCATTATACTTTAACCCAAAACTGAGTACCTGAGTGTCTGTAGGGCACTGCCAATAGAAATAGCAGACACAAGAGGATTAAAGACATTGTACTGTATTGCTTCTGAGAATTAAAGATGTAGTAGTATATTCAGGGGTGGGATTCAACTGGTTTTACTACCGGTTTGGTGACTATGTTTTGCACGCGTGTAAAAAACCTTAAGCTGTGCCACTTGGACAGCTGAAAAGCGCTGCGCGTGGCTCTACAGCATTTGAAAAGCCACTTTTTCCCTGCTTTTTCAAGTTCAGCTGTGCCGTGCAAAGAAGCTGAAGTTGAAAAAGCAGGAAATAAAGGACAGGTAAAAGCCCGGGCGGGTGAGTGGGCCAGACAGCAGCAAACACAGAACCAGTTTGGTGTCTGCTGCTCTTCAGAGCTACCGGTTCTATAGAACCAAGCAGAACCAGGAGCATCCCACCCCTGAATGTATTGTTAAAGACATCTACTATACTGTTTCTAGATGAAAATAAACCTTAACTGCCTCTCTCTCAAAATTAATGCATAAATACAGGCAGTTCTTGACTTACAACAGTTCATTTAGTAACCATTCAAAGTTACAACAGCCCTGAAAAAAGTGAGTTATGACTAGTTTTTTACACTTATAGCTGTTGTAGCATCACCATGGTCATGTGTCCAAAATTCATGCGCCTGGCAACTTGACTCATGTTTATAACAGTTGCCGTATCCCAGTGTCAGGTAATCACCTTTTGCGACCTTCTGACAAGCAAAGTCAATGGGGAAGCCAGATTCACTTAACAACCATGTCACGAAGTCAGCAACGGCAGTGATTCACTTAACAAGAGTGGCAGGAAAGGTCGTAAAATGGGGCAAAATGCACTTAACAAATGTCTCACTTGGCCAAATAATTTTGGTCTCTGTTGTGGTCGTAGGCCTACCTGTATAAGGAAATTGTTAATTAAAAATTGCTGTATTAAGGTTACAGGTTTCCTATAGTTTCTAGAAATTGAGTCTTAGAGTGCTGACAGCTATAGAAGGAAAAAAAAAAAGGAAGGGAATCTTTTCTTTAGAATTTTCTTACCGAGGTGCCCACAGAGGAATCAGAAAATTCAAAAGGATGGCTCTGACAGCATCTTCAAAGCCCTAACCTTTTCACATGTGTTGTATGTGCAACACATATGGCACAATCACAGCCATCATCTTGATTTTTTTGACAACATCCCCCAAACACCCCCTGCCTTTTACACATATCCTTTGTTAGCAGAAAGAAAGGTTTTCTGGAAGAGCATCTGAAAATGTTGTGTAAATGATGACTCGGGGGAGAAGGATTAAGGAGGGAAAAAGAATCTACAGCAGTTACAACCTTTTGCTACCAGAATGGAAGGAGTAATGACAGTGAATTAAACAACTGTAATGATAACAATTGGTTTTTCCACTCCTCCTCCTCCTCCTCCTTCTCCTCATTTCAGTGTGAAAAATGCAGATCTTAGTGTAAACAAGTGGTATATGCCCACACAGTTTAATGGTTTGACTTTTTTTTTGTTCTTCTTCCTTTTGAATGCTTCCATCTATCATGTCGTATGCTGAACTGAAGACAGAAGAAGGAAAAAGATGGGTAACTTTCCTGCAGGTTTTTTTAATAGGTGATATATAATTAGTTATAGCAGTAATATTAAATTAGTCGACTTCTTTTCTTTCAAATACAGAAGGAAATATTTTCTTTAAATGACATTGCATAGTCTAGGCAAATTAAATCGGGTAGAAAGCAAAAGTCACTGCTCTCTCCAAGACTTAGTACATGATGGGTTCAGTGTAATGTGGATACACATTTGGAAAGCAAAATCGAAGGCTAGGCTTCCATATTCTCACATTCCTATGTAATTGGCAACAGGCCTTAACCAGTGTGTAGTTTTTCTTTTCCCCAAATGCTTGACTTATTGTTGCCTGTATTTCAGGAACCATGGAAACCTCAAAGATGTCCTCTCTAGGAATTTGGACTTCAAAATTCTCTCATCAGCTCTATCAATGTTGAGAATTGAAGTTCACACAGCTGGAGAGCAGGCAGCTTGAAGATAGTTTGTTAAAGGCTTTGCTAGACCAGGGGTCTCCAACCTTGGCAACTTTAAGACTTGTGGACTTCAAGACTTGTGGACTTCAACTGGCTAAGGAATTCTGGGAGATGAAGTCCACAAGTTTTAAAGTTGCCAAGGTTGGAGACCCCTGTGCTAGACCAAGGCCTAATATTATATGATTTGTTGCTGGTTTGTTCAGCAATCAATGGCAGTTTTTAAAAAAATTGAACTCCATGTGTAAAACAAGATCAGGTCCCAATCTTGCCTTTTCTTTCCTTCAGGCTGAATTGGAGAGTGAGGTGAGGGAAAAGTGCCAAGTCTTAGACTTCGTTCATTTATTGAATCCTACTGAAACAACCCGAATTGTTTTCTTTCCTCTTGAGATAGCCATCACTCAGAAATCATAACCTTCACGTTCTTTTCAGAACAAGAACAAAATAAATACCTTTACATATCTCCTTGGGAAAACACTGTGTAAAAAGAAAACTGCTTCCTGGACTCCTTTTATAAAACTTTGAAACATTGCTGAAAGGTCCGTTCTCATTTGACTCACAAAATGAAATTGTCCAAGGTGCAGATTTTTTAGATCTCATGGGGCCTCCTCAGTTACTATTGAATTTTCAGTCAAACCTGAAAGCCTTTTTGAAGGCTTTGTGCTTCAGGGTTTCAAGTATTTTTGCAATGGAAAGCAAAATACATTCTACTTTCCAGGGCCTCCTTATCTTTTCCATGATTTGCTGCTGCAGAGGACTTTTTAAAAAATGGTTCAAAAGAACTCAAACTTTGCTGTTTGAGAAGAATGAAATTTGTACTAAAATAATTGCCTAGTAGAATTGTCATTCTGCTGGAGAATGGTACAAGGACATTCATAATAAAGTAATAAAATAAATGTGCAAATCCCTAATTCTTAGAATAAAGTCTTTCAGAAATTTATACAATATCATACCCAGTTCTCATGAGCTGGGTGAGATTTGTAATAGCAAGGAAAACACAGAGCTTAATATTATTTATTATTATTTAATTATTTCTTATTATTATTTAACAAAGACTAAATAGTTTATTTACCATTTATTATTACTGATATTTCCTTATTATTTGTTTGTTTGTTTATATCCTACATTTATTATTTTTGTAAATAAGTCAAGGTAGCGAACATACTTAATACTCCTTCCTCCTCCTATTTTCACCACAACAACAATCCTGTGAGGTGAGTTGGGCTGAGAAAAGTGAATAGCCCAAAGTCACCCAGCCGGTTTTCATACCAAAGGCAGTGCTAGAACTCACAGCGTCTTTATCACAACATCAAAGTGGCTCGAATGTAGATCCCAATACAGAACAAGTCTTGTATCCTACTGATCTGTCCCATCCTTCCTTTCTACTCATGAACTGCTGCACAAATAGGACAGAACCATCATCATTTACATTTTACTATCCTGCTCTCAAGGGTTTATTATATTAATGTTCCCCAGTCATTAATGCTATGTTTAATTCAGCAGCACAAAATCCTCCATCCTGATTGTGCATGAGGGAGAATCTGTGTGTTTGCTGGAACTGAACACCAAAGCATTGGAGCTCTGGAGCATCCAGAAATCCTGATGGCATCTGTGTCCTTTTTAACTGTGTAAATAAGCACTTTGTGCACTTGAGAGAGGTTAAAAAGATAACATCCACTCCTAAAGGGATGGTATTGTTTTGGTGGCTACCTAAGCCCTTCTGGATGCCCACTCAATCCCATCCCAGCTGTTCTGCACCAGTCTCAGATGCCAAACATCTTGGATCATTGACAAGCCTGGGAAGTTTGGGAAATTGTGTGCATAGCACACAAAATTATCTGCTACAGTGTCTTACCAATTAATGACTACTTCAGTTTCAGCCATAACAATACAAGAGAACACAACAGATATAAAGTCAATGTAAACTGCTTCAAACTCGATTGCAGAAAGTACGACTTCAGCAACAGAATGGTCAATGCCTGGAATGTACTACCTGACTCTGTTGTTACATCCTCTAACCCCTACTCCTTTAACCTCAAAGTATCCACTATTGACTTCACCCTATTCCTAAGAGGTCTGTAAGGGGCATGCTTAAGTGCACCATCATGCCTATCGTCCCTGTTCTATTGTCCCCATTTACTCATACCTATTTCCTGTATTCTTACTCATGTTTATACTTATGCCTATTATCTTGTAAGCAATTGACAAATCAAATAAATAAAATAAATGCCCTAAGGGAGGCAATGGACTGGCCTTGTGAATAAAACTACATGAAACAGAAGGCCAGTTCAATTTAAAGTCTAATCAAAAGAAAAATATGCAGTAAAAAAACCATTAAATCAGAGAAAAGCAATGTGTGAGACCTCTCTCTCTCTCTCTCTCTCATACACACACATACACACACACATAAACAATTATTACATTTTGCTACAGGTTAATTATGCTCATTTCATGTCTTTTACCGATTCAAGGACTTAAGAGACAAAAGTAATGAAAAATGTCTTCTTTACAAAAATGATAGCAATAGCACTTAGATTTCTATACCACTTCATGGTGCTTTACAGCACCTGCTTAGCAGTTTTCAAACTCAGCCTCTTGCCCCCAACAATCTGGGTTCTCATTTTACCGGCCTCGGAAGGATGGAAGACTGCATTAACTTTGAGCCGGTGAGAATTGAACTGCTGAAGTCGGCAGAATTAGCCTGCAATACTGCATTGTAACCCTTGCACCACCAAGGCTCTTGATATCTGAATAATGGCTATATTAAGCGCAGGCTGAGAGGATGTTTCACTAATCTCTTGAGAATTTTATTTTCACCAATTGTATTTTTGTTTTTACAAAGACCCACATGCCTCAAGAGCAGTATCGCCTGAAAAATTATTTGTTTGGTTATTTTCTACATTTTAAATTGTATTCCTGGGAAAATGAGATGCACTTTCATTTTGCTGAAATACTGGTACATTGGAATAGGTCTTTCAATAATATAGTCAAGGCATCCAACGGATGGTGTGGGGAGCTCTGAAATGTCAAGATGGCCACCACAACCATGTGATTGAAGCCAGCCCCTTTTTATTTCTGTGGCCATGTCACATAAAATGTTTCAAATCTTCAATCACATGATTATGACTGTGACTTTATTTAACTCTCCCCCCCCCCGGGACAACCTGAATAATGTCAAGGTGATGTTTTAAACTGATATGAACTGTATTACAAAATGAATTGATAGTCAATGGCATTTTATATATGCCCATTTCCATAAGCTCTGCGATTAAATTTAAGTCAGAAATTAGCTGGAAGTTATGACTTGTTGGCTGTAGTTTAATTCAGCACCCTAGCTGTAAAAATCAGTCCCCAAATAATATACCATGTTCCTTCCTCCTCCCACATCAACAAACCAATATTCCTTTCTTCTTCCTACCCCACAGGACAAGCAGCACTGTGGCACAATATATTGTCAACTTTGAAAGAGATGGTTCAGAACTACCTGCGGATGGTACTGATGTCAAAAAAATTGAAAGCGAGAAGACCATTCTTGGCGAAGAGAAGGAGATACCTACATTTGTACCGAAAATAGCAGACCTTCAGCAGATGGTTGCCATGCTCTTACAAGAAGATAAATCATTATTCATGGACTTTGAAACACTCCAGTTTAAGGATGGTCAGTAAGTTAGAAATGCTTACTGCAAATTAATTAATGGATGGATGGACTGATTAATGTTACTCTGATCTTCTCAAAGAAATTGGATAGTCCCCTGCTTTATAAGATTCTTTGTATTTTCTTCCTCAGAAAAAAGGAATTAGGAAGTTGTGGGCTGCTTTTCTGTGATATGTCATAGTTGATAACTAACTTCCTTCCTTTTTTTTTCTGAATCATTCCATTTCACTGTTTTGGTGCATGTATCTGATTTCTTATTTTGAGGGAAAGCTTTGTTCCCTACCTCCCCAGACAAATCCAAGAGATTTTAGCTTCTGAATAGTGTTCTTTGTTGTTGTTGTTGTTGTTGTTGTTCTCCTCCATTAAGCTGACTTATAATTAATTAAGAAACCTATTTTAGATAATAAAAAGAAAAGAGCAGCAAATTAAAACTAAAGATATGTCAACAGTTGCATTTGCTCGACTTGTTATGAGACATGCCATCCTTTTATCTCTTACTCTCCGTGTCCTGCTCTTTTCCCCCAACTAGTTCATGTTATAAGCATTCTATATAGTTGCAATCTTTTTGTGGTGCCCGCAAAAGAGGTGGTATGGACCATAAAGTGTATATCTCCAATACCAAGCTTGGCTTTCCGTTTGGAGCCAAGAGACAGGGGAAGGAAACATATGGGAAGCAGCTCTTTCTAAATTATGCAGGCCTTGAAAGGTCAAATTCCATATTCTGAATTAGGCTTGGAAGCAAATACAGAAGCACAGCAAACCAAACCAAGCCTGGGATTATATGCTTCCCATCCTCCTCTTGCCAGAGGTTGAATTTTGTATTTGTGCTAGTGGAAGCTTCTGATGACCTTCAGAACCAGCCCAAGATAAAGTGCATTTCAGTCATTGAAGCAGAAGATTATTGAGTAAGGCCAAAACCTTATCTGAAATGGGATGCAGGGAGTTCACCAGCCTTTAGTGTAAAAGGCAGCCTTTGTGTCCACTGTTGATAGAAAATGCCAAAAGACAGCAGGGTCAAAAAAAAAAAAAAACCAAGTCTGCCTCAATGGTTTTCATGCAGTTGTCAGCTAATTTTCAGATAACAAAAGTATTTCATATAAATGCTAAGGTAGAACAGATTTGAGATGTTTCTTTTAACTGCTAAGCATTTCGTAGCATTAGTGATATTCAGCTGAATGGAATGGAATGAATGGAATGCTGTGATCCAGGAAGCAGATGACAATGACTGACCATATTTAATTTGTATAATTTTTAATACAAATTAATTAATACATAATTTATAATTTATAAAGTATGTGATGATCTAGCTAAATAAATTGAGGCACGAAACAGTTTTATTGAATAATCTGATTGTAATTAATTACAAAAGACAGGAATATTTTGCCTACTGCTGCTATATAGCTTCACTTCAGAAATTTTGCATAATTTGTTGCCTACCAGATAAAGAACTAACTATTCTGTTATCATTCAAAAATTCTGTTTCCATTTACTGAGACCCTAAAAAAAATTTTTTTTTTGGGGGGGGGGGATGTCTCCATTTTATGCACCCCTTTGTTGTTCCCTGATCCTTCCAGAAATGTTTTTGTAGGAAATTAAAATCTTCCTAAACCAGACATAAAAGGAATAGGACTGAAAGGGGGAATTACTAGAAATACAGCAATATGTGTCCTTTATGCCTTCTATTAATACAATTTCTGATCTATTAATGAGTCAGCTGTGTTGTGTTTTGCCATGTTCTATTATGAACTGTTCTGAATGTAACAGATCAGGTAGTTGGAATTAACTGTTTGGAACTGAGCTGAAAGTTCTCACATATTTTTCCCTGAGGAAATGTTTTGCCCTCCTTTCTAACTAGTAAGAACGTCCCTTTGCAGAACATTTGGCCAAATATTCTCCATCTCTGCTTTTTGATGCCATCAACATTCTCTCTGCAATGCTTTAGAACAATGGAAGACCCAGATTTCTGAGGAAGAAATGAGTTGTTGCTGCTCCTTCCCTTTTTAATTGCCTTAGCATAAACTTTAAAAAGTAATTAAAGGATAAGGAATCCTTATTCTTGAAGTTAAAGTAGCTTCATAGTAGAGCCACTGATGTCTCTCTGGAATATCCTATTGCACTCTTGGCTAAACACTGATGGAATACTAAGTAGTTACTGCATGTATTGAAGCAGCAGCAGGAGTGACAGTTGCCAAGAATCAGGCAAATATGGCTGATCTCCCACTTCTATAATTTTGGAAACAGCATAGAATGATGCTTAGGTTGCCATCTAAATAGAAATGTCCATTTTGAATGCAAGGAACTGGAATATGAATATGTGTATGTCATATAGACTGAGCCTAGTTGACAGGTACTTCTAGTTGAGTTTGCATTCAGTAACAAACTGAAATTGTTTTGATAGATACATAATGGCTGACCAAGATAAGATCTTTATCAGGATTTTCCTGCCAGGGAACCTAAAACTTTCTTTTGCAGCAGTGGTGGGATTCAAATTTTTTTACTACCAGTTCTGTGAGTGTGACTTGGTAGGCATGGTTTGGTGGGCGTAGCGTGACGGGCATGATAGCAGAAGGAAACTGTAAAATCTCCATTTCTTCCCGCCTCCTAGGGGAAGGTTACTGCAAAATCCTATTCCCTCCCCACCCCACTAACCCGCTTTCCAGCTCCGTTCTCCTGTGCAGGGTAACAAAAGAAGACCCAGCTGATTATCTGGGACTCAGGAGGCAGAGAATAGATGGGGGCAGGGCCAGTCAGAGATGGTATTTGCCGGTTCTCCAAACTACTCAAAATTTCCGTTCCCAGTTCTCCAGAACTGGTCAGAACCTGCAGAATATCACCTCTGCTTTGCAGCCACTGGTTTCACTACCCTCCCAATGCAATGGACACTTTGGGTTTACCACACAGTGTCTAGTAACTGTCCTTAGTATCCCCTCCTCCTTCTCGGCAGCATCTAGGAAGCTGGAGGTTGTCAAGAAAAAATAGTTGTGGAATCTGCAGTTGAAGTGGGTGGGGGAGTGGTTAAGAGAGTGGCTAGCCTGAAATCACTGAAGGGGAGAAGTGGCAGAAAGCAGATGCTTTTCTCAGACTTGGAGTGTATATCTGGCTGCTCTGTAATGAGTGGAGTCAGTCTGGCAAGATTCTTATAAATTGGCGAGCAGCAATAAAATACCACTCTGATCAACTCTCAGTGTTGTTCTGGTTCTTTATGCCTGATGTCCACCTCGCCAGACTCCTCCCCTCACTTCAACTGCAGATTCCCCCATAAAAATAGCTGGTACTCTGAGCCCCTTCTAACTGTTCATATCAAAGAGTCATAGTGGAGGAGAAAGCCAAGGAATGGTTTTTTTGAGGGAAGAAGGAATCTTGAGCCCTGGTGGCACAATGGTTAGAGTGCATACTGCAGGCTACTTCTGCTGACTGCTGGCTACCTGAAATTTGGCAGTTCAAATCTTACCAAGCTCAAGGTTGACTCAGCCTTCCACCCTTCCAAGGTGTATAAAATTGTTGGGGACAACATGCTGATTTTGTAAACCGCTTAGAGGGGGCTGTAAAGCACTTTAAAGTGGTATATAAGTCAAAGTGCTATTGCTATTGAAGGTATTCCTACTTGCATTTCCTCTAGAGCAGGAGTCCAAATTGATCGATTTATCATTAGCGGGTAATCAGTTCAGTTTTCTAAGATTGTCAGAAGCCCCAGGATGTCATTGTGAAATGCAAGGACACCAATAGTTCAGATTAGAGCCTTAAAAAGGTTTTGGTTGGCCAGTTTAAGAAGATCACCTTAGAGTTTCAACTGATACTTGGGGGCAAAACAGCATTTTTACTGTTATGCTGTGTTTATAACACAGAATCCTATATAATAATTGACAAAATTTTTGTCAGTTTTGATAGGTCATAGTTAGATAAATTTGATCAAAAAATGACCATTTCATTTGTCTCATTTTGCAGAAATCATCAGGCCATCTACTGATATAAATAATGATATGCAGCCAATGGTAACAGATGCTCTCACTGTAGCTGAATTGGTGGGTAACTTTTATTGTCTTTTTTCTGCAACAAAACTTTAGTAGTAAATAAGATTAGCATCCCTTCAATCCTTAATATATCACAGACAGGGTAAATACACATAAATACAGGGTAGTTAAGAAAAGTAATTGGCAGCAATTTGTCTGTCATTCATCACAGGTTACTAACCAGCTGAAGAACATACATCAGTCATTTTTCTTACTGTAGGCTGAGCCTGCAGCTGAAGGACAGAAGAATAGATTTAGGTAGATTTAGACATCTACCAAAGGAGGAGGGTGAACACAATAAAACAGAAGAGCATCACTATGGTGATAGTGCGGTAAGAGAAGAAGGGGTGAGCCAAGGCCAACATCTGAAGTTCTGATGGCCTTAGGTTTAGTTGTCAAGATTTGAAGGGAAGGGGATACAATATGGTTCCTTGAATGCTAGGTTTCCAATACCTTAGAACAAGACTCTTCAAACTTGGCAAGTTTAAGACTTATAGATGTCAATTCCCAGAATTCCTATGCTAACATGACTGGAAGATGAATTCTGGGAGTTAAAGTCCACAAGTCTTAAAGCTGTCAAGTTTGAAGACAGGGGTCTTAGAACCAATCCATTCAACAGGGGCTTTGGAAGTAAGATTTGAAAGAGTCAGATTTTTCCATTGTCAAAAGAGTAATGGTGGTGGAGATGTCCAGCTAGGAATTTCAAGTGAAAGGTCATATCCGCAGCAGTCTAAAATGGCCAAGAGTAGCTAGGCCAATTCCTGCTTTAGCAATCAAAACTTCACAGTTGTATCCTTGGGAAGTATTGTGTTGGGACAAAAAGGGGGAAAATCAATGAAAGGGAAGGGAAGCTACTAAACCTTAAGCTAACTCAGCTATTGGCTGGAGAATGGATGAGTGGACTATCATGAGATGTGAGATTTAACAGTGATATAACAATCAGAAGCTAAAATAGCTAAAAGCTCTTGGTTGAGTTCCAAGAAATTTCACACATTTATATTCCTTGGTTTAGAACAACACGTGACCAATCCTTTAGAAATATTTATGGATCGACTGATGGGCTAATATTTATCTGTTAGAGTATTTTGAACATTGTAGTATACAATTAAAGTAGAAATAAAACTTGCTGTATTTTGGCCACATTAAAGTATAAATGAAGATTGCCACCATTTTTCTCCTCTTTTTAATAGACTTCTGGAATGCCTTTCACTGATGCAAATGTAACAACAATGACAAAAACCTTTCGTGAAGTAGATTACCCAGTCTCCACCATGTCTTCTACTGTCTTGGATACCACGGGGATTCTCTTTCCTTCAACATTTAAAGAAATCACCAGTCAGAAGATTGAAGAAGAAATGACAAAATATCCAATTTCCATCATCCTCTCTGAGCAAGGTAAGTTGCTAGATTCTTAGCTGAGGAACAGATATTTTCTTTTATCCTGTACCAGCAGAAATTAGAAAATGCCCACTTACTTATGAAAAAGGTCTTCTACTTCAGCCACTGTTAATTATTTTCACTTATTTATATGAAAATGTCTTCTATTTCAGCCACTGTTAATTATTGATGATCACATTCAGATTTTATATGTTATAATTATTTCTGAAATAATTTAGAACACATTTTAGTTTTAAGAGCTCACTTCCACTTCATGTTTTGAATGTTTTAGACTGGCAATAGTTCATCCACAATGCAATTACTTGAGAAACAGTTCACAGAAAGGACTCCTTTTTCTTCTCATTTTTTAAAATTATGTCCAATTTTGTTTCTGTTCAGTCCAATTATGTTATTCAAGGATCAGAAATAAATAAGGATAAAATGACATTTAAATGATAACAATTGCCTAAAGAGACCCTCTTATGAACCCAAGGTCAGGCACAAACAGTATTAAATTTCATCTTTGGACATTATTTTAAACAATGGTGAGTGGGCTCTAATCCCAAATTTAAAACAGTTACTTAAGTAGCTTAAATACTGTTATTCCAAATGATGAGAATATGGTGGAAAAAGAGGGATATAAGAAAAATATGAGATACCTTAAAATAAAGAAAAAACAGTGATTTCTTGGCAATATTTTTCCTAGTTGAATGAGTATGGAGAAGTATCTGCCATTTTTGATTCACTAAAATGTAGGTGTATTTTTTAAAAATTAAGAATATTCTCATTTTAATAAATTTTGCTACTGATGCATGAGAATTTATTCCCATTCATTCCTCAACATGATTAGCTAAAGTTTAAACACATTCTTTTCTTTTGAAATAATTCTCTTAAAAACAAACATTTGATCTTGGTTTAGATAATGTTTGTCATTGTCATTACATAAATGATACATAAATTTATTTTATTAATCTCTGAAAATGTATTTATTTTTCTAAGATATAACTGACTTATGAACAGCTTTCTCCCCCAATATCAGGGTGGCCTCATTCCTTTTAGTCTTCTAGAAAATGTGAAGATCTGGTTTTCCCCTAAAACACTGGAGCCAGGGTGCCAGTGGAACCTTCCCTGTACAGAATTTTGATGATGAGATAGATTTATTTAGGTGGCTTTCCCACATTTCTAATTAATTTTATGATAACCTATATCGGGTTGTATGTTGTTTTTTATCATGAGCCACCTACAATCACAAGGATGAAATGGGCATTTAAATAAATTCTATGAATGTATGGATGGATGAAAGAATGAATGTGTCTCTGTGTGAAGGCATACCTGATAACACATACAAATAGGACCCTTTGCTTCCATATGGGAATTATACCCCTCCATAATCTCCAAAATCAGTGATAGCTGTGCGTATGTAGACCTTTGCATTAAAGATTTAAATGCTTGTGCTTTCTCTGGAATGCCTATCTAGCCAATTCATTTGTTTGGCACACTCCAAACATCTAGGCAGACTGATATTGACTTCCGGAAATCAATAACACTTTTGAGTTGTAAGGACTTTTGGCATATAATCATCCTGGTCAATAATTTCAGAGAAATTGAAAGTGCATCAAGATGTGTCATTGATTCCTCCTCTGATTAGAAATCATGCAATTGACTCTTGACATGTCCATGATAAGAACAATGTTAGTTGTTTACTGGGCAGAGAGTTTCCCATTCTGTGACTATGCTGGTTTCACATGTCAAGATCATACAGCACACACATCGGTCTTCTATCAATAACCTAGACTGTGATGAAATATTTCTATTTGGAAATTTGCTTTAGAAGAAAGTGTGGCTCTAATTATCTAATCCTAAATAATATGAAGGTATTTAAAAAATATTTTGTATATACAAGGTATGGTAGTAAGAAGAGATCAATTTTCATACATTTTTATAAATTCTCTTTGATCGTCACAAGTTGATAATCATTGTTAATGTTTCTCTCACAAGTATTATTTACTACTTGCAAATATGGTTTCTTGCTATAGGTGTGTTTGAAAATGTCATGCAATCAGTACATTGAAGATTTTAAAAAATAAGTCCATCTATGGCTTTCCTTTGATTGGTGTTTTATATTTTGATGATATGAAACTTGATATTAATGCATATAATCTATCTATATGTACTGCATTTGGTTCATCTCTCTATATGTACTCTATATGTACATGCACTTATGTTAAACCAATGGGACTTTTAAAATTAGTGCTCTATTCTGGATTTCTCCTGAAAGTTTTCAAATTCACAGTGATTTTTTCCAGCAAAACCATTTTTATGGTAATTGTATTTAGATTTTCAGTCCTAGGAATGTTACAAACTGATCTTCAACATGTGGAAAGATTTTTTAAAATGTAACCAGAGTTGCACAGCAAGATTCTACCTTCAGCCAGATACCCTTTATGATTTCTTCCATAAATCTAATATAATAAAATGTATTCAAGCCAATTAGAATGTACCATGGCTGATGGTTCTGCATACTGTATATTGAAAGGAACACAGATAAACATTAAGGGAAACAACTATTGCAATCAAATCAGTTTGGTTAATGCTTTTTTAAAAAATAATAATTGTTTGCTATCTTTGTTCTTTGTTTGTTTGTTTTTTTAGGAATCTTGATTTATTCTTCCATGCCACTTCTGCATGTGTTACACTTTGTTAGTTTTTGTAAGCCTTATACTATAGAGTCTAAATTTCTGGGTATTAAATTAACCAATCAAAGGCTTAGTCATTATTATCCAATCTATATATACTACACTGCCCACAACAGGAGAAATCCATGTTTTAAACTTCTCTTTTAAGCTTTAATATGGACTCTTACTTCTTCCATTACAGATAAACCATATTGTTAAATATTGAGCTGCTAAAATGTAATTTTAAAAGGCTGCCAAATGCTAACCTCACTCACAAATATACATGTATTCTCAACATGCCAAAAGCTTTAGAGGTAAATGCCTCTATTTCCTCTTGAGGACAAATAGCTTGTGCTACAAAATGACATATCTAACAGCTACTCAGATTTGCATTGGCAATGTGTATAATTTGAAAGTCAATGACGTACAAGCTATACTTTTAAGTTTTGGTTTATTAAAAAGTATTCACAGAACATAGAATTCCCACTTCAGTATACATTTCTCTGTTGCTCAGGTCTAAGTTGTCTTTGCTCTCTTTGTACAGCTAAGCTTCCAGAAGTGATGTGTGTGGGTCAGAGCCATGCCACAAAGTGTGTTCATCTTTCCCTTTAATTAATCCAAATGGCATTGAAAACCATACAGCAAAATGTAAAGTTTTTTCTTTCTCATCCTCTACGCTGATACCTAAGGACAGATTTGTACTCTTTGCTTGGCCCATTGTCATCACAAGCCACCCACCACTTCCTGTGTGCTATTCCCTTATTGCAAAGGGAACCATTTAATGGATGTGTATTTATGCAGCCATCCAGTTGTACACATGTAAAATACAACTGTGGGAAACCTGATCGATCTGAAGATTAATGGAAGCTAAAGGACAATGCTTTCCTCCCCCCAAAAAAATCACTTTTCGGGAGTTGTTTTGTTTTGAGTTTCAAAAAGGTTTCCTAGTGGTAGTGGTGGACAGTTCTCTTCAGTATATGTTTATGGAGATTCTCAGTTATCCAGGTCATGGTTGTCCCAAACTTGCCTTTTCAAGAGGCAACTGGACTTCACAGAGCTGAAGAAGCTTCTTGGATGAGAAGCGAAACGTTTTCAAGGAAAAACCAGAAAGTTCAGTTGCCTCTTGAAAAAGCACTTTGGGGGCTTCTCTTTAGCTATTAACTTCTGAAGGATGTTTTTGGTCAAGAACATAGCAGGGAAGAAAACTTTACCACTTTTCCTCCTGTGCCTCAACTCTAATAGATGCTTAGCTCATTTTTTCCATCTCTCCATTTATTATTTATATAGTAAAAATATGCGTGTCTATGGCTTTCCAATAATGAACTAATTTAGTTTGACATGAAATCTGTTTTTAATTGGAGTTGAACTTTTATGATCTACCAATTTAAGCATTTGTGTGTATGTGAAAAGTTGACAGATATTAGAATATAACACAAGCTGAAATGTTGAGCATAAAATGGAACTTCTCGATAAAAATGCAAGGGATAGCTCAAGAAATGGCAAGCTAGCAGTACAAGGATTGAGTTCTATGTGCTAAAGAGCAGAAACTGCACCCCAAAAACTAGGGAGAAAACATATTTAAGGAAAGTAGGCAATATTCTTCTTTACTACGTAGGATTCCAGCAAACTTGACTTGTGAATTATTGAAAATTTGCCTGCATATCCCAAATAAAATATAGCTGTGCTACTTTTAGGCCCCCAAAACAGCTACAAGCTAGCATCATAACTTGATAAAGCTCAACTTAGAAGAAAGTCCATTGAATTCGGTGGGGCTGATTCCTAAATAATGTAGAAAAACAACTTTAATTCTAATGTTGGATTGCAACCTATAGATTTTTTTTTGTTATTAAGTGGTATTCAGCATAAGTGAATTACTATGGGTTTAGGATTTGATAAACAGAAAACTCAACCTGTTTCATTTAACTACAGCAGACTGACCTGCTATAATTGCTCTCAGGTGTTGTTGTTGTTTTTGTAGCTATCTAATTAGATTCACACTGCGTTAGTGCTTTTATAGACCAGTGAGACTGCTCTTACTTTATAATCCTCATTAAGAAACATTAATTCCATAAGCTGCCTAAAATACAAGTACACAGAAATACTCTGTGCTTCTGTCACCGAAGCTTAGAAATACAGCTTCAGCAAAGGAAAATCACCTCATCCTTTACCTCTTCTGTGATTTTTCCAAGATGATTTTGAACTGGATACACCACTTGAATGAGTTTGTCTGTTTTGTTTTACGTAGCATCTTCTGATTTCTGATTTGAATCTTCATTTACAGCATAAATTTGCTTTACTGATGGTAGCAGTTGTAGGTTATCTGTATTATGGCCCTGAAAAGGTTATTTGGGAAGATATAATCAGGAATGAGGTGTATGAATGGATGCTGTATCTTCCCAACCTCACCTAGAATTCAACCCATTTCTCTTCACAGCAGTACAGATTGGATTATGTGGAGATTAAGAAGTCTCCATTTACCAGAAAAAATGAAATTAATGCATTATTCATTAAATATGTCTTCCCCCAATCTGTGCTAAAGGTGTTAGATTAGAATTTCCAGAAAGATTTTTAAAAGGCTGCACCCGATGCAGCATAGGATGACAGTTGGATAGAGCTGGATGCGTTATAGCAAAGGAAGATATAAACAAGCTGGAAGTTAAATTCCTGATTTATTTTATAGTACATGACATTTTAATAAAGAAAGTGGTAAAGAAAATGGTAATTTGTAGTATTTTGATGACAAGTGATTATAAAGGAAATCTTGCATATCAAAATAGGTTATTATGATTGCAGTAAGATAGATGCATAATTAATAAGAAAATACAAGTGTAAGAGGAAATTATTTCTGAGTAAACACAAGGCATTTACTAAATATTGATCTCCGCAGAGGAGAGATTTCAGAAGCTCAACACAGAAAGATTATGAAAATTACTTGAGTTAAAAACAGCTGGTATGTAACAAAATAGGATGAAGGTTATGAACTTTATCCTGCATTGACAGCAAAATTCAGCTCTTTAATATTCACATTTAAGATATAATCCTACACCAGTAATTAAATAACAATATTATATATCTTCTTTACTCCTTTGGCTTATTTTTGTAATCCTTTGCAAATAAACTTTTAACAATGGGCCCGATCCAACAAAATGAATTTTAAAATGTGGAGAAAAGCAAAGTTTTACATTTAGGAAAAATCAAAGGTATAGGTCCAGAGTAGGTGAGACCTGGTTCAAAAACAGTCACTGTGAGAAGGACCTTGGAGTTGAGTCCTAGTGGATGATCAATTGAATATGAGCCAGCTGTGTACAGTAGAAGTCAAAAAAGCTAATACAATCCTGGATTGTATAAACAGAGGCATAGAATCAAGATCACGTGAAGTATTAGTACCACTTTATAAAACCCTAGTAAGACCACACCTGGAATACTGCAACCAATTTTGGTCCCCATACTACAAAAAAGATGTTGAAACTTTGGAAAAAATTCAGAGAAGAGCAATTAAGATGATCAAAGGGCTGAAGACTAAAACATATGAAGAACAGCTGCAGGATCTGGGTTTAGCTCGTCTAAAGAAAAGAAGAATTAGAGGTGACATGATAGCAGCAGTATGCCAGTATTTGAGGGGCTGCCACAAAGAAGAGGAGGTCAAATTGTTCTCCAAAGCACCAGAGGGCAGGAGAAGAAACAATGGTTGGAAACTAATCAGAGAAGTAAGATGGAATTAAAGAGAAAGTTCCTAACAGTGAGGAGGACAATTAACTAGTGGAACATCTTGCCTTCAGAAGTTGTAGGTGCTTCATCACTGGAGGTTTTTAAGAAGAGGCTAGATGGACACTTATCTGAAGTGGTATAGGTTTTCCTGCTTGAGCAGGAGACTGGACTAGAAGATCTCCAAAGTTACTTCCAGATTCTATTCTGTTCTGTTCTGTTCTGTTCTGTTCTGTTCTATTCTATTCTATTCTATTCTATTCTATTCTATTCTATTCTATTCTATCCTACTCTACTCTGTATGGTTTGGTTAAAATTGGAAGGAGTCAGTGGTGAATCTTGTATATTTCCTTAGCCTAAACAATATTTGAGTACAAAAAACAGTGTCCAACATGATGTAGTGTGGTATAAATCCCAGGAGATGTTACCACAGATAAGAAGAAAGGGGATTTAGGAGAGGAGTGGGAATTGGAGAATTAATTGGAGAATTGAGTGTAGGAAATTCTTGACTTATGACCATCATGGAGCCCTTTACTAAACAAGACAGTTGTTAAATTGTGCCCCATGTTATGGCCTTTTTTTGCCACAGTTGTTAAATGAATGACTGCAATTGTTAAATGAATTGTGTGGTTGTTAAATGAATTTGGCTTCCCTCATTGATCTTGCTTGTTGGAAACCAACTGGGAAGGTTATAAATGATGATCCTGGGACAGTGAAACTATCAGAACTACATGCCAGTTGCCAAGCACCCAAATTTTTATCATGTGACCATGGGGATGCTGCAATAGTTGTAAATGTGAAAAATGGTTATAAGTCACTTTTTTCAATGCTGTTGTAAGTTTGAACAGTCACTAAATGAATCATTGTAAGTCAAGGACTAGCAGTACAATAGCTCAAAACCGTATGTATAAAAGAGTCAAAGCTGCTTTTTCAAGAGGCAACTGGACTTCCTGGTTTTTCTTTG
>BLBF01000007.1:38366504-38480751 GCA_015471245.1 Laticauda colubrina | reverse complement strand
CAAAGAAAAACCAGGAAGTCCAGTTGCCTCTTGAAAAAGCAGCTTTGGGTCAACCATTATCTCAATGACTGAGAATCTCCATAGACATTTAGCTCTGCACTTTGGTATGTATAAAAAGGTTTTACAGCTTATTTTTGTACCTGTGTTAAAGATCTTCAAGGACACAAATCCAGGAACCCAAAATTATATCTGTTTCAAAGTCTAGTATGTGTGGCAATGCCCATGCATATGTTTAGCATGATTTTAAACTAAACATGTTGTGTAAACTCCTCTCAGAACAAATTACTTGGTTTTCATTCTGAGAGAGCATAAAACAAGACAACAATTACCCTGCTTCAACTAAATTTACTCTGCCTGCTTCTCTTTGGACTATTACCTCCAATTTTGTGGCCTCCTATAAGCTTATTTCACATTTATATGACTCTATAAATATATTTTGCTTCCAAATCAGTCTCAAATATCCAGTCAGGTATGAAACAAATCACTGTTGCTGTTTTTTTTTTTAATGAAACCTAGTTTGTTTCCTGACAGTGAGAACAATTAACCAGTGGATGTTTTGCCTTCAGAAGTTGTGAGTGCTTCAACACTGGAGCTTTTTAAGAAGAGACTGGATAGCCTTTTGTCTGAAATGTTATAGAGTCTCCTGCTTTAGCAGGGGGTTGGATTAGAAGTCCTCCAAGTTCCCTTCCAACTCTGTTATTCTGTTACTTCCTTTTTAGAGGAAAAGACTACAGAACAACTGGAATCTTCGGGGGAGGAGGTTTTGCTGCCCTTGACCACAATGCCATCTATCATTCACTCCACCATTCTTCCAAGAGATGATATTTTGGAGCCTACAGATCAGTTGACTTTATTGCCAGCAGATACCTCCAGTGGCCCTTCCACTGACATAGACCAATTTTTGAAAGCTACAAGCTCCATGTGGGCAACCTCAGATGGTTTTGAAATGGGAGTACAGGACCTTGACATTGACTTAGTTATCACTGACATGATGGCCCCAGTGACAGTGGAGGAGGAGGAGGAGGGAAGTGGCTACCATACATTGCCAGAAATCCCAGGTATGACTCCAGCTCCTTCCCTGAAGTATATAACCACAAGCTCCATGACAGCTGCAATCCAAGGCCAAGAGCTGGTGGTATTCTTCAGCTTGAGGGTGACCAACATGCGCTTTTCCAATGACCTCTTCAATCAGAGTTCCCCTGAGTACAAAGCACTTGAACAACAGTTCGTACAGCTGGTAGGTGACAAAGGATGGTATTGAACTTGTGGATAATCCCCCACCCCCACACCTAAGAGAAATCTTAGAACATTATGCCTGGCATTAAAATAAGAAAGAACAAATAAAAACAAATTGAACTGATGGTGGGGGAATGCTTTTAGAAGAAAGTTAGGATTCCTTCTCCTAACAGTCTCAACCTTCATTATTATTTCCTCAATTCTATGTACTGCTCCAAAAAGAAAAGTCCTCATCAAGTTCACCTTGGCTCCTAATGACAACATGGATATGTTTCTGTTTTCTTGGCTACAGCAGTGGTTAATCATAGCTACTTGTTTACTAGTCCTTTCTTCTTTCCATTTTTTCTTCTTTCCTTTTTTCCTTCCTTCTTTCCTTCTTTCTTTCTTTCTTTCTTTCTTCCTTTCAGGAAGGAAGAAAAGAAGGTAAGCAGGTAGGCAGACAAGAAGGAAGAAAAGGAAAAAAGAAGAAAGGAAGGAAGGAAGGAAGGAAGGAAGGAAGGAAGGAAAGAAAAAGGGGTTGACCTGAAACAAGGATTTTATTATAGTGCTGAGGAATGCAATAATGGAAGCTTGAAGGACAAGGCTGGGAACCATGTTACCATAGAGAAGATCTATCTATTTAATCCAGGAATGTCCAACCTTGGCAACTTTAAAACTTGTGAACTTCAACTTCCAGAATTCCCTGGTCAGCATGGTTGGCTAGGGAATTCTGGGAGTTGAAGTCCACAGTTGCCAAGGTTAGACACCAAAGAAGGAAGGAAGGAAGGAAGGAAGGAAGGAAGGAAGGAAGGAAGGAAACAAACTGGATTAGTTTAAAGCCCTGGGATTGCCTTATGTTTTTTTTTTCCTGCCACTTTTAACTTGCTCAGATTTTTAAGATTTTTTTAAATGCTTATTTTGGGATGCATTTTTCAGTTTCTTGGATCCCTACTGTTTACAGCCAATTTTATTTCTAGTTTTGATGCCAAAAAGAACTAAAAAGGGAGAAAAGTTGGAAAGTGATGAATGTATTGCTTTTTTGAAGTGTGAGAATACAAGTTAATGGAAAGAAATGTGTGTTTGAGGTTGTAATATTTATTTTGACCTGAAAATAAGATTGGGTTTACTGTACTTCAATCCCATGAAAGTACAAAAAATTCAAACAGAATCATAATTTACATATGATTATGAATTTAGTCCTTTGTCAAAATACATCCTTCATGTTATATTCTAATGCAAATAAGAGTCTAGGTGAAATTGAATGTTCATTATCTTATTGCCCTGAAAGTACACTTGAACAATATTTTGTATAATATAGAAGCTCAAGTAAC
Source organism: Laticauda colubrina (assembly GCA_015471245.1). NCBI lineage: Eukaryota > Metazoa > Chordata > Lepidosauria > Squamata > Elapidae > Laticauda > Laticauda colubrina. The sequence goes on along the minus strand of BLBF01000007.1, from coordinate 38,478,205 downwards.
CATTGTGGAATGACAAGCAGAGTTATATGAAAATGTAAGAATTATCCTTTTAGATCAAAGTCCCATTTAGTCCAATAATTTGTTGCTTATATGCTTCACAAACCTAGGGCTCATTCTTTCTACTTGCATAACCTATTATGGGAAAAATTCCTATGAAATTAAAGGAAGCATTCCTACAACTGTAATTTATATTTAAGTAGACTTTAATGTCATTGATTTCTTTTTAACTGTACTGCATTCTGTGAATGAAATTTGCAAAAACAAAAGAGCACTCTAGCTGTCTTGCTTGATTGTTTTAGATTTAAAAGATCTATCTTGAGAGCTGCCATTGAAAGGCTTATTCAGAAATTTGACTTGGTTTTAGATGTAAAATCAGCTAAGAGCATCAGTAAAACAGAGTAAAACTGTATTTCTCAAAATAAATAATGAGTACATGTGACATTAATAGCATAATTTCATTTTTCAGCTGGTTCCCTATCTACAATCCAATCTTACAGGATTTAAGCAGTTGGAAATACTGAATTTTCGCAATGGAAGCGTGATTGTAAATAGCAAAATGAAGTTTGTGGAGTCAGTGCCATACAACATCACAGAGGCTGTTCACTGTGTGTTGGAAGATTTCTGCAATGCAGCTGCTCGGCGTCTTAACTTAGAAATTGACAGCTCTTCTCTTGAAATAGAGCCAGGTAATATAAAAAGTGAAACAGAAAACAGGAGAATATTGCTTTCCTCTAAGCCCTATACATTCTTCTTCATAGATAAATAAATAGATAAATATCAAGTAAAACTACGTGGAATGCAGTATATTTTGAGGAAGCTTGTAAAATAATATGATGACAAAGAGAAACTTTATTGCTGGTGGAGTTCTTCAGTTTTTGATGTTTTCTCCATTGTCTGGTTAGATATCTGATTAGAAAATATTTATGGGAACTGTAGTTTCCAAAAGCATATCTAGAAGTACCTTCAAAAACTTCAGTTTTCTTGTTCTGTAATAGAAACACTGGTTGTTTCTCAATATTTATGTTACTATATTCCAATCTGTGCTGTTTTCAGCAGTTTTGTTCTATAGGATCTTGTCTTTGATAGTGAGTCTTAACAAGCTTTTTCTCAGGCTTATAGCACTGAGAAACTTTTATTTATTCATTTTATTTATTTGTTTATTCATTCATTTCTTCAAATCAAACCAGCCCTAGCAGTGCACAATACCAATGTAACCAAAACTAGGGCAATATCCAATTCCTAATAACAAACAATATTCCATTAACAAGCCATAATAGTTATAGAATATGAAGATAAAACAATAATAGCAATAGCACTTAGACTTATATACCACTTTATAGTGCTTTACAGCCCTCTCTAAGCAGTTTACAGAGTCAGCCTATTTTCCCCAACAATCTGGGTCCTCATTTTACGCACCTTAGAAGGATAGAAGGCTGGGTCAACCTTGAGCCTGGTGAGATTTGAACTGCCAAACTGCTGCAGAAGTAGCTTGCAGTACTGTACTCTAATCACTGTGCCACAGAGGCTCTAATGATGACCCTTGGCTCATCAACAAATTATAACACAGATATATGTTCAGATTTTACTGTTTGTTGCATTGATAATCAATTGACCCAGCCTGCAGCACTTCCTTCCTTCATTTTCACTTCTGATTTATGTGTGATGATCTAAAACACCTAGCAGAGCAGCATACAATGAGTGAAATTAAATACAGTTTATCTGCTTGAGCTAAATAGGAAGTTGTATATATATGTACACTGCACATCTTAATTAGGGAAAATGGAAGAACAAGCAAAGGGACAGAACATATAGACTGATGGTACAGTGAAGCCTCAAGAGATGGTATGAAAGTTAGGCAATAATTAGACTTAAGCAAAAACGTTGGTGTGCTCACACAAGATGTATGCCAGGGATTGTAGGAATTCTGTTTTTTCAATCCCTTGTAATTTTTTGTTGGAAAAATATGGTGTACATCTTGCCATGAACTTGTTCTTACCCTTTCACAGATCCAAAGCACTGATACACCATGTTTATGTTCAATTGAAGAAAATTGTCAGTGATACATTGACATAGCCATGTCATGATTCAACTGATATTGCCAATATTATGACTTAAAGGTTGTCCTGATGACAGTGCTGGAATTTCCCTCATTTCAAAACCTTTAAATCAGAATATGGACGCTACAAGGAAGTGCAGGACAGGTTTTAAAAGGTGTTCCCTTTCTAACTGGAGGATTCAAGGTTAGAGCACAAATGTAAATGCATCAAGACAAACAGTAATTAAATCATATAAAAATAAACAAGCAGGTTGGTTTAACTTCATTTGCAGGGATGCCAGATTGATAGATTCTATGGGTAGTCCTCAGCTTATGTCCCTTTGTTCAATGGCCATTCAGAGGTATGGTGACACTGAATAAAATAGATGTGCAACCAATTCTCAAAATTCTGGCTATTTTAAGGACCCCTGTAATTGCTTATCAAAATCAGACAAGATGGTAAAGCAGAAGAGACAATGAAAAGAAGTTATGGTGTTGAAATCATGAAATCTGCATGTAATCACAGTCTGAGATAAAACAAGAGGGGAATAAGCAGACCTTTAAATTAGGGCTATTGTGATGGTTTTAAGTCAGAATTATTCCTAAGAATAAACAATTAGTTTCCCTGTTTTGGAGAATATAAAATCCAGTTGATGCTTGAAGATGTCTTCAGATTCTTTACTAGGTGAAAACCGTGGGGGGAGATATGTTTGAAGGCAGATTCACTCTACCTTCTGCCATCTCTGTTCTGAGCATGGTAGGGTGGGCCCCATGAAGGCTTGCAGGCATCTCCTTCTTCTGGAATGAAATGAGAAGTCTGCATCCCGTCTTCACTGTTTAATCAGTTTAATTACAAGGTAAAAGGTAAAGGTTCCCTTCGCACATATGTGCCAGTCGCTTCTGGCTTTGAGGGGGGTGGTACTCATCTCCGTTACAAAGCCAAAGAGCCAGAGCTGTCCAAAGACATCTCCATGGTCATGTGGCCAGCATGACTAAATGCCAAAGGTGCACGGAATGCTTTACCTTCCCACCAAAATGGTCCCTATTTTTCTACTTGCATTTTTGCATACTTTCGAACTGCTAGGTTGGCAGAAGCTGGGACAAGTAACGGGAGCTCACTCCATTACATGGTGCTGGGGATTTGAACCGCCGAACTGCTGACCTTTCTAATCACCAAGCTCAGCGTCTTAGCCACTGAGCCACCGTTACAAGGATCTCCCTTCTATTGCCAGGAAAAAGGAAAAAGATAAAGCCCAACCAAAGCTGAAACCAAGAGATTGGGGAAATAAAAGTACTTTTCCTGAAGCATATTCTGATTTAGGGCACATATTTGTAAGGGGGACAAGAACTGAAAACCAAAGATGTGCTTCTATTGACATAAGGCACTACCCATGACTTACAGTATAAAACAGGTCAGGCTGTTGACTTCTCTTTTGCCTGGCCTGCTGCTTGGTTGTCTTGTAGATGTTATGTTACTGCCAGTGAGTAAGGCCTGTTCAAGGTTTCTTATTATGTGACACTCTGGAGAGCTGAGTTTTCCATTCCACTTTTTTCCCTTTCTTCCATTGTGAAGCCCAGGATGGAAAATAGTTCCAGGGAGCGTTTGCCAGAACAGAAGTATTTTTTGATGAGTTTTGTTGTTTGATGAGTTTTGGAAGATTGTTTGATGAGTTTTGGAAGACAGTTGTTAGGGATAACATTGTTTACCCTAACTGGTTTAGGTGAAATAATAACTATGAATCATAGTTAGTGTATGTTAGAGTGTATACACCTTTAACTGTGAAATAGCAATTAAAGGAGTGGTTAAGAAAACAATATAAAAGTAGCAAGACTACGGCTTGCTCTCTCTCTCTCTGGCTTTGATGATCCCTGATTACTGCTTGGAATCAAGACTGCATTGCTCAAACGGGAGAGAAAACAAAGGACTGATTTTGTAAGTGAACTGACATAGGATATTCTACATGGACTTTGCTAACTGAATACCCCTGAATGGACTGACTACATGGTAAATGACTATTGGACTGTTATTTGACTATGCCATAAACTTATACTGGAATAAACTATATTCTTGATAGCACAAGCGTATCTGTTATTTTTACTGTATGTTAATAAACATACAAGCTTAGCTCACTCATTTATCTGTGTGCCTATCTGACTAACGCTGCACATTCTGTTTAGCTTGTCTACCTAACCCTGGTTGGGGAACCCAGGCTTAACAACAGTCTTAAAACAGTACCTGAGCTCTTGTGATAACTCCTTTCAGTTTCATAATCCAGAACACTGGGAGTGCTGTGGATGTCAAATTATTCTACCTCCCTCTCTGACCCACTGCACAAAACCTATACTTTTAGATTTCTACTAATAGCTTACTATTTGGGCTTGTTGCATTAATGCAGGCAAATGGTCCATAGTTCCATGAAAAGGAAATTGCCCGGAAACACAGTAGGATGAAATTGAACTACCATATTATTAGAATATTTCACCTATTACAAAATACAACGCACCACTTAGACCAATAGAGTGAATTTATTGCAACCCTCCAATAGCCTTTCAGTTTATCTGATTTCTAAATCAGCTTTGCAACTCCCACCCCATCAATAGCCTTTCATATAGTTATTAAGGCCATTTTAATTGGATGGTCACAGTATATAGGCAGTATTAATATGAATGCACTCATTCAAGAATTTAATTACTAGGCAACAGATGACAAGAATATGAAATCAAAATAGCTAGGGTTTTTTTTTCTTTTTTGTTTATTGCTGCAACAAAAGCCATGAATTCTTGTTGCATGCCTAAGGAATGAATACCTATCATATTAGCAACAGAGGGACAATAATTTCAGCACAATTAGGGTGGACCTTATGTGTTATAAAACAAAGCCTTCCATGTCCAACAGCAGCTGTGTTCCACATTTCTTTGCAATGACACATGTCATTTACTTTACACCCTGATGAGTTCATTAAGAGGGGTTTGAGTTGATTGCATTGTAGATGTACCACAATGGCCCAGCTGGGAAACCATTTTGGCCAATAGTCCAGAAGGATAAAATACTTACAAGGCAATGCTTTCTAAAGGTTTTCTGAAGAAGGCACTGCTCACCTCCTCTTCAGAAGAAGGCATTTGCTGTAAAATATGGTTGATAACTATCTAAAAGAAATATAAAAGTAATACCAAATTACTGAAGAAATACATCATTGCTGCTTGTGAAAGCCAAAAAGAAGGGCCTTCACTCTGTTGCTTCTCTGTCATATATTAGCAATGGTAGGTAGCTGTGATGGACAAATGTTTTCTCTAGCAATCATACAGATTTACCAGGTCCACATGATCCTGCATCAATGAATCCATTTCAAAATATTTTTCTCCTCTGTTCCAGCGGATCAAGCAGACCCTTGCAAGTTCTTGGCATGTGATGAATTCTCACGGTGCCTAAAGGATGACTGGACAAAGGAGGCAATTTGTCTTTGTAAACCTGGTTATGCAAGAAAAGAAGGCCTGCTTTGCCATAGCATATGTGAGACAGAGCCAAACATTTGCGCTAACGGTAGCAAATGTGAATTGGTTCCGGAAAGAGGTGCAGTGTGTAGGTATGTCCCTTTATTATAAGGTTGATCATGAATATTCATGGTACCATGGATATGGATAAGTGCAGTGGCAATTATTTTGCTATTCTCAAATGGTATTAATGTTTGCTTGGATTGTTAGCATGAGAAGAGAACATTCTGCATGCAGATTTTGTGCTCTGTTATTAAACAAAGTTTCCCATTCAAACTCTCCAGTTAAACGTTTTATGGGAACTGGACTAGAGAGGCTTTATCTGAACCTCTGGTGATATACTGCTGGTCAAAACAAGTACACTGACTTGACTCAGATGCATTTATGTGAGATTATAATCAAATTCAATTTGTTTTATTTTACATCATCGTGTTAAATTACCTCAGGCACAGAACATTTCTCAAAAGCCAGAATCTACCTAATAAAGTGTGTAGAATAAAGCAGTAGTAGTTTTAGCAACCATTTTTAATTATCTCCTATACCTATATCAGGGCTGTCAAACTCTCAGCCCATGGACTAGATGTGTCACGCTCTGGCCAGGCCCATGCCCGGTTTAGCGAAGGGGAAAAAAGACACGATACATCATGTGACGCCACCATAATGACACAAGTTTGATGCTCCTGACTATATGATCCAATAACACAAAGTGTTTGATCCTTGGCTTAAAGTCTCTCATTTTTCCCCCATCAGTTGATTAATTAAATTACAACAGAAATGCAGAACGAAGACAAAGTGGGGACAAGCAGATCCACCCTTCATATGTTCCGATATCTCAGTGGCCTTTTATACCGCCTGTCTTACCACCAACCAGCAAGTTCTACATTTCTGAGGTTCTCTTTCACCTCTCAGTCACTTCAGTACAGATAATCCTAGTCGAATTCATCCTGCTTTCCATAATGACAATCCCATCCATAATTTTTGCAATGGACCATATAGTATACGTTTTATGAGTAATTTTACAAAATAAACAAAAGCACAGAATATGATAGTAAAATACATCCACATATTATCCTTCATCTTCAAAATATGCTTTTCTGAGTTTCACTATTGGCCTTTCAACTATCTTCTTACTGTGTTTCAGTGTTTTATGATTTCTTAACCCAGATAGTGTGATAATGTTTAACACACCTCACTGCAGCAGCTTCAAACCAGGATCTTCTCGGTAACGAAATGATCCGATAATGTTTCTGACACTGTGTTTCTTGCGGGTCTTGAGTTTAGTGGTTTGCAATTGTAAACATTTAATTCATAATCTTTGTTTTCTTCATAGGTCCCAGGATACAAAACAAAAAATAACAAGTTAGCATCTGAAAGTCTGAATTCCAGAGACTATGAAGGTTTGTGATTTTTTTTTTTAAGTTGTCAAATGCATTTTTAGTAAAGTCCGGAGATCTTACATACTTTTATGTGGCTCCTTAAAACTTAGAATCAGTCCTTTATTTTATTTGATTTACTTGCCTTTGCTAGTTTAAAATATGTCATTTAAATTATGGGCAAGGAGTGGTGCAGTGGCCTAGAGGTGGAGCTGCTCTCGCCTCACAATCAGGAGGCTGTGAGTTCAATAGGTAGAGGCAGATATTTCTCTCTCCAGGCACAATGAGAATATATTTGCTGAACAAAACTCTGCATTGGCAACAAGAAAGGCACCCGGCCATTAAACACTCTGCTAACTCCATTCAGTTGCCCAGACTCCACCCCGCAAGGGATGATGATGATTGAAATCATGGGAAAATGTTTTGTAGCAATATTCAGGCTTATTATGTAGTGTACCACATGCTATGATTTTTATTATTATGTGCCATCATGTTGGCATCAACTCTTGTTAATCACACAGATATTGTATATGTTCTTCAGGATGATCTGTCCGCAGCCTAGACTTTCAGGTACAACCCCATCGCTGCTGTTATTGAGCTTTCACTCCCTAATCCATCCCCTTCCTGTATTTTGCCATTCTTAAAGCTTGTCTGGGGGTCCCCAGCCCATGGAAGAGATTAAATTTCTGCAGAGAAGCAGAATTACACCCCTAATACGTTTCACTCATAGAAGTACACCACTGAACTCCATTTTAAGTAACCTTCCATTCCCACGAACGTTGTTTCTACAGGTGCTTTAGGAACGAGACCTCTTCTAATATGGAAGCTCAGTGGAATCTTTGAGGAAGGAGGACAACCACAACATCCATCTTTTTCTTCCCCATAAAAAATGTGGAACATTTTAACTGAAGCTTATATCTTTTTTTTTTTAAAGGCAGAAGCTGTAATTAATTCCCTTAAAACTGTTTAACTTCATAGCATCCCTATTAAAATAAATGCAATGCTAAATGTAACGTAATTAGTAGATATCTAATGTTTATGTGATTTTTTTTTTGTTGCTTAGATGTAAGTCAAGTCTGTGTATTACAGATAGTCCTTGACTTTATGACTGTTTGCTTGGCAAGTGTTCAAAGTTCCAACGCACAAAGTTAAATGCACTGACAATCTTGCACTTACAATAGTTGTAGCATCCTACAGTCATGTGTTTGCCATTTGCAGTCTTCCCAGCCATCTTCTAACCAGCAAAGCTAATGGGAATGCCAGCAGGAGGTCGCAACTCAGTCATATGATGTCTCACTTAATGACCCTGAGGGATTCACTTAACGACTGTAGCAAAATGGTTGTGAAATCAAGTGCAGTCACATGATGCCTCACTTAATAACAGTACTGCTTAACAATAAATTTGTAAGTGTAGAATTAAAAGGCATCAGGGTGACATATATGGTCAATAATATAATAATACCTCAAATGTAGTAATTGGAAAATCAAACTGTAGAACCCAGAAACCTATCCAAAACCTTTAATGATGTTTCATAGTTCTCCTTTTCTAATCCTATCTTCCACTACTAATGGCATCAATTACATAATAAAATAAGAATTGTCACTCAAAGTCTAATGACTTTAAAAGCATCCTTCCTTAAAGTTTTTTTTAAAAAAGAATCTGACTGTAAATATCAAGCTGACTTTACGAGGAAATATGTTTGCTGTTATCCTTAAATATATACGTTTCATAGAATAGACATTGAAACACAAATGTAATTGTTAGTTCTGTATAAGACTTATCTTATGGGGGCATTTAGGCTTAAACTAAATAACACTTGATGCAAGTTGGCAGTAGTGCATGCTGATTCACAAGACATAACCTGGCTGCAACAGAAAGCCATGCCTTAGATCAGGGCTGTCAAACCTGCGGCCCATGGGCCCAATGCATCATGCACTGGCCCATACCCAATTTAGCGAAGGGGGGGAAAGTCCCGTTACGCCATCATGCTGTGAGTTTGACACCCCTGCCTTAGATGATCAACATCAATTTCACCAGTTTTGAAGAAGCCCAGGTCTAATGAAATAGATCTTCTCCCTTAACTACATAATTGGTACGAGCAAAGCCACAATTACCTTCAAATAGAGGAACATAGAATGCGAGCTATAAGCAGCAGGATTTTATAATGGTTTAGCATTCCCTAATTCCTAATGCTCTGGCAGATGGTATCCTTTGATGCTCAAGTGTATTTCTGCTCTGGGTATAATCCATATACTCTGTAACCAGGCATTACAGGTTGTCTAAGACATAAAATGGCAATTGCTTTCTAAAGTTTACCTTGCAGAGCCTACCTCTCTAAAAGGTAAACTTTGCTGGATATTTTCTAGTGTCAAGAAAAATGTATTCTTGGGTCATTTGTATATACTGTTACACTTTAGGGGTTATATTAAGAAGATACCAATATCCCTTCTGCATTTTAATGGTTGCCCTGATTTAGTAGCCCTAGTTTGCTGCATGAGGTAAGAAGTTAGTCTTGGTGTGTTCCCACTGCAGATACAATCAAGAGTTACACTTGTACGGGACACATCTAGAGATACACTATCCTGCTTCACATATATATATATATATATATGTTAGAATTATATGGTAGAATATATATATAAATTTATATATATATAAATTATATGGTAGAATATATATATAAATTATATGGTAGAATATGGAGAAGAATATTTTGTATTTCAATAAAGTCATTTAAATATGTTTCTGTATCTCTAGTTAAAGAGTTTTTTTCTGGATCATCTGATAAAGATGATCTGACATGCTTATTTAGAAGAATGAATGTTTTTTAGATATCGCAGCAACATGGAAATATCTTTAACATCTTAAGAGACTATGATTCTTTTTCTTCTGAATCACATTTCTCAATGTAGCTAAGCAAGTAACTACTAGCTTTGTTCATTTGTTATTGTTTACATCATAACCAACTTCAATGGCATTGTAAAAAAAAAATGCATTAGAACTTGAGAGAAAAAAATTCTAGAAGAAAAATGTCAATCCTTCCATTTCATTGTCTTTTAATTTAGCCTAATATTTTAAAGTTTGAAACTGTATTTCAAAGCCAGATTACTTTAATAGCAAATGTTTTCTACTTATTTGCTATAATTTGTATATCATTGAGGGGGGAGTAAATCTAAGTGTCAAAATTTCCCAAGCATTTCCATTCTTTTAAAAACAAATATCGCAGAAAGTTCAACAGAGTGAATTTATTTTGTTATAATTTGCAGTACACAATCAAAGTTATTTGACAAAGTACTTGGAACAGTTTAGTAGGAAATAAGCCAGAGACGAAAGAGATATAATTACAGATAAGGAGAACATTTCCAAAGTAATATTAAGAATCCTGTACTGTTCAGGGAACTGCTAGTTGTATGCAGGCTGATAATTGCATGCAAAATTTAGGTACTGCTGGTTGACATATGTTTCAATGAATACATAAGGGAATAGAAGCTGACACAATCTCAACATCATACAATATTAACCACGGCATATTTCTACATATTTGAATGCATACCTAAGTATTTCGTACTATTATTTACCAAATGAAAATAAGTAAACTATTTATATGGAGATACAGAAATTTGGGCACCATTCTAATTGATTCGGTGCTACTTTTTCTAAAACTGTAAGGTTGTTAATGAGATAACCAGAAAACTTGTCAGGTGTATTGTCCATTTAGCCAGGAGACACCAATTCCACAGGTGAAAAATATTCTGACTTTTCTAACCTCTCAGGTTATATTTTTACCAAATAAGAGCTCTAAGCAGGAATCCGATTATGTGCAAATGAAGATAATTCACATGACAAGGAAGAGGATGACTATACCAAAATCTTTAAGTGCTTTTAGATAATGCTTTCCAGCTAAAAATATTGTTAAGATACAGAAGTTATGTGGCATTGTTGATGTCAAGGTGAGAACTGGAAGCCCAAGCAAAATGTCTGCTGGAACGATTTGAAAACTGTTCAGATTTGCACTGAACTCACAATCACAAGAAATAACTTAAGAATTATTTCAGAATTTATTTTATGCATACACAATGAGCAAAACAATCTTAAATCTTAAAATAAAAAAATAGAAAAAAGCAAACTTCAAACAAGGAAAAGAAAGGAAAAAAGAAAGAAAATCTATTATGTGTTACACTTATCAACAATCGTTTACTAAGACCAGCTGAAAGATTAAACTGTCTCTGGAATAGCTGCTCTCCATTAACGGCACTGAATATATGGCTATCTTCATGGAAGAAGGATAACCTTTTTATTGAAACTATCACAAATGCCTCACCTATCAAAAGAAAACATTTATAAGCCTAAAATATTTTAAATAAAATGCTTTGGACTGATGAACACTTAACCGGTCAGCCATGCCAACATGGGATGAATTTGGGCAAAAATGGTGAAGCATTTGAAGAAAAATATTTTGGAGTTGTGTACAGCACAGCAAAGCAAAGCAAAGCACAGCAACTACTGCACAGCACAGCAAATATTGGACAGGCGAAAAGATGGATTCAAGTAAATGTCAATGAATTTTAGAGCTAATATCCTATATTCAGTTAGATATTTTAGCAAGGCTAAAATTATCTTCACATCAGACATGATGTGAAGGGGGGAGATAGCCCTCAGAACTGAATAATAGTGACATCAATCATGTAACACGTAAGAGATATATTTCTGCACGGAAGAGTAGGAAAAACACTCTAAAACAAGATTAGACAAATTCTTAGCTTTTTGGAATCTATTCTAACAAAGATGATGTTACAGTTACTGATTAAAAAGATGTCCAAATTTTTCCTTATTTTGGCCTGTTAAACATTTGCACATAAATATTTAAGTATGCAATTGAATTTTGTAGAAAGACATTGTGTTTAACTTTGTACTATTCAGAAATTTTCAGCTTCTGTTCATGTAGTACACTGAAATATTAAATTTGATGAGCAGTACCTAAACTTTTACATGATACTCTTATTTACTTGGTCATGGAACTAGGATTGCTATTTTATGAGATTTAGAGTAGATTTATGTATGTATATTCCTCATTTAGCAAAGCTAAGCAAATATGATGGTCTGAAGAGGTAGAATAGCCACCACCCAAGACTCCCTATACTTTGAAACCACATCACAGATGTACAAGTAAATGTATTATCTGGAGATGTACCTACTTTTGTATCTTGGGGCTTTCATATCAGAAAGGTCACAAATACACAGGAAGCAACCAGTCTCTTTCTGTTGAGGAACTGGTATTTTCATTCATCTTTATGCTGAAATCTCTGGCCAGATGTTGGGGGCAAAAAAGAGAAACTATATGCATTTGCCAAATGTATTAATGCAGTGTGTATTTTATTGACCAGATTAATTGGAGATAGTGGCACCTGTTAAATAAATATCATATAAAAACAATGTCATATCTTTTTAAATTCAATTCCTCTTTTAGAAAATTTGCATCAAATTTAGAAAATTTGCATCAAGGTGCCAACTCCTTATACTAGCCAATTGATTTAGTAACTGCAGGCACATCGAGGACAATCAAATTAACCCAGAATAATCAAGACATTTTGCAACAGCACTCCTTACGAGTACTGGTGATGTTACCTGGGGTAATGAAATATCTACAAGAAAACAAGCAAGCTCAGAGAGCAACAATAACTCCTCAAATATTATTTTAAAATATGGCCATCTGCTTTAGCTTTAGCTATGATCGAAGTGCTCAACACAGTCTATAAATTTCACAAAACAGTACAACTGTAGAGGATTCTGGATTTGGCTATAGCAGCAGCACGAAGCTGTTTTTTCACATTCTCTCTCTCTCTCTCTCTCTCTCTTTGAAAACTAGTTTTCCAATCAATATTTCTCCATGTTGCATTTCCACGCATAAAGGATATTGTCATTCTTAATTAGAAGCAAAACAGTTGGGGACTGTCAATGGAGTCATAGTTTCCATGCAAGAAATGAAACAACTTTGTCTCTTAATTGCTATACTGAAAAAAATTTCAACCTCCCCCTCATATTTCAACATAAAAACACTGATGTCCTGCGATGCCTTTAACGTAGCCTCCCACTGAAACTAAAGGCACAAATGAACAAAGGAAATAAGCTGGGTTTGATCCGTGATGAACATATATATAAGTCAAGTCCTTCAAGTCAAACTCAGCTTCATGTAATTTTTTGTAGCAGCAACATGGAAGTGGTCTGCCATCACTGTCCCCCACTTCCTAGTCCTGGTATTCCCTGTTATTCCCTGCTTCCCATCCAGTATTAATTAGGTTTTATTCTGATTAGAATATTGAGATCAATCAGAGTCAACTAGTCCTTTATGGATTACGTTTAAATATTTTCTTGCATCACCAATCTATAAGCAGAGTTTTTACTATGGGATTCTACAAATCTACAGCCTTTGGAGGCTTTTCATGAGACCCACCAGAAGTTCTTCTGTGTGAGCCTGATGCTTTGAAGAAAAGAGAGAAAAAGAACAGGATTTTGTGATAGGGCAAGTGATGCAAGTGATACTCCTTCCCATTGCAACTGCCCATCAAGCAGCTCTTTCACAAGCTGGACAAAACATATGGTATGCAGAAAGACTGATGTTAAATAAATTCTAATTTCAAAACAAGGAAGAAAAATCACATATGCAATCCAATTTCAGCAAATAGGGACAATCTTGAAAACTATCTGACTGCACGCTTGTCTTCCATCCTCGAGCATACATTTCTACCTAATGATTGTGTATTTAATGAAACATAATCTTAAATTCTGCCAACGGAGGCTTTTGTGTGTAGAGACATGGGCTTCTCTCCTAGTCAAGCATTATCCATGGACTAAAAAAAAACAAACATTTGCATGATTTCTGATTTCTTGAACTTTATAGCCAAACCAAAAGGATATACAAACATCCATTTGGATTCAAAGCCCCCTAAGTGGATTTACACTCATGACTTGGCTTGCATTCCCTTTTTTACTCTCTTCTGCTGTCTTTATAATTTGGAAAAGTTATTACTGATAGTGAGATTGCCTATAGAATGGAAAGAAGCAGAAATCCTTACTGCAAGCAGAAGAGCTTTCACTTGTGAAATATATTTTTGATTTTGACAAATCTGATCTTGATTATCTTGATGGGGTAGACAATACACTAAGTTTAGCCTAAAGCTGTCAAAGCTGCCTACATTTGGACTGGTTCATTTGGGTCTGAGAATGATACTTACCCATCTGAATACATAAACTGATGATCTCAGTAATCTTAAATATAGTACAAATATTGCTTAGATTTATGAATATGTTTTCTTTTTTACACCCAATCTGGTCAAAACTTAGTAGCCAATGTGAACTCAGCTCACTCTTCTTTTTAAATTCTTATTTAAAGATTTAAAAATCAGAGCTGAGAAACACAATTACTCTAATAAAGGAAAGAAACTTTCTTCTAGTGTGATCTGTATTTTTTTTTATTAAGTGACATTTCTTAATTTCTCTAAAGATCCCCAAACTGTGATAATACCAAGATTTGTTATGCTGACATTAGCTCATTCTGCAACATCAACCAAAGGCAATTTAAAACTGTCTGAAAGAAATAACTGTTACAAGTATATTAATAACTGTTAAGGAAACCCTGCCGAAAAGAAAAGAAAAAAGAAAAGAAAAGCCCACAAAACCTGAATTTGGGAGATTAGAAAAGATCTATTAGATTAGGAGAGGGGGGGGAAACATTGAACACTTTGAAGTTAAACAATTTGAAGCAGCATGATATAACAAGAAATGCCAGGGTTCTGCTAATTCATCAGAAGTCAGAAAAAAAATCTACTTAATCCATATTCATTTTAGTGATGCATAGAAGGACAACACAGATCCCCATGTTCAAATTCAACCTCAGTGGCATAATTCATGGCGTTTATATCTCTGATGGTTCCAGCCATAAATATCTGCAGGGATATATATACTGAACCATCTCTGTAAACTATATTTCACTTTAACTGAAAAAGGATTTCCAATACATTTATGACAAAAAATTAAACATGAATTGTGTGAAGGAACCTGTTTTGTAAAAAAAAAAATAAAGCAGTTTAAAAAAGAAGACAAACACACACATGCACAACTGATTAAAAGTGCATCAAATCATTTCAGTTCTGAATTGCTAAAGCATTCCAGGCTTAAATTTTTCTATATTCAGGATATGACACCCGGCAATCTACCTCAAGACATATTTTCCCAACATGCTTGTTTGCAAGTGATGTTGAAGAGATATCTTTCACCTTTATAGGAGTCTACTTTAACTTCTGCAAATTAAATGTTAAGAACATTAAGGCCTCACAATTAGCCTAGTGTAAAGAAAACACAGCTTCTTCTACTTTGTGGAAACTCATTTTTCTAGATAGCATCTGGAAAGTGTGTTACAGAAGATAAAATGCCATTTTGGGTCATTCTAAACTACGTATTGGTAGTGTGTTATGCTACATCAGGGATGGGGTTCTCTAGTTCTCCAACTACTGCTGGACTTTTACCCCATAGCACTGACTATGTTAGCTGGAGTTGACAAATGTTGGAACCCATCACAGCAGGAGACACATAGATTTACCAGTCCTGCTCTATATTACAGTGTTATTTATATTATCGTATGCTGGCCTAAATCAAAGAACATACTGACTGAAAGAAAAAAAATAGATCTTGAAAATGAATGAGCTCACTACACAAATTAAGACATCAAAAATACAAACTAAAAATCGACACATTAATAAAACCGGTTTATATTAAACATCTCTACATGATTATGGAATGTTAAAAGTTCTGCTGTACTCAGAAGGTGCAAAATAACGATTTATTTCAACAAGTTCTGCAGCATAGCAGTTGCATAGGTCGGCCGAGCTTGTTTGCTCTCAATTGCATTTTGAAGATATTGAATTCCACCACAGCGCTCCCAAATCTCTTCAAACTGCCGTGGCAAAATTTCAGCACCCCGCTTACGAGTCAGGCCAGTTTCTTCAAGATTCAGCTCACACATCTCCATGTCATCCTTGCCTGGAATAGAGGAAACCCCGGATTTCACAAAAGTTATAATGCAAGCTTACGGTTTTGGACACATACAAAATTGAGAACAAAACTGTAACAAGCACTAGCTACTTTCCCAAACTCATTGCCTTTAGAAGAGGAGACCTACAACAATCCAAATTTTTGTAATTCATCTTATTTAATCCTCTAATCACCTATATCTCAAATATTTGGAATCTTTGACTCCTATAATGCAAGAGGAAATGTGGATCAACAAAATAAATTGTAATCTAAAAATTAACTCTTGCATTGCAACCAGTTTTGATAGCAGGAAATAATAACAACCTGAAGGGATGAACATGCATTTCATATCAATTTTATATTTTTATCATGTTTTACGTTTATAATATGTAAATTACTAGGAGTAATTTTGGAATATCAAAACTCAACATATAAACAAATGTTAATCTACTACTTACTACTTTTCTCAAGGGTAAATTCATTCATTCTCAAGCTGGCAAATTCATTCATTCATTCATTCACTCATGTGCTGTTCATCTCATTATCCAAAGGAACTTGAACTTTGTCTATTTTTCAGATTCTTCTGAAAGTGAAGACAACCTTTTTAAATAAAACAATATTTTGCTTTGCACTATAATTCAGATCTTGATTTACCTTTAGTACATCTTGTCAATAAACAAAGCCTACCTTTCCAATTTTGTTTAAAAAATGAAATCGAAACACATACTAACCAGCCACTAGCAAAATGGGTTGCTTATCAGGATGAAGTTCCATTTGACGAGCAATCCATGCTCCATCAAAGTGAGCATACCACCAGCCTTTTTTCTTATTCTGAGGATCCTTGTATTGATCTGCTGGGCGGATGAAAGGAATTCGGAAATATCGCTGTTGCCGGTTCATTTCGATCTCTTGCTGCTGTCTAACAGACAACTGATTTGCTGGATTCTGCTGAGCTGTAAGGAATAATTACAGTTAAAATTTGTAGCCAAGAACAAAAGCAGTCTTCACTACAATCACCTTTTTAAAAAAAATATGTGCAGAAAAGTAGGACAAGTATGAAAATACTTTCAGTAAAGAGAAAACAGTAAAAGAAGATCTTGCATTGCCCACAACATTTTTTGAAGTAACATGGATTTTGCTTCAGCCATGGAAACAAATGTTTATATTGTGGGTCCCAGCTGAGGAATCCATTCAATGAAGTTAAGTATACTGGGCAAAAGAAGGAACATTCCAAATGATTAAAAGCACACAATAACCCCAATTTTTGAATTGTAAGCCACTTAGAATCATTGACTCAGATGGGTGGCTATGGAAATTGAATGAATAAATTAATGAATGTTTCTGTAACATAGTGTTAGAATACAATTCTCAAAGCATATGTTTTGCAAAGCAAATTATCTCCCAACCTGGGAGAAAAATAAAGTGAAAGGATGAGAAAAGTAGAATAAGGTATCGTTATAGATGGGGGGAAAAGACACCCTTGAGTCATTTGCAGACTGTTAAGCTATTTAATAGCTGGAACAATAAAGTGTGTGATGGGCCAAAAACCCAGTTGTAGTTGATTGGCTAGAGAATGCTTGATCCTGTATGAGGTAATCTATGTCATGATTGGTTGTTGTGGGTGTAAAGGGGGAGTGAGTTTCCCTTTTCCCCCACCTTTTTCTTCTGTGTGCTCTATATGCTCCAGGATTTACTTGACAATTTACCTCATAAAGTTGGTGTGTGCCTGACTACCTTGCCTGCTGTAAATATAGACATTAAATATATTTAGTCATATGAAACCAC
Source organism: Laticauda colubrina (assembly GCA_015471245.1). Lineage (NCBI taxonomy): Eukaryota > Metazoa > Chordata > Lepidosauria > Squamata > Elapidae > Laticauda > Laticauda colubrina. Next base: position 38,460,492 of record BLBF01000007.1, on the reverse strand, counting down.
AAGTTCATGTCAGCATCTCTGACTTCATTTGTGCAATTCCCTGACAAAGACTCACATTAAAAACAGAAAGAAAAGAAAATTTCTTGACTTTTCAGGTTTCAAATAGGAGATTTCAAATGCAAAGTTGTTGTGGACAATTGCAGAAAAAGCAGTTCATTATTCATGAGAGGACACTTTTCTTTCTATTCCAGTTTATGGAAGGAATTAATAATGAATAATTTTAACTACATAATTAAGCTAAATTAAGTTAAATAATTATAAATAATAAATCTGGTTTTGGTTGAATAAAGAGGGATGAAGCTACAGCCACATCAGATGTGTTTATTTGCTCTCTTTATTTCTAGGTAAGTTTTAGATTACTGGAACAGAAAAAATGTTCAAATAATTGTGTTTATATATACAGAAATAGCAAATGTTTATCCTGCTGTAAAAGGCAATATCTGTTAAAATATTTCTCATAAATTAATATCAGTGGACATTAAAGCAGCTCATCCATGAACAGAAAATGGCAAAAAAGACCTTTTTCATATTAACCAGCCTTCAGTCATAATTATGTATCATTTGACATGACAAACTTAAGCAGTAGTCTACATACTTTTATTTGTTTTTAAAAATGTTTTTAAAAAATGAATCAGTTTTTAATTGATGAATTAATTCACTAGGCAATTCATTTTCAATATATCCTCTTGCTGCATTCTGCAGCGACTGGAGACTGGCTACCTACCGCCTGAATTAACATATAGGACAGTGTCCATTTTGAGCTTTTTCCTTGATTTGTAGAGGTCTTTTTTCCTCATTCCATGCACAGCTGCCCTCACCCAAAAGATAAGCAACATAGTGAAGAAAAGCACTTTTGTCACAACAAAGGCAATTATTTTCTCTCCTAAAATAAGTTCCTAAGTGTTAGGTTTTGTTCCAAATGTTAGTTGATTAGTACCAATTTCAATGTTTTGCTACAAGGGGAAAATATTTTCTCTTGGCAGAAGAAAGGAATTAAAATTAAACCAGTATACACATTTTTATTGAAATAAATTATTCGTTTCTGTAAATAATGCCAAAATTCTTAAAAGAGATTGCACATTCTTGTTGTCCAATGTCTTTACCAACAATTCTTTAATTATATTTAAAACAGACTGTATGAATGCTTATAAAGAACAAATATAACTGTAGCAAAACACAATTATGTTAGTAAAGTAGGTTCTATTTCTCCCCGCTTTTTCAAGTTAGATGAAATAATCCCCCCACTTACTTGAGTTGTTCAAAAATGGTGCAAAATCTGAAAACAAAATTTAATACTGAGCATGCGAGAGAAAATGAGAGAAAGTTGTCTCTTGATGGCCATTATTGGCCATCCCTTGGGATGGCTTCAACATAAGAAATCAGTGGAAGAGGACAAGAGCACTGTTTTTAGTTAAATGGATGCAAAGCACAAAAACAATTTGCAAAGAGAGCTTTAATTTTTTTTTAAAGAAAGAAGGAATTCTTTCCTTCTTTCAAATATGGAGGGGCATAATAATTCCTTTATTTACATATAATGCCATAATAAATTGCAACCTAAAACATGTAATGCCATTTAGGAAAAACTACAAAGGAAGACAATAACCTTAATAACTTATTTCTGGCTGCCTAAAGTGGTCTCTTGTTATCTCAAGGGCTATTAGATATGATGACTACATGTTACATCCATTATAGAATCTATATAACTTGAAAATGGTAGTTTATTTATTTATTGACTGATTGATTTGATTTGTCAATCGCTTACAAAATAATAGGTACAAGTAGACATAGTTATGAATACATGAAATGGGTACTTATGAGAAAAATAAAAGAAACAATAGGACAGGGACAGTAGGCACATTGGTGCGCTTATGCACGCCCCCTACAGACCTCTTAGGAAAGGGATGAGGTCAATAGTAGAAAGTCTAAGGTTAAAGTTTTTGGGGTTTGGGGAAGAAGCCACAGAGTCAGGTAGAGTATTCCAGACATTGACCACTCTTTTGCTGAAGTTGTATTTCCTGCAATCAAGTTTGGTGTGGTTAATCTTGAGTTTGTATCTATTGTTTGGTCTTGTGTTGTTATGGTTGAAGCTGAAGTATTTATTGACAGGTAAGTCATTGTAATGTATGATTTTATATACCATACTTAGATCAGACTGAAGATGGCATAATTCAAGGTTTTCTAGGTCTAGAATTTCAAGTCTGGTGGCATAAGGCATTCTGCAACAAGTAGAGGAGTGGAGAACTCTCCTTGTGAAATATTTCTGGACTTTCTCAACTGTGTTAATATCAGATACGTAATGTGGGTTCCAGACTGATGAGCTGTATTCGAGTATTGGTCTAGCAAATGTTTTGTATGCTCTAGTTAGTAGTGTGATATTACCAGAGAAAAAGCTACGTAGGATTAGGTTAACAACTCTTAATGCCTTTTTGGCTATGTAGTTACAGTGGGCTCTAGCACTTAGATCATTACAGATGACTATTCCAAGGTCCTTGACAGAGCTCCGATCATCAACAAGGTCTTGACTATTCAGCTTGTATTTTATTTTCTGATTTATTTATTTTTGCCAATATGTAAGAAAGAGCATTTATTTGTTGAGATTTGAAGTTGCCATTTGTTTGATCATTCTGGTACATAGTCAAGGTCTTTTTGGAGGGTAACAGTATTGTCTGTGGTGTTGAATAGCTTTATATCATCAGCAAAGAGAACACAGTTGCTCTTGATATGATCACAGAGGTCATTTATGTAGAATATGAAGAGAGCTGGTCCTAGAACACTGCCTTGGGGGACACCACTGTTGACAGGTACAGAAAAGTTGTTCAGAAACATAAAGGAAAATGTGCTTTTTGCTCCTGTTCTGCTTTCAGATTTCCTACAAGTCTGTAAGTGGGGATAGAATGCTGGATCAGATCAGCCTTGGATTTATCCACTCTTAAAGATGGGCAAAAACAGTCCAAATCCATTCTTCAGAATCCATGCTATATCCTGGTTCCCATTCTTCCAATACTCAGTCTCAGAATCTGAGCAATCTGATCTAGCCACTTGAGATAATTCTCTGTACCCCAAATCTCACTCTATCTCAGCAACATGTGCAACAAAGGTCATGCCATTTCTTAGGAAAAGTCCATCTGGCTGCCCCATGTACTATCTGGTACAAGCCACATGGTTCCTTAATTTGATTTTCTGAAATAGCACAGCTTCTTTCTCTTTGAAAAACATGGAACAATTTGAATTAGACACGCTACAACGAACATTCTTCTGTTTGAAGATCATGTTCTGTACCTGTGGCCAATTATGATTATGGATGCCACTGTGTTCACAAACCTTTTCCATGGTTCCTGCCAAGTTCTATGGCCATCCTGAGTTTTATTTAAACTATTGTGATAAGAAATTAAGAATCACCTGGGTTGTAGCAAAACAAAGCTACAAACAACTGGATGGTACTTAGTTAAGCACCAATTATTAGCAATATACTGCTATACTTCCTTGTAAATAACAATACTCTATTGCTAGCTTCCTTCACTCATCCATCATGTTTAGCCTGACCTTTTATCTCATCCCTAGAACTGAAACTATCTCAACCTGCAATCCATCCAATGGTGTTGGGTTAGGCTGCTGCTCACAAAACAATGTAAAACAATATAGTCAATGCGGTAAAAACAAGATTCTCAACATTCTCTAGGTGCTTTTGCTCACAAGGACACTTCCCCTTCACACACACACATACACACACTTTTGTATGTGCATGGGGGAGAGGAGGGGTTAAATTAAGATTTTCCCTTACCATAATCAGTCACTGATTTGGGAGCCCGCTGTTCCATTTCGGTATTGCGTTTCTTGTTCTTGGCCTTCCAAGCATGATAAACCTTAAGCCGCCTATGAAACTCCTCTCTGCAAGCTGCCAGCAATTCAATATCTTTGATCCAGGAAAAGCACCAGGGTTGGAATAAGTGAGAAACAAGTGAGAAAAGCAGATAGATGAATATGTTTATGAATTTGTTGACATGGAAAAAATTAGTTCACCGCTCCTTATATCTACATTATGACACACATATATACAGGGTGCATAAACTGGTAATTTGTACAAAAATGGAAGGATAATTTCTAAAGCATATATTCATAAAATACCCAATTAGTTATTTTCAAATGTATCTAATTACTCTGCTATTTCAGAAGCCATTTCAGAGATCAAGAAAAATCAAGGCCTCTTCCAGCTTTTGAGGCTCCTGCTCATAATAAAAATGATGTGTGTGTTGGTATGTTTCTTTCTGAGGCAATTTTGCAGCCTCTCTGTGTGTGTGTCCGTGTCTTTGATTCAGTCTTGACTCCTGGGGACTGCATGGAAGTGGTTTGTCACCATCTTTTTCCTAGGACTGATGGGAAGTAACTGTCTCAAGGGCACCCAGCTGGCTTTGTGCCCAAGCTGAAACTAGAATTCAGTCTCACAGTTTCTACCCCAGTGCATTTATTACATTAAAATGGCTCTCAGTGAGGCAATATAATATCTATTTGTCTAATTGCTGCCTATTTAGGAACTGAGTAGCTCAGCACCTGCTTTGCCTGCAAAAGGTCCACTGTGTAATCCCCATCATCTACAAGGAAGGATGGAAAGCTACTTCCAGACAGCTTGATAATACTGGCAAGACAAACTAATGATTAGGTATAAGACATCTTTCCCTAATTAGGAGATTTTATATCACATCCAATTTAGTATCAGCATGTTTTCCCTTTTTTAAAAAGATCTGAACTAGTATCCAAGCTTGGGGGGAAGAAAGGAGACTTCAATGCATTTAACAGGCTCTTTAACTAATCTGAATCTGTCAATCCTGAGCTTGCAAGAAACAACTCTGCAAAAGTTAGGGACATCTGATACAAGCTGTATGGGCAGAAAGCAGTCTTCCAGGTTCTTATCTCCAACACTCCCAGTGACATCTGAAACAGTGAAAGCTTTCAGATTCATGAATTGCACTTGACTTTAAATGTAAATAGTTGATATTGACAATAGAACAAACAAACTATTTAAAAGTCATTAGCAATAATCATTTTAGATTAAGTTAAAATGTAATGACTTTGCATTATATTCAGTTAATTAACTCTGCTGGTTCTTACATGCAGCTTAGTTTTTGAATGCTTCACCCTTTCCTTTCTTTTGACATATGGAGCTGTTTGAAGTAACTTTGCTCAAGGCATTTTCTCCTTTTGAGCTGAATAAAGAATTATTTAGTGATCCAAGGCCTTGGTTGTTTTTTTTTTTTAAAGAATGGTATCAGTTCATTATATAGGCTTTCAAAACTCTGTGAGAGAAAAGAAATCCAAATTTTGATGTATCCTGACATTCCCTCCATTCCAAACAGGACAACACTTACCACAAGAGGTATTGATTGTATCTCTCAGGTCTGCATATTTCCACTTGCTAAGGTCATGCTTTTTAATGCCAGCTGCAGCTTTTGTAGCTTGAACTGAAGGTCCCCTAAACATATCCAAAGAAACAAAAAATAGAGAAAGGAACAAGTGAGGTCAAGAATGCAAAGCCGAAATGAGGACTCATCAAAAAAGACAGATGCAAAGACTGGTAACATCCATGACATGCTTCTTAGGCATACTTATTTAAGATAAAAGGAAAATTAAGATTGCAAATTACTAATTTACAAACTAATCATAAGTGTCATCTGAAAGGACTCATTTTAAAAAAAAAGTTTCCAAAAAACAACAACAAATGGATACATAATGTGAAGACCTAGTTCTCTGTGCAAAGGTCTAATGCTAGAAAATTCAGAATTCTAAATTTGGGAATGCTTGATGTTGCATCCGAGTTTAAAAGAGAGAGAGAAATCAGAATAATTGTCCCTGGAGCAAAATAATAGCAAAATCTTATCAAAAAGTAATTCCTATTCATGCAATTCATAAATATAATAGTGAATTAGAAAGAAAATGGGTACTAAGTTGGTACAGTGAATGAATCTTTATTAGAATGTATATTTTTTACATAAATGAATTAAATAGAATTTATAAATTGACTATCTTTTAATTTATCTTATAGTTATTACATTTGGTGATTAAACTGATTTCTTTCTGGCAATCTGTTATACCCACCTAAATAGGTATTCTGACATTTCTTTGGCTATTTGTTCCCTATAAAAACATGAGGAATGTATGTTAGGGAGTTAGGATACAAAATTTAATGCATTATTTTTACAGTATTAACTGATAACATAGTATAATAAATACTCTGAATTAACCAGTTCTTTGTATGCATAACCTTTTAGATATGCAATATTTAAATCACAAGCATTTGTACCTATGTATAATTGATCTGATAAACTGATACTCAAATAGAGTATATTGATTGCATGCTCAAATCATGATTAATTAGGAAAAAATAAAGTGAATTATTTTGCAAATTGCTTTTAAAGTGAAATTAGAATAATTTTACCCTCCCTCTTTCAATTTTTATAGAATTTCCCAAAAGGGAAAAATGTTTTCATACGCGGTCATTTGACACCTTGTTCCATTGAGTCTGCGAACAGAACATATTTAGGTTAGTCTGAAGATCTCCTAAATTAGGCACTGATGTACAACATCACAAGATCAGCCTGGACACAAAATGATGTTCATACAAGATCACCAGGAATCTGGTTTCAACAAGTGGTGTTAAACAGTTTTTTTTGGTTGTTAAGTGATAGATGCATTGACTTTTCCTTTATCTCACTACAGTTACAGGTCCACAATCATCCCATAAGGTACTTCACACTGTAAGAAGGGAATTGGCTTAAGTGTCACCATGAACATCACAGAATAGAGGCACTGGAATCCACCTCCTTCCAATACCAAGCTATAGCTTCCGTCAAACAAAGCTCAATGATGGGAAAATTGTACTCAAACTCATACCAAACAGAAAAATAAATAGCCATATAAACATATCTGCTTAAAAAGAAGCTGCTTCCTATGCTAAGTGTTTGGAAGAACTTCTAAAAACTAGAAAGATGATTTATTTCAGGCAGACAGGGAGAGAGGGAAGGAGGGAGGAAGAAAAAAAACTTTCCCTGAGCAAAAATGCTGTCTTGTTTTTGATATGACACTGACCTGTCTTTTAGGGTTGTAAGCATAAAAAGAATAATAAGTAAAGCAGTCTAAATGTTAGGTAGGTTTCCACATTACACTAACGAAGAAGATGCTCTGTTTGGATTTGATATGCATGTCGGACAAATCCAGCCAAACATGATTTAATTCAATAACCAAACTTTTTTTGCGAACTTGATGCATGAATCCCAGTATTAATTCTTCTTGAAGAGCAATTTATGAGGAACTAAAATGAATTAATCCACACCAATATGGGTCAGGAAAATTTTCAAATGGCAAATCCTTTCACTGTAGCCTTTATTGCTTGTAGCACAGTGTCAAATGACATTATCTGACCAAACTTGGCAACTATGAGACTTGTGGACTTCAACTTTCAGAATTCTCAGAAAGTTGCCAGGTTTTGAGATCCCTCATTTAGGCCGAATTGGGATGGAGAAGCATAACAAAATTCCTAAAATAATTTTTACTTTTTTTCTCTTTCCACAAAGTTCAGAAACTGGACTCTGAACTATACTCCCAAATCTTTGACAGAGGATAGCTAGTTCAGATGCCTAGCTAACATTATGGCAGCTTCCCCACATAGGCACCCTCCAGATATTCTGAAAGTCAAACCACAATATTCAGAATTGCTTACAGCAATGGCTAAAAGCTATCCTTGCTGGGAATCTGAGGAAATGCAACCCCAACATAATTGGTTGGCAGAAAGTTGAAGAAAGCTGTGGTGCAGAGCAGCCTCCAGATTATGAGTGTTCAAATACAGGAAGATATGCAACATCATGTTACCTTAATTTAATTAGTGTTCTTGTTATCATCATCATTATTATTATACAACTTATTACACAATTGCTTTTTCCAGCAGCATCACTGATAAAGTACAATACCTGCGCAAACTTGGGTCCAGCTGAGCCTCATCATTGATGAGCTCAGATTCGCTTTGGGCAATTCGCAAAGCCAGCTCGTGATCTCTGCGCTCTTGTTCAAGAATGGCTTGATGCTGACTCGCCTCTTCGCGTTCTCTGGCCAGCTGAGCCTCAACTTCAACCTGCAGAGCCATGAAAAATATAATTTAACTGAAATATTTTTCCATTGATACAACAGAAGGACTGTCTAACAAGATTCAATACAGCATGCTAGAAGCCATGCCAGCTAGGATTTTTGGAACTAGTACTCTGAATTAAGAAGTACCACTTTGTGGTTTGCAATTACAGTCTAGCCCAATCATGTGCAAATGGTTACTGCTGTTCAGTCATAATTCATTACAATCAACAGATTAAGCAAACTAAGGTTCAAACAATTCTAAAAGGTAATCTCTCATTCAAGTTAATTTTAACTCCTTTGTTAAAAAGAAAACAAAAAGTTCATGAAGATAATCTGCCATTGTCTTGTTTTTCCTTCTATTTTGTATTATAGCATTGCATTCCCTGCAGTTCCTTGGATGTCTCCTCTCTGAATACTAACAACTAAATTTCCCAACCTCAAACAAGTTGGCCAGTCACTGAGACTTCTTTAGATAGGAGCCTCTTAGTTTACCCTAAACTAATTTAAAAGATATAAAACTATAAGGAGTCCAATCTGGCTGATACTTAAAATTGCATTACAAACCATAAAGGCCCTGTCACACTGGCCGACGGATGCAAAACATTTGTAAAAAGGACACAGCGGACGAGCAAAATGTTCAATCCGTTGTTATCCGCTCTCAAAAGTGCCCCGAATTTGCATAACCAGAGCGGACAACACGGAAAGGAACAGACGGGGGGAGGACGTAGGGTGGATGGAAAGCAGATGCTCCACGGAAGCCTAGCGGATGGAAGCAGATGGCACATTCGCAAGGCTTCCGGGGGAGCACAGCAAAGCGGACGCAGAACGGAAAGAGCGGATGCAGAGCGGATGAAGCAGATACAGAGCGGATGCCGAGCAGATGAAGCGGATGCTGAGCGGAAGCCTAGCGTTCACTGCGCATGAGGGGAGGATGCATTGCATCAGCCCCGCGGATATAAAGGGAAGCAGCTCGCAAGCAGGTCACCATTCAGAGGAAAGACCTGCTTCCAGACACAGCTTCCCAGCCAGCCAGCCAGCCAGCCAGCCAGCCAGCCAGCCAGTCAGCCAGCAACCCAAAAACCATGGGGAAGAAACGGAAGCCTCTGCCATCTGCTGCCATCCCTGGCAAGAGGGACAGGGCCACCCTCCCACCCCCTGGCCCTGACTCTGCTTCTGCTGGGGCTTCTGCTGCCCGGGCTCGCTCTTCTGGTGCTGGTGCTTCTGCTGATGCTGCTTCTGGAGGTGGTGCTTCTGCTGATGCTGCTTCTGGTGGTGGTGCTTACTCTGCTGGCACTGCTTCTGGTGCTGGTGCTTCTGCTGGTGCTTACTCTGCTGGCGCTGCTCCTGGTCCTGCTGGTCCTGCTGGTGCTCCTGGTCTTGCTCCTGGTGCTGCTAGTGCTGCTGGTGCTGCTGGTGCTGCTAGTGCTGGTGCTGCTGCTGGTCCTGCTTTTGCTGCTACTGTTGTTGCTGCTGCTGCTGGTGGTGGTGGTGTGGAGGAGCAGCCCTTACAACCTCGAAGCCCTTCTGATGAGGGCCCATATGGCCCTGCCAAAGGGAGGAAGAGGCAGATGTGTGAACGGGAGAGGAGGCAATACACCATAGAAGAGGAACATGAGGAGGAGGTGCTGGAGTGGCTGAGGGAGAATGAATATCTTTGACGGAAGGGACACAGGCTCTATCAAGACACCAAGAGGAAGCAGGCTGCTTGGAGAGAGAAGGCGGAGAGCCTGGGCTACACTTCGGAGGTGCTCCTCGGCTGGTGGAAGCACATGCACACCTGGTACGGGAAGCTGCACCTCAAGAAATCTGGCCAGGCTGTGGTCAAGCTGACGGACAGGGAGACCTACGTGATGGCGAAGTGCATCTTGCATTCTTGGAAGGTGAGATCCGCCACCGAGGAGCAGCCCCTCTGTCAACCCTCTCTCTCAAGCAGCCTGCTGAGAGCCAGTCCTCTTCTGGCAAAGAGTCAGCTCCTGTTTCCAGGCAGGTATCTGTGGAGCGTGCCACAACAGAGAACCCCCCGACAGCTGTACTACCCCTGGCAGAGCGCGTGGAGGACCCCCTGATGCAGTGGGAGAAAGGAGACGGCACTTCCACCACAGCCCAACCCGCATCTACCCCCAGCTTCACCTCCACAGAAAGGCAGAGAGGCAGACCGGAGTGGCAGAGCCACACTGTCCTGCTGGAGATAAGAGACACCATCAGGAGCAGCGTAGATCTCCTCTCTCAGCTGGTACACACCGACGCCCCATGCTCCAACCGCAAGCCCATCCTCACCTACGTCAACCAGACTCTCATGAACATGGCGGGACCCCAGTACCAGGTGAAGCACAGGATCACCGATCTTCTTCACAACCCTCCAGACCAAGCTGAACCTGCTCCCATCCAGTCCAGGCCTGCTCCTCCACCCTAGGTGATGTCACTGCCCTTCCAAGACTTTCCACAGGCCCTCCCCTACCAAGGCTACGGCTTCCAGGAGGTCCAGCAGCACATGCAGCACTTCCCAGTCCAGGCACAGGTACATCGGATGCCACCAGTGCCACTGATGCCACCGATGCCACCCACGCCACCGATGCCACCCACGCCACAGATGCCACCCACACCAGTCCTCACCCAGCTGCAGACCAGACAGCCCCACTACACTGCTCCTTCCTCCACCCCACAGCCAAGCCGGCCTCAGTACATCTGTCATCGGTATTGGGGCTGACACCCCATGTCATAGAGGAAGGGGTTCTCAACATCACGGGGCTGAGCCAGCTGTCTGAGAGCTTCCTCCACACACCGTCCCCTGTTGTCCTCTCGGAGCCAGGCACCCCAGTAGCGCCTCAGACCAGCACTCCAGCAGCAGCCACCTCCACAGCACCTGGACTCTTCACCCCTGAGACTGGGCACGTCTCAGAGTGACCAAGAAGAGTGCCAGAGATTGGGTGGCTACCTGTTGACTTTATTTTTGCTTTGGACACTTGACTTGGGTCATTTTTCTTTTACAGCTTGTTATTAATAAAGATTATCTTTGCTTCACATGCTTCATTTATTTTTGTCAATTAAGTCTTGGTGGAAACTTTTAGAAATGGTTTAAGCCTTTGCATGCTTTTGGGATGGGTAAGGATAGCAGTGGGATGGGTAATAGCTGTGGGATAGGCAGGGATACCTGTGGGATGGGCAGGGATACCTTTGGTATGGGTAATAGCTGTGGGATAGATAAACCTCCACTGCAAGCATAGTGGGACTTTATGGTCCACCCTCCCAGCTGCCACAAATATGGCCCTTTTTTATCAATAACAATTTATTCATTGATCAATACATTTCAAAATAAACAAAGCTCTTTATTAATGCCCTATTCATTGTAGGGCCACTCAACATACATGGCACAATCTCATCAGTGTTATGAGACAGGCTCAAGGAAGCATCCATTAACCATCTATCATCCTGTCTTGCCACTCCACTGCTCCAGCTGGGGAGTTGCACCAGTGTCTCAGGAGGTTGCGTTGCTTCTTCCCTTCACGCGAAGCTCTGTTGGGGCCTTGCACATCCACAGTGTCGATCAGGTTTCGTCCTTGCCTCCATTCACCAGGCTCCATGTCCCCATCCCCTTGTTGATGGTCCACAAGACTGTTCTGCAACACTGGGTAGCAGGTGCGCATGAGATTGTGCAGGATGCAGCAAGCTTCCAGGATCTTCCTCATGGTCTCTGGGCGATGCTGCATAGTGGTGAGAAGTACCTGGAACCTGTTGGCCAGGATGCCAAAGGCGTTCTCCACCACCCGCCTTGCTCTGGACAGCCTGTAGTTGAAGATCCTCTCTTCACGGGTGAGGAGTCTGGAAGTGTAGGGCTTCATGAGGTAGGTTCTGAGGGAGAAGGCGCATCCCCCATGATGAAGTAGGGCACATCTTGCATGTCGTTGGGCAGGGGGTCTGGATCGGGAAGCCCATGATGAGGTTGCATTCCAGCCCCTCCTTGAGGTCACTGGCGTTGTATACCTGGGCATCTGAAGCTGACCCGTTGCCTGAAGCATCGATGTAGGTGAACTTGTAGTCAGCATTGACCATGGCGAAGAGGATGATGCTGAAGAAGCCCTTGTAGTTGAAATAAGTGGACCCCGACTTGGCTGGAGCTTTGCAGGCCACGTGCTTGCCATCTATGGCTCCAACGGTGTGGGGAAAGGTTCCACTTCTGATATCACTGCTCTGCAACTTTCTTCCAGCCTTCTTCAGTGGAGGGGCACTGGAGGAGCTCCTGCAAGTATTCTTTGATGATGGCCTGCACCACTTCTCTGACCACAATGCTGATGGTGTTGTGTGGCACCCTCCAGCCGTACTGCATGCTCCTGTAGGTGGTCCCTGAGGCCAGGTGGCACAGAGTCAGTGCCACCTTGAGCCCAGGGTCCAGGCTGGGCCGGAGGTTGGTGTTTGCCTTGGTCAACCTGGGTCTCAGCCGCTCCACAACTTCGTCAAACATGGCTGGATGCATCCTCATGAAGTTCTGAAATGCATGAGGGTCTTTGTTCCTCAGCTCCACCATCAGCTTGTTGTACAGTCCGTACTCTGCTCTTCTCGCGATCCATCTTTGGACCCAGACACTTCTTGGACGCCTCCTTTTCTTCCCGTAGAACAGTTGAAAGAGCCTGTAGATGGCTTCGCACTGTTGCAAAACGATGGTGGCTACCAAAAGGACTGTGTGACGATCCATGGTGGACATGACTGGATGCTGTGGAAGAGCAAGAGCCAGATGAAGGCTGCAGAGGTCTGCACAGCAGGGCTGCTGGACTGAAAGTGAGATCCAGGTGATTTCCTCCCCCTTTTTATAGGCAATATAGGTTTTCCGCTAGGTGTCCTTCTGCATCCTCTAGACATCCTGCAGACATCCTAAATATCCGAGATACGTCCCCTATCCAAACGTTTTTTCCATTTTAATGCTTTATATGCGAGCTGCATCCGCTTTCATCATTTCTCAGTCCGTGCTACTAACGCTGCGTGTCCGTTCCGCGTCCGTTTCGCTTCCTCCGTGTCCGTTTTCCGCTGGAGCGGATTTGAGTTGCACGGATTTGCAGCGGATGCCTAGCGGATATAGCGGCTGTATAACGGATGACAACGGACGTATAACGGATGTTTCCCGTATGTGTTGCGGATGTAGAACGGACGCATTGGGATACTTCATCCGCTCAAAAAGTTTTGTGCAGCTCAAAACTTTTTGAGTGGATGAAATCTCAGTAGACGGATGCTGGACGGATAGAGAGTATGAAAAACGTATGCAGTGAGTACAGAACGGATGCATCGCGTTAACCAATGGATGGCAAGTGTTTCTCTCCGTTTTACATCCTCTTTCCATCTGTTGGTGCAGTGTGACATGGGCTTTAATTGGCTTAAGTGATAAAATTGTAGAGAATATTGTAGTTCTACAGGCTTCTACTTCTAATACATTAACTTTGTACATCTTATGGAAATTATGAAACTGACAGCTTAAGACTCAAGTAGTCATATTTCAATGCATTAATGCTAATACATTCTGAAAATTTCACTTGAACTTTCTTTTTCGAAGAGAAAATCCATGAAGTTTCCTATCCTAGCACAATGAGCTAGCATCATCATTTATTCTGATCATGATATTGCCATGTAATCTTTCTTTCTGCTGTGGATGTTTTCTTATGCAGATCTGTTTTAGATTACTTAGTGCAGCATTCATCAAAAGAAAAGCTGACTAAATACGGCCTGACAGAAAACTCTACAAAAAGGAACATCTGCTTTACTGCTGAGACCGGAAGGAAGTCTACTAAAAAGTTATTGCCCAAGTTTGGCAAAGCATGTTTTACAGATTTCTATACCAAGACATATATGACTGAAAACAAAACTCCCTGGGCAAGAAACAAAAAAAAATGAGGTTCAGGTGATAATTAATGTTCTTCAATTGTTGGTATAATATGTATTAATCATTAAGTAAACACAAACAGAATTGAATTCTGCCCATTCCCTCTTAGATTTTATAATTTATAATTAATAACATATATATCTAAAGAGATTGCCACTTTCCTCTCCCTAATAAATTAGCAGCAGATCAAATTTCTCTGGAGTAAAGTAGTTGGTGGCAGTATGTCTAGTTGGCTCATCCAAAAAGTTGTGGAGAGAATGCAACATAGTTATAGCAGGATGAATTTAAGACCCCTGTGGGAATCAGAAGAGACCCAACTACATCCCATGCACCTGCATAGCCTATTCTATCTGTGGATCAAGGTCAGGAAAATGCAGCACAAGAAACATCTATTCAACTTCACCTGAATTCTTCTTTCTTCGTCCTCTCTCTTTTTCCTTTCTTCTTCTTCCAGTTTTCTCTTTGCTTCAATCTCGTATTTCCTAGGTGGGAAAAATTGAAAGCCCATTTGGTACAGACATACATTAAAACCATTTCACTCACCTTCCCACACATTTTATTTTTTTCCCTTTGTAACAGAACTCTGTTTCTGCTCAGAAACAGCAGTCACTTCCAAAATATGGCTTTTGTTTAAAAAGTTGATGTCAGAGATGACCAAACTGAGCCTGAGAGAGGCATCAAATGTGTCATAAGTCATGAGATCTAAGTCCAGCCTACCATAAATGCCTATCTTATGTTTCACTCATTTCCCTCGACCACTAGTTGGCCAGATTCTTGTAGAGAGCGTGCAATAAATTTTTATACTCATTTGAGAATATTGAGCCTGAATCTGCTGAGTTCTCTGGTGCTTGACATTTGCTTTTGCTTCTACCATTCACTATTTAGATTATTTCACACTCACAGTCGCCTTTCTTCCTCTTCCTTCTTCCGACGCAGTTCCTCTTCCTCACGCCTCTTCCTTTCTTTCTCCATTTCTTGTTGGATACGTCTCAATCTTTCGGCTTCCTCCTCTTGCTGCTTCTTTTTCTGAAGGGCACTCAAAAGTTTCTCAGAGCTTTTCACAAGGGCATCATATTCCTTCTGAATCTGTTGTCTAGGCATGACAGTGGTCTGTAAAATAAGTCATAAAAACAATCACAATAATTTGCACATATCATGTAGTTTAAAAAGCAAGACAGAAAGAAGATGAATCACAGCAAGAATACGGGAACTATGTCTCTCCATCAAAGCAGCAAAATGGATGTGTTAAGGTTCTCCTAAGCTTTGCCCATCTATTTTGATTTGATAAATCTTATACTTCCATCTACAAGTAACTCCCTGGTGTAGTGCACACTGTTCATCATGAATGCTGAATATAACAAAGTACAATTAAGATCTGTTAAATCCAAGTCTACACCTTTGGTCTTGTACTAAAAAGTGTTGTGTCTATACCATCAAATTGTAAAAGGATAAAATGGGACTTGTGTCCAGTCCTTGAAAAATGTCCCTTAAAAATGGCTTTCAGGTCACTTAACTTTTTGATAGAAGATATGTGTTTAAAACAGGGGTGGGATGCAAATATTTTTACTACCGGTTCTGTGGGCATGGCTAGGTGGGAGTGGTCATATGACTGAATGGAAATGGCTTTCTTTGCAGCACACATGCACACACCACGCTCTTTTTTTCCCCTCCTGAGCTGAGGGAAGCCTCCTGGGAGACTGTTTTTACTCCCAGGAGGCTTCCCTGAGGCCCAGGATGCAAAATGGGGTGCTGGGGAGGGGGGTTTGCTGTATTGCCCCCCCTTGTTCCATTTTTTGCAAAAAAAAATGGAGCAAAAAAATGGAACATTGGGGACAATGCAGCAACCCCCCCCACGTGCCTCTTTTTGCATCCTGGGCCTCAAGGAAACCTCCAGGGAGCAAAAACGGCTTCCCAGGAGACTTCCCTCAGGCTCAGGAAGCCAAAAAAAAAAAAAAAGCACTAAGATAACGAGGGGGATCCCAGCACAGCTGGTCATTGGAACAGCTGATCTTCAGGAGGAAAAAAAGAAATACAGGTTCTCTTGAACCGCTGGCTCTTTTTCTACTACCGGTTCAGCTGAACAGTAGCATTTTTTATGACCGGCTCCCTTGAACTGGGCTGAATCGGTAGAATACCAGCACTGGTTTGAAAGCATGTAAAGCAACATGTGTCAACATTTGAAATGCTAGAACATCGTTGATTAAAGTTTTAAAGTCTCATATGTGGGGAAAATCTCTACATTCTCATCTACCCCATAGGGGGAAAAGTCCAAGTGATAGAAAATTGACTGAATAGCAATAGCAATAGCACTTAGACCTATATACTGCTTTATAGTGCTTTATAGCCCTCTATAAAACAAGTGGTAATATGCCTTTAACAAAAAAAGCACGATGTCATGTTCCAATTCTATCAGCACTAAAAGTTTTGGATTGTCAAAATAGCAAAAGAAAATAAAACAACAATTAGAGTTTGAAATGTTACAGCTGGAATTCAACTTGGTATCCTTCAGATATTGGTCTTCAACTGTCCAACATATTCTCATGGTCTCTCTTTCAGTCATGCACACTGGAATCAAGGACTTCTGCCAGATCTTGATACAAAGTTCTTTTTTTCTACAGCATAAAGGATCCTCCTACCTTAATCTTGGTCATCAGAGCATCAATGGACATCTCAAGTTCCTTGACCTGCTTGCTCATTTCTGCCTTTCCCTCTTTCAGAGCAGTTACTACTTCATTGAATTTATATAGTCGCTCTTTCAGTGTGTGAAGCTTTATTAAACCATCTATGCTGTGAAAGGAATGTTAATATTTTAGATATGAGAGGGAGATAACAGAACAGACAGCTATTGTTGGCCATCAAACTGCTTCTGAATGAAGTCATATTAGTTGGATTACAATGGGCCCCACATTAACCATTTAGTCTGTGTTGCAATTAAAATTTGGAATAAAAAATATGGACAAATAGCTTTGGAAAATCTCACAATCAAAAAATTAAATACATTTAAAATTATGTTGTGCACAAATGATTACATTATATGTGTTCTGCTGCATAGGTGCATGATTACTATGTAGGCTCCCAACTTCAGGGTCTGGAAATTAAACTCTTCTAGTACTGAAAAACTGGGAGGGTCAATATGATGGATTGCACAATTGGAATGTCAATAATACATGGACTTATTTTTTTCAAATTCAGTAAGAAACTCCAGTTTCTTACGAGGGGATGCAACAGATAAGTTCAATGATTCTATCAGAACAATTAGATCATGTTGTCTCTCCTCTTCTCCTCTCTCCTTCCAACTCTTTTATCTGAATGAGGATAGCACTGCTAGCCTCTGTATCAGAACAGTTCCTTTGGCATACATTTTGGGATATGCCATCCTGTGTGAATATGCAAAACTAGTTTGCCATGTAAGCAAGTATAGGAATGCTGTGGTTTTCCTCTTTGTGGCACAGAGGGACTCGCCACTGATGGATAAAGAGACACTAACAGCAAAAATGGGAAGACTTGACTATCTACATTATTTCGAAGCAGAAACTTTGAAAGAGAAGAGAAGACAATATCCTGCCCAAGTAAACTCGAGGTCTGGTCCTTTGATACCAGTTTCCACAAATTGTGACTGCACTAATGTCATATTATGAGTTCAGGTTTATGAGTGCCTGGGAATCCTTCCCATTACTATTCAGCACCTCATGAGATTTACTAGCAAATAGGACACAGTGAGTATTTACATAGTCTTCTTCTTACCGTGGTTGATGCTTTCTCTTGCATAGCCACATACGAATTGTCTTTTGTATTTTAATACAGGCACTTGCTCTGTACTTGATTTTGTTTTTCACTGAAAATAAATGGAGGAAAAAGTGAGGGAAATCTCATCAACAAATGTCTAAATACAGAATGGGGGGAATGGATGGATGGATGCATACCTAGACAGATAGGCAGACAAGCAGACAGAGACAGAGACAGAGTTAGATAGATTTTATACTAGTGGATAACATTTCTTTCTTTTATATATGATTAATATGCAAGGGTTGCTAACAATTCTTGTGTCAGTGAGACTCATGCCTCAATTCTCAATACTTTTTTATAAAAACCTAACTGGAACTGAAGAGTCAAGAAACTCTTCCATTTTAATATTTGACTTGATTAATAGCATTTTCACAATTTTGGTAGCAATCTCTAAAACAATTCCTATATTATACCTGTAAACCCACAGGATTTGTTTTAAAAAATGAATTGACAAAATCTCACAAGATCTTGAAAAACATTGGTGTTCCTCTGAAATCTTGTGGGATTTCAAAAAAGGGCATAACTTTCAATATTATTATACAAGTACACAATCAAAATTAATATAACTAAATTTCTTGTGATTTCTGATAATCACATTTCAGCCATTTCTTTATTAAAATATTCTAGTCTTCCAATAAGCTTAAAAAGACACAGTTGAGGGTAGTTTTTAAAATTTTGCTCACATGATAGAAATAGCAATAGCACTTAGACTTATATATTGTTTCAAGGACTTTACAGCCCTTTCTAAGCAGTTATAGTGTCAGCATATTGCCCCAGACAATCTGGGTCCTAATTTTACCGACCTCAGAAGGATGGAAGGCTGATTCAACCTTGAACTGGTCTGGATCGAACTGCTGCATTTGGCAGAATTAGCCTGCAATACTGCATTCTAACCACTGCACCATCATGGCTCAGTGGTAATCCTCCCCCTATCGTCCCATCTTACAATATATTTTTGAATACCTACATTTGATAACTGATAAAGAACACCACTGAACCTTCTTCCAACGGCTGCAGAGAAGCCAGTGGTTCACACGTTTAATCAGGTCAGCAAGATGATCTGGATCAGACTTCATAATTTGATCAAATTCTGCAAACTGAACAGGGGGGTGGGGAGGAAATGCCATTTAAGACAACCAACAAGAATGTTGACAGATGGAGAGTTCTGTTGTAAACAGAATGTTGCAGTCATGACAATGTGTAGAGACTCCTGTGATTGCCATGAGGTTCTGAACCCTAGGCATGATTCTTAATAACATCTGGAATCTGCCTATTTTTATGTATCTGTGACACAGTACAAATTGTGACTACTTATTCTGATTGTAATATAGAGGGCCTCCACTCAACTTTAAGCTTGCAAAGCACAGGATTGAAGCAATTTAAAAAAAGTCTTATTTATCTGCCTTTTAGGGAATACAGTCATAGAAATGATTATAAGGAGGTTAACTATCACACAGAGCACAGGAAATACCATTCTTAGCACAGGTAGAGCTATAAAAATATTTTCTACCAATACATGAACCATAGAGATGGCCATGTTAATACAGATGTTAACAGAGATTAGATGACAATGCATCATCTTACGAAATTACTTTCAAGAAAGGTAATGCTATCCTTTATCTCAATTATTTTGCAGGCAAGTTGAAGAGAAATTAATTTTTAAAAACTCAATTTGTGTTCATTTATACTTCAGAGATATCAACACTGCTTACCTTGCCAGGTCTAAAGAATACTTTGGTTAATCCAAATTTATAATCTTGTTCATTTAAACCAAGGGCTTTGAAGAGAGCCTGAAAGGAAGAGGAAAAAAAAAAAAAGACAGTTTTACAAATCCTTTGAAGGAAGGAAAGTATCTGTGAATATCAACCCACCATGAAAAAGGCACAGATAAAAAAAAGCATTTGCATTCTGAATATAAATACCTTGCAAAAGAGTCTCGGATCTAGACGGGTCAGTTTTGCAGGCATATATTTTTTATACATGTTATAAAGTTCATGGAATGAAGCTCGTGATGGGAAACCACCTTGCATCAAGTCTAAAACAGACACCATGCCTACAGTAAAAGACAGGCAACAAAATAACATCAGATAAGTTGTCTAAGATGTATAACGTCATGTCAAATGAATGTTGGAGGGGTAAAAGTAAAGAGGGGACTTTTTATTAACTATGATGGGCATATGATAAAGCAAAAATTTTGGAGTATGTTTCATATTTTAACACAGAAAATTTTGAAAATGGAGATAAAAATGAAACCAGAACTTTTCCTTTTGGGCCTAATGGAAAAAGAACTGGAGAAAAAAAAAGGAACTTTGTTATTATATATGTTGACAGCAGCAAAACCATTGTAAACACAAAAATAGAAGGACACTTCAATTCCTACTATGGATGACGAATGGTTGGAGAAGTTGATGGAATTGGCTGAAATGGAAAAAATTGATCACTTTGAATAAAGAACATAAGTATTTTTGTTTCCATGTGGAGACCACTTTGATTTTCAGTTTTACAGATTAGACTGATAGATATTTATAGAAATGGCTTGTTCACATCAATATGAAAAAGCAAAAAGTTGTGATTTGATGTTAATGCCTTATTTTATAGTAACAGAGAGAGTCAGAAATCAATGCTTCTTTTTCTTTTTGCCTTTCCTCACTTGTCTTCCCCCTCTTCCCTCCCCCTCCCACTGGTTATCTATTTGTTTTTGTATTTTATAATACTTTATAATTCAATAAAAATGTTAAACCAGTCAAAAGACAGATAACAAAAGAATCACCACTAAATTAAGATGACGTGATTGTCAGTCTTTATATTTTGAAATTGGTGTAAATATTTTGAAAAATTAGCTAAAACAAGAAACACAAACTCTTATAAAGTCATTGAAGTCACTGAAGATGGAAAATGAGCTTCAAATGTGAATTAAAATCAAGACTGAGTCTGTGTTGACCTTTCCAAATATTAGACTTAATCTTTTTCAACTGGTTTAGCCAAAAATTGATGGAGTAAAAGGCAAACAAATAAATAAAACCTTATTTTCACTTCTAAATAAAAAAAAATGAACAAAAACTAGATGAAGAATAATGTAATTCATAGACTTTTTGTGTGTATGTGCAATGTTCTGGCAACTCTTTATGGACTTTTGGCTGACATGAGGATTGGAAAGTTGATGTTTTATGGATTTATAATAAGGAATGAGATATGGGATGAAGATATATCTATTTAACCCCTGTTTATTCTTGTTGTGATTAAGGTTTTAATAACTCCTTTATTTCTTTTCTTCTTTTTCTTTTTCTCTTTTTTACATTTTTCTTTGTTTTCATTCTCTTTTTCTACATTTAGTTTGTTTTTGTTATTATTACTGTAATTTAAATCCTTAATAAAACTTATATTTTTAAAAATAATGTAATTCATGTTTAAGACAGAGGGAAGGAACTTCATTACTTTCACACTGTCTCCTTTTCCACAATTTTGCTTAGAATATCCAGTCTTCATATTATCAGCCAAAAATGGAGTCAACAAAACACTAATTAAGTGAAGATGTTAAGGATTTCTGTTTTACTAAATTAAAGTTTAAACATAACATGATGTGACAAGCAATAGGAATGTTTGCCAAGTTGAACAGATGCTTGAAGACTAAAAGCCTTCTGGGATGCAAACATTGTAAAGAAATTAAGAGAAATACTAGGATAGCAGCTAATAAAAACAAACGGGTTAGCTTCAAAAAAGGCTGATTTCAGGACAATTAGAATCATCTACTTCAAAACCAGCTCTGTGAAGTTGTTACTTCTGTCAGTTAATCAGGTCTTAACCATTCTTAAGTTACATATTAATGTCATCTAGTTTCTGTTATGTCAACAGGAACACTTGAATATCTTCCAGATCTCTCAGCTGGGAAGAAGAGGCGGAGATAGAAGGAATAGACTGGGTAGATATCATCTCCGATTAATTGTTTAAGTTGTTCTAGTCTTATAACACACTATAGGAATAGTACAACACTGGGGGTGGGGGTGGGGGGGAGTATTTGAGTACCCCAGAGCCAATGTAAACTTTGTCCTGGCTTTGCCACTCATCAGAATCTGTTAGGGATAACATTGTTCACCCTAACTGTTTTAGGTGAAATAATAACTATGAATCATAGTTAGTATATGCAGCTTTAACTGTAAAATAGCAATTGTGGGAGTGGTTATGAAAACCATTTAAAAGTAGCAAGTCTACGGCTTGCACTCTCTCTCTGGCTTTGATGATCCCTGATTACTGCTTGGAATCAAGACTGCATTGCTCGAACGGGAGAGACAACAACGGACTGATTTGTAAGTGAACTGACATAGGATATTCTACATGGACTTTGCTAACTGAATATCCCTGAATGGACTGACTACATGGTAAATGAATATTGGACTGTTTTTGACTATGCTATAAAATTATAATGGAATAAAATATATTCTTGAGCACAAGCGTATCTGTTATTTTTACTGTATGTTAATAAACATACAAGCTTAGCTCACTCATTTATCTGTGTGCCTATCTGACTAACGCTGCACATTCTGTTTAGCTTGTCTACCTAACCCTGGTTGGGGAACCCAGGCTTAACAGAATCCACTCTGGATTCTGATTTAAACCAACTTGTACTATTCTCACCAATAAGGTACTATTATTTTATTTTTCTTTTGGTGGAAAGTGAGGAATTAAATGAACACCTGAACTTTACTAAGAACATTCTACCATAATAATTTAGAAATAGCTAATATATTGATACTATTGAATGGCAGATTGATAATACAGTGTTCAAAGTGCAATCATTGCAGGTGAACCCAGTTTTTGCAATGGTGGAGAAGGCAACAGCTCAATGATGATGGAAAGATGGTATCTTCCTAACTCGATGATGTACTGCTCTCATATGTTCAGCAAAATAGGATGTTCAGTTTCCTTTGAGTTGTAGGCATTTGGATGGTTTTTGATCTTCCTGATGGCTTTCACATATTTCTAAATAAATTACATTTTAAGTACATAGAATACCACATTATTTTTTTTGCCTTGAAAGTTTGTGAAGTTTATTCAGTTTATTTTTAAAAATCTTTTAACAGTCAATACAGTCCTACCAACAGATTATTTTGCAGTATAATTTCACAACAACAGAGCACTGAAAAATATCACTCTTTTTTCTGACTGAAAAACTCTAATACAAAGCCCTGCAATTCAGTTTTGCAGAATCTTCATTTGAAAATTATTAGAGATCTAACGTATCATCTTCAGAAGATACACTAAATTACCTGAACATTGAAGCTGGGAGAGGATTTGAGCACCTTCAAATTGGTGACTGGTCATCTTTAGATTCGGTTTGATGCATCGAATAAAGCTTGACCCCTATTGTAAAAGCAGAAGATTAGCATAATCATGATTAAGAATACTTGAAAAGGGTGCTGTAGACAACTCATCTCACATACTCCTACCTAGTCCCACCAGTGGGTATTTTTTCTTTTATAAATTTATACTGTCTCTCCATCTCTTTTTTTTAATAAACTCAGAAGCAATAAATACGTTGAAATATTTAACTCTGCCCTAAAGACATTGTTTTTAAACCTCTATAAATATTGTGTGAAAGCTTGTGCACAGAGATTGCCTTTCCAGAAGACCATCAATAACATTCAATTCATACCAAGCTTAGTACCTAGCAGAAACATTTAACTTCTCAGATCTCTACACAAAGAAGTCTTGTCTTGGGAAAATCAGGTGTTCTAAGGTTTCTAATACTTGCTCTAGTAGCGTACTCATGCTGACAGGAAGAAAGATAGCTACTTTGCTGGGGTCATCATCATCAGGCCATGGAGGTTTAGAAAGGAGAGCCAGGAGTATTGTGTCCACAGTAGGGAGATTAGGAGCTAAGTTCATGCTTAACTATTTTTTTTTTTTGAATGTGGAGAAATGCATGACAAATCAATTTCATTTGGAAGGATACAAAAAATTAATTTTAATTATCTATTCAAAGCCATTTAAAAGGAAAGCAAAAGGAGGAAAGAGGGGAAAATCTGTATATCTAGAGCTCTAAACCCAGGGTGGGCAATGATGGCACTTTTATGACCTCTGGGCTTCAACTCCCAGAATTCCTAAGCCAGCATGAATTGGCTACAATGAATTCAGAACCATGGCTGATTTGACATTTAACCTCTGGAACTGGAAGCAAAATGCAGAGGATTGGCTAGAGTAGTGCTTCTGCATCATCCTTTGGCTATCCTGCACATTTCATCAAGGACCACAGACTAGCAAGAACTTCCTCTAGTTCAGTAGCAGGTAAAATCTGTTGGATTGAGGCCCCATACAAGGCTTAATATGTCATATGAAGTACAGCATTCTAAAACTGAGCAGGAGCACAAAATAAAATGCACTCATTTTATTTCTTAAATCATTACAAACATACAAAAAGGGCTGAATGTATTGTTTTCGTCCCACTGTGGAAGCTCACAGGGGATTGTAAAAAAGAATTGCCGGGTTATATGTCATCTTCCATCTGCAAGTTTTTAATTCTTCATCTAACACTTACTTACTAACAATTTATATCAGGGGTCTTCAAACTTGACAACTTTAAGACTTGTGGACTTCAACTCGTATAATTCCTCTTCTAGTCATCTTAGCTCAGGAATTTTGAGAGCTGAAGTCCACAAGTCTTAAACTTGCCAAGTTTGAAGAACCTTGATTTATATATATAAATTGTTTATGTTAAGGATTACAAGTAAACTACTGACCCCAAAGGGCTCCAATCTCTCTCTAGTTCTTATTTATATATATTAGACAGTTTCCTGCAAGCATGTTTCCCTTATTCTTCGGTGTAATGCAGAATCACCGATGAACTGACTATATGACTTTATACCTGTAAAATAACAAAGGGTTCTCATAATACATGGATTTAGCCAAGATTACTCTTAAAGCTAAATATGCTGGCTGTGACAATTTCCATCTGTTCCCTGCATAAAAAAAGTCAAATATGCAAAATGCTCATGTGTAAAATTCTGTTCAAATTTAACTGATGCCCTGGCTTTAACAGATCTCCATCCTTGCATTAGTACAACAAATCTAGGGTTTATTTTATTAACAGATCTAGTGCAAAAATATAAAAATAGATGAGACCTTGCACCGATTTTCCATGACTATTTACTTACAGTGCTACGAAGCTTTTCCAGAAGCAGGTTTAGCTGAGTCTGTAAAAGAAAAGCATCTGTGTCAAAGTAGACAAGCACAAACAAAACACAGGAGAGGGTACATCATTATCAGCATTCATCTCTCATCACTGGCTCTTTGCTTAATATAAACTGTTGCTGGAATGGAGTGCAAAGGCAAAGTTGTACGCTGGACCTCAACAGCTTCAACTATGTCAATTGCTGAACTTCTAATTTTTGGTTGAACACCTCTAGCCGCAAAGAGATCTACATCTTTGCGCACCGAGAGTTAATGGGAATTAATTTTTCTAGAGTTTACCAGATTGTACATAAAAGAATCTCTTGGTTCCTAGGACAAAATATACTTATCATTTATAAAAATATTAGGAGGGGATGTTTATTTTAATTGTACATAACTCATCTTAACACCTTGTGCAATGCTATTGCTACAACAATAATCAACCAAAATTAACAGCTGTTTGTAAAGAATCAAGGAGAGAATGAACTGCATATAGGAGAAAAGAAGCGATATCATATACCAACCACTCTCATTAAACTTTTAAAGTCAGTATACTTAAAATATTTCTCTCTTGCTTTTGGAAACAAGAGCTGTTGCCATAGTACTCACTGGCTACAATCCTTGGATGTAACAAAAGAGCATTGCTTATTTGCTTATTTTGAGCTCATGTTGAAACCCTATCCATTCACCTGAGAAACAGATATTCCATCTCAAGTTAGTAAATGATCCTGAACTGGCTCCTCTGACAGGGTTGTTATGTTGGGTTATTTAATTAATTAGTTTTGTTTTGCTAGGTTAAAATGCCATTTGAAATAAAGAGTCCGCTGGATTACAATTCTGCTGCCTCAAACTCAGAAAACCCAATAAATAAATGAAAACTTTAAAACAAATAACAACAGACTGAACAAAATTAAGGAACAATGCCTACAACAAAAATCAAAATTACTTGTACAAAAAATGGAATAAACCAATGTATTTCTCTCTCAAAGGGCAGGTGGAATAACCAGCAGGAATGTATTATTTGATACAATCCAATGGTCTCTGTTTTAAATGTTTTATAATACATTCCATTGTGCTATATTACATTGTGCTTGTCTGGCAGCTCTCATTCCCACCTAGAAGGGCCAGGTAAGAAAACTAAGAAGATGGAGGAGTGCAGTAATGAAGATGTTATTAATTGCTCCTTCCTCCCAGCTGTACTGGATTGATGCAGGAAACATAGCAATAACAAGAGCACTTAAGAGTTATATACCACTTTGCAATGTTTTATAAAGCCAGCATATTGCCCCCAACAATTTAGGTCTTCATTTTTACCGACCTCGGAAGGATGGAAGTAGGGGTGGGATTCTACAGGATTGCACCTATTTTCTAGAACCGGTTGTTAACATTCTAAGCATTTTGGAGAACCATTTGTTAGAAAAAATACTGGCCTAATCCTGTAAGGAAGGGAGGAAGGAAACATTCTGGTGTTGCTTACAGAAACTGCCTCTCTGTTATCCCTTATTACATTTTTGGCAGGACTAGACTTCCTGTCTCAGGAACATCTCTGGAGTTTTTTTCCCCTCCTTTACTGGTACTTTGCTTGTGTGGAGTGACCATTCAAAGTTACAATGGCACTGAAAAAAGTGACTTATGACTGTTTTTCACACTTACGACTGTTGCAGCATCCCCACATCATGAGAGGCCAGGTGAGGAGATGCGTTCCTCGATGTAAGTGATATTGAGTTGGATATGCCCAGCCAGTCACATGACCACCAAGCCATGACCACCAATTAAGCCGCACCCACAGAACTGGTTGTTAAAAAATTTGAATCCCACCCCTGGATGGAAGACTGAGCCAACCCAGAGTTGGTAAGAATCAAACTGCTGGCAGTCGGCACAATTAGCCTGCAATACTGTATTCTAACTATTGCGCCACCACCAAATATCCACATAGGTTTTAACCCATTTTTTTCCATAAGAATCACCTGTTCATGAATGCATATTCACCACTGGTCTATTTGGCTAGAAATTCACAAATCCAGTTGTCTGCACATCTGCAGCATCTGGCATATCCATTTTTTGCCTTTAGTGTTCACTGAATAGGGCACAGTGATCTGAAGGAAGGCATTGTGTATACGGGATGCAAGATACTGGCCCATTTTTTTATCCCACCATTATTGTTTTTATAAATAACTAAAGGTGGTAAATATACCTAATACTTTTTCCTCCTCCTATTTCCTCCATAACAACAACCCTGTGAGGTGGATTGGGATGAGAGAGAGTGACTGGCCCAAGGTCACTCAGCCTAAGGGAGGCCTAGAACTCAGAGTTTCCTCGTTTCTAGTCTGATGCCTTAAACCACTAGATCAAACTGTCAACAAATTTTAAAATTTATTCCAAAGAGAATATGATGGAAAGACAAAGGAAACATTATTTATGGTGATAAATACATAATTATTACCCTTGGAAGAAAATCAGAATCCTGCTCTAGAATAGAAACATTTTCTCAAGCAGAATTGACCAGCCGGAAAATAAATCTTTATCTTATTAATATTAAGAAGTCCACAGAGTAGCCAATTTCCCTTCAATCTTTGCTTGGCTTTTGCCTACTTTTCCTCTGAATCTCTGCATAGCTCTTCCTCAGCCATCTTGAGCTAACTAACCTAAAATTTAATAGAAGGGAATACTTGTAGCTCAGGATTTAACTGTAGGGTCTGTGGTTCTCTCTCAGGATGGTTGTTTTCTTGTAGACATTTCATTACCCAACTACATCATATTATCAGTGTATTGAAGATGTTACCCAACTGAGTAATGAAACGACTGCAAGAAAATAATCAACCTCAGAGAGCATTAAGGACCCCATAACATAAAAATTGTTTGACGAAAAAAGAAAGGGGGGGGGGAGAGGGCTTCACAGAATGCTTCCAAACCTGAGTAAATTACCCAAAATTGGGTCAAAGTGATTTTTCTGTTGGTAATGACACACAAATCCATTAACCAATCACAATAGGGACATTTAAAGTGACTTGAAATGTTTTACCTAAAAAGACTTTCTGATAAACTGTTTTGGGTACTGAAAGAAAATGTTAGGGAAGCACTGGTTTAATATATCAAGAATAGGAGGCAGTCAGAAGCCAGATTTACAATGCATAACAAAGGAACAAAAATTGGAAAAATATCAGACTCTTTAGTTACTTAGGAAAAAGAAAGAAACAAATTCCTCTGTGCTCTGAGATTTGTTTTCCCTTAAAAGCAGAGTGTTTTTCTTTTTCTTTTTCCTTCTCACTGCATTAGAACAATTGGTCATGTTTTGCTTTCACATACAGCGTTCACTATTTAAATGGAACATCCCCTGCAAGTTAATCAGGGCCACTTCAAAAGTACACATTGTTAACAGTATAGCGAGAGGGAAAAAGTTTTGAACTGAACATATTCTGTTTGGCTTTGGCAAAACATTTGTTCTCCACAGTCCCTGTAATTTGTGATTCTACTGCTGAGGTATTTATTAACAGAGTCCTTGAGGACTGCTCATTTCTCTGAAACATGTAGCATAGTCATAGCAACCTCTTAAGAAGTGCAAAGCATGTGCTAACCGCCTGCTATTTGTCTGCTAAAATGCCTATTGCACTGCTTATGCACAGGTGGTACAGGTGGTCTAAACGAATCACTCAGGTACACTCTGAATTTAATTCAGATTTATGTTTCCTTAAATGGTCTCCTTTATGGTCTCCTTCCTATGGAGATTCTCAATCGTGAAGGTCATGGTTGTCCCAAAGGTGTTTTTTTTTTCAAAAGGCAAGTGGACTTTACTGGGTTTCCTCCCTTGAAAACGTTTCACTTCTCATCTAAGAAGCTTCTTCAGTTCTGGATGAGAAGCGAAACAATTTCAAAACAAACAACCAAGAAAGTACACTTGTCTTTTGAAAAAAAAAAATCTTTGGGTTTTCCTTCCTTACCAGCAACTAAAGGATGGACAGATGTTTATGAAGATTTTGTTTTGGTTTATAAAAATTTTATGTTTGATATAATGTTTGAAAATTTTGTTTTTACAACATGGTGGATCATGATTTCTATAGCATAAAAATTAAGAGCATCATTAGTATTCTTAATTTAATTATTGTATATCTTAATTGTTAGATATACATAGATAGGTTGGTGTTTTGCTACTCTGTCCAGTTGTTTCTAAGTGTGCTGGATTTAAACCAGAGGAAAAATTGATTTGAATTGAATTTTTTATTTAAAATTTCCAAGAAGAATTTTAACATCCCATGAGCTGCATGGAAAAATAAGTAAGGGGACAATAGGAAAATCCAAAAAGGCACACCGGAAGTATGAGAGAACATTATTACAAAATATAATGTTGAAACAATTTCTTTTGTTCATTAGTCATAAAAGATGATTGAATAATGATGGTAGGAATACATAAAATAACTATTTGGTGAACTATCTAGGACTTTACAAATTGATCCAGCAAGGTAGTCTTAATAACAGCTGAAATGTTTCCAAAAAACCAAGGCTCCCCAAATCTGTAGAGTCTGTTGAAAATGTTAAAACATTAACATTTTTCCTATCATAAAGAAGAGATCTCCAGATGCTACAAAGGATAGTGGAATGAAACTGAATTCACTGTCATGTGTGGATTACAACCAATCTTATAAAACAACCATACCTTGAATTTGTTTCCCACGCTGATAAAACTTAGTTTTCCTGCTTTTTGCTTAGTATCCTTATTGTTGTTAGTGTTGGACTCAAAAAGTAGTCGGATAAATTTATCTTTGGATTCACATATAAGGGACTCCAGAGACATATGCAAAGCATCGTTGTTTTTCTCCACAAACTGGGTCTGAAGAAAATCAGAAGCATTTAAGTCACTCAGGAGAGCATACAGATCCAAGCTCTCTGTATATCATATATATAGGAATTAAAGCAAGCAATATGAAAAAGACTGTCAGTAAGCCACTCTCTCTAAAAGCAATGCTGTAAAACCTCTGCAATTTTTTTTTTCAGTATGGAAGAATAGACCAGCTCTATTTTCAAACAGCAGTTTTGAGACAAATAAACATCAATACTACCACTTCATGGAAGACTCCTAATCATCAACAGGTTTCGGACGATCTCAGAAGGCCTGAACAATCCTATAGGATTTTAATACAATTAAATAAAATCCTATAGGATTTTAATACAATTGTTAATTGGTAAGGAACTTTTAATAGCAACAGCATTGTCGCATAACTTGCATCTGTATAAACACACTGTCTTGCTTTCCTTTTTTCTCTGTGTCACCAATTTAAACCTTACATCTGTCAGCCAATCTCTGCATCTGATGAAGTGAGCTGCCACTCACAAAAGCTTAAGCCTTACAATAAAATTTGTTACTTTTCAAAGGAGCTGCTTGATTCTTTTTTAATTTTTTTAGCTACAATAGATTAACTTGGTTCTACTCCTACAATATTTACAAGTATTCTTCTCCAAAATGTTACTGTTCCTAAAACAATTATAAATTGAAATGGTATTGTTCATTATGAGCAAATGTATTGCCTTGATAATAAAAACTGTGACTACCAACTAAAGTTAACTACACTGCTCAAAAAAATAAAAGGAACACAAAAATAAGATATCCTAGATCTGAATGAATGAAATATTCTTATCAAATACTTTGTTCATTACATAGTTGAATGTGCTGACAACAAAATCACACAAAAATTATCAATGGAAACAAATTTAGCAATCCATGGAGGTCTGGATTTGGAGTTACACTCAAAATTAAAGTGGAAAAAAACACTACAGGCTGATCCAACTTTGATGTAATGTCCTTAAAACAAGTCAAAATGAGGCTCAGTAGTGTGTGTGGTCTCCACGTGCCTGTATGACCTCCCTACAATGCCTGGGCATGCTCCTGATGAGGTGGTGGATGGCCTCCTGAGGGATCTCCTCCCACACCTGGACTAAAGCATCTCCCAACTCCTGGACAGTCTGTGGTGCAATGTAACATTGGTGAATGGAGCGAGAGATGATGTCCCAGGTGTGCTCAATTGGATTCAGGTCTGGGGAACGGGCAGGCCAGTCCAAAGCATCAATGCCTTCGTCTTGTAGGAACTGCTGACACACTCCAGCCACATGAGGTCTAGCATTGTCTTGCATTAGGAGGAACCCAGGGCCAACCGCACTAACATATGGTCTCACAAGGGGTCTGAGGATCTCATCTCGGTACCTAATGGCAGTCAGGCTACCTCTGGCGAACACATGGAGGGCTGTGCAGCTCCCTAAAGAAATGTCAACCCACACCATTGTTGACCCATTGCCAAACCGGTCATGCTGGAAGATGTTGCAGGCAGCAGAACATTCTCTACGGCATCTCCAGACCTTGTCACATCTGTCACATGTGCTCAGTGTGAACCTGCTTTCATTTGTGAAGAGCACAGGGCACCAGTGGCAAATTTGCCAATCTTGGTGTTCTCTGGCAAATGCCAAATGTCCTGCACGGTGCTAGGCTGTCTTCCCCTCATTTGCCCTCCCTCATGTCTCCTGGTAGCACCTCCATGTTGACAGACACAGCAAACCTTCTTGCCACAGCTCGCATTGATGTGCCATCCTGGATGAGCTGCACTACCTGAGCCACTTATGTGAGTTGTAGACTCCGTCTCATGCTACCAGTAGAGTAAAAGCACTGCCAGCATTCAAAAGGGACCAAACCATCAGCCAGAAAGCATTGGAACTGAGAAGTGGTCACCATCTGCAGAACCACTCCTTTATTGGGGATGTCTTGCTACCTGCCGATGCTTTCCACCTGTTGTCTATTCCATTTGCACAACAGCATGTGAAATTGATTGTCAATCAGTGTTGCTTAGCAGTGTTGCTAAGTGGACAGTTTGATTTCACAGAAGTGTGATTGACTTGGAGTTACATTGTGTTGTTTAAGTGTTCCCTTTATTCTTTTTGAACAGTGTGTTTTGCCTCATATTACGACCATTCTTGCCACAGTTGTTAAGTGACTCACTGCAATTGTAAAGTTGGTAACATGGCTGTTGAGTGAATCTGGCTTTCCCATGGACTTTGCTTGTCAGAAGGATCACACAAAGTGATCGTATGACCGCAGGACACTGCAACTATCACAAATACTTGCTAGTTGCCAAACATCCAAATTTTGATCACATGACCATGGGAATACTGCAAACAGTTGTGTGAAAAACAGTCACTTTTTTCAGTTCTGTTTGTAACTTCAAACAGTCAGTAAACAAATGGTTGTTAAGTCAAGGACTACCTGTAGTGTTATTACTTAGAGAAAGGATGGTTCTTAGAATCAAATAGGATGGGATGGGATGGGATGGGATGGGATGGGATGGGATGGGATGGGATGGGATGGGATGGGATAGCATAGCATAGCATAGCTTAGCATAGCATAGAATAGAATAGCATAGAATAGAATTCTTTATTGGCCAAGTGTGATTGGACACACAAGGAATTTGTCTTGGTGTGAATACTCTCAGTATACATAAAAGAAAAGATACATTCGTCAAGAATCATAAGGTACAACACTTAATGATAGTCATATTAGTACAATTAGTACTAATACAATTAGTACTATCTAGTACCAATAGTACTAGATAGTACTAGACAGTACAATTAGGCTATCTCTGTGTTCCTGAGCAGAGACTGAAATGTGTAAGAAAAAGGAGCTCTTATAGTGATGGCTGTGCATTTCTGGAAGGCTTCCAGACTCACATTATTCACTTTCTTTTTGCCTTGAGAAAACAAGCATGAGTTCCCTTAAAAAAATCTATGCTTTTGGCTGACCGATTTATTTGTGAATTAATTTCCAAAGGGATCTCCAAATTGTCCTTCAGTACATAATCACTACATATTTTATGGGCAGTAACTGTTCTGTAATACTAAAGGCTCGTTGTAAAGGGAGAATTTAATTTATATTAAAACAAATGTAGAATATCCATAAAAATAACAAATCATTGATTAGCGCTTTTCTTTAAAAAAATTAAAGAATGAGCAACAGCATTAATTTACCGTCTCATAGCAAACTGCTCCTGCAAAATGTCTGATGATAAATCCCTCATCATCACGAATATTTCGATGAACAGCCAATTTAGACTTTCTAGGTATCTGAGGAGCGAAAGAAATATAATTTAAGATATATACAGATGTAAAACAAATGCTGCAAGAACTCACAACAAACACCAATGAGACTTAAAGAAAATTTTATTGTGAAAAAAATCGAGCAGCAAGGTCATCCCATTGCAATATATTGGTTAAAACAGTCTCAACTGGCTCTTAGTTAATATTGTTAAATCACACTAGCTTGAATACATAAAAAGGGAAAGGAACCTTACGAGCTTTTAAAGTACATCTTAAACAGATCAGATATGTGGAACAAAGCATATCTTCTAATAACCTGATCTCTGGCAGTTTAGGCTCTAAGCATTAAAAAGATCAGTAATTTAACTGAATTTAGAAATTAGAATTAGTTCAAAATCAATTGTACAGCAATCTACTCAAGTCACCAGTTTGCATTTTAGACTACCTACAACTTCTGGTCAATCTTTTGAAAGCAACCCTAGAAAGCACCATCTTTGAATGGGACAAATAATGATAACTATATTGCCATCACAATTGCTGTTTCCTGTCATTTTCTTGGAGGTAGGGATACAAGAATACGAAAGGATCATATTTAGTCACTTTTTAAAAAATCTGTAATTTCATCTAATCCACAGTGGATTTTTCAGTTTGTATTCAATGATGACATTTTTAGACATAAATATGTAGGACCAATGCTTGGTCCCAGCCTTTTCAAATAAAGTTTTATTTATATCTGATGCACTGGATTTCTACCCTGTTTTTTTGTCTAGCAATTCAGGACAGCTTGCCTGGAATTCTCCATTCATTTTAACAATAGCCTGTGAGTTAGACTGAGAGAGAACAGCTAGATAAAAGTCATCCAGCAAGGGTGGACTTGAACCTCAAACTCCTCCTTCTTTAACCACTACCAATGTTGAACCAATGTTCAAGCATGTTTTCCTATAGACATACAGAGAAAAGTTATAACCTAAATATTTCTCACTAGAAAGAATGCCATACAGGTTCCAAATTGTATTTCTTCTTTTTTTCAGGGAGTCAAGATTGAAGGATTCCTCTTTGTTTTATCCCTTATGGTGCTTTCTTTATTGAAAGTGGATTTCTGTGTGGTTATTACCAGTATTGATCCAATACCTAAATCAATGTTTTTCAAACTTGATAACTCCAGGAGTTGAAGTCTACACATCATGAAGATGTTAAGTAAAAAAAACAACTGATCTAAACTATGGTGTTACTCTTGAAATATGATTGAAATATGCCAACCTAGACTTTACCACAACATGATTGGCATCAAACTCTTGTACCACATGGGTAAGGTAAAAAGATGTCTTAAAGAACTCATCACAAATTTTATTTTAGGGACTGTAACAATGAATGGCACAAAGCAAGTAATTTCATAACTAGAGTGGTATGGTTATCAAGATCTCGCAAAAAAAATTATTTCAGGGACTTTGCCAAACTGAACTGACTTTCCACTTTCACTGTCTCCCTACCAGAATCATGCTCTCTGTTGGTGAATGATAGCCATCTGGTTTTAAAACCAATATTTGCTTTTGTGTGAATGCACTCGTTGTACTTATCTTTACCTTCTTAAAGAAAGCACAGCCTTTTTCTTGGTTCACAAGGTAGCCATGTGATCCTTTGAATGTGTGTATCTGAGTTAAAGGGAAACTGATTGAATGCAACAAGGAAACAAGCCAATCTCAGGCAAACAATTGTTCATATAAACTGATTCATCTGGGGAAACAACAAATCTAAATTCAAAAAATAATCCTACCGATAGCCTGAAATGTTGTTTTTGTTTCTGATGAATCACTGAAGCAAAATGTTGATCACTTGGCTGTGGAAGACGATTTTCTTCATCCAAAATATCAAGGATTCCTATCAATTTTCCTTCAATCAAATCTGTTTGAATGATGAAAACCATAGGCTATTTCATAAATAATATGCAATGATAAAAAAACTAACTTAACCAAATAAGAAAATACTTGCTTATATCCTATTAATGTTACACTTTATATATTTTCTATATCCCACAGAAAACTCAGCCTCACAAGAGAGATGCAGTATGACTATTTAAAATCAAATTATTTACAATGTGAATGATTGCAAGTTATTGGAGTGGCTGCAGTTTAAACAAAATTCTCAACCACACTAATATATCCTTACGATTTAATAACCATGTTTCTACTGTTATTTAAATGTGTTTAAGGCTAGGTCACACTGGCCAACGGATGCAAAACGTATGTAAAAAGGACACAGCAGACGAGCAAATTTTCCATCCGTTGTTATCTGCTCTCAAAAGTGCCCCAAATTTGCATAAACAGAGCGGATAACACGGAAAGGAACGGACATGGGGAGGATGTATCAGGGATGTAAAGCGGATGTTCATAGGAAGCCTAGCGGATGGAAGCGGATGGAAGCGGATGACACATCCGCAGGGCTTCCGGGGGAGAACAGCGAAGTGGATGCGTAGCGGAAGGAGCGGATGCGTAGCGGATCACGCAGATGCATCACGGACGCCTATAGGATGCATAGCGGATGCGTAGCGGATGCAAAGCATTCACTGCGCATGCGGGGAGGATGAATTGCGTAAGCTCCATGGATATAAAAGGAGGCAGCTCCCAAGCAGGTCACCATTCAGAGGAAAGACCTGCTGCCAGAGACATCTTGAGAGAACACCATGGGGAAGAAGAGGAAGCCTGTGCCTACTCCTGCCAGCCCTGGCAAGAAGGACAGAACCACCATCCCACCCCCTGGCGCTGACTCTGAAGCTGCTGCTGGTGCTGCTGGTGCTGCTGGTGCTACTGGTGCTGCTGGTGCTTCTCCTGTTGCTGCTGCTGCTGGTGGTGGTGGTGGTGCTTCTCCTGATGCTGCTGATGCTGGTGCTTCTCCTGCTGCTGCTGCTGCTGCTGGTGGTGGTGCTTCTCCTGCTGCTGCTGCTGCTGGTACTTCTCCTGTTGCTGCTGCTGTGGTGGACCAGCCCCAAGGCCCTCAAAGCCCTGCTGCTGAAGGCCCTGAAGCCCCTGCCAGAGGGAGGAAGAAGCAAGGCAAGGAGAAGGGGGAGAGGAAACAGTACTCCATTTCCGAAGACCATGAGGAGAAGGTGCTGGAATGGCTGAGGGAGAATGGGTACCTGTGGAGAAAGGGCCACAGGCTCTATCGCGACACCAAGAGAAACCAGGCAGCATGGAGAGAGAAGGCGGAGAGCCTGGACTACACTTCAGATGTCCTCCTGGGGTGGTGGAAGCATATGCACACCTGGTATGGCAAGCTGCACCTGAAGAAATCAGGGCAGGCCACTGTCAAGCTCTCTGACCGGGAGACCTATGTCATGGCCAGGTGCAGCTTCCTGGAGGGTGAGATCCGCCACCGAGGAGCAGCCCCTCTGTCAATCCTCTACCTCAGACAGCCCACCGAGAGCCACTCCTCTTCCAGCCAGGAGACAGCAACTGTGTCCAGGCAGGTGTCTTTGGAGGGCCCCGCGACAGAGACCCCCCAACAGCTGCACTCCCCATGCCAGAGGATGAGGAGGATCCCCTGTCTCAGATGGAGCAAGAAGAAGCAGCCACCAGAGACCAACCCACCCCCACCCCCAGCTCCACCTCCACAGAAAGCAGGCAGAGAGGCAGACCGGAGGGACAGAGCCACACTGACCTCTTGGAGATCAGGGACACAATCAAAGCCAGCACAGATCTCCTCTCCTAGCTGGTCCATTTCGACATACCATCCTCCAACCGCAAGCCCTTCATCACGTACATGAGCCAGACCCTCATGGGTATGTCCGAGGCCCAGTACCAGGCGATGAAGGAGAGGATCACAGTTCTTCTGCACCACCCTCCAGGCCCAGCTGAACCTGCTCCTACCCACTCCAGGTCCTCCTCCACCCGAGCCGATGTCACAGCCCTTCCACGGATTTCAGCAACCCCTCACCTACCAAGCCTTCCACTATCAGGATTTCCCACAGCAGAGGCAGCCCTTCCCAGTCCAGACCCAGGTTCCTCGGACGCCACAGACGCCACTGATGGCTCAGCTGACCCAGCTGCAGACCAGACAGCCCCACTACACTCCTCCTTCCTCCACCCCACAGCCAAGCCCTTCCTCAGAACATCTGCCATCAGTCTTGGGCCTCACATCCCAGGTTCTTGAGGAAGGGCCTCTCAACCTCACAGGACTGAGTCAGTTCTCTGAGAGCTTCCTGAACACACCATCTCCTGTTGTACTCTTGACACCAGGCACCCCAATGGCGCCTCAGACCAGCACTCCAGCCATAGCCACCTCCACAGTCCCTGGCCCCTTTATATCTGAGACCATGGGCATGCCTCAGAGTGACTGAGAACAGTGCCAGAGACTGAGTTGTTACCTGCTCACTTTCTTTGCTTAAGACACTTTACTTGGGTCATTTTCCTTTTTAATAAAGTCATACAGTTTGTTATTAATAAAGGTTATCTTTGCTTCACACACTTGGTTCATTTTTTTTACTTAATAAAGTGTTGGGGAAAACTTTGAAAAAAGTGTTAAGCCTTTGCATGCTTGTGGGATTGGTAAGGATAGCTGTGGGATGAATAACTGTGGGATGGGGAATGATAGCTGTGGGATGGGTAAGGATAGCTGTGGGATGGATACCTGTGGGATGGGTAATGATAGCTGTGGGATGGGTAAGGATAGCTGTGGGATAAGGATAGTTGTGGGATAGATAAACCTCCAGTGCAAGCATAGTGGGACTGTATGGTCCACGTGAAGCTCTGTTGGGGCCTTGCATATCCACAGTGTCTATCAGGTTTTGCCCTTGCCTCCATTCACCAGGTTCCATGTCCCCATTGCCTTGTTGGCGGTCCACAAGCCTGTTCTGCAACACTGGGTAGCGGGTGCGCATGAGATTGTGCAGGATGCAGCAAGCTTCCACGATGCTCCTCACAGTCCCTGGGTGATGCTGCATGGTGGTGAGAAGTACCTGGAACCTGTTGGCCAGGATGCCAAAGGCGTTCTCCACCACCCGTCTTGCCCTGGACAGCCTGTAGTTGAAGATCCTCTCTTCACAGGTGAGGAGTCTGGAAGTGTAGGGCTTCATGAGGTAGGTTCTGGGGGAGAAGGCGTCATCACCCACGATGAAGTAGGGCACATCTTGTGTGTCGTTGGGTACAGGGTCTGGATCTGGGAAACCCATGTTGTGGTTGTGTTCCAGCCCACCCTTGAGGTCACTGGCGTTGTATATCTGGGCATCTGAAGCTGACCCGTTGCCTGAAGCATCGATGCTGAAGAAGCCCTTGTAGTTGAAATAATTGGACCCTGAGTTGGCTGGAGCTTTGCAGGCCATGTGCTTCCCATCTGTGGCTCCAACGGTGTGGGGAAAGTTCCACCTCTGATACCACTGCTCCTCCTTGTGTTCTTTGATGATGGCCTGCACCACTTCTCTGACCACAATGCTGATGGTGTTGTGTGGCACCTTCCAGGCATACTGCATGTTTCTGTACGTGGTCCCAGAGGCCAGGTGGCACAGAGTCAGTGCCACCTTCAGTCCAGGGTCCAGGCTGGGTCAGAAGTTGGTGCTTGGCTTGGTTAACCTGGGTCTCAGACAATCCACAACTTCGTCAAACATGGCTGGTGGCATCCTCATGAAGTTGTGGAATGCACGAATGTCTTCATTCCTCAGCTCCACCATCAGCTTGTCACAGAGTCCAAACTCCACTCTTCTCCCGATCCATCTTCAGACCCAGACAGCTCTTGGATGTCTCCTTCTCCTTGCGTAGAAAAGGTGAAACAGTCTGAAGAGGGCTTGGTTCTGGTGTTGAATGATGGCAGCTACCAAAAGGAGTGTGCGATGAACCATGGTGGAAATCAATGGATGATGTGGAAGAGCAAGAGCAAGGCTGAAGAGGTCTGCACACCAGGGCTGCTGGACTGATAGTGAGATCCAGGTGATTTTCTCCCCCTTTTTATAGGATATGTCGGTTTTCCGTTCGGTGTCCTTCCACATACTCTAGACATCCTCCAGACATCCTAAATATCTGAGATACGTCCCATATACGAACGTTTTGTCCGTTTTAATGCTTTACATACGAGATGCATCCGCTTACATTCTTTCTATTTCCGTGCTACTAATGCTGTGTGGACGTTCCGCGTACCTTTCTCTTCCTCCCTCTTTCCGCTTTCCGCTGGAGCAGATGAGAGTTGCGTGGATGGCCAGAGGATGCCGAGAGGATACATCGGACGTGTAACAGATGACAACGGACGTAGAACGTTTGTTGTCCATATGTGTCGCGGATGTAGATCATACGCAGCGGAAAGTTCATCCACTCAAAACGTTTTGTGCAGCTCAAAACCTTTTGAGCGGATGAAATAGCAGTAGACGGATGTTTGACGGATAAAGCGTATGAAAGACGTACGCAGTGAGTTCACAACGGATACATCGCATTTTCCAACGGATGGCAAACTTTTTTGTCCCTTTTACATCCTCTTTGTATCCGTTGGTGCAGTGTGACATGGGCTTTACATATATGCATTAAAAGAATAAAAATTATGGTAAAATCAAATACTTTGTTTATAAAAATGCTTTGCATAAACATTTGATGAATATACTAGAACAAAAGTAAACAAGAAATATATCCATGTTGATCATCAAGAAGGTTCTTGACTTATTATTGTAGGATAAACAACAGTTTAATTTAAATTAATAATAAATTATAATTTGCCTCTCCCCCCCCTTACACATTGTGCCTGGGGCAATATATATAATCACATCCACAATATTCAGAACAATGGACTCACTAAACTCCTTGGTCCAGGAAAAAGCCAAGTATTAATTCCAAGAGTCTGAGTGTACTTCCAGAAGGCATTCAAGATGTTGGTGGCCACCTAAAAAGCACTTTCTGGCACAGGGCCAGCAGTCTTACAGATTTCTGTGTTTGATCCCCGTCTCCTGGAATGGGCTGAAAACAGGGCACCTGGAGACAGAAAATGGGGTGCACGGAGGCCGAAAATGGGATGTAGAGGCTGAAAATGGGGCACACAGAAGCAGCAATAGGTGATGGCAATCCCTGCAGTCTAAAACAGCTGATCGTCAGGAGGCAGGCTGACCAGGCTGTTTTCTGTTTGCTGCAAGGAGGAAAATTTCTGAGAGGCAGAGGTCGAAGTGTGGGGGCTGGCGGGTGGGAGGAGCTTTGGCAACATTCGCTGTACTAGATGCACAGACATTTCACCCACTTTTGGGGGAGGGGAAGTGTGTCTTGTACACTGAAAAATACGGTAGTTCTGTATAGCTTTAACAGAAGCCATAATCAATCGAGCTTTTGCATATAAACATTATCCCAGTACTCAACTTACATACCTATACAGTCCTGGTTATCCACATAATGTACTTCATTAACACCTAAACCTTCTTTTTGATAAAGTTCTTGTTCCTGTAAGAGAAACAGAATTGTAACAACCTGCCTGATCATACCACCTACAATGGGGTTAAGCACGCATGCCTGAGATGTCAGATTCCATTAATGGCACTGCTATTCTTCTGACGCAGTGTGACTTATTCCCAATGAAGCTGATCCCACTCAGAAAGAACTTGTCATTCTAAAGCTGTAATGAGGTATTTTAGTGGGGCAAGCAATTTGACTTTGGGAACATAAAACTCCAAAAATGAAATAGCTGAAACTTGTTTTGAAAAACTCAAGCTTCGTGTGTGTGTGTGTGTGTGCGCGGGTCCATATCTGTACCAAAGAAAGAAATGATCTGAAATCATTCTTTCCCCATTTTTCTTATTTTTTTCTTTTGGTACCTTTATCTTATCTTTTTCTGAATGCTTTTTCTTTTTCGTATATTTTTCTTTAGGTTTTTTTCATTTGCTTATTTTTTAATCTTGTGTTTTTGAAAATCAATAAAGTTATTTGGGAAAAAACCCTCAAGCCACTTAAAGAAAAAGCTTCATATTTTTCTGAAGCCATGAATATTCCTGCCTGGCATGTTTATTTTTTTCTGAAGATTAGGGATCACGAATACTCTGCCCTTATCTAATTGTCAGATATGAATAAAGTTGATCTTTTTCAGTGTTAATGGTATAACAACATAGCATTCCTTGTTGTTTCAAGGACTTTGCAAGCATTCCATATGTGCTCTAAATGCCACTGGATAGTAATGACACCGATTTAGACATAAATCTTTGACAAGTGTTCACATAAGAGTTTTCGAGTCACCAAGAAGAAAAAGAACGCTGCAAGAACTGGGCTGTAAAAGATCGAAACCAGAATCAATTATTTCCAGGCTGAAGATGACCATTATGTAAAAACACAACAGACACTTGTCTTCAAAGCCACCCAGGATATTATGCTCTGCCAAATATCCATAAATTAGGGAAGGAAGAAGCCAGGAGTTTTAATCCCATGGCTATAAGTCACTTTCACCTTCTTGTTACCAGGGAAAAGTCAGTCTTTGTCCACAACAAAAATTCTACTCTAGCTAGACTTATGAATGTTGTGCCTAGCTGAAAAGTCAAGCTAAGTTGTGAATGTCACAAGATACAGCATATGTTTTAGTGTTAAGTCCTGGATAGAGCAGCATGCCATGTGGGATTATTTGGGAGATGACTGAGTTTTGTAAGATTCAGTGAAATAGCTCCTGACATTGCTGTAGATAATATGTAAAGCTGACCAAGATTAAGAGATAAATCAACACATAAATAAAGCAGCATATATGGTTTCTTTCCTGAACCTCCTGATAGCTTGGCATGTTCTACATTACCTCTTTAAGGATCCTTTCATTAAAGAATTGCTGTAGCTTCTCATTACAGTAATTAATGCAAAACTGTTCAAAGCTATTGTGTTCAAAGTATTCTGCAAAACAAAATGGTGAACAGCTTTAGTGGTATCATCTCATGGTCCATTGTAGCACAGTATTCCACAATCAGGCTTTCTACACCAAGGTGGACAGATCAAAAGGCACCAGTAGATCTCTTGATTTGCTGCAGGTCAAGAAAAATTTCTGCCTGTAGTTTAAATAATAGCAACTCTCTATGGGGAACATGATAGCAGTATTCCAGTATTTGAGAGACTGCCACAAAGAAGAGGGGGTCAATTTATTTTCCAAAGCACCAGAGGGTAGGACAAGAGACAGTGGATAGAAACTAATCATGGAGAGAAGCAACCTGGAATTAAGGAGAAACTTCCTAAAGGAAGACAATTAATCAATGGAACAGCTTGCCTTCAGGTGTTGTGGGTGCTTTATCACTGGAGGTTTTTCAGAAGAGACTGGACAGTCACTTGTCTGAAATTGTCTGCTTGAGCAGGGAGTTGGATTAGAAGAACTCCAACGTCCCTTCTAGATCTATTCTGATTCTGATTTTATTATATCACAATGATTACTTTGGAGCAAAGAGAGCTTTGGGTAACCTGGAGTGGATTTTTGTCTGAAAAAAATACTTCTGTTTAGCAATCTGGTACATTTCAGTTTTTTTTAAAAAAATAGCTTTTGCAAGTCTGAAATCAGCTGGCATTTGCTCTACACAGTAGTAGCTGCTACTACTACATAGGGTGAATTGCATCCTGTCAGCTGGTAATGCTGGGAATTGCGGAAATAAGAGATTTGAGGATACTAGGAAATGAGGAAAAATACTAGGAAATGAGGAGAGATACTGGGAAATCTCTCTCTAGCAAACATGAAAATATGTGCAGCTAGAATTCACTGAATTAAATGAAAAGAGTACTTTTTCCCATTTTCATATTGCTGTGGGGGGAGCCTTGATGACAAGCATGAATTAATGGATTCTTTATTAGAGATATTGGCTGATATCTTGAAATTCTATAAGGCTTAAAATGTCCAAACAATAAGCAGCACACAACAAAACAAAAATAAGTGTATTTTTGCACTTATAAGCACTGCCCTGCTGGATCACACTCCTTGCCCATCTAGTTCAACAATCTGCTTTCACAGTGGTCAAGCAATAACAGAAAGAAGCCCATTAATTTCCCAGCCACTGGTAACTGTGTATAATTAGCAGGAGGCTGTTGGCTGCAGACATTGAGAGAACTGGGGTGCCTATTTTGCTCACAATGTTTTTCTCAAGTGCACTCCTTCTAGAACAGATTAAAAAAAATAAAGTGGGCCAAAGAAAAGATCTCTAAAATATCCAGGCATTTGCAAACTGATGAGGTATTTGGCTGGCTACGGAGTGCACATCAGACTCACATTTTAAGTCAAATCATATTGGAGAAATTATTATTATTTTTATTATTATTATTAGATTAGTACCCCACCATTATTTATAGATCTCTACAATATATAGATATTGTACATAATGTTCCTCTGTCATATTGCCACCACAACTACAAGCCTGTGTGGATGGCAGGGCTAAGAGAGAAGGACAGGCCCAAAGTCACACAGATGCCGAAGGGAGTAGAACTCACAGTCTTCTGATTTCTAATCCAGCATTAATATTTTAATTGCTACATACAATTGGCTCTCACATTTTGTCATTCCATGTCCAGGATTTCTTGTTGTAAGCAATTATAAACAAAAAAAAGCACACAGTCTGAATAGTTAAAACACTCACCAAAACCTGCAATATCCAGAACACCAATGAAAAAAGATGACGTCTCAAATGGGAAACATTGATTTACCCTGTTGACCACATGGTCAAAGAGGTGGCTATAGACAGTTTTTGCCAAAGCATCACGTGCATTATTTGCTTGTTCTACTTTTAATGGAACCCTGGAAAGAAAATAAAGTATTATAATTACGATAAATTTGTTCCATATTTGTGGAGACAACAAAGGAGATTACAATAATATGGTCAAAATTTAAATAAACAAAATATTTAATAGAAACAGCATTAAATATAACCACATGGGGTTCCAGCAATAAAAGCTTTGGCAGATAACAAACTTCCTCCTAAACACCACAAGAAATTAGCTTCTTAAGGCCCTGTCCCACTGCACTTGCGGATGCAAAGAGGATGTAAAACGTTAAAAAAAGCTTGCCATCCGTTGGAAAATGCTATGCATCCGTTGTGTAGTCATTGCATACGTATTTCATACGCTCTATCCGTCGAGCATCCGTCCACTGCAATTTCATCCATGCAAGAAGTTTTGAGCTGCACAAAACTTGGTGAACGGATGAACTTTCCGCCGTGTACAATGTAAATCCGCGACATACGAGCAACAAACGTTCTGTGTCCGTTTATCATCCATTAAATGTCCGCTGTATCCTCTCTACATCCTCTGGGCATCCTCGCAACTCACATCTGCTGCAGCTGAAAACGGAAAGAGGGAGGAAACAAAAGGTGCACAGAACGTCCACACAGCGTTAGTAGCACAGAAATAGAAAGGATGCGCAGTGAACGATTTGCATCCAATATACATCCATGTGGCATCCCCTTTCTTTCCTTTAGGCGTACGTGATGCGTCCGCTTCGCAATTATCCCCCGGAACCCCTTCGGAGGTGTCATCCGCTTCCATCCGCTTTCATCCGCTAGGCTTCCGATGAACATCCGTTTAACATCCCCGCTACATACTACCCACGTCCGTTCTTTTCCGTTCTGTTTATGCAAATTTTCACCACTTTTTGGAGTGGATGACAACGGATGGAGCCACCCCTGAAATTTTGCTCGTCCGCTGTGTCCTTTATGCAGACGTTTTGAGTCCATTGGCCAGTGGGACCGGGCCTTTACAGAATTTGCTAAGGTTTCTTAGGTTGGTGTCTAACAAAGCAATATGGCAGAGAGCAGCAAAATTGACATAATATTGGTCAACTAAGTTCCTGATGAAGTTATACAAAAAGAAAACAGACTAAAAGATACCAAATTCGTCACTAGAGCATAACCACAGTCATACAA
Source organism: Laticauda colubrina (assembly GCA_015471245.1). NCBI lineage: Eukaryota > Metazoa > Chordata > Lepidosauria > Squamata > Elapidae > Laticauda > Laticauda colubrina. The sequence goes on along the minus strand of BLBF01000007.1, from coordinate 38,415,676 downwards.
CTGGAAGAATGCTAGATGCTCAGGGCACCATATTAAAGGTATGCAAATCTGATCGAATTGAGTGTCCTAATCAATTTGGAAAATCAGTCTAATTCATTCTGGATGTTTAAATCAGTTCAGGCCAAATCCTACATAATGGAATTTGGATGCATTTCCACAAAACACATGCCAGAGAGTATCAAAATTAGTCCAGCTAGATTCAGAGTATTGAACATAGGAGGAGTCCATAAAACATAGAGATCTTCTGGTTTTATGACCAAGCTGGGCTTATGTAAAGTACCAATGCCAGACTGGCCTTGCATGTTCACACCATCCTGAACGATTTGTGGATACTCCAACACTGGAAGTTTTTAAGAAGAAATTTGGACAACCATTTGTGAAATGGTATAGAATTTCCTACCTGAGCAGGGAGTTGGACTAGAAAGACCTCCAAGATCTCTTCCAACTCTGTTATTCTGCTCAGCAGTTGCAGAAGACTTATGAAAAGAACCGGGCTACAAGTTTATATAAATAGTACTTTCTGATAAATCCAGTCTCTCTCTCTCTCTCCCTCCCTCTATCTCCCTCCTCTTGCCTCCCTCCTTCCCTCCGCCCTCCCCCTTCCTCCCTCTCTGCCTCCTCCCTCTCCCTCCCTCCTTCCCTCTCTGTCACCCCTCCCTCTCTCCCTCCTTCTCTCTCTCCCTCCCTCCCCCCTCTCCTTCCCTCCCCCTCCCCCTCCCTCCCTCTCTCTCTCTCTGTTTGAGTGAGTGACTGTATATACAATTTATCAAGGCCACTCAGAGTGAACATTATGATTTTTTTCTTTCTCTTTTTTTAAAGTTGCTCATTTTATTTTTAGCTTCCCTGGAAATGAGGAAAAACTAAATCAAATAAATTCATTCTTTTTTATGAAAAACTAAAAATGGCAGAAAATGTGTTAGTCACTGCTGTATCTCCTCGCATTAGCACTTTTTCAGTAATAATGATACTGATTTTCTTCTGCAATGCTGATTTTGCTGATTTGTCTGCAATATTGAAATAGTATTTTAGTGCCATTTATTTAAAAGTGCCATTTATTTTAAGGGACTTTTTTTAAAAAAAATTTCAATGCCACTTATTTTTTTTTTCTAAAAATCCATTCTTCTGAAATCAATTATATAAGATGAAATGTGGCTTTTTAAAGAAAAAGTCTTTAAAATAAATCATATGGATGCAATAGCATGTGACATTGAGACATTATTAACAAAACAAAAAATTTGGGATGGCTAATTTCACAAGGATTTCAGTTCACATCTGACAGATGAGGTAAAAGTTGCACAGAGAGAAAAAGATGGAACCAGCAATACTGGAACGACATGAAAAAGAAGTAGAAATGTTTGTGCTGAAACACTGAATCCAGAGAAGCAACTTAAAAGAGTAGGAAGAAAAAGCTGGGAAGATACACTGTCCCAAAAGAGTTTCGTTGAGGACTGAGGTAAATATTTCCTAAATAATATATCCAAAAGCATCTTGAAGGGCCTCCAGAATGCTTCTAGGAGACCCATAAAAGAATTGCTGCTGGAGATCAGTTCATTTGTATTTCCAGTTCTAACAGGCTGCTGAGCCCGCACTCGTTGCTTTCAAACTTATATTGTTTTTGATGAGCACATTGTCCACTTATGACCATTTGTTTAGAGACCATTTGAAGTTACAATGGTACTGGAAAAAGTGACTTACCACTAGTCCTCATGCTTATGATCACTGCAGTGTCCCTACAGTTACATGATCAAAATCTGGCTGCTTGGCAGTTGACTGAGAAAGTCACAAATGGTGATCACGTGATGCCGAGACAATCAATCATCAATCATCACATTCAAGCCATTTATTTAAAATTGCCACTTATTTTCAAGGTCATTTATTTATTTAATTTTCAGTGCCACTTGTTTTTTTTTTAAGTCATCTGCCAATGAGCACAGTCAATGGGGGGAAGCCAGCTTTGCTTAATAACCATGACTCACTTAACAGATACAGTGATTCACTTGTCAACCGCAGCAAAAAAAAAAGTTGTAAAATTGGGTGTAACTCAATCAACAACCATCTTGTTTTATGAGGCATGTTCTGTTCCCAATTGTGGGTGTAAGTCATGGACTACTTATGTGTAGCAATTAAGGTTTGACCGTTTGACCATGCCAACGAGGTCAAATTAGTTTAAATCAGTGCCTATTTGGATAATACTGCTTCTTTCTGAATTAACTCACTGGGGCCATGTGCAAAAGTCACTATCTACTATGGTGAGCAGGATCTCTGAGAGGAAAAGGTAACACCCAAAACACAGGAAATTAGGGTTACAAAAGGTTCAGAAAAGGCATTGCTGCTTCCTAAAATGAAAGAAGTGCCAATCTGTGCTATGCTTACTTTCTTCTTCAGTGCAAGAGTGAAATACAAAAAAGGGTCAATATCCCTGAAACCTTAACCATGAGGAAATAATACAATTAGATGAGTGCACATTTGGTTCAGCCTTAGTTTTATGTCCTAAAACAGTGCTCCCCTAATTTCACTCTTCATTACTCAAAACCGCTTATCAAAAAGTCCTTTATACCCAATGCAGGTAAAACAAATCAACTTAAATATCTCTGCTGTAATTAGGTAATGGGTTCACATAGCATTAAAGAAAAACCACTTTTACCAAATGTTGGGTAATGTACTCAGATTTGGGAAGCATTGCCCTAAACCAGAGATCGGCAACCTTAAACACTCAAAGAGCCGTAAAGGTCCTTATCGGAAACCCCCCCCCCCATTCCATTGTGGAGCCAACCAGAAGTCCAGTTCCCCCATCCGGTTTCTCCTCCTAGCGCGGCATCCTTTTTCCTCTACCTTTCCTAACCGAAAGCCCTATCAATCGTGGAGCCCACCAACGTCAGGGAGCAACAGCAGAGGGGTGAAAGGGCCACGTTGTATTCCAGAGACACAGATTGCTGACCCCTGCCTTAAGCCAATAGTAAAAGAATCCAGTAACTTTTTTTCACTGCCCTTCCCTCCTTTCAGGATGACAGCCTGAACTGTTTCAGTCACCTTAAGCCCTCCTTACTGAAAATCACAATCCTATTTAAACTGAGGCACTGACATATCAGTCTGAGGAAAGCTGCAGTCAACCTTGGGTGTGCTGTTCTGTGGGTCAGTGCAGAGAGGAAGGGTAGAAGGCTTGTAAGGCAACTGCCAGCATTAATAGGCAAAGACAGCCTGTCTTCTCTAACTTGATGAAATGTAATTAAAGAGAATTTACTTCTTATTATGAAATAGCAATATGATATGATGGACCCAATGCTCCCTTCCTATTACTGAAAATAAGAGGTCAAGAAAGTGAAAGCTGTCATTACTAAAAAAATGGCTACTACTGCATTTCATTAGAGTACAAGTAGCTTTAATGCATAATCTCTTGATTTATCTTATGGTAATAGGCATTGACAGAATCTTAACTTAAAAATAGAGAGAAGGTTCTTTTCTATACTCCTGGAGCTTTTAAAAGCTCAGCAGTATAATCCTCAAAGTTCATGTCAATGGTCAATCTTTTAAATAAGGCATTTGACTCACTTTAATTTTACATTAAATAGTAGATAAAATTTAAAACAGAATAAATATGTAAGTAGCTAAAAAACAGAAGTTTTACAGATACATGTGTTTAAGGAGCAACTATAGATACCTGCTGTATGAAAATTACTAACTGTAGAAAGTGAATACAACCATTCAATTAACTGTTTGTACACTGTTTACAGAAGAATAACCACTGTTCTCGATGGCAACCTTGGGAACCTTAAAACGTTTAGCAGTGTGGAAATGCAAGACTAGGTTCAATTCAGTCTAACTCAAGTTTCAGTCCCATTGTTTCCAACCTTAAAAGATTTTAAACTGTGGGCTGTTTTGAAAAGAGCAAAATAAAAGAATCATAGCATGAAATAAATATAACAGAAATTTCTGTTTTGTGTTTACTGACATGAATAATAAAGTATAAGTATGGAGCTCCCATTATGGGAAGTGCAATTTAGAGAAAGCAAGGCCTACTTATGTTTATTTATTTTATTTTATTTGTCAATTGCTTATAAAATAATAGGAATAAGTAAAAACATAGTTATGAATACATGGATTCATATAAGAAAAATAAAAGAAAAAATAGGACAGGGACGGTAGGCACATTGGTGCACTTATGGACACCCCCTACAGACCTCTTAGGAAAGGGGTGAGGTCAATAGTAGAAAGTCTAAGGTTAAAGTTTTTGGGGTTTAGGGAAGAAACCACAGAGTTAGGTAGAGTATTCCAGACATTGACCACTCTGTTGCTGAAGTCATATTTCCTGCAATCAATTTGGTGCGATTAACCTTGAGTTTGTATCTATTGTTTCCTCTTATATTGCTATGGTTGAAGCAGAAGTATTCATTGACAGGTAGGACATTGCAATGTATGATTTTATATACTATATTTAGATCGGACCAAAGGCGGCATAGTTCTAGATTTTCTAGGTCTAGAATTTCAAGTCTCATGTGACTTACAGTTGTTTGTCCTAGGCCTTGGAAGTCACTTTTACTTTTACAGGTTTGTTAACAAAGATTGGTAGCTAAAGATATACATGGAACATATATCAAGAAATAGGGACACTTCAAACAGGGGTCATTGCTAAAAGAATGCAGTATTGGGAAGGTACATTCACTCCTGATTCTCAGACATATCTACTGTGTTTCCCTAAAAATACAACCTATCCCAAAAATAAACCCTAAGACCCTGCCCACTCTGTCCCACCATCTGGTTGTAAGAGGTGGGGTGAGGCGCATACATAAAACTCAAGCTAGGGCAGGGGTAGAGGGTAGAGCTACCCCATGTGTCCCAAACCCGTTTACCTTAGGATCACCACAGCCAGGTTCCCCTGCCCTAAAAACCTGTTGCACCATTGTCTGACTTCTGCGGTCGCATGCCACAAGGCGCATCGTGTCAGTGCCGTCAGATGTGGGATTCTACCAGTTCGCACCCATTTGCTAGAACCGGTTGTTAACATTCTAAGCAGTTTGGAGAACCGGTTGTTAGAGGAAATTACTGGCCTAATCCTGTAAGGAAGGCAGGAAGGAAACATTCTGGTGTTGCTTACAGAAACTGCCTCTCCATTAACCCTTTTTACATTCTTGGCAGGACTAGACTTGCTGTCTCAGGAACCTCTCTGGAGTTTTCTTTCCCTCTTTTGCTTGCACTTTGTTTGTGTGGAGTGACCATTCAAAGTTACAATGGCACTGAAAAAAGTGACTTGTGACCATTTTTCACACTTACGACTGTTGCAGCATCCCCACAGTAATGAGAGGCCAGGCGAGGAGATGCGTGCCTCGATGTGAGTGATACTGAGTTGGCCATGCCCAGTCAATAATATGACCACCAAGCCACACCCACCCAGTCACATGACCACCAAGCCACACCTACCAACTAAGCCATGCCCACAGAACCGGTTGTTAAAAAATTTGAATCCCACCCTTGAGTGCCGCCACTCGTGTCAGGCAGGAGTGGGATTTTACCGGTTCTCTCTACCTCTGTAGAACTGATAGTTCTGAAGAGTAGCAGACAGAGAACATACATAGAACTGGTTCTATGTCTGCTGCTGTTTTGGCCTGCCCAGGCTCTTACCTGACCTGTATTTCTTGGTTTTTCAACTGCAGCTGCTTTGTGCGACACAGCTGTGGTTGAAAAAGCAGGAAAAAAGAGTTTGTTCAACCACTGTGCACTCACGCACAGTGCTGCTCAGCTGTCCAGGCGCTAGCTGACAATGATGTTCAGGCATGCACACGCGTGAAGCATGCATGTGTGCACAAAAAGTAAAATCACCAAACCGGTAGTTACACTGGTAGCATCCCACCCTGGTGGCAGGCCATGTGGCACATATCACCAGTGCTACTCTTGTGGCAGGAAGCCATGTGGAAGAGGTGAGTGGTGGTACTGGCGCAACATTTCATGCAGCCTCCTGCCATGTGTGATAGCAGAGGCATCATGAGACACAGAGTGTCCAGCTGCAGAAGTCAAGCAGCTATGCAAGAAGTGTTGGGGCATGGGAGGCGTGGCTATGATGGTCCTAAGGAAAGTGGGTAAGACATCCTACCAAAATAAAACCTGGTGCTTATTTGGGGCGCCAAATTTCAGGGAAACACGGTAAAGATATATTCTGTCAATATTTGGATCTTTCTACAGACTTATTTCTTCCTCATTATGTGCGGAATTCTGTAAGATGTTTCTATGAGTGAAAGAGACACAAGATAATTCTTGTTCCTTCTTGCAGCCCCTCTTCCTTTTCAACATTTTCTCAGAATGAGAATCTGGTTTTGTAAATCTGGATCCCATTTTGGTACTCTACATGACAGAAGGGCAGCCCATTGGTTTTGTGTAGCCTTCAACTACTTCCTTCTTCCCTTTTTCTTTCCTTTTTTTCTATTTTTCCTTTAATTTCCTTTGATTTCTTTCTTATCTTTTTCTTACTTAACATTAATTTGTATTAGTTTTTAATTTTCTTTTTTAAAATCTTTAATTGTACAAACAAAAGCTAGAGCGAGATAGTTAGTTATGGGAAATACAAATGCGATTGTTTTGTAGCAAGAGGTAATAAAATAGAACATGAAGTTTTATAAAACACAAAACAAAATCTGGAAGATGCACCAGAACACCATCAGCCAAATTTGGTATGCTTAAAGAAATAAAAGATTCTGTCACAAAATTATCACTCTTATAAAATAATGGAACCTGTGGTCCATTAAGGGTGGGTCACCATTCAGGAAGCATGACAGCAGGATAGTTCTGTTGGCTATTTGCATGTTTACAAATTATTTGCCAAAACACTCCTAGGCGCCATGCCATGCAGACTCTACTCTTAACAAAAAGTTCACATTTGTTCTTTGCCTTTAAACTATTATTGAAACATAGATATGGATTCAAGCTGAGCTGAGCTCCATAGTAAGGCATTTTCACTTCTACTAATATTTGACAACTTAGTATTAACAGGTAAAAAAGAAATCCTTATTGTTATTATGCAAAATACATTTTCCCCTCCCACGCTGGGATGAAAGGAAACATTTTACATAGTGACAGATATTATGTTATTCTAAGAAATCAACACCAATTTACCTCATGGCACAAACAGGAGAAGGGTGGGGGGAAGAGCTTGCCCTTCCATTACATTCTCAATAATTCCAAAACAGCTCAGAGAAGATATTTAAGAGTTGATACTTGCAACTTTAGCTGCAAAAGTCACAGCAAACCTCATGAGGACAGCAAGAAAGATCTGCTTGCTCTCTTTCAACTTACTTGATAACCGTCCCTTTGGTGCCCCCTGCTGTTGTAAGCATGACTCTGGTGGTTAAACTCACACGGAGATCATCCTCATCCAAGCCAAGGAGTTTAGCACAGAATTCGAGAGACTGGGCAGATTTGTTTTTCAGTGTACATCCACCTGATGAAAACAAAAGAAAAAAGTTTATTAATATAGGTATGTGTATGTATGTATGTGTGTGTGTGTGTGTGTACATATACGGGTATGTATACATACATGTGTATGTATGTATATATATTTTTAACCATTGGAGTGTTCAGACAATTTAAAAATGATCGCTGATAAAATCTATCTAGACGCTGGTGTGTGTTTGTGCCATCTACATATCATTTTTTAAAACTGTCTGAACACTCCAATGGTTAAGAAATTATACAGAATTAATGGATACCTTCAACACTGGCATTGGATACATTCAACACATGAAAAGAAATATGGCCAGCATCCACTCCCTTCGAACAGGGCTTTCTGCCAAGGAAGATGAAAGGCAGTAATCACCAAGGAAAAGTCATTAGAGTGCTTTGTGGTTCAGTTCCTAGCACCATCAGTTGAGAAAGGAACAGGTAATAAGAAAAACCTCTGCCCAAAATACAGGAATCCACACATAAAACTTTATTTAAAACTTCCCAAGAAGAGCAGGGTATAATGTAAATTCAAGTTAAAAGTGATTCTGTGCACAAGTGGTCATGAGAATTTTATATCACCTCCGTGTAATCTGTTCCTCTTAAACAGAATACATATTTAAAACATCAAGAAGGGTTTCAAATAAATAAGCTACACTTGATATATGATATTCACTGATCCATGCCCTTTGGATCTTTTCTTTCTATTTGTACATCTTACAAACATTATTTTCACTTTGGCTTGCCACATTGTCAAGATATCTTTCTAATTCAACATGTTTCTCTTGGTTTCAATATTCACTCAGCATTTTAAATTATGTGTTTGGGATAATAAAACAGACAGGAGTAAAACAAGCCACAGTGGTACAATTTGGAGACCATTGTTTCTTCAACCCACACTGTATCTTGCATGTAATAAAAAGGGAATAAACTTAGCTCTGGATTTCATATGATGTTGAGGACTCAAGTGCATTATTTCCTATGTTTACTGTATTCTTCTACCCCTCCAGATTTATGTGTGTATGTATTACAATTACTTTACAATTATATCATCTGTTGCTTCTTAATTTCTTTTATGGTAATTACACTTTAATTTGGTTCTCCTTTGTATATTTATTTTATTTATTCATTTGTTTTGTCAAAAACTTACAATACAATAGAAATAAGAATAAATGTAAGTTTAAATATAATGGAAACTAATAATTGGGGACAATAGGACAGGGACGATAGGTATGATTGTGCACTTATGCTCGCCCTTTGGTATTTTGGTATTGCCTTGGTACTTTTAGTACAGGCTGAATGATGAATTGAATGAATGATAATCATCTTGGCATCATACAGAAGCTTGCTCTTGATCCATTGCAGTACTTTTCTTAATTTCTCCAAGGAATTTTAAAGAATTAGTTTTGGCCTTTCTAATTACATATACTTTTTCCCAGCTTAAGAGAAAGAACTATGTGAAGCTAACTTAGCAAGTGAGAGAATTAGCATGCCTTATTGCAAATAGTTTTTTTTTTTAATTCAAATAAACTGTTTAAATCTTTGCTAGGAAATAAACTCTTAATTTCAGAATTAAGTGGCAGCAACTTCTATTTTCAATATTGCTGTTTCAGTGAAATACAATGATTGATTATGTGCCATCAAATCAGCAAAACAGCCTAACCAGATGTGCTGCCAGCTTCTTCAAAATCAATATTCCCCAGATGTAAAACACCAGCAACCACTCGGAAGAGGTCCAGCTTCTCTTCATCATTAAGCCCAATCTTCTTCATTGCGGTACACATTCTATTAAAATCTCCATGATCATCTAGTAGGGGGTCCTTCAGGGAACCTGATTTTTGGTACTAAAAACAAGAGATATGCTTAATCACAAAGAGACAAGGAATACTTCTTCTGATTAATAGCGAGCCAAAATAAACAGAAAGAAATAAACAGAAGAACAGAATTTTAAATTCTGCTTAAAATCTTGGGATTTTTAGACAAGATGGGGAATCTATCCAGAAACAAAAAAAAACAAACAGGGATGAATGAAAAAAAGCACTGTAATGAACAAAATATGTCCCAAACTTAGCAAGAAGGAATCGTCAAGGAAGAATCTAGTGTACTGTTACACGCAGGCAGGAACAGGAGATGATGCAAAATCAAAATGAGTGGAGAGCTGCAAATTCTCCCTGTTTTTTTTGTTGCTGTTGTTGTTGTTTCTGGATAAGATTCCCCATCTTGTCTAAAAATCCTGAGATTTTAAGCAGAATTTAAAATCTTCATATCCTCTTTTATTTACTTTGGCTCACTTTCATAAAAATACTACTGAATCTGTTTGCGTGCGTAATATCCTCAGTCCAAGTGTTTTAGGTCACTGATGCAAGGTATAATTCCCAAAGCCTGTAAAGTGCTCCGAACAATAGTTACTCACACAATAAATGAAAATAGTGCATTTGACATAGAAAGCTTCATCTAGTCCAACTCCTCCACTGACTGACAGAAAAATGCACTTTTCCTACCAGGAAAGTTCGCATATAAATTGAGTGGTGGTTTTTGATGCTCTGGCTCCATTAAAGCATCATTTTGGAGGGAAAACTCTTTACTTGAGGCCAGGAATGGACACCATGAATGAAATATAAGATCACAACATTTGAAAGATTACAGTAAATAATGATCCTTAGAAACAGAACCAAGCATTCATTTCAGCATGATGGCATTGCTTTACCAAAGTTTATATTTTATAAACATACCAAAAGTTTTGATTATTTATCTATTTAATTTCAAACAGAACATATTATTATCAACTCAAGGCACTAAAGATTCTAACTAAAAACCAAACTAATACATGCAGGGAGAAAGCATGCTCAGAATAATTGTTCATCTTAAAGAATATGCAGAAAAGCCCGTGAAATCCCAAACAAAACTGTTCTAAGAATATGAGGGGGGGGGGGAGACTAACGTGCATCTACTAAACTCACACCACACAATAATTAAAATCCCAGATTATACAAAGTGATCACCTCATCTTCCTGACAGGAAAGGACAAAAACAATGCAAACATTAATTGACTATTTTTATTACTATAATTAAACATGATACAAAGAGGAAAGACAATTCTCTCAGATTAATAATAGTAAGGTTAGGGCAACTGACATTACTGAAATCAATTGTAATTATTCTCTTCACCTCTATAATACTACCCAGATCTGCCCCCTTCCCCAATTCCAATGCCATCCCAATCCAAAGAGGGAGAAGAATGGAAAAATGAAAGCTCAAAAATTCTGGATATCTACAGTATCTACCAAACAGATATTGTGTTCAATTGGTACAATTGTATCAAATTGAGAGACTCGCTTGAGGTTCTTTTATTGCCAAGCAGGTGTTCCTTTCGCTTTGGAACCAAATTAGTCATATAAAAGATGCATCTTTCAATCACCAAGCTGAGGTTGGCTTAGCTTTTCAGATGACAAACCCATATTATATATATTCTCCTTTGCAGACAACAGTATGTAAAAATTCAATCAAGATCCTTTTCATTGGTTCTACCTGCCCTGCTGCACCCATAATTGATGTTAATTTGACCATCTTGATTACAAAATGCTTGTTCAAATAAACTCTTAGTTAATATGTATTAAGAGCTATTGCTTTACTATCATTACGACTAAGGTAGGAAGCAGACATTTGCAAAAAGGTATTTGATTGAAGTAGAATTTGAATAGATATTATCAAGTACATGATAATTTTACATTTCCAAGACATATTAGTTTTTTCTTTATTTTTCTTGTTTTACTAAGCATGAACCAATTCAGATCAAAACCGCTATGAATGGGGACAGCAGGAATTTAATAACAAAAATTTCTGTAAAATTTGCTTTGTTTGTTCTTTGTGTGTGTTGAGAGAGGGAGATGGAGGGAGGGGGAGAGAAAGGAAGGAAGGAAGGAAGGAAGGAAGGAAGGAAGGAAGGAAGGAAGGAAGGAAGGAAGGAAGGAAGGAAGGAAGGAAGGAAAGAAAGAAAGAAAGAAAGAAAGAAAGAAAGAAAGAAAGAAAGAAAGAAAGAAAGAAAGAAAGAAAGAAAGAAAGAAAGAAAGAAAGAAAGAAAACAATAGTATCTGGAGACAATCCTTAGTTGAACTGAAATGTGTGTTTCAGACATTTTGGTCTATGAGTTGAATTTTCTCTTTTAGTTTCTACAAACTAAAAAAAACCGTCAATCATTCTGGGCACACGTATTCAAACTGGGAAGGGGAAGTGGGGAAGAATGGGTAAAAGTTAATATTGAGATGCTTCTCTGGCAAGAGAACAGGCAAAAATTCTTCAGCATCCATGAGTGGAGGGGGGCTGCGATATTCCACTCTGATCCCTGAGTGGAGGGAAAGATGGAAGGCAAGATATGGGAAGAGCAGCTTCGCTTTAATTGCCCTGTGAGCTCTCCATATTTTGTTTCATCTGAAAATCAAAATATCTCATGTATCCTTATTTCCTCCAGAGCAAGGCTGACTTCAAACAGTTTAGCAGAACCTCTGAACTACAATGTTTTGTTTCAAGTCACAAGCAAAACATTTTTCATTTGGTCTGTATGTTACTGTGCCATGAAGTAAAAATTCAATGGGATTTTTAATTATGACCTGTGTTTCTTTTAAAGAACATAAATGTCAATTTGGCTACAATTTCCACAAATGGACAAAATCCCACAAATCAATCCAGCCAAATATTCATCAAGTTTGAATTGTTAAGAAAAGAAACTGATTACAGATCCTTTGACCACAGCAGTGGATACCTGTACAAATCCACCCTATTAACAGACTATGGGTGACAGTTTTGACAGTTATTCCTGTTGCAGCGCTGAGCCATTAGCACTTGAAAAAAAGTTGCATAAATCAGATTTTAGGTAGATGCATAATAATATTACTAACAACTGCCCTGATCACGTTCCATAGTTTAATGTAGGAAAGAAATATTTGAGATAGGTATCTTACCTCAGGACTTTTGCGATTCTGTAAAATCTGCTTATCAGTTTCTTTCGTAGCAAAGTAGCGAGTGCACCCACGGTTTAAATACTGTTGTAAGACAAAAGAATTCACCAGTCAATCAAAACTTCAGCAAGCAATGTTCAATATCAGGGTTTAGTACCAGAACTGCCCCTTGATTTCTTTTTCTTGAGTCTATTGCTAAGGTTCAGAAACACTCACACTCAGATTCAAACACCTACTATTGTGAAAAGTAGTATTTAATGCTACAGTGAGGTGTTTTTCAATGAGAGAGAAGCAAAGCCAGTATTTTTCAGAGTCACTTCTCTGAGCAATCCCAAGGAGACTAGATAATTTGTTTCAAGTGAACCAGAATTTCATATTAACTCAGAATAAGAATCCTGATCACTGATCAATCATAATCATGATATGTAAAAACAAAGAAGTAGTGTGAAGTTAGCAAATTGTAATAAAGTCTGGTTAAAATAAACCAGGTTGCCAGGCAACACTGCAAAAATGTGAACAAAAGCTGAAGTTTTAAATAATATTTGTGGCAATATATCAAAAGCACCAGGAATGTGCAATTTGTGATAAATCGGTTTATTATAATATTCTAACATGTCTAATACAATCCAAAGTTACCGCCTTACATATCTATTCTAGAATATAAGACAGAAATATATGATATGGTATCTCTCAGATGTTTGAGAACACAATTACATAGGATTGAAGCAGCATAGTCAAAAGTCACAAACTTGGGCTGCTGAAGTTCAGAAGCTCTAGAGACATTAAAGTTGATTGCTCTTGACGCAGAAGAATACGTATACAGTACAGATGGTTCTCAACTTATGACCATAAATTGAGTCCAAACTTTCTGTTGCTAAAGCCCATGTCACACTGTACCAACGGATGCAAAGAGGATGTAAAACAGACAAAAAAAGCTTGCCATCCATTGGTTAACGCGATGTACTCACTGCCTCCGTTTTGCTTCCTCTCTATCCGTCCAGCATCCGTTTATGGACGTTTCATCCGCTCAGAAAGTTTTGAGCTGCTCAAAACTTTTGCGCGGAAAATGTATCCAATTCATCTGTTCTGCATCCGCTACGCATCTGCTAAGCATCCGTAACACATCCGCTATATCCGCTAGGCATCCACTGCGCATCCGCGCAACTCGCATCCACTCGGACGCAGGGAGGAAGCGGAACAGATGCAGAACGGATGCAGAACGGATGCCTAGCGGAAACAAAGCATGTAAAACGGAAAAAACGTCCGCAGAGGGTACCTATCTCAGATATTAAGGATGTCTAGAGGATGCCTAGAGGATGCAAAGGGACACCTATACTGCCTATAAAAAGGGGGAGCAACACATCTGGATCTCACTTTCAGACCAGCAGCGCTGCTGCAGACCTCTCCAGCCTTCATCTGACTCTTCCTCTTCCACAGCATCCAGTCATGTCCACCGTGGATCGTACCACAGTCCTTTTGGCAGCCACCATCCTTCTGCAACAGTACGAAGCCATCTACAGGCGCTGTGAACTCTACTACGGGAAGAAAAAGGGGCGGCCAAGAAGCGTCTGGGTCCGAAGATGGATCGGGAGAAGAGCAGAGTACGGACTGAGGTCCCCCGGAAGCCTAGCGGATGTGCCATCTGCTCCCATCCGCTTCCATTCGCTGGGCTTCTGTTCCGCATCCGCTTTCCATCCGCCCTGCGTCCTCCCCGCGTCCGTGTTATCCGCTCCGGTTATGCAAATTTTTGCCCCTTCTGAGAGCGGATAACAACGGATGGAACATTTTTCTCGTCTGTTGTGTCCGTTTTGCATCCGTTGGGCAGTGTGACAGGGCCTTAAGCAAGACAGTTATTTAAGTTTCGTCCCATTTTTATGTCCCAAATTTCTTGCCACAATTGTTAAGCGAATCACTGCAGTTATTACGTTAGTAACATCGTTGTTGAGTGAATCTGGCATTCTCCACTGGCTTTGCTTGTCAGAAAGCTGCAAAAGGGAATCACATAACCCCAGGACATTGCAACCGTCAGAAATATGAACCAGTTGTCAAGCACCCAATTGTAAATCACATGATCATGAGGATGCTGCAACAGTCGTAAGTGTGAAAAATGGTTGTAAGTCTCTTTTTTCAGTAACATTGTAACCTTGAATGGTCATAAATGAACTGTGATTAGCCACAGACTACCGGTATATGACAAAGTAATTCAGTCAAGTTTGGTTCATAATCAAGCTTCAGCACAACAGGTTTATAGATCCAAATTTACAATATAATGTATTTTCCAATCCATTAGTCCCATTGATTTGAATAGACCTGCTCTAAGTGTATCTGAATCCAGTTTGCTATAAGTAGCTTAAAATGAATTTTCAGTTTGGTAATACTTGGATCAACTTACCCTAAAGTTATCTGGTGAACTTAAATACAATTTCTCCCTTATATTTTCAGGGGCTCCAGCACAGAGCCGATAGAATATGTGGTAATTCCTTTCTTCTGGTCCTTGAACACAAATCCTGGATTTCTCCAGGAGATAATGTGACACAAATCCACCAACAACTGAATTCTAGGGTAAAAAAAGAAGCAAATTTCTGATTGCAAAGCATAAACCCTTGATTCTTCAATCACGTTATATGTACTTTCTAATCCATATAATTTCTTGAATTCGTTTACAAGTAAATGAAATGTTTAAATAGTTTAATGTTAAATTCATTTGACCAGAATTGCAATTTGGTTAGTCGCTTAGCACGAGCTTATTTTCATGGCTAGACAATTTCCTGCCAGCATGGTCAAAGTCCCAGGCTGGCAGAAACTACTGAGTGGCATAGACCAACATATCTAGAGGATGCGAAATTGAACAAGGATGGTTTATGCTAACTTATCTTTAACTTATCAAAAAAAAAGGTATATGGTATATAATTCAGATTTTTCTGACTTTTCTTGATTTTTCCCATTGGCAATCAAAATTTTAATGCTAGCTCAGATTTAAGGTTAAGTTGTAGTTAGAAGATATGGGACTGGAGATGAAGATGATGATATGCAATTCATGTTATAAAACTAATTTTGTCTTTAGATTAGGAACCTCTGAATTCTGAAACTAAACTTCGAAGAATTTTTAAATAACAAACAACATATTGCAATCCAAAATGGACTATTATACATTACATGTCTAGTTTAATGAAAATAATGACTAAGGGTGACATGATAGCAATGTTCCAATATTTGAGGGGCTTCCACAAAGAAGGAGTCAACCTATTTTCCAAAGCACCTGATGGCAGGACAAGAAGCAATGGATGGAAACTAATCAAGGAGAGAAGCAATCTAAAACTAAGGAGAAATTTCCTGAAAGTTAGAACAATTATTCAGTGGAACGATTTGCCCTCAGAAACTGTGGATAGCAATAGCACTTAGATTTATATACTGTTTCACAGTACTTAACAGCCCTCTTTAAGTGGTTTACAGTCAGCCTATTGCCCCCAACAGTTTGGGTCTTCATTTTACCCACATTGGAAGGATGGAAGCCTAAGACAACCTTGAGCCTGGTGAGAATCGATCTGCCAAATTGTACGCAGTCAGAAGAAGTAGCCTGCAGAACTGCATTCTAACCACTGCGCCACTACAGCTCCTCCAGATGGTCCAACACTGGAGGCTTTTAAGAAGAAATTTGACAACCATCTGTCTGAAATGGTACAGGGTCTCCTGCCTGAGCAGGAGGTTGGACTAGAAGACCTCCAAGGTCCCTTCCAAGTCTGTTATTCTATATATTCTGTTTACATAAACGTGTCCTGAGCAAATGATCCACACAGGTGGGAATTATCAAAAGAAGAAGAAAAAAAATTCCACCACAGACAAAGAAATATAAATACCTTTTCATTGAAATGGATTTCTACAAATTTTCCAAAACGACTACTATTATTGTTACGAACAGTCTTTGCATTTCCAAATGCTTCTAGCAGTGGATTGGCTATAAAAAAATGAAACAAGATTAGCAAAATTTTAACAAACAAAACTTGGATAAAAGCATGTTTTTTAATATCCAAAAAAGAGAAATGAAGGCATAACTCTATAACCCTAAGCCTCTCTACCTACTGAAAAACTGGACCTGAGAGTTGGAAGATCTTTCTATACTGTCTGAAATAATGGGTGTTCATAAAAATGCACACAGAAGTTGACTAGCGTTATATTTTTCTTAATATGAGAAAACCCATCTCATGAACCAAAGGCTCATACAACTACTTCCGTTGCGTGTGTGAAGGAACAAAAGCTTCTCTCAACATTTAAAAATAAAACTTCCTTCAGAATAACTCTATTCTAGGTGACCTCATGGAAATGTCTATCATGTATTGTTTTATTCATTAAAATACAAGAAGTGTCTATTGTTACCTTCTCCGAGTTTCTATTTTTATTTCACAATCTAACCTATCGCTCTTGCTGTTTTACCTGCTGTATAATATTATATATCTGAGAATATAATATTCCCAGATACTGTATAGAAGTACTTAGCCTGCTTAGCTTTTGGGGATGAACTAAAGTTAAGCCCATGTCACACTGAACCAACGGATGCAAAGAGGATGTAAAACGGACAAAAAACCTTGCCATCCATTCGAAAACGCGATGTACTCACTGCCTCGATTTGGCTTCCTCTCTATCCGTCCAGCATCCGTTTATGGACGTTTCATCTGCTCCAAAAGTTTGCGCAGAAAATGTATCCAGTTCGTCCATTCTGCATCCGCTATGCATCCGCTACGCATCCGTTACGCATCCGCTGTATCCGCTAGGCGTCCGCTATGCATCCGCGGAACTCCATCCGCCCGGACGCAGGGAGGAAGCGGAACGGACGCAGAACGGATGCAGAACGGATGCAGCACGGAAACAAAGCGTTTAAAACGGAAAAAACGTTTGCAGAGGGGACCTATCTCGGATATTAAGGATGTCTAGAGGATGCTTAGTGGAAAACCTATACTGCCTATAAAAAGGGGGAGCAACTCGCCTGCATCTCACTTTCAGAACAGCAGCCCAGCGGTGCAGACCTCTGCAGCCTTCATCTGGCTCTTCCTCTTCCACAGCATCCAGTCATGTCCACCGTGGATTGTGACAAAGTCCTTTCGGCAGCCACCATCGTTCTGCAACAGTGCGAAGCCATCTGCAGGCTCTGTAAACACTACTGCGAGAAGAAAAGGAGCCACCCAAAAAAGAGTCTGGGTCCGAAGATGGTTCGCCAGAAGAGCAGAGGACGGACTGTACAACAAGCTGATGGTGGAGCTCAGGAACAAAGACACTCGGGCGTTCCACAACTTCTTGAGGATGCCTCCAGCCATGTTTGACGAAGTTGTGCAGCGGCTGACACCCAAGTTGACCAAGGCAAACACCAACTTCCAGCCCAGCCTGGACCCTGGGCTCAAGGTGGCACTCACTCTGCGCCACCTGGCCTCAGGGACCTCCTGCAGGAGCATGCAGTACGGCTGGAGGGTGCCATCCAACACCATCAGCATTGTGGTCAGAGAAGTGGTGCAGGCCATCATTGAAGAATACAAGGAGGGGCTCCTCCAGTACCCCTCCACTGAAGAAGGATGGAAGAAAGTTGCAGAGCAGTGGTATCAGAAGTGGAACTTACCACATCCTCTTCGCCATGGTCGATGCTGACTACAAGTTCATGTACATCGATGCTTCAGGCAATGGCTCATCTTCAGATGCCCAGGTATACAACGCCAGTCACCTCAAGGAGGAGCTGGAAGGCAACCTCATCGTGGGCTTCCCAGATCCAGAACCCCTGCCCAACGACACACAAGATGTGCCCTACTTCATCGTGGGGGATGACGCCTTCTCCCTCACAACCTACCCGATGAAGCCCTACACTTCCAGACTCCTCACCCGTGAAGAGAGGATCTTCAACTACAGGCTGTCCAGGGCAAGGCGGGTGGTGAACGCCTTTGGCATCCTGGCCAACAGGTTCCAGGTACTTCTCACCACCATGCAGCATTGCCCAGAGACCGTGAGGAGGATCATGGAAGCTTGCTGCATCCTGCACAATCTCATGCGCACCCGCTACCCAGTCTTGCAGAACAGGTTTGTGGACCTCCAGCAAGGCAATGGGGACATGGAGCCTGGGGAATGGAGGCAAGGGCGAAACCTGATCGACACTGAGGATGTGCAAGGCCCCAACAGAGCCTCACATGAAGCGAAGAAGCAGCGCAACCTCCTGAGACAATGGTGCAACTCCCCAGCTGGAGCAGTGGAGTGGCAAGACAGGATGGTAGATGCTTAATGGATGCTTCCTTCAGCCTGTCTCATCACACGGATGAGATTGGGCCATGTATGTTTGGTTGGCCTACAATGAACAGGGCATTTAATAAAGAGTTGTGTTTATGTTGACATGTGTGGATAATTATTACATTATTATTGATAATAAAGGGCCATAGGTGTGGCACCTGGGAGGGTGGACCATACAGTCCCACTATGCTTGCACTGGAGGTTTATCTATCCTACTGCTATCCTAACCCATCCCACAGCTATTACCCATCCCACAGGTATCCTAACCCATCCCAAAGCTATCCTTACCTATCCCACAAGCATGCAAAGGCTTAAGCCATTTCTAAAAGTTTCCAGCAAGACTTTATTAAAAAAAAGAAATGAAGCAAGTGTGTGAATCAAAAATAGACTTTATTAACAACAAGCTATAAGACAAAAATGAGTCTCTGGCACTCCTCTTGGTCGCTCAGTCTCAGGGGTGAAGGGTGCAGGTGTTGTGGAGGTGGCGGGTGCTGGAGTGCTTGTCATCAGCTCCTCCAGAAGCAGAAGCAGCAGAAGCCCCAGCCTCAGAAGAGCGAGCCCGTGGTGCAGAAGCCCCAGCAGAACCAGAGTGAGGGCCAGGGGGCGGGATGGTAGCCCTGTCCCTCTTGCAAGGGCTGGCAGCAGATGGCTGAGGCTTGCTGTGCTTCAGCATGGTTGTGGGGTTGCTGGCTGGCAGGGAGGCTGGCAGGAACCAAGGCTGGCAGGAAGGCTGGCAGGGAGGCTGGCACCAAGGCAGGCACCAAAGCTGGCAGGGAGGCAGGCACCAAGGCTGGCAGGAAGGCTGGCAGGGAGGCAGGCAGGCACCAAGGCTGGCAGGAAGGCTGGCAGGAAGGCTTGCAGGGAGGTAGGCACCAAGGCTGGCAGCAAGGCTTGCAGGCAGGCTGGCAGCAAGGCTGGCAGGCAGGCTGGCAGCAAGGCTGGCAGGGAGGCTGGCAGCAAGGCTGGTAGCAAGGCTGGCAGGCAGACATGCAGGCAGGGCAGGCAAGGCAGCCAATCTGTCCGGCAGCAGGTCTTTCCTCTGAATGGCGACCTGCTTCCGAGCTGCTTCCGTTATATCCACGGGGCTGATGCAATGCATCCTCCCCGCATGCGCAATTAATGCCAGGCATCCATTAGGCTTCCGCTGTGCATCCGCTTCATCCGCTGTACATCCGCTGTGCATCCGCTGTATCCGTTCTGCGTCCGCTTTGCTGAGGTCCCCCGGAAGCCTAGCGGACGTGCCATCCGCTCCCATCTGCTTCAATCCGCTGGGCTTCCATTCCGCATCCGCTTTGCATCTGCTCTGCGTCCTCCCCGCGTCCGTGTTATCTGCTCCAGTTATGCAAATATTTGCCCCTTTTGAGAGCGGATAACAACGGATGGAACATTTTGCTCGTCCGCTGTGTCCTTTTTGCATCCGTTGGGCAGTGTGACATGGGCTTTAGTTAGCATTGAGTATCAGACAATTAAAGCCTCAAATCTTAAAGGGAAGAAGACTCTCTGTTCCTACTAGGTAATGCAGCAATTTGGATCCCAATCACCGTATAATCTTCCGAGAAATTCTTCCACTTAAATTTTACCTTTTGCTCTATCCTAATATTAACAACTGTAAAAATATTTCACTAAAGTATCATAACAGCTATTAATATTTTACTTCACTAAATATTTTTGAATAATACTAATGTTAAATCAAACTGAAATGTTTGGAAGGACATTAAATAGCCTCATGTTAATAAAATAATTCTGAATTATCTCATAATACATATCCCATCAGCATGTGTGCATGCAATAAACCACCCTACTTGATTCGATGTACGGTTCAAGCAAAAATTCAAGAAAAGGGTAGTTAAGAGTTTTGCATTAGACCAGGGAACATGCATATTGAGGATCCCCAAACATGAAGTAAACAACAATAACAAAATAATCCACATGTAATAATCTGCCAATGCAACCAGAGACAAATCGCAAAGCACATACATTTCCCTGTTCTGGAAAGCAGAAGATGATACTAAATCAGCTATTGGTCCTGTGACCCTTTAGACCAAAGAAATTGCAGAGTGCTAGAGAAGAAGATAGTTGTGAACCTTTGATGCTGCAGCCATAAGACATAGAAAGAGCAAATGGCCTTAGAACCAGCAATTGTCTGGGTCCTATCCAGACTATGCTAATTCAGCTTGGTCTCCACATCACTCAGCAGCAGAAGACAAGAATATTCTTAAGCAAGTGTGCTTGCAAGTGAGCTACTAAAATAAACATTGATAAGCTTAAAAACATTGTCATTAGTATTGGAAGGAGACTTCTACAGAGTGTAGTAAACAAATGTATAATGAAACCAATCTTTGTGGTTATAACTCCCATAATTCCCAGCCAGCACTCCTCACTAAATACCTGGGAATTCTGGAGACCCAAGGAAATTGGAGATGGCAGGCTGGAGAAGGCTGACATGAGCTATATCATCATGCTAACCTATCATAGACTGTTCATTGCCATTCCACAGCTGCCATCAAAACTGCCTCTGTGAGGCATCGATTAAGCAGACTGAAGAAACACTTATATAGGTAGTCTTCAACTTATTATTACAATGGGGACTGGAATTCCATTGCTAAGCAAGAAAGTTGATAAGGGACCCAATTTTACAATCTCTTTTTGGTGTGGTTCTTAAGCAAATCACTGCAGTTATTAAGCGAAGCATGTGATCATTAATCAAATCCAGTTTCCCCCATTGGCTTTACTTGTCAGAAGCCAGCTGGAAAGGTTGGAAATGGCGATCACGTGATTCCAGGAAAGCTACAACCATCATAGATACATGCTGGTTGCCAAGTACCCAGTTTTGGATTGCTTGACCATGGGATGCTTGTAATAAGCATAAATACAAGGACTGATCCATAAGTCACTTCTTTCAGTGCCATCGTAACTTTGAACAGTCACTAAACAAATGGTTATATGTTGAGGGCTAGCTATATTTTGTCATGGTGGCAGTAAAAATCTATTTAGCTATCTATTTTCCCTCTTGATTAAACAATTCTGCCATTCTCAATTTTTTCAGTTGGGAATAGAGGACTAACTTTATATGTAATGTGTCTTGCCCCTGGTGGAGACTTACTCTGAGGGAGAGGAGGAACAGCCAACAGGGAGTGGAAGTGTGGCTCCAGAGGTTGTGGAGGAGGCTGGGGAAGGGCAGAGGCCGGCTGAGCAGTCAGAGTAGGACCCATCCCCATCCCCTATCCATTCTAGGGTACGCAGGGAGGAGAGGATCAGGGAAAAATGTGGTCTACTCGGGAGGAGAGGGCCATGATCCTCTTCATGGGTTGCAGGTGTGAGATCTGCATAAGAGTTTGGACCTGCGTGCAAACAGACCCTGGAGACAAAGAATGTTTTTTTCTGGATGAGGTTTATCTTGGCTGGCGCTCTTCCAATGGACTGTACCTGGTTATCTTCTTGAAGTTTGTAATTAATTATCCTGGTCTGTCGTGGAATTTTCTTCAGTGTGGTTTGTTTTGGGTTTTTGGTTTGTTATCTGCTCTTTGATTTTGAACTGTATTTCTTTCATTTGGAATATTATTTTGAAAATTTCCAACTGTGAACAATTGAACAGTGAAGCCAAGTTGAAGCATTAAAGGACCTTTATTTATGTTTTGGTTTTTGTTATATTTGTGATATACCCCGAGTCATCACATAATGCTTGATTTTTAACTCAATATTCATTTAGTCCCAAGGTGCATGGGACCTTGAGGGGGAAGATATATAGTATTATGTAACTGACATTGTACTAGAAAAGGAATTGGCCATTAAGGAGGTAAAAGTAAGATTAAAAAAATACTATTGCTGAATTTGTATATCATAAAGATAAATACAGAATCCTGGGATGGGTGTGTGTATGGGTGTGTGTGTGTGTGTGTGAATGAGTGTGTGTGTTGATTGTCTGTAACAGTTAAAGCAATTTGAATTGGCAAGTGACCTTTCAAACTATCCAACCTGTCAGGAAAATGGATAGAACTGCAACACAAAGATTCAATGGTTACAGGTACAAACACACATATACACGCACTACAAAAAGGGTTGTGAGTAAGTCCTTCTGTAGCAATAATGCATCCATGCAGGTTAAGATGTGCTTAAACCAAAAATGAGAGCAAATGTGTATTAAGAGCAGATGACCTGAATAAGGCATTTATTTCAAGCTTCCCCATCTCCCAAATGAAATACCTACAGGTACCAGTGTTGGGAATGCAGCTTCAGACATTATGCCCAATGGTCAGCCACTTTCATAGGTGCCATGGATAATGGAATACTTATATATTCCGCTGTAATTAAGCAATATCATTCTTAATTATTTCGCTGGAAGCATTGCTTGGCAGTAAATCTTGGCTATGAAGTCCATCAAAGGCAGGACTGCTCAGGCTATGCTAGTCCTTGCTAGCCTCAAAGCATCTTGCCACTGGGCAAGGAAACATATCGTACACTTTGCATTTTTCAAACAAGCATACATGTGAACACTCCACTCATTCATCTGAACACACACACAAAACTCATGCATGTGAACCCAAACACAGACTATCCATTCACCTGTAACCTCCAGTTCAGCTTAGCTGAAAATTTCAGAAAGAATATATTTACTTTTGTCCCAAAGTAAAGAATTGTAGTGCCATAAGGGAAGGAAAAAGTAATGGAATTCTTTCTTCCTTTATTATATTGCTTCCCTTTTTTTAAGGTCTTGATACTGGAATAAGCTATTGTTAACATCCTGCATCTGATCCCATAGTAAGCTATTAAGATCAGTGCTTTCTGAACTAAGTCCCATTTCAAATAACTTCTTCAAAGAAATGGCAAAAAGCACTATGTTTCTTGTATTAGAAACTGTTCACATGTGAACAATTCTTATGAAGACATTAAGGGAACAGATAGGATCAACACAATAGTCCTCCACTCATCCGCAAATATATTAGGCACACAGAAAAGATTTCTAAGAGAATTGGGTAGAAAACGTGCCTTTAAGTTCAGAAAAAAGCTTCTGTCTCCACATACTTGTGCCAAAGACTTGACACAAAAGCTTTCTAGATGTCTCCAGTGGTTGCCTCACTCACCACGTTTCTCATTCCCCAAGAAAACTGGGACCACCTTGCAAGATGTGCTGGAAAAAGTCTTCCAACAGTGCTTGCATACATACAATTGCCCCAAAACATGTTCTCCTTATGCTGACCTTATTTTCAAGCCTCTGTTTTCTGATGCAACTAGAAAAAAAGATTTCAGGGATGGGTAATCTCAGATTCCCAAACTCTTTTCTTGGTCCCTGGAGCCTGCTCCAATACAATCATAAAAAAGAAAAAAACCAATAGTGTGATTTCCTGCCATTCAGGGAAACAGGAAGCTCAGAAAAATGGTACATTGAACCATAAAAGAAGCCTAATCCTTTATAAAAGGAAAAGAAAAAGGAATATTAAATCTACTCCCCACCCCACCCCGTTTCCCCCAAAATGCAATAGCAATTCTCATCTTCAAGAAAAGTTAAACTTATCCCTCTCTTCTTCAAAAGATTCCTTGTTTCTACCTTTTGAACTCTCTATATTCAAACTGATCACACAGGAGCAATCCTGCACTGATATTTTATAGCATCAAAACCATTTATCTTGCTTTTCTAGCTTTTTTCTAGATAAAACCCAACAGCCCACTTACTTTTTTCAGAGCCCAATAAGATGAGAGATGTTATACACCGCAGCCTTTCATTTACAGAAATGTAGAAAACATGATGTTTACTCTTCATCTAGCCACAATTAACATAGAAAAATAAATTTAAAGGTAAATATGAATACCTTCTACAATCCTGTCATCAATATCTTGTCCACTACCATAAGATTCAGTCAAATACCTATGAAGAAAAAAACATTTAGCAATTTTTGTTAGCATCTTTACTTTAATCAGACAGCATAAGATCCCTTCTAATTAAATGAGCTGTATACAAATGTATTAGTATCCCACCTTATTATTTTTACAAATAACTCAAGGTGATGAACATATCCAGCATATTTCCTCTTCCTATTTTCTCTACAACAACCCTGTGAGGTGAGTTAGACTGAGTGATAAGACTAACTAGCCCAAGATCCCCTAGCTGGCTTTTATGGCTAAGGCAGGACTTGAATTTGAGGTTTCTTGCTTCCTAACCTGGCTCCTTAAACGACTAAACTGGCTTAACCAAAGTTCCATAAGCTTCCTGCCCACTGAGAAACTGAGGAAATTATTATTTTGTTTGTCCTTTTATAGGCAGGAGACAGTATTGCTTTTGGAATATTGTTAGGAATATAAGTCACCTAACAGATATTTGGGTTAGAAATATATAAACCAGGATAAACATTTTAAAACTATCTTTAAGTAAATGCAAAACTGTAATTCGGTGTGGTTTTTCAAACGGCCATAAGATGGAGCCAGAAACCTTGATTGTCTTAGTCTTAGTCTCAGAAGAGTGTGTCTGAGTGAGGATCTCTGTTTCCTTCTGTTGGAAAGTATTGCTGTTCCTCCATTTCTTCTAATTGACTGATATCACTGGATTTAATGTAAGTCTGATACTAAACTGTTTTTGACACTGGACTTTGTTACTGGATTATCCCTGGATTGAAAAACTGACTGATTTACCTGTGAATAACTTTGGACTGCCTATTTTGGACTTTGCTTAATGTTTCTGGAAGTAAAAACCTACATTTACTGTACAGTGTATCTGTGTTCTGTGTGTGTATTATTCAAACACTACTCTCAAATACGTCTCCCTGTATGCGCTCATTCTCCTAACGGGAATTACCTCAACACTGGTTTTGGGCCCAGGCCATACCAGGCTCAGATAACTGAGAGTTAGTGTGAATGCACAGTACTGTATACAGACAGCTGTTTACTATTTAACTATGGTTTACTATCCTGGTAAAGATGGTACAAGTCACTTCAAAATGTCTATCACTGATAACCCAGTTGGATGGAACAAACTATGTTTCCTGGTCTATGAAGTGAAGTCTACTTCTACGTAAGGAAGGTTTATGGAATATAGTTCAAAATCCACAGGATGTAAATGCTTGGGATCCAAATTATGAGGATGATGCCAAGAAACTTGCTGACTTTAAACAGAACAACGAACGAGCTCTTTGTATCATTGGACTAACAATGAGTGATCAGCAGCTAGTCCATATTCGTGGAGAAGAGTCTGCTGCTAAGTGTTGGCAGAATTTGAAGAGGATTTATGTTCGTGACAGTGTAGGTGCACAGATACATCGTACACATAAACTGTTTAGAGCACATCTTCTGAAAGGTGGAGATATGTTAGCTCATTTAAACTTCATGAAAAGAACTTTTCAAGAGCTACATGAAAAAGAACTGATATTTTCAGAGCTGCATCAAGTTTATATCATTCTTTCCTCATTGGATGAAAGTTATGACGATTATGTATCTTCACTGAAAGTCCTGCCCAGAGATAAACTGACATTGACTGACATTACTGGAAGATTGTTAGAGGAAACAAGAAGACGGCTGGATAGAAACCAACTGAGGAAGGAACAACCACAAGAAGAGGATTTGTCTTCAACTGCCTATAATGTTTGGAAATGTTTTTCTTGTCGGGCTAGAGGACATATAGCTAAATTCTGTAAGAAAGGAAAACAACAGAATACTAGTAAACACCAGAAGGCTAAGAAGAATGCTAGTTTGGCTGTGTCTAGCAATTCAACTGTAAACCATGATTTGTGGGTTGTTGATAGTGGAGCATCACAGTGCATTACTAAAGATAAAAAAAGGTTTGTAAAGATGTCCACGAGTAAACAACATGTATCATTGGCAAATGGATGGAAGATTAAAGCATCAGGTGAAGGTACTGTATATTGTTCTTGTATAAACGAATATTTAACTATGTTATATGTACCTAAACTGAAATTTAATTTGTTATCAATAAGGGCTTTAGTTAATATTGGTTATGTAATAACCTTTAGGGGTGATAACTGTACAATAGAGAAAGAGGGTAAAAGTGTTACTGCTACATTGGAAAATGATTTATATGTGATATGATGACAGTTGAAGATGGCTAACTCAGTTTATAACAATGTTAAGCCACATGATGAATGTATACATTTACTACATAGACGTCTAGGGCACATGAATTTCAAAATGCTCAAACAAACTGTTGAATTGTCAGAGGGAGTAAAATTGAAACCTCGTAGCAAGTATTTACACTGTAATGCTTGTAGTCAAGAAAAGAGTAAGGTTACTCCAGCAAACAGATTAAATGAGTTTAACACCAAAGAACCTTTAGAGGTTATATTCGCTGACATAATTGGTCCAAAGAAACCAAGTTTAGGAGGTGCCTGTTATATTTTGAGTGTTATGGACCATTACTCACGATACGGTTTCTGCTATCTTATGAAAAACAAAACAGAAACATTCCAACATTTCTTTAACTGGCTAAGGCTTGCTGAGAGAAAAATGAAAAGTAATTACTTTAGTTACTGATAATGGGATTGAGTTTGTTAACAAAAGATTCCAAACTATGTTGAAATTGGCTGGTGTTGAGCATAAACGTTCTGCACCTTACAGACCACATCATAACTGGTTTGTAGAAAGAAGAGGGCAAACATTACAAGCCGTGGCTCGCACTATGTTTTAAACAATGTAGTTAATACAACAACTGGAGAATTGCTATTCACTTGTTGGCATGGCAGAAAGCCAAATTTAAGTTACCTACACACATGTGGAGCTCCAGCATGGGTGCATATTCCCTCACAAGTAAGACTGAAAGGGCAACATAGAGCTAAGAAATTATTTTTTGTGGGTTATGAGGCCAACCATAGAGCATTTAGATTCTGGGATCAAGGCACAGCTTGTGTTTATTGTATGCTTGTGCAAAATTTCTCGAGCACGTTGGATGGGATAAATTAGAACAGGAATCCAGAAATGATATTATTATTGACACCCAAATAGTCCCTAAAGATGGTATCAGTAAACAACAAATAGCCATTAAAGAGGATGCACAGGAGGAAGTAGGAGAACAGGCACAGGAAGAGGTAGAAGAACAGGAGCAGGTGGCACAGGAAAGTCCACCAGTAAGCCCTGTGTTACCAAGACGTTCAACCCAAGTAACAGGACCACCTGATAGATATCAGGCTAGTGTTGTATGCCAAGTGAATACAGTTCCAAATAATTATAGTGAACTAAAACTGTATCCTGCTAAGGATTAGGCTACTTGGCAGAAAGCAATGGATAAGGAACTAGAATCTTTCAAAAGACTGGAGGTATACAAAAATGTTAAGTTACCACCAGGTAAACATGCCTGGTGTAAATGGATATATAAACTTAAGACAGGTGTAGATGAGACTGTTACCCATAAAGCCAGGTTAGTAGCACAAGGGTTGACTATGATTAGGTGTTTGCACCTAGTCTGAAGGCTACTACATTAAGGGCAGCATTAGTGCGGGCAGCTAAGGAGAAATACATTGTAAAATTGGATGTAGAGATAATTTATCTGCATGCACCATTGCAACACACTATATATTTAAAGAAACCTTTAGGTCTGAAAAATGATAATAATAATAATAATGATTGCTGGAAATTGAAAAAGAGTCTTTATGGTTTGAAGCAATCAGGAAATGAGTGGAACCAATATATAGTTAAAGAATTGACTAAAATAGGGTTTGTAGCTGGCATGGCTGATCCATGTTTGTTTAAAAAAGAAAGTAATGGTGTAATTTCATTATTGTTATTATTTACTGATGGCATAGCATTAATCTCTAAAACTGAACAAGAAGCTACTAAAATAATCTCACTGTTCGAGATGAAATTTAAGATAAAACAGTTAGGAGAAATTAAACAATATCTTGGTTTAAAGATAGATAGAATTAGGGGAGGATATAAAATCTCACAAGCTGATAAAATTAACCAATTATTAAAAGGTTTTAAAATGGAACTTTGTAAACCGGCTAAGACACCAATGAGCCAGGAGTTTAGCCATACTGATGTACAAAATCCTGTTTCTGATAAGAACATTTATCAGTCTTTGATTGGTAGTTTATCTTATCTCAGTAATTGGTCAAGGCCAGATATTGCATACTGTGTTAATCAACTAGCGAGATTTAACGCTGAACCAACTGAAAGGCACTGGTAAGCTGCTAAACGTTGTATTTGGAGCCAAAAGATGAACTGAATTTAACTGCATATGCTGATGCAAGTTTTGCTACAGACATAAATACACGAAAATCTGCATCGGGTACTGCTATATTATTGGGAAAAGCATTGATTGGATGGAGATCTATTAGACAGAAACATCTAAGTTTGTCAACAATGGAGGCTGAATTCTCATGTTTGTCTTTATTATGTACATTTAGTTTTGTATAAACAATTATTAATTGATATGGGAATTAATATAACAGATTCTACTGTAGTTTATGAAGATAACCAATCAGCAATACAGATGGCTTCAAATATTGCTGTTAAAACAAGAATGAAACATACAGATTTAAGATATTTAAATGTGAGACAATGTGTGCAAAGTAAAATGATTAAGCTAGAATACTGTTTGTCAGAAAACAATACAGCAGATCATTTTACAAAGGCCCAAGGCTCTATAAAGCATAAGGCGTGAGTGCTGTGAAGATTATGGACTTAGAATATAAGGTTGTACATATTATCTTACCCAAAAGGGGAGAATGTTAGGAATATAAATCACCTAACAGGTATTTGGGTTAGAAATATAGAAATCAGAATAAACATTTTAAAACTGTATGTTTAAGAAAATGCAAAACTGTAATTCGGTGTGGTTTTTCAAACGGCCATAAGATGGAGCCAGAAACCTGGATTGTCTTAGTCTTAGTCTCAGAAGAGTGTGTCTGAGTGAGGATCTCTGTTTCCTTCTGTTGGAAAGTATTGCTGTTCCTCCATTTCTTCTAATTGACTGATATTACTAGATTTAATGTAAGTCTGATACTGAACTGTTTTTGACACTGAACTTTGTTACTGGGTTATCCCTGGATTGAAAAACTGATTTACCTGTGAATAACTTTGGACTGTCTATTTTGGACTTTGCTTCACGTTTCTGGAAGTAAAAACCTACTTTTACTGTACAGTGTATCTGTGTTCTATGTGCGTATTATTCAAACGCTACTCTCAAATACGTCTCCCTGTATGCGCTCATTCTCCTAACAGGGAATTACCTCAACAGATATGCCTATTGTGGATTGTTCCGAGTTCCTTACTCTCCTCCAAAACGTTCTGTGTTCCGATCCAAGTGTTATTTTAAGTGTTATAAAAGTGAAAGAAATTAATAGGGCAATATAGCTTTTGAATTTTTTTAAAATTGGTTAAAAGCCTTGAAAAAATCTGGAAACAAAATATCTCTATAAAAGTTCTGCTAATCTTTAGAAAGATGATCAAGATATGGCTGTTTTCCTAGGGCTTAGGTGACTAGTGACTCCTGTTGGATGGTTTTTGCCTGTTCCATTCAATTTACTGCTGATTAAAGTCACATTAAGAGCTGTGGTGGCGCTGTGGTTAGAATGCAGTACTGCAAGCTATTTCTGCTGACGGTCAGCTACCAGAAGTTTGGCAGTTCAATTCTTATCAGCTTAAGGTTAACTGACCTTCCAAGCTCAGTAAAATGAGGACCCAGATAGTTGGGGGCAATATGCTTTCTCTGTAAAACTGTTTAGAGAGAGCTGCAAAGCACTGTATATAAATCTAAATGCTATTGCTAGCTGAGTTATCTTTTAATGGATGGATGATTGGTGTTATTCCTTGTTTAGTGTTCATTAATCTTTGCACAATCACACTGGTTGAGTTGTACAGCCACATAAATTCTTGAAACAAACAAAAGAGCATTCGTAAACTCTGTTATGGGACTTTGTTAGATTTAAAATTTGTTCACAGTTCACTCACAATTGTTTTCAGTATCGGAAGTATGTCCCTTATGAATTCAAGGTGTTTGGGTTAATGAATTCACTTTGGTTTGGCACTCATTCCACTGAAACACTTTCAGCTAAAGATACAAACCGTAAAACAAATTTAGTATTTTCTGTCTTGCCAGCTCCTGATTCACCAGACACGATGATTGACTGACTCATCTTGAGCACTTTCATGTCGCGGAAGGCTTTGTCAGCTGAAATAAATATTGAAGAGGACAACAAAGTGACTTTCCAACAGAACAGAGATCAATATTTTCATTACTTTAGGAAGCACTGTAATATTTTATTGTAAACATTTGAAACACAAAAATAAATATATTTTCTTTTTTCAGTATGTAGCTACCTATATTTCTTGAATGAAAATAAAAAGTGCCATAAAAGATTTGCGTAAAATGCTGATACTACATAGGTAGTCCTCAATTTAACAATCATTTGTTTAGTGGCCATTCAAAGTTATGACCATTTTTTACACTTATGACCATTGTAGGTCTCCATGATCATTTTATCAAAATTTGGATGTTTGGCAACTGGCTCATATTTTTGATGGTTGCAGAGTCCCAGGGTCATGCAATCATCTTTTGTAATTTTTTAATGAGCAAAGTCAACAGGGAAGCCAGATTCTTTACGAAGAACTATGGAAAGAATGGTCATAAAATGGGACAAAACTCACTTAATAACTGCCTTGCTTAGCAACAAAAATTTGGGGCTCAATTGTGGTCCTGAGTCAAAACTACCTGTTCAGTGTCACCACAGCACTCTCCTTAAGACACCAGGTCTTAGGCCATTTTAAAGGTCTATAGCTTGGTAGTTCAAGACCCCAGTGCCCCAAGACGGAGTGAACTCCTGTCACATGTCCCAGTTCCTGCCAATCTAGCAGCTTGAAAGCATGTAAATGAAAGTTCATGAATATGTACCACATACAAGCATGTGGGAAGGTGACAATACTCTGTGTTGTTGCAGTGTGATATCATGCTGGCCACAAGACTGCAAAAAGCATCTGTAGACAGCACTGGTTCAAGAAACAGAGATGACAACCATCTCCCTAAAGTTGGTCACAACTGATAAAAATCTACAGGGACACCTTACTCTCCTAAAAGTAACAAAAATTCAGTACATAAGCAAACTGTAATCCAAGCAACCAATTTGTTCATGGTCATGCAGATCAACCGCAACAGTTCCAGCACCTTGCCTTATTTTTATCAGTGTAAAAATCAAGAGAAAAAGCATCTTAAGACAAAACAAAAGCTACAGAAAATAAAAGCACTGACACATTGGAAGTCAAAGAAATCTGTTTCTTACCAATTGCATAGACGTGAGGTGGCAGTGTCCCGAGTGACTTGCCTTGATACTTTTTAATAACATCTAATGAGTAAAGTTTTGGTATATCAAAGTAAGGATTCACGGCTATCAGGATGTTGGCTACATAAGTCTGGAAAGAAAACCCACAACAAAATGTGTTATAATCTCATGGATTTGGAATTTCTGTTTGTAAACTTTGAAGGCCTATTACCAAAGGGTGTGGGGCATTCTTCTGAGGGAATGTTCAACACATTTCCAAGGTAAATTTTTTGAAGTCAGAACCAAATCGCAGTTGCAGTTTTTATTATATTATTGTAATAAAAAGTATAAAAAGTGTAAAAAAACAGTGTAAAAAGTCACTGAATACATAAGGATATGCTTTGTAAACCCTTTAAAATAAATTATTATCAGTACTAGTTGTTGTGGTTTTTGTGTAGTATATGGCTTATAATTAAGTGTAATACAGGTAAATCAATTATAAATTAATTAGTAGCAAAATTATTTTCACACAAAGCATTTTAGCTTTATTTTTGAAGGATGAACTGTGATTGCGTATAACTTAAAATTATGATCAACACAAAATTTCACATATTATACAATGACTTTTTCTTTTAAAAAAAACAATGAAAAAAAAACAGAGTAATGGGCCTAAGCAAACATAATGGTAAATCAGCATTTAAGAAATAGGATTAGGAAAATAGATAACATTGACTGTTGTATCCCTGCTTCTGGCATTTCTTTTAGAAGTTTCACCCTTCTACTTTCCAGCTGGCATTTGTCAAAGCAGATGGCAGGGACCATGTGCAATTTAGATTGAATTTGTTACATATGATCAGGCAATCTAATAGTCCCATAAAATATTAATCTGTTTGAGCTGGGAAGTGTCAGGGGTGATATGGGGTTCTTCATTTGACAGAGAGGAAGGCAAGCATGCATCTTTTGCTTTTTAATGTATTCTCAGCTCTAAAAGAATTGCATGTAAGGATGAGTTATGCATTATATGCATAATGGGCAATTTGAGTAGGTGTATTCAATAAAAACAGAACGCTAGATTGGAAAATTAGTTTTGTGGTTATACAGCTTTCCTGGTTCTTAATCAATTGAGCAATGACAGAGGTTTTTTTAATGAATTATTTCCATTCACAAAATGAAGGTTCGAACTAAATTTCTCCCCAAATTGCTTTGTGACAATGGATGGAATGAAACTAACGCAAAATCAGTTGTTAAATGGCTAGCAGGCTCAGAAACTTTAGAAATCCTGTGCATAGCAGCCAGGCAACATGTCTCAAAAACCATACTTGTATGGTCTATTAATTTTTAATGTGAAATCTGCCTTTGTCAAAGAAATAAACAGTAACTGGATGTAGCACATAAAAATGGTTTGGTATCAGGTTTGTGCCCAGTTGAAAAGGTCATGTGATAAAGCCTATGGTATAGTACAGAAAGAGTAATTTAAAGGCTTGATAGATTAGTTAATCTATTGGTCATATAAGAAAATACTGGCAACAAAGTAGACCTGGCGTAAACCAATTCAGTCAGGAAAAACTGATCTTCCCTCTTCTGGCAAACTATTCGAGGATTAGAAAAACCAGTAGCCGATCACCCCATCTCCCCAGTCAATTAAGTGCCATTTCAAGCTTGGGTGGAATATTTCAGAAGGTGGTACATGATCCTTGTTGGTAATATAAACAAGACCTGACAATTGCCACCCACCCACCCACCCACAGCTCTGTACAAGAGGTAACCCTCAACTCATCCCTTAAGAACATAAGGCTCCAGGTGTTTATTATGTTCTGACTGTAATAATTCCATAATAAAACCAGATTACCAGCTGGTGGGTGCCTCCGCCAGCCTCTGTGTTTACATTCATAGATTTGCAACCGTGATTATAATCATAGATAAAACAAGTTATATTCCAAAACATTGGGGCCTGGAAAATATTGGCCCAATTTATAATAAGAGCAATAAGAATGAGTCATGCAATTATACTGGCCTATTGGCCTTCTGAGTGCAGTTAGCAAATTATATGCTAAGCAGTTAATCACAAATTGCAAGACTGGATAGAGGCATGGGGCATAATCCAAGATGAGCAGCCAGGATTCAGAGAAGGGAGATTCTGGTTCTCTACCATCTTGCACAAAGATATACCAAAACACCCTCCCTCTTTGGGGCCTTTCTAGATTTAAAACATGCCTTTGACACAACTCCAAGGAATAGCCTTGGGGGGGGGGGGGAACTGTTGTGTACCATCTCTTTCTGATATAGAAATTACTGTATATACTCGCATATAAGCCGATCTCGCATATAAGCCGACCCTTAAAAAACTGCCCCAAAATGAGGAATTTTGCAAAAACTCGCGAAGTCGGGCACTTCACGCGATGAGAGCCAAGACTCTCATCATCTTTGCCGGGCAGCGGCTTCGCGCGATGAGAGCCAAGACTCTCATCACCTTTGCTGGGCAGCGGCTTGTACAGCCAATCAGCTGGGAGACTCGATGGGAGAAGGGGAAGCGGCAGGCAGCAGCTTCACCGGGCAGTGGCTTCGCGCGATGAGAGCCAAGACTCTCATCGCGCGAAGCCGCCTCACTAAGTCGCTGCTCCAGCAAATCAGATTTATTTGCATATAAGCCGACCCCCAAATTTGGGGGGAAAAAAAAGCGTTCTAAAGTCGGCTTATATGCGAGTATATACGGTATACTCCAACACTATTTTAAGAATGAAATACAAGGATCCCTTCTCTAGCACAGTAGTTCAGAAAAGACTCCAACAGGGACATATTCAATGGCAGACCTTCTTAATAATCCTATACTCCCTACACTGATGATGTCACTATAATTTCATAAATCCCCATAAGGCTGGAAAGAGCATTAACAGTAATATTTTGGTACTGCAGATCACTTGGTTCCCAGTTTTGAAAAATCTAAAATGCTGGTCTTTGCTAAGAGAGCCAGCCTGGAGAGTAGAAGGGCAGAAATCAGAGCATGTTATGGTACTGAAATACTGTACTGAAAACCCTGGAGTGGTTTTCCACTCTAAAGGCACTTGAAACATATACCAGAATCACGTAATGAAGCTAATTTAGGTCTCAAAGGGCAATTAAGCACTTCTTTTACACTTGGTAGCAGACAATTTATCCCTACAGAATTAAAAGATTTGAGGCCAAATCACTGGTCCAAATTCTTAATGGAACAGAAGTAGAAATTTATGCAAAGACAGATATACTGGAAACAGTGCACACAACATTTTTGTGATGCACACAAGGACAGCAAACGCCCAGTTAAGATTTAAGATAGGAATGCCTGCAAGAGGATACATTACTGGCTGAAAATCCAAATGTTCCAGTTGAACTGACACTAATTTTAATAGGATGATTTTCCTTCTCTCTGGAAACAGGCTGTAGAGCAGGATTGGG
Organism: Laticauda colubrina; assembly: GCA_015471245.1. Classification (NCBI taxonomy): domain Eukaryota; kingdom Metazoa; phylum Chordata; class Lepidosauria; order Squamata; family Elapidae; genus Laticauda; species Laticauda colubrina. The sequence continues at coordinate 38,380,410 of BLBF01000007.1, read as the reverse complement.
TATTATATGGGCTTTCTGCACCATGCCTAATTTCTTTAGGAAATGACCACGCCAAACTGTTCAGCCAAAGAATAAAGATGATATGGAGTTTCAGACTGAAGTTAATAGGCTGCCCTAACATGGCAGAAATTGCACAGATAAGAGTGCTTGGGAAACAGGAAGATATTTACAAAACCTAACTTTCCCCAAGCTGATTTTTCAAAGCAGGTGTAACATCTTTCCATCCTCACTGCTGCAAGGCAGATACTCTAAAGCTCATTAACTGAGCCTACCTGCTCAGGAGGCGACAAAGAGATCAAAGCCATTTTGCATGTATTTGTACTGTAAATTCCACAGGGATATCAGATCTGCTTGTATTCTACTTCTACTAGGAAAATTTCCCGGAAGACCAGACAATTTCTATGTGAACCATCTTCTAGAAGGTTCACAATCTTTTATTACTTGTGCAGTAGCCAATTTCTGTGTTGCCACCAAAAATAAGGCATAACTGGTTATACAAATAATAATACTTCTGATTTATTTATCATTTTAGGTTTAACACATATTAGCCATTTTGTTTTTAGATGATATACAGTACATTTTACTTTGGAGACTGTAATATTTTAGATTTACATTTGCATAGGTAATAGATACATGTCATATTTTATGCAATTTTATTTTTGTTACAGTATGTTAGTATTTTATCTCATCTATTTGATTTTAGTGTTTTTTTTTAAATTTCACTTCATCATTGATCAAATAAACAATATATATTTCATATTTTGCTTTGTGACAAAAAAACAACCCACATTTTTCACAAGCTGAGATGATACTTACATAAATTCTATCTTTGCTGTAGCGAACACTTATATTATGTAAGAGGGTAGCTTCATTTAAATACATTAGTGAACCTACAATGAAAGCACAACAATAGTTTTGTAAGTACCATATATCCTGCCACTTTTCCTGAAAGAAATGTGGGGCTGATTTAGAGGAGGTGAGATAGAAGCTCAGGATGTGGGGCAGGGCTAGAGGAATATCGAAAAAAATCCAGAATCTTTTTTTCCCCCTTCTGTTCAATCGTCTCTAATTCTTGAAGACACCTGAACAAATCTCTGAAGTTTTCCTAGCAAGGTTTTTTTTCCAGAAGTGGTTTGCCCTTGCCTCCTTTACTAAGGCTGAGAGAAAATGACTGCCCCAAGATCACTCAGCTGACTTTGTGCATAAGGCAGGATTAGAACAAATGGTATCTCTGCAAGCAATAGCACTCAGAATTATATATCGCTTCACAGTGCTTTACAGCCCTCTCCAAGCGGTTTACAGAGTCAGCATATTGCCCCCAACAATCTGGGTCCTCATTTTATAGCTCTCAAAAAGATGGAAGGCTGAGTCAACCTTGAGCGGGTCAAGATTGAACTCCTGGCTGTGGGCAAAGTTTTCCTGCCATACTGCACTTTAACCACTGCAACTAGTCATAGCTAAGGCTAATCTGATAATGCTGCTCCTGCCACTAGCATTCTTCAGTAGCATTCTTCATTCAGACTCAGCATATTTCAAATGGCATCCTCTAAATATACAGGCCAAACAAATCACCCGGGGGTTCCATTCTGGGGGGGGGGGGGGGACACATCTCCTAGCAACACTCATTCATTTGCGAAGGGCCTTGGCTCAAGCAAGCAGCCGGGTTTTGGCAACCTCAATCTGAATAGAGCTCCTGCCACTTCACTGAAATGTTTACATGGCTCACTTACAATTATCCTCCACATCCTTCTTACTGTCCTCCTCTGCGGGAAAGACTTGGTTGATAGCAGCAAAAATTGTCTGTCAAAGAAAAGGAGATATAAGTCATTGGTTTCTGTGAGAAACCCTAATTACTAGAAATAATACATAAGCAAGCACCTTCATGTAAATTTGCAGGAATGAAAGTTTTGTGCACAATAGCCCAGTTTTCCTACAAGGATATAGCAATAGCACTTAGACTTACTGCTTCACAGTGCTTTAAGCCCTCTCCAAGTGGTTTACAGAGTCAGCATGTTGCCCTCCAACAATATGGATCCTCATTTTACTGACCTCAGAAGGATGGAAGGCTGAGTGAATCCTGAGCCAGTCAGAATCAAACTCCTAGCAGCCAGCAGAATTAACCTGCAATACTGCACTCCAACCACTGCGCTACCACAGCTCTATAATGCAGGAAATGCAACCATGCATTTTCAGGAGTTGCCAGTGAAATATAAAAGTAAGGGATTCAGGAATTTCTGGGTCAGGGGTCGTCTTTGATCACCACCCAAATATGTGCTCATGACCAGATTCAAAAATTTTGTGAATATTTTGGTCGGAACCCGATTTGGTCATGGTCAGAAGCATTCGCGACCAGAGATTCTACTGTATTAACTGAGTTTTGACTTTATTCCCACTCAACAATACTGTTTTTAACTAGTTCTTAAATATTCCAAAGTTTAAGGTTTCTAGTCACCAAGGCTCCAAATTAGTGGTATATTTAATATTAGTTGCTTAGAGACCATTGCTTCAGTCAGAATTTCAAGCTTCTGGCAAAGTAAAAGTTCTGTCTGATACAATCATTCCCCTTGATCTTAGACAAAAGTCCGAGAAACAATATAAGATTCTTTTATTTATATCTCACCTTCAAATAAATAATCAAGGCAGAAATCCTCCTATTTTCCCCTCAACAACATCCCTATGAGGTGGGTTGGCTGAAAGAAAGTGACTGGCCTAAGCTGGCTCTCATGCCTAAGGAGGGACTAGAATTCACGTCTCTCTGTTTCTAGCTGGTGCCTCCACCACTAGATCTCACTTACTGTAATTGTGGCCAAATTGGCAGAGTGTGCTCTACATAAGTATGCATTTTTAAAAGTTCAAATAAAATAGTTAGATCAATGCTGATTCAGAATTTAGGAGTGTAAACCTAATGCATGCATGTTAACTGAAAGGAGAGACTCCTGGGACTCAGAAAATCTTTTGCACCCCTCAGTTCTCATCCACCCTGCAAAGCCCACATTTCTCTAGTCCTTATTAAGCCAGGACAACCAAATGACCCAGTCTTGATTTCCTGGCTATTATAGTCAGGGGCAGAGAACCTATCTCAATTTCCCTCTTCGTGGAATTTAGAGAACTCTCTGCCCCAAAGTTTCCTGAGAATTTACAATCATTTCTAAAATGGGAACCAATATATAAATATTGTACAGGTAAGTCCCCAACTTACATCCATAATTGAGCCCAAAATTTCTATTGTTAAGTGAGACATTTGTTAAGTGATCTTTGCCCCATTTTATGACCATAGTTTCTTGCCAGTTGTTAAGTGAATCATTCATTAAGTGAGTAACACAGTCATTAAGTGAATCTGGCTTTCCTATTGACTCTGCTTATCAGAAGATCACAAATGGTGATCACATGATCCCAAGACTCTGTGACCATCATAAATATGAGTAAATTGCCAAGTGTCTGAATTTTTATCACGTGAGCATGGGGATGCTGATAATAAGACATAAGTCACTTTTTTCAATGCTGTTGTAACCTTGAGTAGTCACTAACTGAATTGTTGTTAAGTTGAGGACTACCTGTAGAGCTAATTCAGATTTTAAAACTCTGATGTACTCCCAGCAGCTGTACCCCATCCAAGAATAGTCCCTTCTTTTGCCTGAAAAACCTAACTCTCATTAGTCTCCCTCTTCCTTACGATACAGGAAGCTGCAGCTCCAACAAGAGACTGTCCTACTCAGTGCACTTACAGGATGATTTTTCCTCCTTAAACCCAAACCCAGCAAACAGTAACCATTAGTCAGCTCCTGAACTGAAACAGCTACCTTATACTGGGGACAACAATCCTTTGTTAAAAAGTAGTATCACCTTCCATTGGAAGAAATTTGAAGCAGCTTGTGTAGTTGAGATTCCAGATCTGATCCAAACAAGCATGTGCAAAATTCATGAACCAATGAGCCAAAAGCAGCCTCATCTATTACTATTTTAGATCACTAAATTGGACAATTATAAACAGCATTGGGACATAAGGACTCCTGTATTGGGAATATTTGATTGATATCTCACTTTTTCCCTCAGGAAGTGAAGATAGTATAAACAGCACTCCCTCCTGCAACATTTCCCATAGCAACAACAAGGCTGTAGGTTAGGGTGAGAGGAAGGCAGGGGCCACACTAAGAGTTTCTGTGACTGTCATGCCCCTGGTGGAGACTAACTCTGAGCAGTTACAGGAGGACCCAGGCCCATCCCCTAAGGAGAGGATCAGGGTAAAATGTGGTCTACTCGGGAGGATAGGGCCATGATCCTTTTCATGGGTTGCAGGTGTGAGATCTGCATAAGAGTTTGGACCTGCATGCAAACAGACGCTGGAGACAATTTAGTCTTTTATTCCTAAAGAAGGTTGGTCTTGGTTGGCGTTCTTCCAATGGACTGTCCCTAGTTATCTTCCTGAAGCTGGCTATTATCTATCCTGGTCTATCGTGGTACTTTATTCAATGCGATTTGTTTTTGGTTTTTGCTTCGTTATCGTCTCTTTGAATTTGACCTGTGTTTCTTTCCTTTGAAATGTTATTTTGAAAATAGTTCACTCCTCCACTGTGAACAATTAAACAGTGAAGCCAAGTTAAAGGCATTAAAGGACTTTTAGGTACGTTTTGGGTTTTGAAATATTTCTGATATACTCTGGGTCATCACAGTGACTAAGGCCCAGTCCCACTGCATTTACAGATGCAAAGAGGATGTAAAACATTAAAAAAAAGCTTGCCATCCGTTGGAAAACGTTATGCATCCGTTGTATACTCACTGCATACGTGTTTCATACACTCTAAACGTCGAGCATCCGTCCATTGAATTTCATCCGTGCAAGAAGTTTTGAGCTACACAAAACTTTGTGAACGGATGAACTTTCCACTGCGTATGATGTACATCCACAACATATACGGGCAACAAACGTTCTATGTCCATTATCATCCATTAAACGTCCGCTGTATCCTCTCTGCATCCTCTGGCCATCCCCTCAACTCACATCCACTACAGCTGAAAATGGAAAGAGGGAGGAAACAAAAGGTACACGGAACATCTACACAGCGTTAGTAGCCCGGAAATAGAAAGGATGTAAACGTATGCATCTCGTATATAAAGGATTAAAAACGGACAAAACGTTTGTATCTGGGATGTATCTCATATATATAGGATGTCTGGAGTATGTCTAGAGAATGTAGAAGGACACCTAGCGGACAACCGATATTTTCTATAAAAAGGGGGAGAAAATCATCTGGATCTCAGTATGAGTCCAGCAGCCGTGGTGTACAGACCTCTTCACCCTTGGTCTTGGTCTTCAACATCATCAATTGTTCTCCACCATGGATAATGAAACAGTCCGTATGATAGCTGCACTCATTCATCACCAGAACCAAAACCTGTTCAGACTGTTTCACCTTTTATACAGAAGGAGAAGAAGGAGACGTCCAAGAGCTGTGTGGGTCCGAGGATGGATCGTGAGAAGAATGAAATTTGGACTGTATGACCAGTTGATAGTGGAGCTGAGGAATGAAGACCCTCGTGCATTCCATCACTTCATGAGGATGCCACCAGCCATGTTTGACGAACTTGTAGAGCGTCTGAGACCCAGGTTGAGCAAGCCTAGCACCAACTTCCGTCCCAACCTGGACCCTGGACTGAAGGTGGCACTGACTCTGCACCACCTGGCCTCAGGGACCACCTACAGGAGCATGCAGTACGGCTGGAGGGTATGAAGATGGTTCGCCAGAAGAGCAGAGGACAGCCATGTTTGACGAAGTTGTGCAGCGGCTAACACCCAGGTTGACCAAGGCAAACACCAACTTCTGGCCCAGCCTGGAACCTGAGCTCAAGGTGGCACTCACTCTGCGCCACCTGGCCTCAGGGACCACCTACAGCAGCATGCAGTATGGCTGGAGGGTGCCACACAACACCATCAGCAAAGTGGTCAGAGAAGTGGTGCAGGCCATCATTGAAGAATACGTGCAGGAGCTCCTCAAGTGCCCCACCACTGAACAAGGCTGGAGAAAACTTGCAGAAGAGTGGTATCAAAGGTGGAACTTTCCCCACACTGTTGGAGCCATAGATGGGAAGCACGTGGCCTGCAAAGCTCCAGCCAACTCAGGGTCCACATATTACAACTACAAGGGCTTCTTCAGTATCATCCTCTTTGCCATGGTTGATGCTGACTACAAGGTCATCTACATCGATGCTTCAGGCAACGGGTCAGCTTCAGATGGCCAGGTATACAACACAAGTGACCTCAAGGATGGGCTGGAATGCAACCTCATCATGGGTTTTCCAGATACAGACCCCCTACCCAATGACACACAAGATGTCCCCTACTTTATCATTGGTGATGACGCATTCTCCCTCAGAACCTCCCTCATGAAGCCGTACCCTTCAAGATACCTCACCCGTGAAGAGAGGAGAATACAACTACAGGCTGTCCAGGGCAAGACGGGTGGTGGAGAACGCCTTTGGCATCCTGGCCAACAGGTTCCAGATACTTCTCACCACCATGCAGCATGACCCAGAGGCTGTGAGGAGCATCGTGGAAGCTTGCTGCATCCAACACAATCTCATGCGCACCCGCGACCCAGTGTTGCAGAACAGATTTATCGACCGTCAACAAGGGAATGGGGACATGGAGCCTGGTGAATGGAGGCAAGGACATAACCTGATAGACACTGTGGATGTACAAAGCCCCAACAGAGCTTCACGTGAAGGGAAGAAGCAGTGCAACCTCCTGAAACACTGGTGCAACTCCCCAGCTGGAGCAGTGGAGTGGCAAGACAGGATGGTAGATGATTAATGGATGCTTCCTTGAAGCTGTCGCATAACACTGATGAGATTGTGCCATGTATGTTGAGTGGTCCTACAATGAATAGGGCATTAATAAAGACCTTTGTTTATTTTAAAATGTGTTGATCAATGAATAAATTGTAATTGATAATAAAGGTCCATATGTGTGTCAGCTGGGATGGTGGACCATACAGTCCCACTATGCTTGCACTGGAGGTTTATCTATCCCACAACTATCCTTATCTATCCCACAAGCATGCAAAGGCTTAACCATTTTTTCAAAGTTTTCACGAATACTTTATTAAGTAAAAAAAATGAACCAAGTAAACTTAGTGTCTTAAGCAAAGATAACCTTTATTAACTTTCTTAGGAAAACTTTATGACTTTATTAAATAAGCAAAATGAACCAAGTAAGTGTCTTCAGTGTCTTAAGCAAAGATAACCTTTATTAACTTTCTTAGGTAAACTTTATGACTTTATTAAATAAGCAAAATGAACCAAGTAAAGTGTTTTAAGCAAAGATAAACTTAATAAGTAAAAACTAAGTCTCTGACACTATTCTCAGTCACTCTGAGTCATGTCTATGGTCTCAGCTGTTAAGCGGGCAGGGACTGTGGAGGTGGCTGTGGCCTGAGTGCTGGTCTGAGGCACCATTGGGGTGCTTGGCCCTGAGGGTACAACAGGGGATGGTGTGTTCAGGAAGCTATCCGAGAGCTGACTCAGTCCCATGAGGTTGAGAGACCCTTCATCAAGGACTTGAGATGTCAGGCCCAATACTGATGACAAATTGTCCCTTGATGGGCTTGGCTGTGGGGTGGAGGAAGGAGGAGTGTAGTGGGGTTGTCTGGTCTGCAGTTGGGTGAGGACTGGCATCTGTGGCGTCCGATGAACCTGGGCCTGGACTGGGAAGTTCTGCTTCTGCTGTGGGAAGTCCTGGTAGTGGTAGCCTTGGTAGGTGAGGGGCTGTTAAAAGCCGTGGAAGGGCTGTGACATCGCCTGGGGTGGAGGAGCAGACCTGGACTGGGTAGGAGCAGCTTCAACTGGGCCTTGAGGGTTGTGCAGAAGTGCTGTGATCTTCTGCTTCATCACCTGGTACTGGGCCTCGGGCAGGTCCCTCAGGGTCTGGCTCACATAGGTGATGAAGGGCTTCCGATCCAAGGATGGTATGTCGCTGTGGACCAGCTGAGAGAGAAGTTCTGTGCTAGTCTTCATTGTGTCCCTGATCTCCAACAGCACACGATGGTCCTGGCCCTCCACTCTGCCTCTCTGCCTGCATCCTCTGGAGCTGGGTGTGGCGGTGGGTTGACCTCTGGTGGCTGCTGCTTCTTCCTCCATTGGTGACAGCAGGGCGTCATCTTCCATGGAATCCTCCAAGTCTGCTGGCATGGGGAGTGCAGCTGTCGGGGGGATCTCTGCCGTGGGGCCCTCTGAAGACACCTGCCTGAACAGGGTAGCTGGCTCCTGGCTGGAAGAGGACTGGCTGTCTGTGGGCTGTCTGTGGGCATCCCCGCTACATACTACCCACGTCCGTTCTTTTCCGTTCTTTTCCGTTCTGTTTATGCAAATTTTCGCCACTTTTTGGAGCGGATGACAACGGATGGAGCCACCGCCGAAATTTTGCTCATCCGCTGTGTCCTTTTTGCATACGTTTTGCATCCATCGGCCAGTGGGACCGGGCCTTTAGAGAAGACTTGAACCTGGATTTTAATCCCTGCACTACTCTGGTTCTCACTTCTCTCTTACAAAGACCCAGTGTACAATCTGGGGGTCCTTCTAGACTTATGACTCCTACTCGATGATCATGGCTGGGAGGGCCATTGCACAGCTTTGTGTTGTATGCCAGTTGTGCCCTTTCCTGGACTGGAGACTCTGATCACAGTCATTCTTGTCCGAGTCACTTCCAAATTGGACTACTGTAATGTACTGTACACAAGGCTTCCCCTGAAAAGTATCTATAAGATTCATCTAGTGCAAAATGTAGCTGCCTGTGCAGTTGAATGTGGTCCTAGAAGACAATATATGACATCTCTGCTCCATGATTTGCATTAACTGCCAGTCTGCTTCCAGGTCAGGTTCAAGCTGTTTAATGGCATAGAACCAGGTTATCTGAGGACCACTTCTCCCCAATTACATCAGGCTCAATTACATCCCATTAGATCTAGCGGAGAAGACATGTTGTGAGTACCAGCTGTGAGGGATTTACATTTAGTGGGTCCCAAGAGGTGGGCCTTCTCTATCATGGTGCCTGTGTTATGGAACATTTTCCACCCCCCCAAAGACAGGTTAACACCATCCCCGTTAATCTTTCAGAAGTCCCTCAGGACTTAATAACATCATCAGACCTGAAGGAGAGGGGCTACAAAACTGATGACATGCTTAGATGGCTTCACTTTGGTTTATATATTCAGTTTCTCATGTGGGTTGTACATTTTAATTTTTTAATAATATTCTAATTTTTAATAATGCTTTCTATATTTTTATAATAATTATTTTTATATATTTGTTGTTTTAATTGATTGTTATATGCCATCCAGAGTAGCTTCTTCTGAGATGGGCAACCACATACATTGGATTAATAAATAAATGAATAAATGAATAAATGTTATATTTCTGTGTAATGAATATGTAATACAAAACTAAGCAAGCATTTATTTTACCCACCAAAAAGTTATACTTTTTTTCTGGCTTCTCTTGGTTTAGGACATCCATCTACAATAAGCTAACATTTTACCTCTTCAGTCTAAACATTTGAAAAGGTCTCTTTGCCACCTGGTACAAATAAATACTCCTTAAGTTTGGAATGTTCTATTCTTGGTAGGAAGAAGGCAGGCCATTCCAGGAACAAGATAAGATAAATTGGTCTTCTTTGCCCTTGGCAAATTCAAATAGAATGAGGACACTGAAAACAATTATGATTTGGAATTTACAGAAGCTAGTCAGAAACTTCCATAAGAGAAAACTTCAGTGTAGACCAAAAAAAGAATGTGTTGCGTGTTAGTCAGCTTTGGACTAGAACCATTGACTGTTACCTTTGTGGAGTTTCCTGACTGGCCGAAAGGCCTAAAGTCTTTTTTTTATTCTTCAATAAAGAATAAAAGTATTCTTTAAGTATTCTTTGTTTCATATGATCCTTAGTATTCTTGTATATATTCTTTGTGTCTTAGGTTACTGGGATACTTTCTCATACTGTCTCTGAAAAAAGTCTTAAGCATACAGATCAATGCTTTATTTTAAAGTACTTTATAAATTTACTAATTTAGAAAATCTCCAAAATCCAAAGAATTATTCCCTGCCATATATTATCAGACAAAGCTTGATGAGAATGTCTTCTGAAATAAATTAGCAGAATTAAAATACTCTGAGGCTTCCCTGGAATAAGAATGATTTCACATAGTGCTGCATTTTTTCTACATAAACTTACTTCAATAAAAAGGTAAACATCACCTTCTTTCTCCCCTAGATGAGATTACTTCCTGAAAGGGACACGAGAATTCCCTCAGAGAGGAAGCCTGTAGCATCACCCCTTGACCTACATACTAAAATTCCCTCTATTTCATTGGGATGAAAAATTTGAGCGTAAGTTTTAAAATGTGTTTATTTTAAGCTCTTCCTTACAAAATCAAAACAGAACACTTCTTTTAGATTTGTGTGCTAAGTCCATGGATTTTTTTTTCTACTTTATTTTTATCATGGAATGAACGCAGCTCTCTTCTACAGAAGTTCTCACAGAAGAGACCAGTTATCCAAATTACTAACTACTCTTACAAAGCATAAAGAAGTAACAGTTTAGTAGGTCCACCTAAGTTTGAAGCAGGCTACTGGTCATTCTAGATCAGGGGTGTCAAACTTGTGTCATCACAGCGTCATCACATGATGCATTGGGACCTTTTTCCCCTTTGCTAAACTGAGCGTGGGCAGCGCATGATGCATCTGGTCCACAGAACGTGAGTTCGACAGCCTTGTTCTAGATCAGGGATCTCCAACCTTGGCAACTTTAAGCCAAGTGGGCTTCAACTCCCAGAATTCTGGAAGTTGAAGTCTGCCAGGCTTAAAATTGCCAAGGTTGGAGACCTGTTTTAGATGATCATCTGTAGATGAAAATAGCAGTCTAATTTATAATTCCCTCATTAAGATGTGTGTCTACCTTAACTCAGATTCTGCAGAGCTTTTAAGAAGTTGCATTCACAATATATAAGTAGAATTCATCAGGTCAGAAAATGCTGATCTAGTGCTCTTATGACAACTCTAAACATTCCATTATTTTCATGCCATCCACAGCATTACTGAAGGGAATGGAAGGCAAAATGTGATATCATAATATGAAAAAAAAGGGAAAAAACAAATGAACAAAGCACGGCTTCAGTTTTCAGTCACAATTGCACATTTATCTTCAGGTTCCCAAAGGATTCTATGCATAAATTAATGTGATCACACAATGTGCTGGTTACAGTTGTGAGGCAGTTAGCCACAAGAATAACAATAAGTCCTTATAAACTATATCTACTGTGACAACTTAAAGTCTTGTTTGATAGAGAAACCCCCTTGATTTCAGACACTGGGTTACTTAAAATATCAAAATAAATCACAACCATGATACATCTTCAGTTTTCCAGTGTCTGCAACTCTGTTGAGAACAAATCACACAAACTAAGGGAAGCCATTTAAAAAAAAACTTAATGAGCCTATTATGCTTGTGCTTATAACCCAATATATTTTCAAGCCTGTTTGTGTCACAATGCTCATACTTTAGCAGAATAAATTGCACCTAGAGTTGATCACATTATTTTTCATTTTCTACTGAAAAGGATTCTAATGGTTTCATTTTGTCTGCTCATTTGATGTTTTATGTTTCTTGAACAAATTGTTTTTACTGTTGCACAAATGCTTCAAAACATACAAAAAAGAAACCCAGTCGTGAAATAACAGCCCTTTAGACAATCAATTTAATGGGCAACATTCAGTGCTAAGCAGATGCTTTTGTTTGCATAACAAAACTTCTGTTATCTCTTCTGTACACCTTCAACTTGTAGGTATAAATGTTTTGATTTTTTTTTAAAAAGAGAGACTAATAGCCCATTCAAAGTCAACATCTTTTAAAATCAACAGTAGGAATTGATAAATGCAGGATTGATGGGGTATCCTGTATTTTTAACTCAAAGGTTCTTTTTCAAAAGGCAATTGGGCTGTGTTTTCTTCGAGGAAAATGTTTTGCTTCTCATCCAAGATGCTTCATCACTTCCGGATGACTGAGAATCTCCACACACATTTAGCCTGTATTCTTAAATTTAAAAAAAAAAAAAAATGAAGGTGCATCCTGTATGTTTTCAGTGAAACCTTTATTCTTTTTCTTGCATTGAGAAGATGAGATTGACACTGACACTTAGAAACTTTTTTTTTTCAGAAGGAAAAAATATTGAGGCATGCAATTCTCTATGGTAAGATTTCAAAGAAAAATAGTAAATCCTCAAACATGCTACAGTACATTGGGACAATGTCCTTTGTTCACTTTAAATGTCTTGAGTGCGGATCTGAATCTATATTTATATATTGCATAATTACTGAGGGACTTCTATTTATATCTGTGGGATTAGAGGTAAGATTTTTTTTCTTCCGTTCTGATTTTTGGCGACTCTCTGAACAAGTCTCTGAGGTTTTCTAGGCAAGGTCTTTCAGTAGCAGTTTACCACTTCCTCCTTCCTGGGCTGAGAAAAAGTGATTGATCCAAGGTCACCCTGCTGGCTTTATACCCAAAGTGGAACTAGAACTCACAGCCTCCCAGTTTCTAGTTTGATGGTTTAACCAAACTGGCTCTATAAAATGTTTGTTATTAAACAAAATAGGCTTATTATAACCTTGAAGAAATTTGTGTAAGAGTACAAAGAAGATTTAATGCATTTGACTATATTGCCTAAGAGATGGGTTATGGGATGAAGAAATATTTGTCCATAAGTTTATGGAGGCTGAAGAGCCTAAATTTGTTTATGCTTATTGTGATGAAGGGTTGAAGACACCTCTGCGCACGTGTGAGTGTGTGTGTGTGTGTGTGTTATTCTTACTTTTTTCTTCCACTTTTTATTATTTTCTCCTCTTTCAGTTTAGTTTGTATCAGTTTCTACTGCTATAGTTAAAATTGTAACAAAAATATTTTTAAAAAGCAATTAAAAGTTCCAAGCACTCCAAATGCTTTAAAATAGTAGCCTCCTATTCACTGCAAACATCTTCTCTTTCACCAAAACAATTTCTCCAAGAACTGTTTGCCTTTTGAAGAAACCTACCTTGCCTTTTTTATTTACAGGTTCAATAGTTAAGCCGTCAGGTCCGATATCCACAATGTTCCCCATCTGAAATCCATCAGTTGGATGTGGAGCCCAAACAGGCTTCCCGTCCTCCATCTTGAGAAATTAATTCCTACAAAGAAAAAAAAAATGTTTGTAACTGAAAAACAATAAATATATATATAAGGTTAGATTGGTGAGAACAATGAAAACATATCAAGGGGGAAAATTGAAAGCTAAGCGTTTTAAGGCGCACCCATTGCTTCTTTTCCACTGAAGTTTCATCCCAATTCCCACCCAACCTCATAACTGATGAGCAGTTATATTAACAGTTGCATATATTAACAAATGCAACTATTTCTATCAAGAAAGAAATGCAGTGCCCTAAAATGAGAAATAAGGCAACACCCAATGGAATGAATGGTGACGTTTACAGAAACATTAATCAGCAGAAGAGCAGGCAGTGTCAACACCAGATTTGATTAAGAAAGAAGAAGATATAAAACAAGTTATATCTAACCAATAACCACATTCAATAAAGCACTGGCATATTATTGAGCTGAAATTCATCAGCAATTTCCATTAATGGATCATAAATTGCAGGTCCAAGAAGGAAGCCAAGACTCCTTTATGCAATGTTCTACGATGTTATGTGTGTGTGTGTGTGTGTGTGTATGTATGTATGTATGTCAGTGTTGGGATTCAATTTTTTTTACTGGTTCTGTGGGCATGGCATACATACATACATACATACATACATACATACATACATACATACATACATATATATGTGCTGTTTAGCTTCCTTCGGGTATTATCCCACGTCATTGTAG
>BLBF01000007.1:38340840-38360307 GCA_015471245.1 Laticauda colubrina | reverse complement strand
TATATATATATATATATGTAATAGCTATTTATTATACCTCACTGTCGTCCCAAAGGGCTCCCAGAAATTAACAGATATAGAATGCCCAATTGCAATTAAAATGTCTATTTGGGTTAAAGTAAAAACATAAAATACAGAAAAATGTAACCACAAACCCCAAGAAGAACCAATCAATAAACCTTTGCCAAAGTGATACCACAACCCAAAGGTCCCCTGGAAGAGCTACATTTTGTGCTGTTTCCAGGAAGAAACTGAAGTAGGAGACAACTTTACTTCTCCTGGAAGGCCATTCCAATGCATCTCTGAGTCATAAGTTCCATCACCATCCTAAAATGGGGAAACCAGTCTGCTATCTCAGCTGGACTGAATTGGTCCAATTGACTCTAATGGAGAAGTGTGTCCCTCCAGATTGCTTGGCACCAAACTATAAAAGGGCTTTATGGCATCAGCGAATCCCAACCTTTTGGAAACCAGGGACCGGTTCAATGGAGAGAGGTTTTTCCACAGGCCTCTGAGGAGGGTGATTTTGTGTGCTGCCTGCATCTTGCGGATAAGGCTTCGCTTGTTTACATGGCCCAGTTTCTGGTATGCCACGTACCGATGCCAATCCATGGACCTGGGGTTGGGGACCCCTGCTTTATAAGCCAGCAGCAGTACTTGAAAGTACATCTGGAAGCCTACTGGTAACCAATGCAGTGCCCATAACACAGGTGCCATGTGCTCTCATTGACAAATGCTAGCTAAAGAGGGGCCGCTGCAATCTCAGCGGCAGCTTCTGAGTGGTCTTTAAAGACAACTCCACATAGGGTACATTGCAATAATCTAAACTGGTGATGAGGAAAGCTCTAGCACAAGGGTCTTCAAACTTGGCAAGTTTAAGACTTGTGGACTTCAACTCCTAGAATTCCTAAGCTAACATGACTGGAGGAAGAATTCTGGGAGTTGAAGTCCATAAGACTTAAAGCTGTCAAGTTTGAAGACCCCTGCTCTAGCAAGATCAGCATGTCTCAAGCTAGGCTATAATTGACACAGCAGCCTCTACCTCAACTGCTATTTCACTAGGGGAGACAAAGCCAGGAAGACTCAAGTCATGGACATGTCCCTTCATGAGGAATGCTGCCCCATCAAAATATATCAGTTGAGCCGACAGGGAACCTCAATGGATAAAGTAGGTTGTCTCTGATTTAGTTGTTTTTAATAGAAGAGAATATTTGAACCCCGAGTTGAACTGTGGAGTTCTTGGTGTTCCCTGAGCTTGGTTATTTTCAAATCCACCAATCTGAGAGATCCTTGTTACTTCTAGTTTTGGACGGTCAAAAAAAAAGAGAACCCCAGTATGTAAAGACCACATTAAAACAAATTTAGAAAATTCAGGTCTAAAAGTGAGATTCCCAATCATGCATATTTCTTTCAGCACAAATGAAGGAAAACACAAGCACTCCAAGTGAGTGCTTCCCATACATATATGATTTATTTATCATATTTCCAACCTACTCACTTTTGATAAAATTAGCCTGAAGTGATTAATTTGTCAGAATAAAAGATGAAGCAAAGGCATAAACCTAGTGTTTTATTTAAACATTACTCTAAAAATGTTAAATTATGCATTACATTATATTCTGTCATACACAGTACACTGAATATCAATATTACAGTTCTTAATATTACAAACCTTCTTATTGGGCCTTAAATAGAAAGGGAAAATTGCTAAAATTGGGATGCTCAAGAGTTGTTCTATCTCTAACTTATTCTTTTTATTTAGCTGAAGTAAAAGAAGGGAAAATAAACATAATCAGAACTGCTTGGCACCAGCCCAATCTTCAGTCACTGAGGTTCAGCAAAAATCAAATAATTCCACATAAATCTATCTCAGACATTTTATTTCAGCCATTTGACCAGCGCCCCTAAAACAAGTCCAAATATGCTAAAGTAGGGGTCCCTAACCCCAGGCTGAGATCCACTACCAGGTTGTGGCCCATTCAGAAATGGATCACAGAAGTGGCAGGCAAACATGCAGACAGGTGCACAGCTCCACTTGCACTAGCAGTGGGCGAGTGCGGTCATACATGCAGCTCCATTTGCGCAAGCGGCTAGCACATTGGTCCGCCACCAATGTGGAACCATCCCCTCCCCCCCACATCAATCCGCAAAGCTGGAAAGGTTGGGAACTATTGGGCTAAAGGGAACTCAGCCTGTGGGCGTACAAAGCGAAATTGAGTCCTTACCAATTAACCAGTGCTAAACCAGGCTACTTCATAGGGATTTGGTACATCAGAAAAACATCCTTGCAAAAACTGTTACAATATTTCTCAAAAGACAAAAATGGACAGAGAAAAAGGGAAGGGAAACAGGTAGAGCCATGTGTACAAGACAATGGCTTCCTATGGAATATGTAGACAATAACTGGATTTATTACTGTCAACCGTTGCTGTCTTCATTTCACCATTATATGAAGCTCAAGAGAACACGAAGGATTATGCTAGCCTTCCTTTCTCTTAATAACATCTTTCCCCCCAGTCTAATCCCTCTGGTTCAGTGAATTCTCAACCACTGTTATCTATGGAACTTTTTGCCTTAAAGCTCTTTCAAGCTATGTAAGTTTTAGAGTTATGATCAGTACAACTACGGCTACAAATGATATGTAGTTCTGTAAAAAGAACAAAAGACAGTACTGTAAAAATCAAAATGCAATTCTACACTCCTTTGCGTGTTTTTCTGAACCCTGGCTATTTTTTCCCATAATTGATGTATATATCTCATTCCATTGTGTCAACATGTTTAAGTTAAAAGGTTGCCTTTTGTTTTTCTGGCAGGCTCTGATTCTTTCTGAGTTGAATGGATCCCAAATGGAGTTTTATTGTTGGTAAACTTTCCCCCCCCCCCAAAAAAAAAAAAACAGCAGCAGTTGTAGGAATGCCTCTGGAACAAAATGCTGATACAGATTTTGCACATTGCACAGCTGAGAGTCTTTCCAACTCAACAAAAATACAGAGAAAGTCTTCCTGAAAGTAACAGGACAATCATTGCACTGATCTGATGCTGTGCATACTTTCATTCTATTTAATTCACATTTTCCAAATTGAATGAAATATTTTAGGTCAGTTTCCTTACCTAGTGGTTAGTAGGTAAGATAGATATGATATGCCTCATTGAAAAGACATAAAGTTAAAGTACTCTTAGTTTGTAAAAAAACTTAATGATCCTATTTATATAAAAGGAAAGGAGGCCATATATATCCAATTCCAAAACCTGAAAACCAGAAGCAGAAACAGGCAAGAATTCAGTCTCACATTGTCCAATTTCTGATTTTCTCATTATATGCAAACCAGACATTATGAACTAAATTGCATGCTAGCCAAGAACTGCTATTGGTTTGTTGAACCAATTAGTTTGTTCTCATATGATTACAAACACAAATCTGCTGAAATGAAACTTAACTCTAGTGTACGCATTTTCCATGGCCAAGAAACCCCCCTCAAAAGCTTCCCAGCTTTTCAAAATATTTCAGAAACATAACCTTAAGATTAGATGGAAATGACAAATTTCCATAAGAACTTGCATAAGATTCAGCACATCTTGCCAGATTCTGCTCATTTTATTTTTTGCAAATATCCTAATTTTAATGTACAGGTGAAACTTGAAAAATTAGAATATCATGCAAAAGTTCATTTATTTCAGTAATGCAACTTAAAAGGTGAAACTAATATTTGAGATAGACTCATTACATGCAAAGCAAGATAGTTCAAGCCGTGATTTGTCATAATTGTGATGATTATGGCTTACAGCTCATGAAAACCCCAAATCCACAATCTCAGAAAATTAGAATATTGTGAAAAGGTTCAATATTCTAGGCTCAAAGTGTCCCACTCTAATCAGCTAATTAAGCCATAATACCTGCAAAGGGTTCCCGAGCCTTTAAATGGTCTCTCAGTCTGGTTCAGTAGGAAGCACAATCATGGGGAAGACTGCTGACTTGACAGTTGTGCAGAAAACCATCATTGACACCCTCCGTAAGGAGGGGAAGCCTCAAAAGGTTCATTGCAAAAGAAGTTGGATGTTCCCAAAGTGCTGTATCAAAGCTCATTAATAGAAGTTATGTGGAAGGGAAAAGTGTGGAAGAAAAAGGTGCACAAGCAGCAGGGATGACCGCAGCCTGGAGAGGCTTATCAGGAAAAGGCCATTCAAAAGTGTTGGGGACTTTCACAAGGAGTGGACTGAGGCTGGAGTCAGGGCATCAAGAGCCACCACACACAAATGGATCCTGGACATGGGCTTCAAATGTCATATTCCTCTTGTCAAGCTGCTCCTGAACAACAAACAACATCAGAAGTGTCTTACCTGGACTAAAGAAAAACAGAACCGGTCTGTTGCTCAGTGGTCCAAAGTCCTCTTTTCTGATGAGAGCAACTTTTGCATCTCATTTGGAAACCAAGGATCCAAAATCTGGAGAAAGAATGGAAAGGCACACACTGCAAAGATGCTTGAAGTCCAGTGTGAAGTTTCCATGCTGCAAAAGGGGCCCAAACCAAGTACTGAGTACATATTCATGCTTATACTTTTCAGAGATCCAATACTGTTCTATGTACAATCCTTGTTTTATTGATTGCATGTAATATTCTAATTTTCTGAGATTGTAGATTTGGGGTTTTCATGAGCTGTAAGCCATAATCTTTGCAATTATGACAAATCACGGCTTGAACTATCTTACTTTGCATGTAACGAGTCTATCTCATATATTAGGTTCACCTTTTAAGTTGCATTTCTGAAATAAATGAACTTTTGCACAATATTCTAATTTTTTGAGTTTCACCTGTAATTAATGGATGCAACCACCACCCAAAGAAGCACTGCTTCTTTTTGTGAGCTGCATCTTACTTTTTTTTTATTCCTTACATATCTGGAGAAATGAAGAATTATCGCCATTTTAAATAGCAAATTAACATAATGAGTTCCTCCAGTGCAGGAAATGACTTTTCTTTCAAAAGACCGAGACAAGCAACTCCTTTCTCTTGCATGTAAGCAGACACTCGTAGAGCTGAAAGTCAAACTGAGCCCTTCCTTGCTGAATGAGGAAAAATAGATGATCCAAGTTGTTCCCACAAACCTGTGCCTATTCGCCTTTGGCTCTCTGTCGCAAGGATGCGAAAGCGAATATGATCTCATAACTTTCTGAGGAAAGACATCCTGTCAACCAGCAAGGGAATTCTCCTAGAAAGCCAAAATCCCTCCCTGGGAGATAGAGCATCAGCTAAAGTGCAAGGGGTCCCACATTCACTATCCTCATGGACTTGAGAAAGATGACGACAGAGAACCTTTAATAAACACTGCCAGTCACGAAAGACAACCCTAAACTAGATGTATTTACTGTTTAGATTTTTGTTATCCTGCCTTTATTACTTTATAAGTAACTCGTGGTGGCAAACATACAAAATACAAAATTTCCTTCTACTCTTTTCCCCCCACAACAATCCTGTGAGAAAGATTGGCTTAAGGTTTTCATCACTACTCTATTAGATATAGAATCCTTTCCCCTGCACCCATCAGATGCTATTTTTCACTTTTTACCAGCATGAGTAAGAGTTCTGCTATCTAAGCTTTTCACTACAGGCATACATTGACTTAGACTAGCCCTGTTTCTGCACTTACATTGTAATGAAATGCATTCCTGCTATTGTAACCCATTGAAGTAAAATAGAATAAAATAAAATAGAATAAAATAAAATAGAATAAAATAAAATAGAATAAAATAAAATAGAATAAAATAAAATAGAATAAAATAAAATAGAATAAAATAAAATAAAATAAAATAAAATAAAATAAAATAAAATAAAATAAATAAAAGGGTAGGGATCTGATCTTCTGTACATTAGTGTGATTCTAAGTCTTGGAGATCCAATGTATACAGTTAATATTAGGAATACAGTTCTTGTAATAGGGCACAAAAATTATTGGACTAGTAAATAATTACATCCACAAGATACGGTTGCCTTCCGTGATCTTTGAAGAACACATCCAAATATACATCAATTCCAAATGGCAGGGAAAGGCGGGGGAGAAAGAGAGAGTCTAGAAACTAATCCCTGAAGCACTGACATTTTATAAAGGCTCTGATTGCTGCATACTCCAATAGACAAATCTTGTGTTGAAATTGGTTTTTGTCTTGTCTGCAAAGTGTTTATACCAGCCAAGTCATCCTTGAAAGTCAACAGTCAATTCCAGAATAAGGTGTTGGACTTCAAGGGAGTTTTTACTTATAAACACACCAAACTTAAGCATGATATTTAGTTCTATGTATATTGGGGCTCAACCTGGACATTGGGAAGAAGTCTATTCCCCAAACCAAGACAGATGAAGAAACAAAATAAGAGTTTATGCTTGTTTGCCAGATCAGATAACCTTGCTAACATTGACTAACTACAGAAAACAGCTTTTGAAACATATCCTCTACTCTGTTATCATAAAAAACAAGGCACAGGCTATAGAAAAGCTTTATTTAATAGATGGCAATAGCCCAATAGAATTGTAAAAAGTCAGTGAACTTACACAGTAATTAAAGAAAGATAAAATGAAAACATATAAGCAGCAGTGTTTTGTGCACAGCAAAAGTCAATATGATGTGGTTATATCAAACTTATCAAGGAATAAAGAATGCTGGAAAGAGTATCCAGGTTTTGTACAAAGATTGATGGGGGAGCCAGGCATATGGCAATCAACAAATGTGAAAGAGGTTAGATGGAAAAACAAAAATATGTGTTTATTTAGTTTGGAGCAAACCCAGTGACTTCTAATGGCCATAGCTATTTTAAGAATCTTGCAACCTTCTCAGATGTATAAGTATGATGCCACTGCAGCAGCCTATATATCACAGTTGATTGTGATAGGTGGGAAACAGAGGGGGTACTCAGTAGGTTCTGACTAGTTCTGGAGAACCGGTAACAGAAATTTTGAGTAGTTCGGAGAACCGGCAAATCCCACCTCTGACTGGAGATTTTACAATATCCTTTCCCCTGCCACGCCCACCAAGCCATACTCACAGAACCGGTAGTAAAAAAATTTGAATCCCACCACTGATAGGAAAGCTTACTATTATTAAGTGGTTCAATGAGATCAAGGCTCTAGGTGTGATATAGGGCAGTCTAATAATACAGGTGCTTCTTGAATGCTCTCTCAGTAGTCCTAGAGCAAATTCTATTTGTCAGCAATTGAAGGAAAATCATAAAAATGAGGGCAAAGATAGATTTCCAGTTGTGATATGCCAAAAAGAATCCATTCGGGAATCCAAAACACATTCTATCCACTCCATGGATCTATCTTCAAATCACAAGAATCAGCATTTCTATTCAACTTGGATTAATTCAGAATGCCTTGTGCTTATATTTGGTTATCTTTTCATGATATTTTTTCTAAAATGAAGTTTGAATACTCTTTCCATGTTATTTGATAAAATTCATGCAACTTTTTTTTTAAAAAAAGCATAACATGTAAAAATTAATGTCTACATGCAGGATGAGTTGGCAGAGTCCAGAATACATTATGCACAGAACAACATAAAGTTTTAAATTTGATAAACTATTCTTACTTATTTATCAGCAACCCTCCTTCCCACCAAATAAACAAAAATATGTTGCTTGTTGTTTGTTTACCCATCCATTCATTTAATTTATATAATTGCCCATCTCATCTACATGATTTTGGGCAATCTACAACAATTAAAACACCAAAGCCAAAAAGAAAACTACAAGAAAACCCCCCACATAAATGGGTGTCAGTAGAAGTTACCCTGAACACCCTTTCTATTCATGCTGCGAGAGAGCCCAGGATGGGTTGACTCCTTCCTATGACGTCATTTAGCTGAGTCTGTACTAAGATATAAAAGCCAGCCTCCAGGAGAGACCCCAGCTTTGGTGAAGATACTTGACAGACTGAAAGGTGTCTCTGAAAGGTGTCTCCTAGTCCGGCTCATCACACCAACTGTTAAACCACTCGTTGAAGCACCCATCTGCCAAAGGCTGCAGTCGCCAAGGCAAAGGCATCCAGATGGTAGTGTCTGATGAAAGGAGACGGGGAAGTCCACATGGCCACACGACAGATCTCCTCCAAGGGTGCTTGAGTTGCCCAGGCAGCAGAAGTGGCCGCGCTTCTGGTAGAGTGCGCTGTCAGACCTCGAGGAACTGGAAGGGCCACAGCTTTGTAGGCCTGCTCAGTGCAAGATCTGACCCACCTGCTAATAGTAGGAAAAGAGGTCTTGTGCCCCAAGTGAGAAGGGAAAAGGAAATAAACATGGCTTCCAACTTCCTGGAGGATGAAGTGCACTTAAAGTTTATTCTAAGAGCCCTTCTCATATCTAGCGTGTGCCACTGCCGCTCTAAGTCATGGTGCGGGAGGGGGCAGAAGCCAGGCAACACAATGTCCTGGGACCTGTGAAACCAGGTGTTAACCTTTGGAATAAATGAGGGGTCCAGACGAAGAACAATCCTGTCATCATGAAAGGAACAAAGGTCCTGTCTGATGGAAAGAGTAGCAAGCTCAGAAACCCTTCTGGCAGAAGTGATGGCAACAAGGAACACTACCTTCAGAGTCAGGAAACAGAGAGACGCTGTTCTAAGGGGTTCAAAGGAGGGCTTTGTAAGGGCATTAAAGACCAAATGAAGGTCCCAGGAAGGATACCTGTCAACGACCGGAGGGTGCAGGTTGGAAGCCCCTTTCAAAAACCTCCTGACTGAAGGATGATGGGATAAGGGAAGGAAGCGAACCCTATGAAAGGACTGAGGAGAGGGCCGCAACCTGCCTGCGTAAGGTGTTGGGGGCCAAACCTTTCTCCAGCCCATGCTGAAGGGAAGCTAAGAACTTCTGCCAACTGAAGCAGAAGCAGGAGAAAGAACCTCCCTGAGGCACCATCGGGAAAAAGAATTCCAGGTGGCATCATGGATGCACCTTGTAGAAGGTTTGCGAGAAGCCAGGATAGTGAGGATGACCCTTTCTGGAAGATCAGCCTCCTCTAGCCACTGCCACTCAAGTGCCACATGGTGAGCTTGAACCACTAGGGCTTAGGGTGGAGCATGGCCCCCTGGTGAAGGGTGATTAGATGGGCAGGGATCCTACAAGGAGAAGCCACCAATAGGTTGACTATGTCCAAACCAGGGCCTCCTTGGCCAATAGGGAGCCAGGAGGAGGAGCTCCACTCGTTCCTCCAACATCTTCTGAATTACTGCGGGAATGATGGGAAGCGGGGGAAATGCGTAGAGGAGACCCTTGGCCCATCTGCACTGAAGAGCATTGGGCCCCTCTGCTCCCTGGCAAGGAAACCTGGTAAAGAATCTGGTGACCTGGGTGTTTTGAGGAGTGGAGAAAAGATCCACCTCCGGCGTACCAAATCTTAGAGAAAGGTCCCTGAATAGAGACGGAGGAATGGACCATTCTGCCTGGTTGACTAGGCTCCTGCTGAGCCAGTTGGCCTGGGAGTTGTCAACCCTGGAGATGTAGTCCACCGAGATTGATAACAGGTGTTTCTCTGCCCATAACCCCAGCCGTAGAGCCTCTCTCAAGAGGGCTTTGGACCTTGTCCCCCCTTGCCGGTTGACATGAGCCATTGCTGCCATGTTGTCTGGAGGATTAAAACATGAGAGCCGGTCATTGAGTGCCTGAAATGCTTGAGAGCTAGAAAAATGGCTCTGAACTCTAGCAAATTTAAAGGAAGGGTCTGCTCTGACCTGGACCAAACGCCCTGAGCTATCCGGCCCTGCATATGGGAACCCCAACACAGGAGGCTGGCATCGGTGGTTATCACTAGCCTGTCTGGGATCCTGAACAGAAGTCCCTTCCAGATTAACAGGGAACGCCACCAACTGAGAGATCTCTGTATTTGTGGTGGGAGCAGTAACTTGATGGATAAGTGGCTGATTCCTGCTCATTGGTAGGGAAGCAGAAACCATTGGAGTGGACGGAGTGGAAAAATCTGTGGCTCTGGAGATATGACAGGGTAATTTGCAGATCCCAATGGGCTGCATGGATGGAGGAGGACAGAATCAAAATGTCATCCAAATAGCACTGGATCCTCACTGGAACAGAATGCAGAGATGCCATCAATGCTACCAGAACATTCGTGAAGACCCTTGAAGCCAATAAGAGGCCGAAGGGAAGTGCTCAATACTGGTAATGGGTATTCTGATTACAGAAACGGAGAAACTGGTGATGATGAGGCCAAATGGGGATGTGGAGGAGATCAATGAAAGAAAGGAGATCGCCCTCCCGAACGCTCTCTTAAAATAGAATGCAGAGTCTGCATTTCAAATCACCTGTATTTTACAAATTGGTTGAGAAATTTTAGATCAAGGATGGCTCGCCACCCCCCTTGAGGCTTTGGTAATGATGAAAAGGCGAGAATAAAGCCCACATCCCTGTTGAGAGGGGGGAACAGGTTGAATAGCTCTGATTTCAAGAAGGTGTTTAATGGCCAGGCTTGGGGGGGTGGGGTTAGAAATTGTAACCCTGATCTAACAGTGCTGACCACCCAAGTGTCCATCATTGACTCCTCCCATTTGGAGGGAAAGAAGGCTAGGTGACCTCCGATGGGTGGGGAGAACGAGGGATTACTTACTAGAGTGACAGAAGGAACACACCCCCCCCGAAAGGGCCGTTTACCAGTAGAAGGTTTTTGCTTGCCAGATGATTCCGCCCATTGGTCTTGGCATTGGTAGTACAGCCTCTGAGAACAGGGGAAGTGAGATGAGGTCTCCGCTCGAAAGGTAGGAGGGTGATAAGGAGCTGGGCGATAATCGTCTTTCTTCCAGAGGAAGAGAGAATTTTACGTTTATCTCTGGTTTCGATGAATCCCAGAGCATCACCAAAAAGCTTATTGCCTGCGAATGGAACTGAAGCCAGCTTCCATTTTCGGCATGACTCTGCCTGCCAATTTCGGAGCCTAACAGTCATCTTGCTGCTACTGAAGATGCCATGGCCTTGGAAGCAAATTTTGGCGGAATTGAGAGTGGCATCTGTAGCGAATTCCGCTGTTGCGATAATCTTATTGAGGTCTTATTGACACAGTCATAAGCATACAAGATATTCTGGATTTGGTGCAGCCATCGTATGGATGCCCTCGAGAAAAAAAGGATGCTGCTATTGAAGCCCGAACAGCCCATGCAGCGGCCTGGTGATTGTGCTGGAGGGCCTGTTTGGAACGTTTATCATCCAGTTTCTGGATATCTTCTGGCTCCGTGGGAGTACCAGAAGATGAGAATGAGGCCAGAACCGGAATGTCAACAGAAGGCACTGCCAGGGCATTGTCCAGAGCTGTGCTGATGTTGTAGAAATGCTTATACAGAGAAGATGGGTGAGGACCTGCTGAAGGGGAAGTGCACTGTTCCTCGACCATGTCCAGGAACAAAGTGGGAGAAGGCAAAACCGCTGCATGCACTACAGGCTTGGAGAAGAGCGAGTCTCCCTAGCTAGAGGGATTTCCTCATGGCTCAGGAGCCACTTTCTCTGGCGACAGCTTGGCAGTGACCAAGGCCTTGCTGAGCAATAGCCTGAAGAGAGAAGTATTGGAGACCAGTGCAGAGGATGTCTGTTCCGGGTGAGAATCTTCTTCCTCTGAAAGATTTTGGTCAAAAGTCTCTCCCTCTTCACTCTCTGAACGAGAGGGGTAACTGTGTTCAGATGGTGAAGCCCTTCCCTCCTCATCAACCTTCTCCCATTCTGATAGAGAAGAATGGACCCTGAGGTCCTGAGGCCTGTGTAAATCAGGGTGATGAGGCAAGGAACTTATAGATTGAGAAGGGAGAAGGGCCTGAACCCTTTCCAGAGGTTGAAGAATTTGCTTGAAGCCTTCAACCAATCCCTGCCTAATGGCTGATGAGACTACATCTTGGATATCCCCTGGTCTATGCTCAAAGGTAGAGGCAGAAGGCAGAAGGTCCGCTGCTGTGGGAGTGAAGGTGGCTTCAGGCCTAGATTGAGGAGAGGTGTGAGGCCTGGAGGGAGAGGGAGGAGCATAGGACCCAGACGCCTGTTGGAAATAAGGCCCAGATCTGCTGAGATCCCGAGGATCAGATTGTACTGCAGAAGCCTGGGAGATCAGGATGGAGGATGGAAAGGCTCATAGATAACTTCTCCTCCCCTGGGAGGGCTTGGCTGGGGCCCACCGGTATCACTTGAAACATGCTGTAATTGCACTCCCTTCTGTTGAATAGTTCTGTTGAACTGACTCTCTAGGGCTGCATATCTGTGCTTTTCTGCCCTCAATTCAGCCTGAGTTGCCTTCTTATGGGCTGATTTTAGCAGTCACCTCCCTCTGGACTGATTGGGTGCGTTGCCTACGTCTTTTTCTCTTATTGGACTTAAGAGGCTGTTCCACTGGGGGGGAAAGCTCTGCCAGAACTTATCTTGCTCCATTTGTAGAATAAAGTCTCTTGCGATGGAAGGAAACTGTTTGGAAATTTTTTGTGGTTAGCCCCTTCGGGTATAAATTGGCCACCAGGCTTACAAAATGGCCGCTCACCTCGTAGGTGGAAGGCTTCAATCCAATAAGGCCACTGACTAGGGGAAACAGGCTCCAAGATAGAAGAATAGCTCCTTAGGCTATAAAGAGCCCTGAGCGAAGTCAGCAAAGGAAAGGGCAGCCTCCCGCTGCACGATCAGCTGGCTGACACTGTTATCGGTTTGCCGTTCACTTTTTACGACCGCTCAAACTGCAGGCATGGGGGAGGTCTACAGACGCTGCCCAACTTGCCTGAACAGAGCTCTGGCAACGCTGCTCCCAACGTTGCAGGAGAGAGAGCCCTGCTCTCCTGGAAGAGGAGCTGCCCTGGGAGCTGCTTGAAGAGAGGAAAAAAGTTCTGAAGATCGCTGGTGAGTGCTATCTAACAGAACGCTTTCAGAGACACAGCTACTGCCTGAAAGGAGCTGAGTCAAAAGCTGGGGTCTCTCCTGGGGGCTGGTTTTTATATCTTAGTACAGACTCAGCTATGATGTCATAGGAAGGAGTCAACCCATCCTGGGCTCTCGATGCAGCATGGAGGAGAAAATGTTATATTACGTGCCATCAAGTCATTGACTCTTAGCATATTAAAACCATTAAAACCACGACAACTGGCAGCCAAGATCAAAGTTTTATTCCAAAACTATTAAATACAGAAATGTCTGCTTAGAAATATCAATCTGATGTTATCTGTTGCCAAAACACAAAGTGATTCAATCCTTTCTTCTTAAATGTGAATGCTGCATAAACCAATATATTAAGCAGGTGCTTGCTGTACTGTACAAAAAAAAAAAGATTATATATTCAAGCTCTTGTAATTATCTCAGAAAGAACTATGGATCCAGTTCTCTGCCAGCACGGCCACTGAAATTTTGGAAGCTGAAGTCCCAATGCATTTCAAAGGATCTGGGTTGGAAAATGTGAGACTGCACAATATGAATTTAAATTTAGTTTATGCTAACGTGGAAGCCTTTACTACATTCCAAAAGTTCACAACACCCTATTATCCTGGTCATGTACATAAAACAAATCCTTTCAAACAACATCTGCATTCAGTCAGACTTGGCAGCTGGCCACAATACTTTTTTATGTCAAAGTCTATATATCTGATATACGCTGCATCTTCTTATATTTTTGAAAACCCATCTTTATTCCAGGCTCCAGGCATTGTAAACCACAACAGCTGCAAGGCTGCTACTGAAGTCAGAAAGTCTTCTATTATTGAAAACATTAATGGGTTTCTTTATTTTGCAAAACAAAGACAGAGAAAAGGTCACAGCCTTCTGAATAATCATAGTTTAATAAAATACTGAAAAGTACACTGGCCCTTGGGGGAAAAATAACTTTCAGCAGCCTCTTGTTTATTTTTGACTTTCTTGGAGAACAAGGTTCCATCTTAGGCCCACTACTCTTCAATATCTTCATTCACAACATGGATGAGGGAATAGAAGAGGAACTTATCAAATTTGCAGATGATACTAAGCTGGCAGGAAAAGCTAACACCCAAGAAGATAGGCTCAAGATCCAGATGGATCTTGACAGACTAGAACATTGGGCCGTATTTAATAAAATGAAATTCAATGTAGAGAAAAGTAAAGTCCTACACTTAGGTAAGAAAAACCAAAAGTACACATATAGACTGGGTGAAACCAGGCTCAATAGCAGTAACTATGAGAAGGATCTTGAAGTCTTAGTGGACAACCAGCTAAATATGAGCCAGCAGTGTGCAGCAGCAGCCAAAAAAGCTAATGCAATCCTAAGTTGTATTAACAGAGGGATCAAGTGAGGTACTAATACCATTCTATAAAGCCTTAGTAAGACCACACCTAGAGTACTGCATTCAGATTTGTTCACCATATTATAAAAAAGACGTTGAGACTCTAGAAAAAGTGCAGAGAAGAGCAACCAGGATGATTAGGAGACTGGAGACTAAAACATACGAAGAACGGTTCCAGGAACTGGGCTTGGCTAGTCTAGTAAAAAGAAGGACCAAGGGAGACATGATAGCAGTCTTCTAATATTTGAGGGGCTGCCACAGAGAGGAAGGGGTCAAGCTATTTTCTAAAGCACCTGAAGGCCAGACAAGGAATAATGGATGGAAACTGAACAAGGAAAGATTTAATCTGGAAATAAGGAGAAACTTTCTGACAGTGAGAACAATCAACTAATAGAACAGCTTGCCCTCAGAAGTTGTGGGAGCGCCATCACTTGAGACTTTCAAGAAGAGATTGGACTGCCACTTGTCAAAAATGGTGTAGGGTCTCCCGCTTGGGAGGGGGGGTTGGACTAGATGACCTACAAGGTCCCTTCCAACTCTGATTATCTGAAAAACAATATTCATTGAAGTTAACCACTATAACCAAAGGAATGTTGTACTAAACTCTGTACTGTCAGATGTTTCAGGACTGGTAGGTTGCACCAAACAACACCCTGAAATTAAAATGCATAATTTCTTAACTAGACCTACAGTAAAAAGATCAACTGCGTGATAAAATAGGATTTATTTATTTATTCAAGAAGCTTCCTTTTCTTTTGAGCAGACTGTTTATTTCCAGACCCAACGCATTCAAGTTGGTGAGCCAATTAGTCCTAAAATTACACCATGGATTTCTTAAAGCCAACCGGATCTAACTATGTTTAACAATTGTATAAATGACCTTTGATAAGGGCAGTCTAACCACTGACCATATCTGCCAATAGTGAAGAACTGATCCATAAATTAAGTTACAGTGGAATCCTTTACTACTTCTCATTTTGGCAATGTTGTGATGGACACAATGAGCCTGTCTAACTCAGACTGGCATCTTGATGTGTAGAAATTACAAAACCTCGGTGGTTAGGAATTCTGTGATTTGCAACCCCAACAAGTTGAAACATACCAGATTAGGAAGAATGCTACAAGGCACCATTTTAATCATACATTGTGATTAACTCTTTTCTGTTTTGTTTCCGTAAGTTTTTGAATCATTCAGAAATCTTCATATCCCCTATGATCAGCTACTTAGAGCTAAATCACCAATAAGATCCAAATAACTACTACTTACATGAAATCTGGAAGTGAATTTCCTTTGACCTTGTTCATTAAGAATGTTGCATCAATATCCTTTAGCAATGAATTGCATGTATAATTGCACTTATTTACTAAATCTCTTGTGTTTGCTTGATACTTTGTAACCTTTAATTTGGTGAATGGCGCATCACAATGAAACAATTGTTGAATCTTCTTAGCTCAAATGGGATAACTTACAGAATACATCTAAAATCTGAGAGCCATGAATCCCATGGGATTGAAATTTGACAAAGTTGTGGCTGCTTTAGCACCATCGCCATGCTTTCCAGCTATACTTTCCAGAAACCCATGGATTGTGTGGAGCAAAGGACAATAAAAGGTGTGTATCCTCACCCTCTTTCCCGCGTCCCTTTGGCCCCTGTGAGAATCAGCTGATACCAAGGCCCAATGGATGAGCAGCAATTGGCTGCTTTGGAACTGAGGCTGAAATTTGAAATCTCTTAATGGCAGTGCCTGATAAGAGAACAATGAGGGAGCAACTTGGATACCTGCTAATAAGATTGGCAGGGTGGAAACAGGCAGTTGATAGGTGAGCCCTCTTCCTCCCTGGAGGTAGGGGACTCTTGGGGACATAGTGGAATGTAAAATGCAGATACAGTTTTCCTTGAAGTCCACTGCACTTTTGGCTCCCTCTTGCCCCAGCAAAGTGGCAGATAGTTCCAATGTTGGCCAAGGAGGAAGAGGAGACTTCACTGGCGCTCTTCCGAGGGCCGTGTGGAGAGAGGAAATGGCATAAGACTATGTCATAAATGGAAAAAGTGGCTCAATGGGTCACAAGTTGTCTGTTATTATAGTCTAATAATGTGGTAGGAAATGGAGCCCAAGGAAGGGGTCAAATGCATCATCAGTCTCAAGTTCCTTTGCGCCCACAAGAGAGCTAAGTCCAGCCCACCTTGAATTGCATTGATTCTTATCTACCACCAATTGGCTTTGACTATTAATAGTTCAGTTTTTTGAAGAAAGCTTTAGCATACAACAAACCTATATATTCACTTCAATGCCCAGACTCCTGATTTCTTGCACATCACACATTATGCTTATTGCTAGGCAACACAAGAAAGTAAGTCCAAGCAGAAATATTTCTCTTCTTGCTGTTCTGTTAGATCAGAGGTCTCCAAACTTGGCAACTTTAAGACCTGTACACTTCAACTCCCAGAATTCTCTAGCCAGCTATGCTAGTTGAAGTCCACAAGTCTTAAAGTTGCCAAGTTTGGAGACCTCTGTGCTAGATACTCAACCTGCATTAACTAAAAGCTCTAACTTTCTTTCATCCAGAGGATAACCAACACATTTCAACTTTTCAGAGGCTGATGAACTATTGAGGGAAAGGAAATTACACAAACATCTTTATTTTTAAAACTATCCACTTTGACAATCTTGTTTGTTTTCAAAGCATCTGTTGCAGTTGCATTGCTTATGTAGCAGCTCAGCCTTGTGATGTTGTTGTTGTTTTTATAAACCTATCCAGCCGGAAATGTCATAGGGGCCTCTCTGCCTTTTTCCTGCTTTGGATCAGACTACTCAACACACTCTCTGAGAAACTGCATTTCACCCCATCTCATTGTTCAGCAAAGCTGTAAGGATCAAATCTGTTTCACCAACCTTTCAACTGCTCAGTGATTAAAGCCCTTATTTTATTGTTATTTTGAATATTGTTTTATTTTTTAAACTGTGTTAGCTGTCTTAAGTAAGCATCAGAATCGAAATGTGGCTTAAACAAATAAATACTACAGACATGAAAGGGTTTACATTTTAATTTACTTCTAAACTAGGCAATTAATGATCTCTTATACCATATATTATTCAATCAAGTAGTGTCATCTGAGGTACTTGAACTTATTATTTATTTTTCACTGGGTGGCATGACTCAATGTTACTAACAGTGGCAAATGAAAAGCAAGATTCTGTTAATCTAAGATTTGTAATTCTAATAGCAAACTTTTTTTTAATGTCATATAATTATTTTTCATGGCATTGACATGTCTTTCTAAATGTTCTAAGGATTTGAGTCTTCTGAAGCAATTTATTCCCCTCCCTGTTTGTACTTAATTAAATGCAGTTAAAAGTATTTTAAGCAAAGAAAACCCTAAAACTAATCAGTCCCCTAAAAATGAGTGTGTTCACATATTTTAGGAGGTAATGCACAAACAGACTTTTATAACACCATAGGGATCCATTCCCTCCCAAAGCTTGGCACATATAATTTTGCAAATTACTACCTTTGCCATTTTAACATCTGTAACATAGCATTAAAAAGATTGTACTGCATTACATTCAACAAGTTGCATTTGACTTTTGTCATCACAGGCTGGCAGGCATCTTTGGACTCAGTATATTTCTCAGCTTCTCAAGGGAAAAATCTGGTTATTAGCTATGAAACATCAAGGCTTAAAAACTCTGTTTAAATGATTCTGCTGTTATTTCAATTTCATGTGCATAAATTTCCCAGTTTTGTGCCAGCTAAGGCCTCGGTAAAGACATTATAAAATCTTGCCAGAATTCATTATGCAAAGACTGCATAAAAACAATGGGTAGCCAATGCGAGGGCAGCACACCAAAATAGCATTCTACAAAAGACAGACAGATATAGACAGGCTGGTGTTAAAAACTCACTGTTTGGGGTTTTGAATTAACTGGAAACATGAGTTCTCTCTCTTTCTGTTTCACACACACCCAAGAGTAACCATCATCATTATGCAAATTCAGATCCACTGGTACAGATGACTGGTCAGCCAAAAGGAATTTAAAGCTTCTTTTTTTTTAAAAAAAAGCTCCCAATTAAAAACTTTATCCCGTTCATTAGTCTCTGACTAACTGAAGTTTTCTTTCATCACATACGGCCCCATGAAACAACTCTCATCAAGTTCAGAATGTGCTCATCCTCAACATGTCAAGAACTGCCCTCAAGAAAGACATTTGTCCCCAAATGCCGATTCCCTGTGGCACAATGGGGAGACAAAAAGGACTGGATTCTGAATGATGAATTGTGTCTTTGAGAGGTGTTAGACAAGGAATATAAACTTTGGGGGGGGGGGAAGCAAAGCATTAAATAAAATAAAATAAAAATAAATAGAAACACTTCTTCAATAGTTTTTTTTAACTTAAGACATTATTAAGAAATTAATCTGGTTCTTATCCAGTTTGCTGAGTTTGCCTGAACTGAGCAACATGTGTAAGTTTATCGATAAAATTTAATCTTAAGATTCACCATTGTGAGTTAAGAAAATATATGTAGAATTAGAAGTAAATACAAGAATTGCATGGGTGCGTGTTTTATTAACTGCCGCACAAATGTTTCGACCTTTGCCCAAATAAACAGCAGTTGACTAACGTATAGCTGCCTGGATTAAAACAGACTTTTCTGTTAACCCACACATTCAGGAAAATGTCACTAAGCATTGTACACATATAATAAAGAGCTACATCAATTCATCATCATGAACCAAAGTAGTATTAGCATTCTCCTCCATGATGCATCGAGAGCCCAGGATGGATTGACTCCTTCCTATGATGTCATAGCTGAGTCTATACTAAGATATAAAAACCAGCCCCCGGGAGAGACCCCAGCTTTTGACTCAGCTCCTTTCAGGCAGTAGCTGGGTCTCTGAAAGCGTTCTGTTAGATAGCACTCACCAGCGATCTTCAGTACTTTTTTCCTCTCTTCAAGCAGCTCCCAGGGATCTGGGCAGCTGCTCTTTCAGGAAAGCCCTGCAACGTTGGGAGCAGCGTCGCAGAGCTCTGTGCAGGCTAGCTGGGCAGCATCTGCAGGCCTCCCCCATGCCTGCAGTTTGGAGTGATCATAAACACGATCAGCAAACTGAAAAGAACTCCAGCCAGCTGACCGTGTAGCTGGTTGCTGTGTTTTTCCCTTGCTGACTTCGCTCAGGGCTCTTTATAGCCTAAGGAGCGATTCTTCGAT
>BLBF01000007.1:38310407-38340830 GCA_015471245.1 Laticauda colubrina | reverse complement strand
CTTTATAGCCTAAGGAGCGATTCTTCGATCTTGGAGCCTGTTTTCCCGTAGTCAGCGGCCATCTTGGATTCAAGCCTTCCACCATGAGGTGAG
Source organism: Laticauda colubrina (assembly GCA_015471245.1). Classification (NCBI taxonomy): domain Eukaryota; kingdom Metazoa; phylum Chordata; class Lepidosauria; order Squamata; family Elapidae; genus Laticauda; species Laticauda colubrina. The sequence goes on along the minus strand of BLBF01000007.1, from coordinate 38,340,737 downwards.
CAGCCATTTTGTGAGCCCGAGGGCCATTTATACCCAAAGGGGCTTAATACAAAAAAATTCTAAACAGCTTCTTTCCAACGCAAGAGCCATTATTTTACAAAGGGAGCAAGATAAAGCTCTGGCAGAGCTTTCCCCCTCAGTGGAACACTCTCTTAAGCCCAATAGGAGAAAAAGACAAAGGCAACACACTCAATCAGTCCAGTGAGAGGTGGCTGCGAAAATCAAAGCTAAAGCTCAAGCCCCTAAGAAGGCAACTCAGGCTGAATGGAGGCAGAGAAGCGGAGACATGCAGCCCAAGAGAGGCAGTTCAACAGAACTATTCAACAGAACAGAGTGCAACTACAGTATGTTTCAGGTGATACTCATGGGCCCCAACCAAGCCCTCCCAGGGGAGGAGAAGTTATCGATGAGTCTTTCCATCCTTCATCCAGGTCTCCTGAGGCTCTTGCTGTACAGTCAGAGGAAGAAGATTCTCGCCCGGAACAGACATCCTCTGCATTGATCTTCAATCCTTCTCTCTTCAGGCTATTGCTCAGCAAGGCCTTGGTCACTGTCAAGCTGTTGCCAGAGGAAGTGGCTCCCAAGCCACAAGGAAATCCCTCTAGCCAAGGGGATTCGTTCTTCTCCAAGCCTGTAGTGCATGCAGAGGTTTTACCTTCTCCCGTTTTGTTCCTGGACATGGTCAAGGAACAGTGCGTTTCTCCTTCGGCAGATCCTCGCCCATCTTCTCTGTATAAGCATTTCTACAATGTCAGCGCAGCTCTGGACAATGCCGTGGCAGTGCCTTCTGTTGACATTCTGGTTCTGGCCTTGTTCTCATCTTCTGGCACTCCCACGGAGCCAGAAGATATCCGGAAACCAGATGATAAACATTCCAAACAGACCCTCAAGCGCAATCACCAAGCCACTGCTTGGGCTGTTCAGGCTTCAACAGCAGCATCCTTCTTCACCAGGGCATCCATACGGTGGCTGCGCCAACTCCAGAATAGATTGCCTGCTTCTGACCTTCAGTCTCACCAAGACCTTTATAAGATTATTGCAGTGGTGGAATTCACTGTGGATGCCACTCTCAACTCTGCTAAATTTGCATCCAAAGCCATGGCATCTTCTGCAGCAGCAAGACTTTTATGGCTCTGAAATTGGCAGGTGGAGTCACGCCGAAAATGGAAGCTGGCTTCAGTTCATTTCGCAGGCGATAAGCTTTTTGGTGATGCTCTGGAACCTTATTTCATCGAAACCAGAGATAAACATAAAATTCCCTCTTCCTCTGGGAAGAAAGCTAACTATTGTCCTGCTCCTTATTGCCCTCCTGCCTTTCTAGCGGAGACCTCATCTCAATTCCCTCGCTCTCACAGGCCATACTCCCAACGCCAAGATCAACAGGCGGAAACATCTGGCAGGCAACAACCTTCTGCTGGTAAATGGCCCTTTTGGAGGGGAGGGGGTCATTCCTTCTATCGCTCTCAGTAATCCCTCGTTCTCCCCACCCATCGGAGATCGCCTAGCCTTCTTTGCTTCCAAATGGGAGGAGTCAACGATGGACACCTGGGTGCTCAGCACTATTAGGTCAGGGTTACAATTGGACTTCCTAACCCCACCCCCCAAAATTTTTTTGATCTTTCCTGTGTCTTGGGACATTTCCAGGCAAGCCCTCATGAATCATGCCATTCAACACCTTCTTGAAATCAGGGCTATTCAACCTGTTCCCCCCACTTAACAGGGACGTGGGCTTTACTCTCGCCTTTTCATCGTTCCCAAAGCCTCAGGGCGGATGGCAAGCCATCCTTAATCTAAAATTTCTCAACCAATTTGTAAAATATAGGTGATTTGAAATGCAGACTCTGCATTCTATTTTAGAGAGCATTCGGGAGGGCAACCTCCTCTCTTCCATTGATCTCACTGAGGCTTACCTCCACATCCCAATTTGGCCTCATCATCGCCAGTTTCTCCGTTTCTTTGATCAGAATACCCATTACCAGTATCGAGCACTTCCCTTCGGCCTCTCATCAGCTCCAAGGGTCTTCACAAAGGTTCTGGAAGCATTGGTGGCATCTCTGCGTTCTATTCCAGTGAGGATCCAATGCTACTTGGATGACATTTTAATTCTTTCCTCTTCTATCCTTGCGGCCTATTGGGATCTGCAAAATTACCCTGTCATGTCTCCAGAGCCACGGATTTTCCATCAACACCAAAAAGAGCTAGCTCTCTCCTACAACCAAATTGCAATACTTGGGAGCAGTCATCGATACCATGTCGTGCCAGGTTTTCCTGTCCCCAGCTCATGGAAAGAGCCTTGCAGAGATCATCAGCCAGATCCAGCAACATCAAATTATCTCCCTGACGCTGCTGTCCAAACTTCTGGGGAAGATGGTTTCCTGTATTGGCATCGTCCCGTGGACTCGGCTTCACTCCCGAGCCCTCAAATGGTTCCTGCTTCCCTACCAATGAGCAGGAACCAGCCACTCATCCATCAAGGTCCCACTCCCGCCACAAATCTGGAGATCTTTCAATTGGTGGCATTCCCAATCTATCTGGAGGGGACTCCTGTTCAGGGACCCAGACAGGCTAGTGATAACCACCGATGCCAGCCTCCTGGGTTGGGGTTCCCATATGCAGGGCCAGATAGCTCAGGACATTTGGTCCAGATCGGAACAGACCCTTCCCATAAATTGACAAGAGCTCAGAGCTATTTTTCTGGCTCTCAAGCATTTCAGGCAATCAGTAACTGGCTCTCATGTTCTAGTCCTTATGAACAAAATGGCCACAATGGCTCATGTCAACTGGCAAGGGGGGACAAGGTCCAAACCCTCTTGAGAGAGGCTCTACGGCTGGGGTTCTGGGCAGTGAAACACCTGTTATCGATCTCGGCGGACCACATCTCCGGGGTCGACAACTCTCAGGCCAACTGGCTCAGTAGGAGCCCAGTCGACCAGGCATAATGGTCCATTCTTCCGTCTCTATTCAGGGATCTTTTCTTCAGATTCGGAACACCGGAGGTGGATCTTTCCTCCACTCCTCAAAACCCCAGGTCACCAGATTCTTCATCAGATTTCCTTGCCAGGGAGCAGAGGGGCCCAATGCTCTTCAGTGCAGATGGCCCAAGGGTCTCCTCTACGCATTTCCCTTCCTATCATTCCCGCAGTAATTTGGAAGATGTTGGAGGAACATGCGGAGCTCATCCTCCTGGCACCCTATTGGCCAAGGAGGCCCTGGTTTGGACATGGTCAACCTATTGGTGGCTTCTCCTTGTAGGATCCCTGCCCATCTAATTACCCTTCACCAGGGGGCCATGCTCCGCCCTAAGCCCCAGTGGTTCAAGCTGACCGTGTGGCACTTGAGCGGCAGTGGCTAGAGGAGGCTGATCTTCCAGAAAGGGTCATCCTCACTATCCTGGCTTCTCGCAAACCTTCTACAAGGCGCATCCATGATGCCACCTGGAATTCTTTTTCCCGATGGTGCCTCAGGGAGGTTCTTTCTCCTGCTTCTGCTTCAGTTGGCAGAAGTTCTTACCTTCCCTTCAGCATGGGCTGGAGAAAGGTTTGGTCCCCAACACCTTACGCAAGCAGGTTGCGGCTCTCTCCTCAGTCCTTTCATAGGGTTCGCTTCCTTCCCTTATCCCATCACCCTTCAGTCAGAAGGTTTTTGAAAGGGGCTTCCAACCTGCACCCTCCGGTCGTTCACAGGTATCCTTCCTGGGACCTTTATTTGGTCCTTAATGCCCTTACAAAGCCCTCCTTTGAACCCCTTAGAACAGCGTCTCTCTGTTTCCTGACTCTGAAGGTAGTGTTCCTTGTTGCCATCACTTCTGCCAGAAGGGTTTCTGAGCTTGCTACTCTTTCCATCAGACAGGACCTTTGTTCCTTTCATGATGACAGGATTGTTCTTCGTCTGGACCCCTCATTTATTCCAAAGGTTAACACCTGGTTTCACAGGTCCCAGGACATTGTGTTGCCTGGCTTCTGCCCCCTCCCGCACCATGACTTAGAGCGGCAGTGGCACACGCTAGATGTGAGAAGGACTTAGAATAAACATTAAGTGCACTTCAACCTCCAGGAAGTCAGAAGCCATGTTTATTTCCTTTTCCCTTCTCACTTGGGGCACAAGACCTCTTTTCCTACTATTAGCAGGTGGGTCAGATCTTGCACTGAGCAGACCTACAAAGCTGCGGCCCTTCCAGTTCCTCGAGGTCTGACAGCGCACTCTACCAGAAACGCGGCCACTTCGGCTGCCTGGGTGACTCAAGCACGCTTGGAGGAGATCTGTTGTGTGGCCACGTGGACTTCCCCGTCTCCTTTCATCAGACACTACCATCTGGGTGCCTTTGCCTTGGTGACTGCAGCCTTTGGCAGCTGGGTGCTTCAATGAGTGGTTTAACAGTCGGTTGATGAGCCGAACAAGGAGACACCTTTCAAAGACACCTTTCAGTCTGTCAAGTATCTTCACCAAAGCTGGGGTCTCTCCCGGGGGCTGGCTTTTATATCTTAGTACTGACTCAGCTAAATGACATCATAGGAAGGAGTCAACCCATCCTGGGCTCTCTCGCAGCATGGATAGAAAGGGCGTTCATGGTAACTTCTACCAACACCCAATCTAACAATAGTACTAGTGCAGCATTAGGTAGATTACAATTCTGAAAAGCATGGTAGGTGCTTCATCCCTGGTGTGACAAAGGCCTTTAGAGAATTACTTACAGGAATAAAATTGCCTCATTTTGCAACCATGCAATTTAGATCTATGTTTATTAGATGACTGCATTTTTTCATCTGCTTTCATTTAAGAACAGCAAACTAGGATTTGTACATGCTCACAGCTAAGTTTTCCTGCTTGTTCAGTTAACAAAACAGGCACATAATGCAAATCTGTATGGAAGTTCTATCCTTAGAAGTTGATGCTAAATTTGGTTTCTAATATTTGCCATGTTTACTTGTTCAAGAGATTGCTGCAGTTGTTAAATAAACCTTTCACTGTCAGGATTTATTTTAGGTATTATGAAGGTGGTCTTTTTTTTTTTACTGGTGTGGTCAAAGACAGGAAAGCATATTGTCTGTACGACCTCAAAAATATTGAAAGAAATCAGACCTATTGAAAATCCAGGTCACGAATAAGATTAAATACTTGGGTATATATTTGACAGAAAGATGCAGTACATTAAAAGAGAATAACTATAATAAACGTAAGCAGCAGATAGCGCTAGATTTGATGAAATGGGAAAATTTACAACTGCCACTAATAGGGAGAATATCAACAATCAAGATGAATATATTGCCCAGAATTTTATATTTGTTTCAAACAATTCCAATCAGGCTTGGAAAAGATGATTTTGAAGATTTAAATAAAATCGTGTTGAAATAAATATATATGGCAAGGAAAGAAGGCGAGAATAAAGTTAAAACTTTTGCAAGATGCTAGAGTAAGAGGAGGATTTGGCTTGCCTAATTGGGAGTTGTACTACGAAGCTATGAAATTGATGTGGGTAAAAGAATGGATAACATTAAGAAATACTAGATTGTTGAACATTAGAAGGACATGATTTGTTGTTGGGGTGGCATGCTTTTTTATGGTATAAAGGAATGAAAACACAGGGGTACTTTGGAAGACATTATATACGGGAGTCTCTGTGGTTAAACTGGGAGAAGATTAAAAGACAATGTTATTTGAAAATTCCAGTCTGGTTATCGACTATTGAGGCATTTTCTTATAATATACAAAAAGAAACAAACAGTTAGATATGGTGAAATATTGAATGAAAAGGGTGAACTTAAATCTATAAAAAAACTTGAGGAACAAGGTATAAAGATGAATTGGTTTTCATATGTGCAAATACAATCAAAGTATAATAAAGATATTAAAACAGAAGGTTTTTATGATAAATTGATTTAGATAAGATTTTGACAGATGCTGATGAAAAGGTGATTAAAAAATTATATGGATATTTATTAGAGATTAAATTAGAAGAAGAACAAGTTAAAGAAACTACGATTGCTTGGGGGAAGAATTTTGGATATGGGATTGACTTAGAGAAATGGCAAAAATTGTGGTTTCAAAATTATAAAATAACAATGTCAACAGCATACAAAGAAAATTTGTATAAGATGTTGGCACTTTCCCCCGACAAGAACAGCAAGGATGTTCAAGAATAAGTCCAAAAAGTGTTGGAAATGTCATCAGACACCTGGCTCATATTACCATATGTGGTGGACATGCCTAGACGCTAAAAAATATTGGACCAAAATCCACATGTGGTTGGAAAAAATGACACATAAGCTTATCGACTTGAAACCAGATTTTTTTATTAGGAATTTTGCCTGAAATATATAGTAAAGATATGAAATATCTGATTGTAAATGTATTAACAGCAGCTAGGATTGTATTTTGTAAAAACTGGAAAAATGAGAAGATACCATTACAAGAGGAGATCATTAAGAAAATCTTGGAATCTGCTGAAATGAGCAGACTGACATTTGAAATTAGAGAACAAGAGGATAAACAATTTTACAAAGTTTGGGATCTATTCTATCAGTGGTTAGATAATAAAATATAGTTATGGAATATATAGATTTTTAGAAAATAATAAACATATAAAGATGTATTTTTTTCTTTTTTTATTATATTTACAAAATGATTCTAGGATAGATCTGGGAGGACAACATGAACAGTTATAAAATAAACTAAGTAAAATATGATTATTTTATAAAACATGAATGAATTAAAGTATAGTCTTTTAGTCTATAGTAGTCTATAGTATGATTAATAAAGATATTAATGTACTTCATATTTGATTGAAAGTATGAGAGGATATATAATGTAATTGTAATAGAAGACTACGAAATGGTTGCACAAAATAATATGTAAATCAACCGGCACACTGTATGTATATATATGGAAGATGGTTCATGTTTTTATGTTATGTTTGTTTATGTTTGTTTTAAAATCAATAAAAAATTAAAAAAAAATTGAAAGAAATAATGGTTACCATGTGGAACAAACTGAATTGAACCTATAGCTGCAATAATGTGACTGAAGCCATTTCAGCTGCTTCTGCAGTTTATTCCCTGTCAAGTATTTATTTATTTATTCGACATAAGTATTCCTCACAAAGTATATGAAAACAATTACCAAGCAGAATGTCAAAAAGTTCCCATTAATACTTAACTGAACAAAGTTTAGTTGGGCCGGTTAGCTAGCCATTACTAAGATCACCATGGACCAATTCTCCCAAATCCTCTTGTATACATTGGCTTTGAGATTCATTGTGAAACAATGAAAATCAGTTTCTTATCTTAAGCATCTTCCAAATTCAGTTTTAAAAGGGAAACTGAATTCAGGTATTATAGTAGGAGCAGAGAACAAGGGATAAAAACAAGAACCATCTCTTAACACAACAAGTTTGTTCTTAATTCTATGTGATCGGTTTCTCTTTAGGTGGGCAATCAGGAGCAGATAACTAAACTACATTTGTGGATTTATTCCTCTAATCAACAATTGATGATTAGGGAAGTTTGTTTATTCAAAACATACATTAAATGGCAATATACTTTTAAAATCAGCGAGATGCACAATTGTTTATAATTTTTCTATTGTCTTTTCTGTCTCAATATCTTGATTTTTACACTCTGCCTAGCAGAAAGCAATAATTCTGAAGTCTTTCTTCAAAAGATGATTAGATCAAGTGCTGTCAATCACTGAAGCATCTCTGTGATTTATATGTAAACCATCTTAAAAGAGTTAAATTTATTTTAAACCAGCTTTTTCTGTGGTCACAATTCCCTGACCACATCTACCAAACTTTGTCTTCAAAACGTCTGAAAACATTTTTATTTTAGATATATAGTTAATAAGAGTCTCATCTGCTTCATCCTTTGGAAACTATTTATATAATTGATTGAGGTGACAAATGAGAAGTCACAATGAAGGCAAAACTACAAATTACCTATCGTGATAAACAGAATTAACGTATGTCAATTGATTTGAATAGTAAGGCTTTCTTGGAGAATAAAACATCAAAATAAGTATGCTAACTTGAGGTAGGTATTCTGAGGTAATGTTGTTTATACCACAGAAGTAACCCTGGAATTTCCACCCACACTTCATTATGATTCATAACATAACAACTAAATGTCCACACCATCTCTTGAAATAGATAAACATAGGTAAAAAGGTAATTATTTTACATGCATGAATTTATTAGAGGAATGATTTGTAGTTAGTATTCGTTTGACACTTTCCAACAGAGGACAAACTCTCCCGGTGTGCAGTTCATGAACCACGATCCTCTGCTATATATAGCCATCTAACAATATTCCAAGATATATGAGGCTACTAATTCTAAAATAAGCCAGAATTTCAAGGGCTATGAGCTGATGCTGTTCTTTCATGTGAAGAGGACAAGATTATATATTAGAAAACCGTTATGGAAAACTTCATCAAGGTAAAATGTTAAAAAGTAATTGTGTTGCATTCACCTTGGCTCTTAAATGTTGAGGTTCTTTCTAAGAAGAGGAAAGCCTAGAAGATATTTTAATCATCTCTTTCTTCAATAAGTGTTTATGACAAGATTATGCTAGTCTCATGTGCTTTTAAAAGATGTTACAAAACTATAATTGACATGTTCAGGCTATGTTCTACTTATTTTGTATATAACCTGGTTAGACACTGTAAAATTAATCAGCAAATCACACTATATATTATGGAATTAATATCTATGTCTTCCTCTACCAGGAATATTTTAACATGTAGTATGTCTTCCTGTATCACTGGAATTAGGAATAAAAAGACTAAGGGTTATAAAGCATGTTGTTTTTCATTGATTTTGATATCTTTTGTACTGCTTCCTTCATAGAATAGCTTTATATATAAAACTAATTTGCTTCCTTTTAAATGCAGCTGGATAGACGAGCTAAGAGAAAATCAAATATTATACATAATGAAATAAGATCATGTAATGCAACCATCCATATCTTGATATCCTCCAAAACCATTAGTTTACAAATCGACCATTTATAACACATTATAATACTTCATTCTGGGAGAAGACCGAGTAATGGTTTATATCCAACTTCTCCAGTCTGGATGTCTTCTAGATGTTGGACTTCTACAGCAATAATTCTTCAACCAAGAAATTGTTGCTAAGAATTCTAGGACCTAGAGTTCTTGCATCTGGATAAGGCTCAGATTATGGAAGATTTCCTCCTGATGTATAGTAGCAAAACTATTTTGTTAATAGTTAATTTTTTAAAATCTATTTAAAATTTAGCTACATGGTTCTCTGTTAAATCAAGTCACCTGCAACATCAAGGTACAGTTTAGCAACACAGTAGATAACTGGAAATACCAAATGCCTTTTTTGCAACATCTAAAGCTCCCTTAATTGTGCTGCCCAGTTTTGCTGGAACAATTGCCAAATATTTGTGTAAAACCCTTGAACTGATTTTTGAAAATATATTTTTAAAAAGGACACCCTCTGCCTTCTAAATATACAAGAGAAGAAAAATCTCAGCCCTAGCTATACAAATGGTGCTGTTCTGCCTACTTTACTCCATGATTTCAATTTTTTCCCCTTCCTGTCCTATTAAAAAAGTTTTCCCCAAATTCTTAAATCTGCTCTCCTGTCAACATTATGTAAATGAGATGTGTGCTTAGAACACTTCTTCTCCCATTATGCATAACACAATCAAGTAACTCCCCTGCTAAAACAAATATAGTCTGGTGTATGCAAACTGGCACACTACCGTGTTTCTCATATAATAAGGCCGGGTCTTTTTTTTTTTTTGAGCCCCCCAAAAATGGCTTGGTCATCTTTTCGGGGGTAACTTAATTTTCCCCCCTCTTGCATCTTCGGGCGGGTGGGCGGCGACAGCTTGGATGTTGACCTCGGCGTTGATGGGGCACTTCGTATCGGGGTCAACGCAGGCAGCACCATATCCAGGTGTGCAACAAAAGTAATTCCTAACAGCAAGCCCACCCACCATTCCCCCCCATTTTGCATGTTTTAATACAGGCCTTAATTTGGGGGGAGGGGCTTAATTTCATTTCATGCCTATAAAACATGCTGGGACTTCCTATTGGGGAGGCCGTATTGTTGGAGAAACAGGGTAGTATACCAATTGCACAAACATATGGCATTGTATCTGGTAATATACTAAGCAACTATTTCAAGTCTGGAAAAAGAAATACAGTATATGGAAAAGCACTTATCTACACAGCAACACAAACCTTTGCCAAAATGGTCATCACTCATATGACATCACTCATTTTCCTTGTATGTACAAGGAAATCTATTAATTTCAGAATCCCAGCCTTCCTCTGTCTCACAAAGAGAGATTCAAAAAAAAGAACATTATTACACGTCTGTAGAATTTGGATTACTCTCCAGCAAAATATAAATTCTTTTAAATTAACACAATGTCATTGTTATAGGAATCCAGTGTTTTTCTTTATGAGATACAGGAAGTATAAGAAAGAGGCTTTTAAACTATACTTTTGTCTTCATGATTTACCTAAATCCACCTCTTTGGGGCACAAATATAAGTGTAAATATCAATAAAGTACAAAGTGTAAATAAAATAAATTACACTGGTCAAGATTCAGAAGGAACCCAGAATTATTTTACCATTAATTTCTGCTTGAAAAGTTACTTTCTGCTAGTATTTAGGGGAAAAGTCAGGACAATAACAGAAAAGTTCCACCAGGTTATTTGTATTATCCGTGGCCAAGTCTCATTCCCAGCCTGACAATCAAGAATCTAAATTGGCATGCTAACAGATCACCATAAACTAAAAAGCAAGCATTCTGAAATCACATTTGCTTCCCATATGTGTTGGATTAGTATAACCATAGTATGAATACTACTATCACAAATGCTTATTGATTTTTATGCTTAAAATGGCTTTTACTAGAAGAAGTGCCAAAGTGGGACACAATAAAATAAACTAACAAAACCCTTAAAGGCACCATCCTCAAATAGGACCACCTCAGTATACAATATAACAGGAAAAGTTCAATCAAAAGCCTTAGCTATGTGGCAGGGTGTTAATTCATCTGAAAAACTAAGTACATTCAGCACCAACCATAACTAGATCGGGAGGAAATTGTATATTCAATATAAATAAAAAGAACTGAGGTTAATATGTGGCTATTTTGCATAGAAATTACTTTTATATGTACATTTCCAGAATTAGTTTGCACAGAGGTCTTATAATATCCTTATTCAACAATCCAGAGGCCAATGTACCATATATCTGCTTCCAAATGAAACTAAATTAAGTTGGCCATTTAAAAAACTCACTTTAAAAAAATATACCAGTTTCTTTTCTGTGTTGGTATTTATAAAAGATAATACAAGACTCCTTTTTTTTTACTAGTTAACCTACTGCTGCTGTATTAGAAACCCTATTTGAAAACTTCCTGAATTTTAAAAGGAGTTTGCCTGGGGATATGCAAAACCTGTAAGAAAAACAAAACCCACTGCCCTCTGCTTTTGTTTTCATTTTTATAAAAAAAAATATATACAACAATAAGATTTTAAAAGATTGGACACTAGGGGGAACTAGAGGAAACTAAAGATTGCAATTAGAGCACATATCTGTGCCTTAAAATTGCAGGATGAATTGGATATATTTTTAGATAGAGACTGGGTATATTTTTTCACATTTTTTTAAATTCAAAACATTTAAATACAAACTCCAAAAAATTATACAAAACAAACCACAACTAAACAAGACTACACAAAAAATAAAGAGTGCATAAAATAAACAAAGCAGATATACACATAAATTCTCCTCCCCCCAGCTGAATACTGATAAATATACTTCAAAAGTAATAATTCCTTTCTCTAATGAAGCAGGCACATGATTTATAAATTTCAAAAACAATATTTACCCAACCCAGTTAGTCCGACATCTATTTACTATATGGAAACATAGTTAACAGGTAAACCCAATAACTAAAATTAAACTTCAAAACTTCTTTTAACAACCTATATACTGTATTTCACAAACAGAAAGGAAACACACTGGACATATTGATGGATATTTTTCAACAATGGAGTCTGAAATTAATTTTAATAATGTCAATCGAAACATCTGCCTCTATAGATAGACTGAGTCTAAACAGTGTTATAGAAGAAAAGAAAAAAATGACATGGTGTTAAAAAGATGTTATACTGAAGATACAAAAGAAACCTATTGATGTCTTAATAATTAAAAGGGATATGCAATGAATAAATCAAAAGAAATACTTGGATAATTTTCATATATTGAATTTATAAAAGAATTCTGAATAATCTCGTGGGAAGGGACAAAGAAGAAATGAAAAGAAATTAAGTTCTACAACATGACGCATAGATTTTTGAGAGGTGCAGAGCAGAATAGTATTTTATTTATCATCTCTATTACACAAAATGTATGGATCCTCAAGCGTCATCTTCCTAGGACAGTCTCCTATAGAAAGACTGAGGCATTACTTTTATCCAATCCAATGCACTGCAATAAGCCTTTTGGGATATGAATTATATTAACTATTGCTGATCTACCATACTGTAAATATATTAGATTTCAGCTCCTATCATCCTTAGCCACCTTGGCAAGAGCCATGCTGGCTAAAGTTTTAAAGCAGAATTTAAATAATTATGGCCTTGAATCCTCTGTCCATCTTCTTGCAATAATTACAGTGATTTATCCAAAGTCACCAAATTATTAACAATTTGGCTGTACAAAATTGCATGAGTAAAGATGTCTGAGAATGAATCATCAGTGTTGATATTAGGAGTAGTAATTATTGCAAGCAAAGCATGGTTTCCTGTTTGTCTTTTTATTATTGCTCATTCCCATAGAAACTTACCCCACAATGTATGTTTACCACTCAGGTGCCTGGCTGATAGAAAGGAATCAAAATTTTGAAAGTCAGAATGTGGCTGAAATAAAAACAAAGGACTAAGATGTTATTAGAGACCTGAAATAGCTGTGTTGGAGCGACTGTGGAAACAGTCACTCCCCAATGCAAAGTCACTTCAAGAAGCCATTCCAGACCAGTTGGTTGGCTTCTGCCGGAAGAAATAAACAGTGGTTAGAGTGGACAGGGAGGACAGATTGGGGAAGGAGAGAACAATGCATGAATCAATAGGAGCATCACTGGGAAGTTGCAATAACTGAGGCCATGCCTCACCTCCATGCATATTGATTTGCACTGGGTTACCCCCTCCTGACATTTCATGACCTGGCATAAGGAACAGAACAGAACAGAACAGAACAACAAAGTTGGAAGGAACTTTGGAGAACTTTTAGTCCAAAACCCTGCTCAAATAGGAGATCCTATAGTACCATTTCAGACAAGCGGCTGTGTAGTCTGTTCTTAAAAACATCCACTGGTTTATTCTTCTCACTGTTAGGAAGTGTCTCCCTAGTTCTAGGTTGCTAAGGGAGAAAAAACCCTTCTAGGACAGAACAGCAAAAGGTTGTTCTTAGGCTTAACCGGCCACAGAGTAACCCTGGGATGCAAGCAGGTCTTTAAGGACAAACATGGTACAAATTATGATGGAGCTGCATTCAGGAGTGGGCAAAGGGACCATATGAAGCTCGCCTCCTTAGCGCCTTGAAAATGCATTCATGTTATTTTTAGACTCAGTCTCTGCATTCAAGCACACGTGTACAAAAGAATTCACAAAAAGATTACTGCATATTACTCAGTAATTCTACCCAGTAGAAGCAGGGCAGTTTCAGTGTATCTATTTTTCCTCATAATCCATTACCTCTAAAAAAGAGTTATTTTGGCTCAACTTTATTGCTGAAATTTTGCTCCAGTAAAAACTCTCTTACGTGCAGTTCCTAGTGGCATTTCATGTTCAATATGCAATAAATAAATCCATGTCAAATTCAACACACCAGGAGAACTAAAAGTTTATCATTTTTTATTACTCCATTAGTTTCCTCTCCACTCCTATTAGTCAGTTTTCATTAAAAATTTACCAGGCCAAAGTATCACTTTTCTGTCTTTGAGGCCCCAAAGAAGGAACCTGGGCTAGTATGTGCTATGATGGAGGTTGAAGTTAAAGAGCTGGACCAGGACTGGGAGACATTCCCCGGGTGCCTTTCTGACAGTCATTGTCTGTCAGCCCACTCTACCTTACCAGGGGCGGGTGGGGTGGATAAACCATTCTGTATCAAGTTCCTAAAGAAAAGCACAAAATACAAATCTAGCAACAAATAAAGGTGGGAAATTATCATGCATCACAAACATTCAAAGAAGGGGGCAGCAGCAGACTGCCAATTGCTGAAACAATTGGTATGAACTTTGCACCATGGCCACTATCAGATATCTATTAACAGAGCCATATAACGTAACTTATTACCCTTGGAGAGCCAGTTTGGGCTAGTGGTTAAGACATCAGGCTAAAGACAGGGAGATCACAAGGTATTCCCACCTTAGGCACAAAGCCAAACTGGATGATTTTGGGCCAGTCATTTTTTCTCAGCTCTAGAAAGTAGGCAAGAAAAAGAAAAACCTTCCCAAGAAAGCTGCAGGGACTTTTCCAGGGACTTTCCAAGAATTGGACACTACTGAATGGAAGAAAAAAAGAATACACTTGCCAGACTGATTTGCTAAATCAGCAAATAAGATTGAAGTGCAATGTCACATGTATAACAAACAAAAATGGTGTTAAATGCAGCACATTTACAGGGTCACCCTCCACATAAAATGTTTTCAAAACATTTTTTTCCAGATGCATTGGGAATTACAGTTTCCAGAATTCTCAGTCAACCTGGCCCTATAGTAGTCACTAGGTAGGAAAAGCTTGCTTTACATTCAAAAGTCACACTGTTTTGCTATGAAGAAATTAGTGGGGGGAAATTGTCTTTGACCCTTGGCCTGTATTTGTGACTGAACATATTCAACAGATCCTTGTGTACTGAATTTGAAACTTTACATCAAAATAAGGCCAACCCAACTGCCCTAAGGGGGAGGCCAAAACAGTATTGTTGTTTTTACCTACTACTGTTTCAAGTGAAAAGTACAAGCAAGGCCAACTTTCAAATACTCAGATTAAAATCAAATGCAGATTTGCCCATTTTAAATCTCCTTATTCATGGTTCTAGAATGAATTCTTATTAAAAGCTTGGAAATAATACAGTAAATTGAAATTGGCTACTGGAGAAACCAACACACCATCAAAGACTGCTAGCGTCTCAATTTGCAAAGCCACCACAATGATTACAAATCAAGTTCAAGACATGTAACTGTCAGAATTAAACCTTATTAACAGCGCAGCAAATGAATGAATGTTACAATGCATGAACTTTATCACACATCACTTTCAGTTTCACTGCCCTAACTCTGAAATGTGAAAAATTCCGATATACAGGCTATAAAACAGGCTAAAGAATTTTAAGAAATGAGAACTGTGATTGACATTGATTCCAAAGATGCTTTTTTTTTTTTTTGTGAAGCAACTGGACGTTCTGGTGTTTCTTTGAAAACGTTTTGCTTCTCTTTCAAAAAGCTTCTTCAGCTCTGACTGGATGGTGGGGAATGGAAGGACCATCCAGTCAGAGCTGAAAAAGCTTCTTGGATGAAAAGCAAAACATCTTAAAAGAAAAACCAGAACGTCCAGTTGCTTCATGAAAAAAAGCACCTTTGGGACAATCATGACCTGGATGACTGTGAATCTTCATAGATTGGTATTGATATCACTTAACAACCAGATGCACATTTACTATTAACTCTTTTCCACTTACACCAAACAGGAAGTTTGTTGCAGACAGTGCACAAAAACAGAGATCAAATCCCAGGTTATGATGTTCATGCAAAGCACCTAATAAACAATATGCTTCCAAGCTGCTCAAAAGGATGAATAGTCTGCAGCTGTGCTGTTTCAATTAAGTTTTTGTCAACTGTAAGCTCTTTAAAAGAGAATTATGTAAACCCTTCTTCAATGAGGCAAGTCAAGTTTTTTTTAAAAACAAAACTTTCCTCCTCCCCCCCCCTTACACTTGGGAAATTTGACTTAAAATCATCCTAGAAAAATTTCAAATATCTAAATATATGAATATCTGAATAAAGAAATGCTTTAGGATTCATTCTTTGAAATATTTGATAGCAATTCTCTCTTTTCCCCCTCGCTCTCTCTTCTCTCCCCCCACCTTCCTCCCTCCATATTTTGTGTTTCACTTGTCCCTGGTTTTTGAAATGGACCACAAATCTGAATCATCTTTTTCTAAAGAAGAAAATAAAGTGGTTAAGATTGACAATATTTTTCCAAAACCATTTCCACCTCTCCAATGTCTTTGTGTATTCCTACAGAATATGATCCTGCTCATAACATTCAAATTTCTTCTAAAATATATATTCTTACAACTCTTACAATCATTTATTAAATGTTAAAAGTTTAAAATTTCAATATAAATTCTATTTTGTTACCCTTTTCTCCCATGTGTAAGAAACTAAAAATAAGTCATGCAAAGTAAGTTCATGCAAACTGCTAAACTTACAGAAATGATATAAACTGCAGACAACATCTGGCATCTCTTGTAGAATTTGGATTTATTTTAAGACCAAGAGATCCTGGCCAAGAACTACAAGAAAGAACTACATCAGAATGAGGATTTCCACCACCAGCAGAACAAATTATCTGTCTACTGTTTTAACATATAAACACATTATTATTTGAAAACTTAATATTGAGTCCTCTTCATCTTTTTTTCCAGTACAATCCCAATTTGAAGCTACATTATATTCTATTTTCTTCAACCTTTCCTTTTTTTTTATGGTTGGTTTTTTTACTATAACATCTTATCCAATGAATTTTTCAGAGTGTTTAATAATGAAACAAGCACAAAATTGCAGATTATTGTGCAGCAAAGTACATTCTTTTTCATTACCTCTAAGCAACCCAGGTTAGTTAGTTTCTATGCAGGCAAACCTGGAAAAAAAAAGAGTTGAATGAAAACATAATATAACAATTTTTAAAATGAGCTTTGTATTCTTCACACACAAAAAGTGAGCAAAGTCTTAAAATATGTTAAACTTGGCATACCTTTGGGTCATCTACAAGCTATTTAGAAGCTATTTTGTTCAAGAGATTAAAATACAAGCTTGCCTGACTTAAAAGGCTAAGCATTCCAAGAGGCTTGGAGTTGCAAAAGAGTTGCCTCCTTCTTATGCATACATCAGCACATTTTTATCAGTCCTTTCATTCAATAGAAACAAAACATATCACTGTCCCTTTGCCCATAACTTTATTTCCAGCTTGCAAAGATACCCTTGATAGCCACATGACCTTGTCTGCCAAATAAGTCCTATCTTTTAAAAAAAATGGGAAAGAAAGATAAAAGGTTGAGGCAAGAGAGCGTGGCTCTTAATTAAACTATTTCCCTTTCTCAAGGGAATGTTCTTTACATGCCAGTTTTCAAATAACGCCTACTGTGAAATCCAAGCAGAGTTTTCCATTATTAGGACAGCATCTACCAATAGCAAAGGGAGGAGTATACAATATATACAACAGAATAGCTTCTATCAGCAAAAAAAAAAAAGGGGGGGGGGGCAGGGAGGGATGGCAGTGATCCAACACAGAGATATTAAATCATCCATTATAGATTCACCATTTTAATCAGTTCTGTAGAGGGGGGAAAAAACAATAATACAGATTGACCTGAATTATGCATTGAACCATGATATGGCAACAATGGCTGTTAGCCAAAGTAGATGCTTTTATGTCTAAGCAGAGACCATTTAATTAAAGGAAGAAGGGAGCAGTAGAAGTCCAAGCAGGTCCCATCCTGCCAGCCTCTGATGAAGAAGGGAAACATCCATAGTCAACATTATGATGGTGACATTATCCATTCTGTCTCATCCGATTCTTGGAGAGTCTATGAACCAGGTCTATCCACATCTTCCCATCTTGCACTACTTCTTTGAGTTTTTCTATGGCTTTTGTTGATGTCAACTTTAATGGTGTCCAGCCATCATATCATGTTCTTTGGCAACATGGTTTCCTTTTACTGCTAACACTTCCAAGCAAAACTGCTTTCTCCTGTGAACTCCTGTGCATGACACAGCCAAAATAAGTGAGATGCAGTTTTGTGATTTTTGCCTTCCAGTGGCATATCTGGTGTTACACTGGTCACCACTGCTGTCCAAAAAATACGCAAGAGCCTTCTCCACCACCACAAATAAAAGCCAACATTATAACAACACAAAATTCAGTGAGCAGAGCAGACACTTTTGTGCCATCACTTTGATAAGGGTTGGTAAGGATTATCAGATTTTGCTCTGATCATCTTTCTGTTAACACGTTACCCAAAACAAATTATCAAGGAGGGAAAGGTAGTCCTCACTCTACAACTGCTCTGTTTAGTGTCCAAAATTATGAAATCAGCTCACAACTTACAACTAACTCACACGACTGTTGCAATATCCTCATAGTCACGTGATCAAGATTTGGGCACTTCACAACCATCACAGCGTTTCCACAGTCACCATCACCATTTCCATGCTTCATAACCAGCTTCTGACAAGCAGAGTCAATGGAGAAGCTAACAATAAAATAGAAAGTCATGATCACATTGTGTCAAGCCTAATTATGATGCCGGAAGTGGGGTTGTAAATCAGTTGTGGTCATGTGATATCTCATTTAACAGCCGTATTGCTTAGAAACATAGTTGCAGGTCCCAATTGTGGTTGTTTAGCAAAGTGTAAAGCAAAGTTAGTTATTTTGATTCTGCTTGATTCCCAGACTTCAGATGAGGTTTATGAATGTGCATAGATATGTCCTTCTATTTTTGCAGATTGGGATAGTTTCTGCTTACATCCTAAGTTTTTTGCTGCTTTTTCCCCACCTTATTAGTTAGTAGCAAGACTCTCCAGTGCATATCTCTCTGTGTTAAGCACAATTTACATAGTAACATTTCTGTTAAGTCAGTTTAATTAACCATAACTTGCTAAATAAGGCACATTTGAAAAAGATCAGAAATGCTAAGTCATAAAAGATTGTTAACAAGCTACCATGGCTGGGGTTTACACAGTCCTACAAACCCGAACTAATTGAACAATATTATAGCTTAGCACAGATAAAAGCAATCTTTATTTTCTGGTTGCATGCATTTTATGATAAGTACAAGTAAAGATGGGTCCAAATTACTGTCTTCCTGAAGTTCAGTGAAACTTTACAGCCAATATGTAACGGAACAAAGTTCCCTCCAAGGTGTAGACAAAATGAGAAACTTAAATAACTTTCATGAGAAAGTTACTTAACCGTTCAGTTCAAAGCAAAACATATTTCAAAATAATTTATTCCCTGTGGAAATCGAAAAAGGTCACTAAGGCTTTTCAGTTGTGTTGTTTTTGAACTTTTACAGTAACTGGTTTGGCCTCTTGGATATTCAGCAACTTAAGAGAGTGCTCTGGTTTTTCATGTAACAAACTAAAATATAAAATGAAATAAGCTGTCTAACAACTAAGCCACTTCATAGATTCTGCTGTGAAAGGACTCATACATCAAGAATATTATATCAGCAACTCTTTGTCTTAAAGCACTTTATATATTTTCTTTAAAAAAAGGTTAACAATATTTTTTCCTAATCTCAACTTGGAGAGAAAGTAGCAACTAAAACAGTTTATCATCTCTTCCATTGTTTCCACTGTTTTACTTCCCAATACAGACACCTCTACCATTTTTTAAAAATCCATTTTAGGAATTGTGATTAAAAAAAGTGCAACTCTATAAAAGTGTGTGTGAGAGACAGAGATCCACCAGACTTTCAAATAGCCATCAAGAATTGATAACAGTGTTCTGCAGTTGAGAGATCTTTTGTTCCATAAAGTAGATTGGACAGCAAAGTATCACTTTTCAAAGGCCTGTTAATGTGTTATACTTGCAGCACAAGAAGACTTCATTCAAATGTCAACCTTTGTACTCTCCTGAATTTCAGATCAGGTTCACGGATCATTTTACAACGTAATGATTTCATGAGCTGTGTGAGAAATTATCTCACTTTTCAGAAATGGCCTTTTCTTTTTTTCTCTTTCTTTCCTGGTGTATGAATTGCAAATTTAAAGATCAGATGCTGAAGCTGTGGTTAAAAACTGAACAATATTTCCTCTTCTAAATCAATTAATGCAACATTGGCGGCGGTTGTTTATTTTCTTCTATCCAAAAGAGAAAAGCAATTCCCAGTCATTTTCTCCCTGGGACCTGCTTTCTGGGACTTGTATCTCTAGGGAGAACTCTGCATGCAAGTTTTTTACAGCAATAGGTGTGCTTCTTGCATTCAGAGCCTTTTGGGATCCTTGTGCATACATACAGAATACAAGACTTGTATCTAAACACTTAAAAAAGCAAAGGAAGACTATTTGCAATGTCTATAAATATAAAAAGCAGCCTTTCCCAATCAGATGCCTTCCAGATAAGGAAAATATATTAAGGTTCCAAAATTTCCAAATAGCACATTCAAAGTTGGGTGATATATAAATTTAATATATCATCATCCAAGATAGTATGAATATATCACAATGGAGAAAGCTACCCTAGGATATCACATGGAATATGGAGAACAGGTAGATAACAGATGTTCAAAAAAAATCAATCCTGTTACGTTTGAGAGATAAAGAACTGGTTTCCTACTTCTTTAACTCCAAGACAACATTTCACATTCACATTTTATTTACAGTATAAATATTTTTAAAATTACTTAATTGAAAACTAAATAAGATGGTTATAAGGGGGTATGGGAATTTCAAGACATCAACATTAACAGAGTGATTTGGCTTACAGAAAATACAAGAACTTTACTGATATGTTAAGAAGCCCCAATTTCTATATGGAAATCAAAATTGCACACACACAAATCCCATCAATTTTGGAAATCAGAATTATATAAACTGGACTAAACTGTTAATATCAACAACTCAAAATAATTACATGGTTAATTTTATTATAAACATTACAAATGTAAGATAATTATCAGTTATTTTTCTTCCTTAATCCAATTCAAAATGATCTTTGCAGTTTAATGTGCATTTTCAGAATTTTCTACTGCTGTTTCTCATTTTGTCAACTGTGTGCAATACAATAAATTGCAATTGTTCTGTAAAGACCTCATATTTCAGCCTTTTCCAAATTGGCACCTTCAAAATACATTGACTTATTGATCAACACCTATGCAGGCAGGTTGTGGTTAACAGATGAAACTAAATTTTAATCATTGTAGTGCTTCTTCAGCAATAAATCACAACTCACTGGATTCACAAAGAATCACACACTATGCCAAAGCCAAACTTATGTCTTGATATATCAACACCAACTTGGAGTCAGGGTTGCTCATTTTGTTTTGAAGCTTTCTCCCATGCATGAAATCTCCACTCCATTCATGAGAACCTTCAAAGGGGAAAGTTCTTGATGTGATATTCAATATATTATAAATTACTCCTTTGATGGGGAGTTTTTCAGTTAAATTCCTCAGGTCATCAAAATATCTGGTCAAGCTCACTATTTCATCTCCTACATATAGAACAGAGGAGACAAGGAAGTATGCAAATGTACGTGTATGACATTTTCATCTTAACAGATCAAAGTTAGAAATGAATAAGCTCAAAGTGAGCCTGGTGTTCAGATAAACAACAATCTTTCCCAAACAACAACATACCCATTCCATTCACATTTGAATTCCACTCTTCTTCCTGTGACAGAGTTGACAAAATCTTATCTTCTGATGTTCAAAAGATAGCAGGCAAGCTTCAACTGCCCATCTCAAGACAGGAAACTGCTCTCTGTGGAGCCATGCCATCCCTAAACTGTCAAGTTTATTCTGTCAATCACACCTTAGAACATAGTCTTCAAGGGACCATGGTACTTTGCCTTTTAATTCAAGCAGATAGACTAGATTAAGCAGGTGCATGAGCAAAGGGGGGTGGGAAGCACCATTCATTTTTTCATCTATTTCTAAATATTTTGAGAAAGTCTGTTCTCTACTGGCACAAAGATAAGAAAGCCTACCTTTTTCCTGGCTGCAATAAATCCCAAAGCAATTCCTCTTTCTTTTTCTGTGTTCTGCCTTTGATCAAGGCTCAGGATTTTTCTTCTAACACCAGCAACACAAGTTACACACTAATCAGCATATTCTGAATTTGTTCTCAAGTGGCATGTTGGTTTAGGGAATAAACAGGTGAGGTACTATCCCTATGAAGAAATAACTTTTGAATAAGTTTGGCTCCTCATGCTGAAACTCTTTTTAATATTTTGCAAGAGTTTAAACTTAAGCACCTAATCCTGGACACAGCCATATGACAAAACATTAAAAAAATATCTCTCCATCTCAATTGCAAATACTAGTTAGTTGGTAAGATTAATTGATTCTTCCCTATCTTAGATGTCTCCCTTACCTTATATTACTTCAAGGAAGCAAACGGAGGGAAGAATTGAAAATTATTTTTTTCAAAACAGAAAGAACTTCAACTTTCTCTCTGGGTTTAAAAAGTTTTGCAATCTCTCCCAGCCCAATTACTTCCCTATACAGAACAAATACTCCATTTAAATGCTAAAGATGAGTCATTAGTCTTCAATACTTAACACCCTTGGCTTCTATAATCATATATAACATGAGTCATTAGTCTTCAATACTTAACACCCTTGGCTTCTATAATCATATATAACATTCGTATATCTCTGTCACTTTCTTGGACCTGCTATTTTCCATATGTATTGAACTGCAACTTCCATCATTCCCACCCAACACCTTGAATAAAGAGAGGAACTTATACTCTACATATCTAAAGAGCATCCCGTTGGGGAATATTGAAAACAGAGAATAAAAAGCCATTTATTTGACAGTATTTCACCAGACACACGGGGATCAACAAAGAACACTCGTCCACACCTTCGAGTATACAAAAAATAAAATAAAATACGCTGGCTAGGCTACAAATGCTTTTGAAGATGAATGCCCCCTTCTAGTGGATCCTTCGTATCACGAATCAGAGTAGAGCTGGAAGGGACCTTAGAGGTTTTCTAGTCCACCCCCCCACCCCAAGCAGGAGACCCTATATACCATTTCAGACAAATGGTTGTCCAATCTCTTCAGGATAAGAAGAAACTTAAAAGTCTCATCTTATCCTGAAAAGCGCCGCGACTAAAAACCAAACATAAACTTCTTCGAGGA
The DNA here is from genome assembly GCA_015471245.1 of Laticauda colubrina. Lineage (NCBI taxonomy): Eukaryota > Metazoa > Chordata > Lepidosauria > Squamata > Elapidae > Laticauda > Laticauda colubrina. The sequence continues at coordinate 38,317,593 of BLBF01000007.1, read as the reverse complement.
TTTTTAGAAGACCTCCTTAAACTTTTTTTTTTTTTTTTTTTTTGGGGGGGGGGGAGAAATTCCCCAACCTCCACCTGTCCGAATAGTCAACCCAAATCCCCCCGGGGCAATATCGAGGGGGAAGCATCCAGGAAAAGGTCCGAAGAAAGAACCAAAAGCAGCGAAGAGACCGGGTGAAACGGGTCGCCCGGGAAAGAGGCGGGCAAAAAAAAAAAAAAAAAGTCGGGATGCAAAACAGGGAACGAAAGGCAAGAAGCGCCGGCGGGTCGGTCGGGGCAAAAGAGACAGAGTGGGGGGGGGGGGGGGGGGGGTCTCCAGCCCGGCTACCCCAAAAGTTTTACCTGCCACGACCGTCGCTCCGTCCTCAGCTGATGCCGCCTCAACTCCAGCGCTGCTTTTTCTTAACTCCGCCCTCGCGGTCTCCAGAGCCTGAGGCCGGCTTGCCATTGGGCGGAGTCTCCTCTGACCTCACGGAAGACGGGGGGGGGGGGGGGGGGGAGGGGGGGGGGGGGGGGGGGGGGAAGCACCGAGCGAGAGCCGGCTGATTTTCCTCTCGGTCAGGTCGAAATAACGAGGATTGCTGGGCATGCGCAGTCAGAGGAGCGAAGTTGAACGCTCCACGCGCCCCTTCCTCACCCGCCCTTTTTTTCTCTCTCTCTCTCTCTTCAACCCTGTTGTTGGACGGCTGATGCGCACGCAGTGAAAAAGTCTGGAGAGAGCAAACGCTGGAAGAAGGGGGAGGGAGGGGGGGGGTGGAAGCATGCGATGGTTGCCGGGCAGAGCATGCGCAGTCGTTTGGCTACTGTCGGCCTTGCTCCGAGGATGTGAAAAATGTGAAGAGTTTGTAAGGGTAACTTATTTTTTATTTCTTTTTAGTTGTCAATTGCTTACAGGATAATAGGTACAAGTAAAAACATAGTTATGAATACATGGATACACAGAAGAAAAATACAAGAAACAATAGGACAGCGACGGTAGGCACGTTGGTGCGCTTATGCACACCCCTTACAGACCTCTTGGGAAAAGGGGTGAGGTCAATATTTATGTTTTATTTTATTTATTTTGATTTGTCAATCGCTTACAAGATAATAGGTATAAGTGTATACATAGTTATGAATACATGAAATGGGTACATATAAGAAAAATAGAAGAAATATAGAAGAAAAGTCGTATTTCCTGCAATCAAGTTTGGTGCGGTTCACCTTGACTTTGTATCTATTGTGTGCTCTTGTGTTGTTATGGTTGAAGCTGAAGTATTCATCGACAGGTAGGACATTGCAATGTATGATTTTATATACGATACTTAGATCGGACGGAAGGCAGCATAGTTCTAGGTTTTCTTATGTCCTCCCCCCCTCCTCCTGCTCCTAAAGATTTTAATTCTCATTTTCAAGAATAGATTAGACATTCATTTGCCCGGGCTGGTACAGCAGAGAATTGGACTAGAAGACCTCAGAGGTCCCTTCCAGCCTTGTGATTGTAAGACTTTTATGACTTCTAAGATGCCGCCTGAACTCTCGCTCCATTTCCCCCTTTTTGCAGGAATTCTACAGGCGCCGAGGTCAGAACAGACCGCATTTCAAACAGTTTAATTGTGGAGAAGAAATAAATGCGAAGCCGGCTGAGCCGCGCGGGTATTTCACCACCGCCTTGGTCCCTTTTTGTCTCCAAGGACATGCAAATACTAAGTTATGTCGTAATTGAAATAGAATTCTTTCTTGGCCAAGTCTTATTGGACACACAAGGAATTTGTCTCTGGTTCAGAAGTTCTCAATGGACACACAAAGCAACAAGCAATAAATCATGGTCATAATGCAATCATCATGACTTTGGACTGCCACCTGTCAGAAATGGTATAGGTAGAGTCTCCTGTTTGAGCAGGGATGGGGATGGACTAAACTACTTACAAGATCCCTTCCAACTGTGTTATACTGTCCCTTAAAAAGAGACAGAGAAATGCTAAGAAGAAGCTGGCTTGCTTTGGCTTCCTTCGGTTTGGAGAAGTCTAACCCAAGGATTGTTAACCTAACCCGATCTAAGTATAATATGTAAAATCATACATTGCAATGTCCTACCTGTCAATGAATACTTCAGCTTCAACCATAACAATGCAAGAGCAAACAATAGATACAAACTCAAGGTTAACTGCACCAAACTTGATTGCAGGAAATATGATTTCAGCAACAAAGTGGTCAATGTCTGGAATACTCTACCTGACTCTGTGGTTTCTTCCCTAAACCCCAAAAACTTTAACCTTAGACTTTCTACTATTGACCTCACCACTTTCCTAAGAGGTCTGTAGGGGGCATGCATAAGTGCACCAACGTGCCTACCGTCCCTGTACTATTGTTTCTTTTATTTTTCTTATATGTATCCATGTATTCATAACTATGTTTTTACTTATACCTATTATATTGTAAGCAATTGACAAACCAAATAAAATAAAATAAATAAATTTCTGTGTATAGTTTCATAGGAGCGGCAGGAAATTGTTATTGCAGGAATTAGGGAAACAAGGCGTACTCCAACAGGACCCCAGCCAAAGTTAAACCTGATGGGACCTCCAGTCCAAAAGATGCACAGACTTAGGCTGGTCAATTTCTACAGTATTGAACAGAATGTCTCCCTGTCTCCTAATTTATTTAATAGAGATCAAATGGTTAAATGATAAATAAATAAACAGTGGGATACTGTATCGTGAGAACACATTATTAAATTGAATATTAATCCCAGCTGATTTGAAAACAAATGGGAGTACCCAAACCTTTCCTAGTCTATTATTCCAGAGGTGGCTAAGGTATGGGATAGAGTACACAATTCTTTTTCCCTATGTGCAGCCCCTAAATAAGTAACACCCACTCTAATAATGGTCTTGAAATGTATTTGTTCTCCTTAGCCTAAAATTCTCTACATCCTGTTTTGTGGGAAGCAGGGTCATGGTATATTATGTATTTATCCATAGCTGTTCAATGGTGACTCCTGAGTGGCTTAACAAATCTAAAATTATAAAACAATTTAAAGCACATTAAAACAATAAAGACATGATTAAGCAACTAATAGTAAAGCCAAGTAAAGGGTCCTTCAAGTCCAAGGCTTGGGCACATAATCAGGTTTTCATAGCTTTGTAAGAAGCCAAAAAGTTGGGGTCATTTTAATCTCCCAAGAAAGAATATTCCATAAGGCAGGGGCTGCAGCAAAGAAAGCCCATCTTCTCGCCAGTCAACACTGGATGATGGATCTGCAGTGTGGCCAGTTTAATTGGATTGGACCGATAGAATCTTTTTTAAAAAGACAAGTCCTTCAGGTAACCCAGTCCTACACCTTGTCGGGCTTTAAAAGTGATAAGCACTCCCTTGAATTGCACCTTAAAACATACCAGCAGCCAGTGCAGCTCACAGAGGAGTAGTGTCAGATATGTCATATAACACAATTTATTATCCATGTAGCCACATTTTGTACCAGTTGGAGTTTCCAAATATTTTGGAGTACTTTATTATTTCCAAGTGTCATTCTTTTACTCCAAGGGCAGTTAATGCTCCAGGTAGTTTTGAGGTATGAGATTCATAACTTAGTAATAATGCTTGAGAATAACACATCAACTTCTGTATTCTAACTTTTGTTTATGTTACATTCCATAAACATATCTAGGACACTACAGTTAAGAGAAAAACAACAGATCACCGCACTCTGCATTATCAGTTCAAAAAAACATTCTTTCCTGCAGTGCAAGAGTGCAGGTGGTTTTGTGTGGAAAAATAACACCATCAAAAACATCATCCTTTCTCAATTGAAAAGTCTTTCCTTTGGTGAAAATGAAAAAAAAAGAGAGATTGGTAATTGTTTTAACACCACTGTTACTTACATTATCTCTAAACAATTTGGTACATATTGGAATTACATGCACAAAGGAAAAAGCTTACTAAAGTAAGATTTTATTGAGGAGAGACAAAAGGCTGAAAAATTTGGGAGAAATGACAAAAAGAAACCAGACTGGGGAGAATGCAAGCAGAATCAACAATTTCTTAAACTAGCCAATTCTATTTTGAAGAAAGAAACTGCTATGAAGCTCCTTCTGGCAACAGTTATTTAATCACTAATTCCAATCATTATGAAGGGGAAAAATTAAATGTTATCAAAGCATATTCCAGATTTATGAACCTGTGGCTCCTAGGGTTGAGAGAAGTGACTGGCCAAGAACACCTAGCTGGTTTTGTGCCTAAGACAGAACCAGAACTCAGTCGCCTTAACATGAAACTAAACACAAAATCAAACTGGCTCTCATGCCTCATTTTATACCCCCCAAAATGCCAATTTAATTAGGTTCTTTGATAATATCTGGCTTTTGATCAGTGCAGTCAGTTTAGGCTGTGTTATCTAAATCTGACACTGTACATAGTGTTCCAAAAGTTTTAATTTTTAGTACATCCTAAGTAGTTCTTATGAGACTTATGACCATAATTGAGCCTAGAATTACAGTCTTAAATCATTGTGGACGTAAAGTGGAATATCACATAACAGAACTGATTTTATGACTTTTTTGCACTAGTCATGAAGCAAATAGCATGGTCAATGAGCAAATCCATTTATTCAATGGATAGTTTTTAACCAAAAACTGGAAACATGCTGGAAACTGGCAAAAAAAATTTCAGAGGGGAGAGGGGAAGAGGTTGTAGTAACTTCAAACACTCACTGTGCAATTGATTGTAAGTCAAGGACTTACCTGTGTGACACACAGAAATAGGAACAAAGAAAGCACCTGATAAATGCTTATCAAGTATATGATCTAGTAAATTTATATATTACATTATAAATGCTTTTCTTCAGAACTGTTGGATAAATATTGAAGGAAGCCAACAATACACATAAATTGTGAGCAGCTTCTACGGATACGTAGTACTTGGCTAGTTGAGACTTAAAATATCACAAAATATATTATTAATATATATATATATCAGTAATGCTGACTATTTCAGAGGCCATTTCTTTGTTCCCCAAAATATCGGGGGGAGGGGGGGGTTGGGTTGTTTGAGCTACCACCATTTATTGTTTTTTCAGTTCAGCATGACAGGCCGCCTCATTCACCTCTGTGAGCCGGGTAATAGATTGTCAAATACTTCATTTATTTAGCTGTCACATTTATATGGCCATTCAGAAGAAGTGACTCTGGGTAGAGTACAAAAAGAAACTAATGTATAAAAACAATAAATAAATATTCAATGTAAATATTTCCTGGGGTGAGAGAAGCAAAAGGAAGCAGATCCAAGTAGGTGGTTAATCCTGTAGTACAGGGCAGCTGGGAGGGTGATCAATCCAGTCTGCTCAGTCCAGAATTTCCTGTGTGGTTCAAAGCAGCCCTGAACAAGTTTATTTCCTTTCCATCTTGGCACATGATCCTTTCAGTTCCACAGCTGACATGCACATTCCTCAGTCATTGTGGAGAAAGGGCTTTCGGGATCTCTTCATCCAGGGACAGAAAGGTGTGCTTAGAACAATGCCTCCCCCTCAGATGGCATTTTTCCAGTCACCATCGAGGTAATATCATTTATACGGCCGCTCTAAAACCAGAGACACCCTATAAAGTTTGTCCTTTCATCTCTGGAGCTTCGCTTCAGGCATTTCATTTTCTTCAAGTTTCAAAGGAGCATTTGGGACAAGGTGACGACAGTAGGCCAGGCCTACTTAATTCTTGAAGCGTGACATGGGTATGAGGAAAAGAGCCCAAAGGATTCTTCTAGAGATGATTACAGTTAACTACTTGTCTTGGCTGCACCCATGTTTATTTTTAACTCGGGTCTTCGGTGACCTGCTTATTTCCTTGTCACTTCATTGGGGCTAGCCAGGGGTGGGGACCAGGGTGGGGGTTGCATTCTAGCAATTAGATTTATTTGATTGCCGGGAAAATAAGAGTTTTTTGGGGGACTTCATTCTGACCAGGCCAAGCAAATTTTCCTTTTTTCTTGCCCTTCACTTTTTGGGAATAATGCAGGCTCTGCCACCCAGGAAGAACATCCTGGACAGTGGAAGCCAAGTCTACGCTCATCCATTGATGACTGCATTGGCAGCATTTCCAAGACCTAAACCTCTCCTCCTTGTGAGTATCCTTTATGTGTGTGTATGTTGTGTCTCCTATTTTGTGTCTGTACTCGAGATCTGATCTTTAAGAAATCATAAAGCATTAGATTCTCCAGGAGCTTAAAATAACATTTGCAGAGTTCATAAAATGATTTCTACATCTGCATACCTTTTCTTTTCCTTTAACAAAAGCAACCTTAAAATTAGTTTTCATTTATTTAGTGGAGCCTAACATGAGCTGGCAGGAATATAAATAAATCAAAAGGATACTAAAGAGGCTTTTGGCAGCTAATGCTATCCAAAGAAAGCCAAAAAAAGAACACATTAATTCAGCTCTACTTTTGCTTGTGCTAGCAATAAAGCGTGTTCTGGTCCATATTGGCCCCCATGTGTTGGCAAGGGGATAAAAACTTTGAACAACAGTTAAGACTAGACTAATAACCTGAATACATTTCTATCCCTTCCTTTTTTCCATCACAAAAAATGAGTAAGAACTCATTTACCTATTCAATTAGCAAATATTAAGGAATTCCACTAAATGTCTGTGATACATTATTCCTCTGTTAACACTTTTAAGATTTCCACCTTATTGCTTCTTCCAGATATCGACAGGCAAGGTATGGTGGCATAGGAAGGTCAAATTTTAAGAATGTATTTTTATAAGAACAAGAAACTTTCTTAAAACAAGGAAGATATGTTTCCTTATTCCAAATAGATCTGGATGACATTCAGCTAGTATCCCTGCAGCAACAGAAAGCATGTGGCAGACAATAAAATATTTTTGCTAAATCATTTCCCACCCAAGTCTTTCACCCTGAAAAGTCCAACCACCTACAATCTGTTTTGTAGGGTAGGAAAAAAACTGCAAAATGGACTGTCTTCTTCCTGGTGTAATTTGAAAATGGTTTCTAAGAGCTTCAGGGGCATGGTCGGTGATGTCTGAACATGAACACAGATGAAATTTTCAACTCTTGAAAGTTTAATGTATTTTGTTTTACACCTTCTATTGTAAGATAGATAATTAGATAGATAAGATAGATAGATAGATAGATAGATAGATAGATAGATAGATAGATAGATAGATAGATAGATAGATAGATAGATAGATAGATAG